>CM054003.1:21913788-23113788 GCA_028641665.1 Chelonus formosanus
TTCTTCATTCTTTTTTTCAACTTCATCAATCACCATAATTTTGCAATAATGTTAGATAACTTAACGTAATTTTTTTCCATCATTTTTTTCCACTAAAACCGCAGTATTCAAACGAGATATTATATAAAGTATATCAAACGTATATGCCACAAGCTGCAGCTATCAGTAAAATACATTTTTTATTACCAGATTTATGAGTTTAAAAAAAAATTCTAGTCTTATAATACTCAACGTTAAAAGTCGTAAAATTCTTAGCAAGATTATACCGTGGTTGATGACAATGTCAAGGAAGATTTTGATCGCTGAGTAAGGCAAGAAAATAGATAAAAGCCTAGTTGACTACAGAGAGATGATACGAAGAGACTCGACAGATTCACGCCAGACGTTGAAATGATTGTCGGAAGTGACACCGACGACCGAGTAAATGCTTTATCGTCCGACTAACGAGGTATCCGGTGTTAGGAAACTATACGTTGGTGGGTTGGTTAGCTGGACTATCTCCTGTCTCTAGGACCTGGAAGCGATTCTGTACAGGGCAATGGTCTCACGCGCCCCAGTGCCAGCAGAATCAGCCACTGCAGGATGGCACAACCACCCCCAAATAAATTCTCCCTTTTTACGACAGAGATTTATGAAAGCTATTCTCTCTGTGTTACCGCCCCCACTGCTGCAAGGTTTCTCACTCGCTGCCCAGTTCTACATCACCACTATCACCACTACCACTATACTCTTTGTCATATATCTATTTCTGTCTATATCCATCTCTCTTACAGCCATTTAGCACAGCTTCCCTTGAATAAGAATTCTTGCAGGAAAGACTAGAAAGCAGTGGTATCCGCTTGTACCCAGTATTATCCGGTTTCTCAGGACAGTTTTCGTCCAAATGAGGTAATTAGGATGCAATCCTAAGCTCTCGTGTTACCTAAACTAAGTGAGATGCCAAGTCGAGCCTAGTGCTATCTTGCTTTTACTCATCTGCAGATGGATATGCCAACAGCCAGGCAACCCCTTTTCTCGTACACGACACTCTCACACTTGAATTAAAACCCTCCAGAACCATGCAACCCTGTCTGCCAGCCAACAAATCTCGAGTATCCCGTGCCCATACTAATGAGCCACCAACGTGCAGTAAACAGTTAAACCTCCTCTCTCCAACCATCAACAATCAAAAGCACAGTTCATATGAGCTGACAAATTATAGAGTTTTAATAATGAAGGGGACAAATAATTCTCTTGGTTACCTTCCAATTCTAGTTGATAATTACATCTACAAATGACTATTTTATGACTTTTAGACAGGAACTAAGAATTTAATTCTAGTATTAGTAAGTTTTAATTGTTTACGAATTAACTTGGAAAATCTTACCTGGAACAAACAAGGATTCTCTGATTGTTCATTTGTTAAAGTGGTAAGTAGAGAGTATGAATACATCTGATGTAGATTGCTTTAGCTTGGAAGGTAGCCAATATGCTTACAAAGCAACGTATTTTCTGATAGGATTTAAATTTAAGCAACAATGAATGATTCTGTGAATTGACATCATATTTTAGAAGCAAACTATCGAACGAATGGGACCACTTTGTTAGAAGCTATTTATCACTGTATCAGGTGAATTAGAACCGTGCATCCAAGTACTTACACATTAGGTCAGGCATGACCAAGCAACAGCTCTCCAATGTTAAACCCCTAAGGTCGTTAGGTTGCGGTTTGGCATGAGAACATGCCTGTTACATCCTTTGGTTCTGCGTGCACTACCTCTCAAGCTGGTTCTTGAACGCTCTAACATACCTTACGCTTCCAAGAGCTTTTACTACATCACGATACTAACCATTAGTGGTCACAAGGCTCATGTTTAGATGCTGTTATTGAATATCATTATCGAAAACCTCATTTCAAGCTTTGCTACCACTCACATCCCACATCTACGTCGATATGTATCTTTGTAGACCCATATTAAACAATGCCGTAATTTATTTCACTAAGAACATCTTTTGCCAAAAATCAGTTTGGTCAAAGGATTACTATTCTAACAGAGTTGTAACATGGCCTAGTTGATTAATAGTTGGAGAAACTTTTGTTACAAGTGAAAGATTGTGTAAATATGGTAGATAAGTCTTCTAAGTCTTTCAAATAATAGATAATTTTTTAGCTCTAAAATTATTAATATTATTTTCAATGTTTTATTAATGATTTTTGCATGAGTATATAAAACTTTGTAAAATATTGATTGAATAAATGTTTTTATATTCATTAAAAAATTTTTTAATGATGCAATGCCATGCTATGATGCAATTGTTTCATGAATTCTAAAGTTGATGCAACGAATAAAGCTGTTACATTATTGTTACATCTACAAATGTAAAAAAATTATCAGAATGCTTTCTCAGATATTTTTGAAGTCTACATTGTTTTATTACGTTTTATCATAACAAATTTAGAATAAAAAAATGTTTTTGTTTTATTATTATTTTCTTAACATAATCCACAAATAAAATGAACATCTTTACTGCAGCATTTTTGTAGCAATTATTTATGTGATACAGACAGAGTAGTCTTTATTACGCTATGTGTATATAAATAAAAGTATATAGCATAGTAAAAACGGAAGAAAACCAGATTCAAATACTTCAACTGATAGAATAGCTTTGAGAGTAGTGAGGTTCTTAGATAAGTATTATAGCTCAAGTTCCAGTTCTTCAGTTAGAAGATGGAGAAAATAAAAAAAAATAAAAAAATGAAGTTACTTCCTTCCAGAAGTCCTTCACCCACGCACTTCTCCGGACATAAGAATGTTACTAGGAAGTAAAGTTACTCGTATTCGCATTCCTAACTTCTCATGTATCCTTTCTTTCCTCTAGCGTTTTTCAATAGTTACAGTATGAGACTCAAATTCTAATAAATCGTAACGAAAAATAGTTCAATTTTTTCAATAAATTATTATGAAATAAAAAAAAATGAGAAGCGAGGAAAATATATCTCATAAGTTTCTTAAGTTTCAAATAAAGAGAATTTTTTTTTTCAATTTTTTCTTTGAAGAATAAAAAATTGATAAGAACTGAAGCATCGGACTTTTTTAAACATGTGAATAAATTATGAAAAAAAAAATGTATTTCTATACATAAAAAGCTTTCATTGAATTTTTTTAAATTTAAAATATCAAAGTTTCAATTTCATCTTACTTATTAAAATTTTTTTTAAGATATTTAAAATTGAATTTAAAAAAACATTCCCAAGCTGTTGAATTAAAGTTAATTAATACAGCATCATTGTAAAAAAAAACAATTAAAAGGTGATTAATTTTATCGATAAACGCTTAAACATCACGATTAAATAGGAGTGGAATAATGATAGCAATTCAAACTATTCCGAAATTCAAAAAAAAAATCGCTGTTCAATCGATTAAGCCTATGTGAGTTGCAATTGGTTTGATTCCCTTGATAACAGAATGCAATGCGTAGATTCTGAAGACAAGATATCTACCGTTCAAACATGTGTTAATCCTTCAGTGAGTTCCTCTCTTCCTTTCATCTCATCTCTTACCCTCTTCCTCTCACTCTCTATTTCATGAAATGCAGAATATTAAATAATTTATTTATACATAAAAGACGCAAATAAAATGTATGTAAGCGTAACATAAATGAAAAAGAGAATAAAGAAAATGAGATGAGAAAGAAAAAAACAAAATAGAAAGAAAAAAAGGAAACTGCAGGTTCCATTGTTTTAATTAAGAAATAATTAGACAAAGTGTGATGGAAAAGATGCAGTTGGTAGAATGAAAAATGAAAAACAAAAAAAAAATACATAAAAAAGTGAGCAAAATATATTTTTCCTTAGACCACTGTTTGCGTCATCTTGTTTCAAGTATAACAATACTTGTAAGATATCATTCTCAACACTGCACTCTGCTTCAAAAGATTAATTTCACTAAAAATATTTACTTATAGTACCTACATTTAATAAGAGATACTTTTTAAAAAAAATTAATCAACAAAATTTGATAAATATTTCTTCATTTAATTCCTACAAATAATTGTTAAATAAATAATAAATATTATTTAAAAAAAAAGAAAATTCCTTTTATTTATTGTAATTATTTAGTAACATTAAATGGTACCAATTTAGATACTAATTGTGAGTATTTTATTACTTTGTACTTTTTCACAATCTATAGTAAGATCCAGCAGAGTTTTTATTTCTCACATTGCTGGTAAAATGCAGCAAGTTGGGGATAAAAATTTCCTCACTCGAGCGCTTTACAGTCACGTTTTTTCTTTCTCTTTTGGACCTAAAACGACCGGCTGACCTAGAAAACTCTCTAGGATTCAAAGTTGGTGAAAAAAAAAAGATAAAAGTGTTTCAAAACTGAAATTTAGCTGAACTGACTCACTAATATTTAGATTTATTTTTGTTCCCGATGATATTTATAATTCTTTGTCATCTGAAAAATTCAAATATCATAAAACAACTATAAACACTATTTTATTAATACATTTGTTTATATCTCTATTATTAAAATTTACTGGTTTCTATAAAAAATAAAATAGATGTAAATAAAACAAAACGAGTGTAGATATTATTAAACAGACAATGGCTCGCTTGTGAAAATTGAAATTGAACGAAAATGAAGCTTTAAAAAAAATAGTGATAAAAAATGAAAAAAAAAAGACTGAGCGAAAAATGAAGTAACGGAACGAAGTGAATATTGACTATCTCCGTGCTACGGCATCATTAAAACTTTTAGATTGCATAAGAATGCCTGTCGTCTTTTGTAAAACTCTTCCTTTACCTCTTCAGTTAGACGACTTTGCGCCAAGCGTCGAGTCAAGCAGATAAGGAATATCATGATCAGCTTTTGCATATCTATTGGAAAATGTCTGTGATGCTCTTCAATTACCTTTTACACATTTGTCAAAGCAAAGTATTTAAAGAATTGAAAATAAAATGATTACTCGTAATATTTATACATTGAATAATCAATTTTATGTATTATTATTCAATATTATTCAAATGAAAAATTAATTACCGAAAAGTAAATTTGAAAACTTTTATTTCGTTTATTTTTATTACGATGAAATGTTTTATTATTACTTATTGACACTTTTTTTATATATATTTATATTTATATTTTAAATATTAAGTTTAACATCAGCCATTCATCCATTAATATTTTCATGCATAATTAATGTTTTTTTGGGGGTTCATTCATGCTGCAATGTATTTTGTGAAGCGAAAATGTGTGCTCCTACTCCTACTGACAACTAACAGAATATAAGAGAGTAAGAGAGAAAGAGAATGTGAGAGAAGTCAGCATGAACGTCCGAATCCACAAACGAGCCAAGTGGAACAAAGTTGTTTACACCGGACGTAGTTATCACCGTTACGATCCTTCGTATAACAAGACACACCTCATTGTTGCGCTTCGTGCATTATCCTATCCCTTCTGCTCTTCATATAACCTTCAACTTTGCATATAAATGCATGTTTATCTAACGCAATTTGCGGTTTCCCACAAGTTCAAAGAAGTTGACGGAATTCAGAATAACCTCTGAATATGAGATTTTTTATATCTTAAATATTTTTATAAACATTATAGTACTTTCCTTATTTATTGTACCATGTTTGTATTTCATTTTTTTCTAGCTTTTTCCCCATCAAACTAAATAAACGTGAAAATTATGAAAAATTATCATATCATAACATAATTCACAGTTCCAGATTCTACAAAAAACTCTTACGATGGACTTCATTTTACCGTCATTTTAAAAACTATTTTCCGTAGTTTTTTTAATGGAATCAATTGATCATCAATATAACTGACATTAGAATTTATAAATACCCAATAACGATCGTACTTATAATATAAAAAAAAATTATATAATATTCTTGATGTGTATAAGAACCTATGAAATCTAAATAAACTTGATAAATAAAATCTTTTCAGAAAGAAATTGATATAAATTATTAAACATTAACTCAATGACTACCTAAATCATGTGTCTAAATTAGGTTCAACTCGTGTAAATTGAATTGATCAATTAATATGACGGTTTTCATTTCATTTTTTGATCTGCAGGTTGTCTCTAGATCACTTTCATTACATAGGATATAAAATAGTTCATGATACTATATGACCGGAAATTATTAGTATTGATAATTGGATTTCCTGTTATTTCTTTCCGTACTGGAGATCAACTAAAAAAGATATCGAAGATTTAGATCAATTTTTTTCTTTCAGAACTATAACAGAATACAGCTTTTATTTAAATAAATTATTCAAAATTTCAGATACGAGCACAACGTCTTGGTACAACTGTGGGAGACTACAAAGTACCTTTAGGTATTGACTTTACGTAGCCTTTTTGTGCGGGTTTAAAAGAGCCAATCATCATAGGCTTCATTTTAAGTTTTTTAGATCCTCCTCTAGAAGGCTGTCCACCTAAACCGATAATACATAAAGCTGAAAATCATCAGTTTCCTTAAATTTGAAATAATGAATATTTTTTTCAGGGAACTTATATTGCGGAACTTATGTTCGATGATTTCCATACTTTTCCAGATTATTTTCCACCAAACAATTATTTGGCAAATGTTACACTTTATACTTCAGGAAAGACATTACTTGTATTGCATACTTATTTATCTACGCGTTAAAAATTAACTTTCTGTCATATTTTCTAATTAAAAAATACAAACTGCATAACGAGAAATGTAAACAATGTTTAATGTTTAATTTTTTCTAAACTCAAAATTATATGTGAGTCAAGATTGAATAAAAATTGTTCTTGTATTAAATGTCTACATGTCATTTTGATGATTAAAAGTATAATAAAAAAATTGCAATGCTTGATTATTTTTAATCACTATTAATTATATCATACATAAAAACTTCAATATAATATGCCTGGTCCTTTCTATCGAAATCCAAACAACAGCCATTATTGGTAACTGCGTAACGAAATTTTCAAACGTCCGATTTTTTTTTAGTTTGAATATTTGTTTATGAGCTGGAATACTTTATGGAATTGTTCAACATATGATTTTTCTTCATAACATAACTATAGTAGCATGAGCTATAATTATTCTCATATAAGTTGATTTTTTTAAAAATAATAAATATATTGTGTCAATAAATTTCTGTTGATATGAAGATAATATTATGTCACTAATATTATTTATTTAAAAATAAATAATAAGTGATGATACTTTTTTATGTTTTATCAGTCTGTAAAGACACATTTTTTCAAAATATCATAAGTATTTATGTTCAACAATTACGAGTGTTATGTATTAAAATGTAAGTACTGAAAGAATCACGCTAATTACGAAAGGAGTCTGGCACTTGAGAAAATGAGCAAATATATACATATATATTAAAGAAGCTTAGTGTTGGTAATATTAAGAACATGGATGCTCTTGTACATCTCTCCGCTGCTTTATTTTATCTTGATCTTTATATTTTTTAACTGACTTTTTTCGTTTTTCCCACTCGCAAAGTTATTCATGATGAAGGTGCTTTTAACGAAAGTAAATTACACTTGCCGTTGAATACAGGATAAATAGTTAATCTAGTAATGAGCAACAAATAAATTGCCTGATGACAGAGTGGTCAGAAGAGAGAAGCAACAATTATCGAAGAGGAAGTCAGTTGACAAGACACAAAATAATTTCTCTCTTCTCTCAATGTTTTTAGTAAGTCTTCAGGCAATTTATGCTCCAATTATCTCGTTTGCTATATCACATAACAACCTGGTGTATCTTGTAGTCTTCCTTGTTTATATGTAGTCACGTTACCTTCGATATACAAGATCGGGTAAACCATGCAAAAGCTTCATCGAATCCAGAGAGGATACATAGATAGTTACAGATATATACTTGAGATTAACCAAGTCTGAAGGATTATTCAGGTTCAAGGTGAAGTGATTTGAGTCTTGATTCATCTCAATTTAGTGAAAAAATTCTTTCCGTGTATTAAGAGAAAAACATTTTGAAGCGAATGACACAATAATGTTTATATATAAAAAAAAAATAAACTGTAGAAAAAGATACATCTATAAATTTTTGTGAATTTATATTTTTTATAAAATCACTTTTACGGAAATAAATTGATGCAAAATCGTACTCTAGAGTTATTTTTTCCTTGACTTACGCTTATTTAATGCGCAATCAAGCAAAGCACGGTTTGGGAATAAGAAAAATCCTCACCAATTCGATTAGTCAACCGAATCATGACCAAGTATCGTCGCCAAGTATTTTTTTTACCAATTGAAAATTTCGAAAATCAAAGTAACGACGAATAAGAGAATAAGATATACCGCTTAGTTAAGATTCTGTACACGAAGCAATGCAATGTCGAAGTTCCAGTGAAGCAAGTGAACTACAGTCGCTCCGTATTCTCGGAGTTGGCGGTTTAATCAGCAACCAACACGGCTACGCAACTTTGCTTTACGAGAGAATACATCTATTCTGTGCTGGGGTCCAACTATATCAACACCAAAGTTATACCTCACGACACGAGAACGTGCTAGTTTGTCTCAGTGACTTTTGTGGTTACCGTTGATTTTTCCATAAAATAACTTAGATTACTGGAACAGGAGAAACCGAGGAAACCTTAATTCCTAAAGATTAATCTGAATCCTTTGTGAGCATAACAATGTAAATCATATAAAAATAGATCTACTTCAATTAAGATGTTCTTCATCGTCTACAAGACCTCAGTAATTAACTTATGCATGCTTAGATCAATTTTTTTTTCCTTTAATTTATAAAAAAAAAATTCAAAAAAAAAAAATTTCCTCTCTTTCAAATTTACTTTTATCCGCTGCAATTATTTTTTGCAATTTAATTTTTGTAATGAATTTAAGCTCTAACAGTTTTAGAGTAAGAATAATATTCAATTATTATTTTTAGTATGAATTGTTATTATCAAACAATAATCATTATTTATTTATCTATCGAAATAGTTTTATTCTACAAGTATTAGTATTGCATCAATTTTTATTTTTTTAAAATTATTCTAAGTAAACTTTGAGAAAAATTATCTATAATAAATTTTTAAAAGCTACAAGCAATGTTGAGCATAAAATAAAATTTTTCAATCATTAATATTTCATGTTAATTGAAAATAAACTTTCGTTCAGTGTAACCATTTCCAGGCATAAATCAAATCTCAACTATTTTTCGTAGAAGCCACGGTAACAAACCCAATTAATAATCACGGTACATTTGCGATAAACATTAGAACATTAGGTCAGTATGATTAAACAATGTACAATAAATGATCCATGAGAAATGGCTAGAAGGGTTAATTCAATGAGCTGGATACACTTAAATCGTATACTGTTGAATCAGCCTCACCGCATTGTATCTTGATTATATTCTATTTGAAACCAACTCTAACGATACATACGGTAGACTAAACCACAACTAGAAACCCGTAGCTTACTCTGCAAGGATTCCACCGATTTTCATCTCTTTATCATCAGCATTTTGCCCTTATACCCATTCACATACTGGTCAAACATATACCTTTAACCTGTTTATATTACCATCCTGTATTAATCAATTACAATTCATTCAGGTCATTTGTAGCTCTATGTCAATACGCTATCAAAAAATGTACCCAGAAAAATTACTATAGATTTGTAGTACTAGCGGACTATCTCCAAAGTAAATTTAATAAGATACAATTTAAAAAACTCTTTAGTTAATATGAATTTCTGCCACGGACCATAGTAAATTCTGTTTCAGGTTTATTGTACAAAAAATAAAATTTCCATTGACCTGGGTCTGAAAATACTTTCAACCACAGTGATAAATCTTATGGCCAAACATACTCTTCTTCATGCATTTTGATTTTTTTAAAAATTGGTTGGATGTGGATTTAACATTCATTAGCAATTAAAAAAAAAATATTCATTAAAAAACTTCTAATCGAATTCAATTCAAAACTGGCCCAACATTAGACTTTTTACTGTGGTTTATAATATTTTTAAGCTCAGATCGATGGAAAATTTTTCCCCTGAGAAATTTTACTATGAATCATAGTATAAAGGACTGCAAGTTTGAACTGGTCCGATATTATTCTATTCCACAGTAGTAAAATTTCATTTAAATTCATTAAATGCACAGAAAACAATTATATAATATTCTTGATGTGTATAAGAACCTATGAAATCTAAATAAACTTGATAAATAAAATCTTTTCAGAAAGAAATTGATATAAATTATTAAACATTAACTCAATGACTACCTAAATCATGTGTCTAAATTAGGTTCAACTCGTGTAAATTGAATTGATCAATTAATATGACGGTTTTCATTTCATTTTTTGATCTGCAGGTTGTCTCTAGATCACTTTCATTACATAGGATATAAAATAGTTCATGATACTATATGACCGGAAATCATTAGTATTGATAATTGGATTTCCTGTTATTTCTTTCCGTACTGGAGATCAACTAAAAAAGATATCGAAGATTTAGATCAATTTTTTTCTTTCAGAACTATAACTGAATAAAGATAATCGTTTGCAACGATTGTTCAATTGACTTTATAAGCATGATCGTGAAATTCATTGATTCATTCGAGTGTCAATTCATCTAACGTTTGTGCAAAATTCTCCGAGGATTTAGGAAAATGTTTCTTTTAATTTCAACTATGTTATTTTTTTCACAGTTTTTTGGATTGAAAGTATGCCACTTAATATTAAATATTTTTTAACTGTAATAAGTATATGTTTTCTATTTGTAGGCTGCTCTCGAAGTGACACTGATTGATTATAAATTTGAATATTACGATCTTGATTATTTCAAAGATATAGAAACCAGTATATGGGGTAATGATATCTTTATCAATCTAACAATAATCGATTTTTTACCAGTAGAATCTGAAGTGAGTAAAAGATAATCGAAAATATTTAATAATCACACGGTTCTTATTCAAATAATTAATGAAAAATTTTAGTTGCGAATACAAGTTATTGGTGCAACTATGGGAGAGTATAAAGTATCTACAGGTATTGACTCTACGTGGCCTCTTTGCAATGCTATGAAAGAGCCAATCTTCGTGGGATTGACTCTACAATATTTTGTTCCTCCTATAGAAGATTGTCCACCGAAGCTGGTAAGATACACTTTTTAAAATTATTGGAATCACAATGATAAAATTCAAATAAGTTAATCAATATTGTTTTTTAGGGAACTTATATTGTTGATGCCAACTTCGATGATACGAGTACTATGCCAGACAATTTTCCTCCAAATAATTATTTAATTGTTACTACCGTTTATACTCCAGAGAAAAAATATCTCGAAATACATTGCTATCTATCTACACGTTAAAAACTATAAAATACAAAGTATATAAAGAGAAATAATCCTTATGAACTCAAAATCATGACAATCGAGATTGAATAAAAATTATTCTTGTATTAAATCTCTAAATGTCGTTCTGATGAATAAAATTATAATAAAAATATTATAATATCTGATTATTTTTTGTTTCCGTCGTGATATATATTTATTTCCGCCTAAATATTTGTTTTATAATTGCAATAGTTATTTATTAAAACGAAAAAATTTTGAATAATCGAGTTTTATATTCTCTAACGTAATTTGTTAAATAATTCAATTTAAAAGAGTTATCTCAATTATCACTTGGATAAATTAATTTGTGAAATATTAAAATAAATTTCTCATCGAAAAGAAAATCAAATAAACCATCTGAGTAATTCAATAAAAACAGCATTGATTAAAATTCATTTTTATGACAAAAAAATCATCATTTGTTCAATTTCATGTGACTTCAATGACATCATTGACTAAGTTTAAATTTTTTTTTTTCAAGACAACCAATCAATTTTATACCACCAATTACAACTTCAATAAAAAATAGAATATTAAAATACAAATTGAAATAATAAATTTTCAATACAGCAATGCTGATTCTTATAAATTAAAAAAGTATTTATAAATAAAGCAAACGTTCTTGTTTACTCATTCGCAATAGAGATTTTTTCAAACAAACAATTGATAAAGTTAAAAAAAAACCCTCAAGTGAAATTTACTTTAACAATGTGATATAAAATATCGAAAGATAAATAAAATCATAAAGAAGTATAGTACACAAGCAGTGTGTTTTAGTTCATCAAAAAATAATTCACGACAATAAATATATATACACTACAACACAAATCATTTCTTCTATTTTTGCACCTCAATATATAAGTAAAATTTGTGTATGTATCACGATGTGGTGCGTTTCTCGTCGATATTAGAGTTTATATTTATAGACCATAGAAAATTCTAAAAGTGACAGAGTTAGTTAATAAATTCTTGTTTTATTTTATTTGTTTTTGTTATAAAAGAATTTAATAAATTTGATACCACGGATAAATGTTAATTGTCACTAAGATTTACAAGTATTTCCAACTCAGAATAAACTAATAAAAATTTTTATATCACCATTACAGGGCCAGAAAGACAATAAAGTCAACAATAAAAATAATAGAAGCCGGAAACTTTTAAATTGATCAATTTATAAGGAAATGCAAAAAGAATTCTCATTGAGTTCAATGCTTGTTGTATAAAACCATGACAATTTTGTAAAGATTTTAGAGGAAATATTTGACGTAATATACATATAGGCATAGTACAATGTTGAAAAAAAATTTTGATTCACATTTCAACGAAAGGCAAAGATAAAATAACAAGATGAGAGAACTGTGCTTATCTATTGTGATGATTCTGTGGTTCATATCTCCATCATACATGAGGAACACAATTTCAGTATTTTTTCCAACGTTGTTTTTTTCCTTCACTCACTCTTCCACGTGCTTTCTAGATATTTCCTCTTGACGTTCATGAGGGTTTTACGAATGCAACTCGTAGAGCAATTCGAACAAGGTTAATATCTGCTCACAGAATATGACACATCTAGACTTCAAAGTAAATTCTTTTTATATTTCTGAGAATACTTTGTAACATTTGAGAGTACTCAAGTTGCATGCATTGCTTATATCCCAAGTCAATTTTTTCCCTTTATATCCTATACCATACTTTGCCTCAACCGATCAAGCTTCCAATTATTTTCCATTTAATTAAAAATAATACATACGTATGTATTGGTGTGTATGAATATTTCCTGTAAACAATCAACTTTTGACTCTACAAACATGTTATTAAAGATTTAATCAAGAGCTTTAACGAACTCTATTTTAACGAACAGAGATATGATGAAATTGAACCACAACTATGATGCAACTCATCAGAGTTTTAATGGTCTTAATGATAACATGATCTTGAATATTTCATGAATATATTGTATTTAAAAATATGTAGTTGTTAAAACATCCGTTTTACGAATTACAAATAGTTTTAATAAAACAAAGTAATAATAGTATAAGGCAACTTTAAATGGGTTAACTTTTTGGAATGCAACAGCAAAAGCTCTTGAGAATAGCTTGAAATATCAACACAACACGGATTTCACTGAAATCCAACAGTGACTGCATCTACAATAAGCTCACGATAGCACCAAGAAGACTATGTGTACGTGTGGATTTGTGACAAAAGCACTTCTTTTGCATCTATTTCAAAAATATCTCAAGTAATAGCTGACACTGAGTTATTTTACCAAAGTCACTTTCTCGTTTTTATATCTTGTCTAGTTTTCCTAGCTACGCACAATAGCATGCCAATGATACTTTTTCAACTCTACTAAAAAGACCAAAGAAGTCTCAATAAATTGCTGATCAATTGTTCCTTATTTCTATTCTTCTTGATAGCATGCTTTATGTATGACTATTGTAAAACATGAAATAAAAAATACCAAAAGAATTACATTGTAATCGAAAAATTTTTATCAGTAAAAAATGTACTTTATACTTGGTTGAAGCTATTTCTAAAGCTTACATAATTTTCCCTGCTGATAGTGATCATTGTAGTTTCTCGAAAGAAACAGGTATATAAGAATGAGAGATAGAAAAATATAAAACTACACCAAGTGAGAGGATGAAGAAAAGAAAATCAAAGATATAACATCAACTGAGATTGCTTTTGGCATGTAGGTATAGATGGAGTACAGTTTTATTTGAATTTAGATTTTTCTCGTATGGTAGTTTCCAAGCTTCATTTACACATGTTTAAATTTGGTGAAAAATAGACAATTGGATGACGAATAAAGTAAGTTGGAAGGTCGATGAAGAGAAGATAGTAAATAAAAACGAACGTATTCTTTTCTTTATTGGTTCTCCAAAATATCTCAATAAATTTCCTGAGGATTCTAGTATGATTGAACCTGAACTTTATCATCCTTTTATACTTCAAATTATGTCAAAAAATTTAATCAATTCCACTTAAAATTTCCATCACTATTAAGTGATTTTCAAGCTTTTCGGTTGATTTATTACTAAAGTCTTTTGGGTTGTTCATTTTCCAACCTGACCCTCTAGAGTACAGTCAAGATCTTCCAAACCCACCAAGAAAACCTGTCTTCACAAAAAAAAAATTATTAGAATTTTCTAAGTCGAAAATTTCAGCTTCATTTTAACCTTTTCAACCTAGATCAACTTCAGTTCACTTCTTGTAACCTCAATCCAAGTTCATCTCAATCTTTACTACCACAAAATCTTCAATTGAACCTCGTATGATTCTCCACAATCTCAACCTTTTCAATCTGTCTTTTAAAAAATTGTAAATAATATAGGAGTAATATTTTTTCATTTCGATTGAGTGATTATTGAAAAGGACTTAAATATTGAATAAAAGTAATATTTATTCAAACATATTATTCTCTTTCCAATGTAATCAAAATTGAATCACATATTTGAAATCATTCCCAATAGATTATTTATATGAAAATGAAAAGCAATGATTTGATAACAAAAAGTTGAGTTTATAAATTTTCATAAAACTTAGAGAGGGTGCATTTATTTTAGTGACAAAGAATGTAATATTATAAAAAAAGAAGTATCTAAGAATAGTATTGGTATTTTGTCAGCGGTTTGAAACATAAAATGCAAGTAAAACTTGTGACACCAATGTGAATAGACTGGTATCATTTCCATAACTTGGAATAATTCGTAGATTGGTAGGAAAAGTTGGAAAGGAAATAGCTGGAATACGGTCGTAAAATAGCTGACATGTAAGAAAATGTATATTGACAAATGGCGTAGGAATAGGGAAAGACGCGAAATTGTGGAAGAATAGAAAAACGGAAAAAATAGAAAAGAAGAATAAGAGAAAGATGAAAAATCTCTATGGCATAGCAGTAAGAGAAAAAAGATGAAAAAAAGACACTTTAGTTGGCAAGAAGGGACGACGAAGCATCAAGACATGCCGTCGTTTAACCCCCACTCGGTCACTCGTTCATCGTGAGATCGAGTTCGCCTATACCTCGTCTAAGACGTAAGGAAAAATATAGGAGTTTGAACCGGCGAGAATAAGCTTGCAGCCATACGTACACTCTGGAATAATCTCGAATCTAGATCCTTGGTTCCGAAGAGTTAGGTGAGTTATCGCACCGACTATCTGCTCAACCGGCTGGATTTATTTCTATAGCTACAATCTGCCGTGAAAATAAAGTATTTTCAAAATATAACAGAGAGAATAAAGAAAGACCTCCAGAGCACATTGCTGATAGTGTCGATTCATCTTTTTCCTTTTTTTTCTGTTCTACATCAAGACATCAAATATCTCCATAGTCAATTAAAACTTTTCTCTTATCGAATAAAAATAATTTTTTCAACTGAATTTGTTAGCAATTAAAGATAATGTACGCCACAATTTATATTGGAAGAAATGAGCATGAAATGGCTGTGTTTTTTTCTAAGAGCCACTTTAATTTTCATTCAATTTCCGAATAATGGTCTTTTTGTAGTAACATTAAGTATCTATTACATTTACTTTTTTAAAGATAACATTTCTCCTAAAAGCAAATATAATTTTATCTACTTGACAATCGATTTCAAGTTTAAAAAAGGTTGTAATTCATTAAATTATTTTGATCATTGTATAAAATGATTATTTAGGTATAAAAATTATCAACTATTGATTTAACAAGTCTGTTGTTTTTTACAAGTGTCAATTGGATCCTGTTTTGCATAAGTGTATCAACCCACAACGCTATATAGGAGAGGACACGAATGCAAAACAGAGTCCAATTATGTTCACTGTTTTCAAATCGTTTTTTTAAATTGCATTAATATTTATAACGTACACTGAATAAAGTAAATTTTGTGTAACCAGTTTCATTACTTGGACTTTTAAGAAAATCAATTCTCTACTGAATAATAGAAAGAACACAAAACATCAACATATTTTTAATTTAGCATCAATATGATGATAAAACTGGATAATTAATTTTTGCTTTTTTAAAAAAAGCAATGGCAATAATTCATTTAAAATAAATTAATTGGTAAAAATAACAATGGACTCAATATTGCTGAAAATAATCAAAAATTACTGCACTAGCATCAGTGTAAATATATTAAAGTTGATTTAATACTCTTTTTTGATGTACAAACGTTTTGCATCTATGTGTACTTTTATAGAATGATTATAAATTTTATTTTTTAATCCGAACCTTTAATAATGAATTTATGAATTTTCTACAAAATGTAACAAGAGACTGGAAAAAAGTATTTTTAAAATATCAATTTCGCTCATTAAAAAACAACATGATTCCTTGTAATTTAAAAATCATGATCTACATAATGACACAATAAAATTAAAATGAATTCTAGGTAAGAGATTTTATTTCTTATAATTTTCTTGCTTTCAACCATTTTTTTTTACTCTTATCTTATATGATACAGCAGTATCGATTATAAGTTGCACATTGAGTTATATTGAAAAATTTTCAAGCATTTTTTATTTGAATATAACATTACAAGCAAGAACTTATTGTTATATTAAAAGAACAATGAAGCTTATAGAAGTGTAATAATCCTTCTACTGAGAGTATAAAAAAAAAATGAAATTTTTTTATTGGAAAGATAAAGATGAATATCAGGTTTCTGCAATATAGCTTTTAGCCTGATACTGCAGCAAATCTGGAAACCAAGCTGAATTTTTGCTACAGTACGATCGGATAAAATAGATTGAACGTTTTGTTTATGCAAATCTCCTGTTACACCACCCAATGGTTCAGACCGCAGTGTCCAAATCCGCCAATTCTATTTGAAAAAGAAAACCCTGCACAAGCAATTTAACACTGTCCTCGTGATATTCCATTTAAAACTTTTTTGATTTACTTACCAAATATATCAACGTATTTTTTACTCAGTTTTTGGAATATTTTAATACTAATTTTTTTATACATCTGCCACTGTTAAATTGGATGAAAACTGACTTTTTCCTATTTCATTTGTTTATTTTACTCTTTTCATTCTTCTTACTTTTGTAGTTTTTTTTTGTCTAACTTTACTATACAATTTTTTTTTCCTTTTTTATTTTAGTTTATCTTTCTCAAAACAACAAAGCAACTCTAACTTTTCTGCCTGCTTCAGAATAATAGAAACGTGAGGAGACTTGTTGGACAAGCTAGTGATAGTCGATCTGCAAAGATCGATTTTCAGCTAGTAAGATAAGACAACTTAGGTGGCATTTTCAATTTTCTTCAAGATATATAATCATTCAAGACTTTCTACGTTTGCATCATCTCTTGAAAAGTAATACTCTTTGTATATAACAATATCAAAAACTATTATTCGTGGACTGAATTTGCAACATGTGTTTAGCATTGTTAAATTTTCATTTAACTTCTATTTAAATACATTGAACATACTTTCAAGTGTGTTAAAAATGTCAACATGTACTAAAATAAAACACTCTTATGAATTCCAGATTTACAAATGCAACCATTAAAATTAATCATTGTCAATCCATAAGTGAAACCAATACTTTTATCATCACCAAAGTGTGATGAAAAATACGAAGAAAGAAAGAATATAAGAAAACGATAATTATATAGACATCATCTCTGAAAAAGGATTAAAGTGTCAGGATTTTTTTCGATAAAAATTAGCTAGAAAGAATCGATCAATCATGACCAGTATGACAGCAGAGTAGTAGGAAGTAGGAAGTGGAAGGTCTTTCTGACCGCAGGAAGGATCAACATCGTAGACGACGACAGTGAGAACGGAAGGGTGGTAACCACAATGTGGATCAGTTGGTAATTGATTGGACGCCTAAGGAGTAAACACTTGGTTATTGATCGATGAGTTAATCAGCCCTGTTCAACTTTACCAAGAAGATACCGAAAGTGCTCTTGTCCCTTGCTTGCTTTCCTTCCACTACTTACTAGACTCTTGTGTCTAATGACATTGAGGATACTAACTTTCGACTACTAATAAAATTTTCCAAGCTATAGAACAAAAAAAGGAAAACAAATGTAGATTAAGTTATTTAGATAGTAAACCTAAAAGAGAACAAAAATCTCTAAGGCATGGTCTGGCATTTATTTATCAAGAAAAAAAAAATTACCAGATAAATAAATTGCAGGATAATAAAATTATGCGCCTCTTTAATTCCTATTGCCTAGTGATAAGGAATAAGTAGTCTGCACGCTGATGGTTTTTCTATACCTCTTACCCAAGCACAAGAGGATTTTTCAAAAAGCTCGTTATCAAGAATTTCATTGTTCTTTTACCGCCACAGAAAAATAAGAGCCGTCGCCAGCAGTAGCCACTAGGGACGAGTAAAAAAAAAAAAAGAAAAGAAATCCGTAATTGCGGCAAATCACTTGGAGTACCAGTCAGGAAGGGGCAGCAGAAAACTGGAATAGCTATTAAACTATCTTTTTCTCTCCTCTCTTTTGCTCTTTCTCTCTGCTGTTCCTGATGACCATTTTCTGGTTCTAGCACCCCCTCTTACCCTCTACCACCCTCTCAAATCCTTCCTAACTGTACAATATTGCTCACCACAAATCGGTCGACATTGTGAACTCTTCAGCTTTCACTTCATTGAACACTTCAATGTCTATCCTCCAGCATTCCGCTGATCATTTATTGATTTTATTTGAAATGAAAGGCAGCAAGTAAATTCTGTTAGTGTAATTTATTTGGTTTTTTTCTAAATTTCAATGTTTGTTGAAACTCAATAAAGTTAAGTATCATATGATGATGAAGAAAAACGGAAAAAATCAAATTATCAACAAGTAGAAGCTGGTTATTTTTAAATGGAATAATCTCACATCCGCAGCATGCTGAAGTCTTGTTGAAGCCTCATCAAGTTTTCTTTTTTCTCTCTCAATGACTCTTACTTTATCTTTCATACTCATCATTCTTGCAACTAAATAAAGTTGCAGACGGTTTCCCTTCAACTTGGCCCATGTCAAAGTGTAGCGTAATTGAGTTAGTTGAGTAAATTCATTGGCGGTTGCAACTAAAAGACTGCTGCATTTTTATGTCTACTCTCTAAAGTACACAAACTTACTTCATACTCTGCACGCGACTTGAAAGCATTTATAGCGTACTTACTAACAGTTGTACCCTGTTATGTAACCATATGGTTTCTATTGCTAATAACAAGTATCGTTCACCAACTAAGTCTGATTCCAATGACTGTACCAATGTATGAATACTAATTTACTCTTATTATAGTAAGTAATAAATTTTTCTAAAAGCCTTCTTTAATTAAACTATTTCATTAATGAACGATCAAGTAATCAAATGTCCAAGGTTAATATTTGAATGTTTCATGAAATTTCTTTAATGTCCATTTTATCATTTTATGTAATGTGCTGAATGTTTCCATGCATGGCTACTGTTGAAATTTAGCCAACCTAATAAAATATGAAGTATTCAGAGTAGTTAATGAATGAAAGTAAATATTCAACTATTTATTTCTAAAGCTAAAGCTAGAATGTTTTTAAAAATAAATTTAAATGATATAAAAAATCTAGCTCCAAGTAATTCATATGATGTAGGTAAACTAATGGCCGAGACCATTATTTGGTTTGCGGGATGCAATATCGGAGAACGTGAACGCACAATTGTTCAACCGCGTTGCAGTACACATCATAGGTACAGGACATCATAGTTCAGGCGCTATTACGCATACGAGCATGAAACATTCGACGATTAAACGGTAATTCGAAGCGCGTGACGTAGAATAGTTGAAACGGTTTGTGCTTTCGTAGAGTTGGTTATAAAAGTGAAGAGACACAATCAACTAGCATCATACAAAGAGCTAAAGCAAGAGAGAATATGAAAGAGCAAAAGACACAAAGTTGGATAAGCGTTCGGAAACTCTTGTTCAACATCAGCTTCACACTGATGTAGCTAGACAGTACCATTGCTTACCCATGACGATTTAACGAACTCATCCGGCCGTAAATGTAACGATAGTGTCCAGTCCATCCAGATCATTGATTCTTACACCAACCACCATTACAGTTATATCTATTATACTGTTCTCAATTCAATTCATCCACGGAAATGGTTGGATAAAAAATTCTCATTTCTTATGTCAATTGAATTTCTCGGTATTATTTATTTTATTATGTTCCAAGATGTGGACTAAGTCTTGAAAGATCAAACAAAGCTTGCTGAATGAATTGAATTGAATTGAATAGAAAAATATGGACAACTTTAATCTACTCATTTAAGTTGAGACGTAAAGAAAAAATTGGGTATCATTATATAAGTTGAAATCTAAGAACATTATCTCTTAGAGTTAAGCAAACGGTTGTTCTTATTCTGTTGTCACGATTGAAGATATCAAATTTAAGTAGAAGATATTCCTTTATTACACATTAGAACATTTAATGACTCATGAAATATTTGATGATAAAACAGTAGATGAATAATCTTAAAATCGTGAAATAGAGTAAACAAGCCAATAGCTGAATGTCTAAGTCATTCCTAATTTTTTAATTGTGCATCGAAAAGTTTTATATTAGAGGAAACGATAACATCTTTGCTATCATTGATGACTGTAATAGAAAATGAATTTATTATTAACTTGATATATTCATTTTCAACTTAAACTTTTCATAATAAAAATTTTAATTGATTATCAATGCCATCATGGTTCCAGCTTTATGTTCATCAACTGAAAAAGTTCTACATCTAGCATCCAGTTGACTTCAGGTCTCTATATGACTTTACATCTGATCCAAATGATTGTAAACCTATTAGGCAGGCCATAAATATTTAATTTATTATTGTTTCATGGCAATTTTTATTAGCAGATGTAAGATCTAAGTATGAGCTATAAAATGATTCAACTGTTTTATAAAGTGAAGATATGGTACACCCATTCGATTTGGTATTTAATATGAGCTTGTTGTTTTCTTCTTTATGTCGTAGCAAAGTTTTCACATTTATCCTAACTCATCCAAGTCATTGGATTGTATCAACCTGATGTTTCCAGCGTCGATTGCGCGTAAAGCAAAGGCAATAAAATGGAAAAGACATACTATATCTTAAAGTTTTATGAGAAATTATTCGAAAGCACAAATTCTTAAAACTGCGAATCTCTATATAAGAAATTTTAACCACCATTACAATAAAAATATTCTAACTTTAACAATCAGCTTTAATGCTTTTACTTCAATTCTTTAATGTGATCAGTAAACTTAAATCAATGATAACATTGGTATTAATGATTGGTCCAATTAATTATATTGAAGAACCTTAGAAAATAAATTAATATGGTTGAAAATATCTAATTTTATCATTATATCATACTGTAATTAAATGGAATAATAAATTCCAGACTAATGATGATTATCATACAATTCTCAGCCAATGGCTTTTTGAATGACATATCATTCACTCACTCACATATAGCATATATTATTCAGATTCACTGAACAAGAATAAACTGGTACTGGGTGAGAGATAAGCGAACGTTGGCATAAATACTACTTGTTAATAATATATAAAGAACTCTTGAATTTATAAATCAATAAACTTGTTAGCTTCATTATTTTATAGTTATCGCTTATATACCATTACCATCACCGTTTAGATTTTGTATTCTGTTTTAGCTATCACTGAACAAAGTCTAACAACATTTTTAAATTTTCCTTTGATTATTATACTTCTCTTTTTTATTTTCATAATAAATATTTTGTTTTTTTCAATTACTGATTGAGTTAAATATCTATTTAAAAATTCTTGCTATTATTCAATCATTCAAACAATAAAAAATATATCTCCATTAAACTGACTTTCATCTGAATGATGAATATTTCTTTCAATATATTGAAAACCTACAAAAAACAATAGCGAAAAATTCTACATGACATGTAAGCATTATCAATCTTTTTCATGCCATGATAAGAACACAGGTAAAACGAGACTTATTATAAGAAGTCAAGAAACCTTTTTCTCCATGTACACACAGTCATAAGGATTGAAGAAAAATAAAGGTATAAAATTAAAAAAAAAAAGGTACACACATATGTGTTCGAATGAAAAGGTAAAAAAGAAGGAGAAGAAGAAGAACAGGAAGAATGAAGAAAAAATTCACCAGTAAAATAGAGAGAAAAAAATAATAATTGTTATAATGACAATGGATACTCTTTTTCAAGTTTATATAAAGAAGTAAGTAGTAAAGTTGGGGATGCGATAATACTGCCTGGCATGAAAAGACGAAAGACAGAAGAAACAGAATAGGCGGAGATTTTTTTTAATAACAAAGGAGAGCAAAATCCGTAGTCGTTTCTTTGGCCACACAGCTATACCAAGAACGATTATATAGTTACCACGTTCTTTGGACACATTTACTAAAACGTTTTCAGATATACCAGTGCACCCTAATGCTCTCACAAACCAAGTAAAGAACTAGTCATAACACGTGATGTTATCGTTTTTCTCCAATGGCTATTTATATACTTCCATTTTACTAGTCCATTTTGAGTTTCTTCAACAACTTATAACATTGCATTTGATACTACTCTTATCGATATGCATCATTACATATATAAATCCCTTGTATATACATATATGCACTCATTTATCAGAGGAAAGCAGGTATTACTAACATCAATCTCATTCCAAAAAGCTTCGAAACTTATCTGATTTTAGATTAGAATAAATTTGCTGCTGTTAAATAGAATGTAGTATTTAACAAACATCGAATTATAACTGTTTTAGTCATTATTGAATGTAGTTTAGCAATGACAATATTAATTAAACATCACACTTGTTACATCAGGAACAATAAAAACTGGCTATTAATTTATTACCCACAAGAGATCTGTCAATGATCAATAACATAGTCTCTTGAGGATAATTTCAGATAGGAATGATCAAAAAGTTATTTTGGAATCAGCCTTTAATCATTGATTAAATTGAAATAATTAAGTGATTCTACATTATTATCAAGGTCTTTTTAAAAATGTCTCAGCAAAGCTAATCACTGAATAAAATTGCTGCTCTAAAAGACAGATCTGTTTTTAAAGTTGGGAAAAACTGAAATTTTAATGATTCGAATCATTTGGAGCTTTTAGGAAGAAAGGCCATTTCAGTTAGAAAGGATGAATGTTTCTTGCTATTGAAGCTGAACTCAGGAATAGTATAAAAACAGAAAAGTATCTAGTAAACATTTTTCCATTTTCTACTTTTTTAATAAAACATCATTATCTTTGATATACTTTTATGCTGAATTTTCACAGCATAATTTTATTTATCAAACATGATGAGATGCTAGAGATAAAGTGTGCTATTTAATAGAAAAATTAGGTCTTAATGATTATTGTTGATACTAAGGTAATTTTGTGTTTCACAATACCAGTTAAATATCAAAAGAAAGACTTATATGACCTATTATTGACTTTTTTTTTGCTACTATTACTTTTTATTGGACATCGTGTATCAGTTGATTCATTTTGATCTCCAAAAGGTCAATAGCAACCGAACAATGTGTTATAGTGTTTCCAACAATCACCAATGTTTATGCTATTCATCAACAAATTATCCCCAAATAATTTTGATAATTGGATCTGTTTTTAATTTAATCAACAATAAATAATAATCAACAATAAACAGGTATTGTTGATGATATGAAAAGGGGATTAATATCTCAGAGAGAAATTAGTTGGAATACTTGGCAGTAAACCTAAATGTTCTAAGTGGTCATGCCAAAAACTTGAAGACGTAAACAATCGGTGTGACATAGAACTACAGATGTTGAAAGTAGTAAGTGAACTTACGCGTCGCGCCGGATGTCTGGAGCAGCAAGAAGATCGAGAGAAGTGCGCCCACGAGGGTTGTGGTCAGGAAGAACGAGCTTGAGCCGCACCCCATCACGGCATCACTACTAACTTCCACCGTTTTGGAGTAGTTTCTCCGTTCCACTGATTGTGAACTGACCAGCCTCCTCACACCCACTTTCTAGTTATAATGACTAATTAATAATACCTCTAGAGCCCACAACTTTACAACTATGATAATTATTCACCACTTTTTACATTATATATTTTTTTTTTAATTTTTTGCATTCCTATGATATCTTTATCTGTACATTTTTCTACTTTTATTTTAGCTATTTTTATTATTTACTACACAAAATTACCACTTTATCTTAATTTGTATAGTTTATATTACCCAGATAACTGTTAAATGTTTTTTTTAATTGAACTATTAAACATCATTGTAAACTTAATTTTGAATGAATACAGAAACGTGTTATGTTGATCAGATAGAATAGCAAAAAACCAACAAATTAAACTGACATATTGAGAAGTGACTAGATAATATGAAAGGAGGAATTTAAAAAATAACCAACAAAAAACTAAAAAAGCTATAAAACAGAAATATTATAAAAGATTTATGATCCACAAGATTTGCCAGCTAGATGAAATGATTCATTCAAAAGTATATAATCTCCAAAATGTTGCGAAAAAATCACTGAAAAAAAAGAATATCAACATAAATTGGTTTCATTTAGTTGAAGCAAAAAATCACGTGAATTGTTTTGATGAACACAGTTTAAGTGTTTTGGAATATACCGAAGTGGATAAAATAACAGCTGGGATAAACAAAGTAGTCGCGTCCTGGACCAACGTCGACTTCGAGTCGGCTTTGGCAACTGAATCATCGAGTACTGTTGGACTTTGGAGGACTACTACCAACTACCACTACTACTGCTGTTACCACCACTTTCTTCACCACCACTACCACCACCACCATCACTACTACCACCACTATTCTACCCTTGCCTATTACCCTTTGCCTCTTTTCGTCTCTTCACCGCTTGGTCCATAAAATACCCCATTTCATCCCCTTACAGTACAGTCGTACACACGCTAGCACCCCTAGCATCCCTCATGCAGCCTTAGTTCTGCGCACCTACCAAAGTGCTATACCACCAGCCAGAGTACCTACGATTCTCTTTAATATCCAACTCACGGTCACGCGCACTACCTCTACACACTTTCATCTGTATGTACTTTGTTATACGGAAAACATTGTCAGTATGTCAGTAATTATCTCGGGTGTCAAATGCAATGGTTAAAAAATTCCAGAGGTCGAAAAACATAAATCCATTTGTTCATTGTATTAATTGAAAGTCATTCATTAAAATATGTTTGTATCACTCTGAATAGACTGTGATATGGTTAAGATATACAATGCATATTGTATCTTACAATGAGATTGTTGGAAGCTTTGACAAATGAGCTTGTTACAACACAGGTCATCATGAGACCCTTGATGTCAATCAAGACAATAAATTCATTCTTTATTTATATTACTCTGTCTCAATCCTACCTCTATTCTATTTTCTCCTATTTTTTTTATCAATTTATTGAAAATTTTATTAATATTAACTAATTATTCTATAGCTATGATGTACATGAACTGTTGGGATTAAAATTTTGAAATGAAGTTCATTAATTGTTTTCACTTATTTACAGTCAACAGCAGCTGCTTCATTGTATGAAAAAATTTAAAAGCTTCTTTTATAAAGTCGATGAAAGAAGTGAAATTTGTATAAAGAATTATTGAACAATATATTTAATGAAAAAAATAATAATTTTATAATAATTTAGTCATCAATGAATACTTGAAAATTATGGAAAGTTACGTTAAAGTTTCGCTAGTAATTTCCAAAGGAATTTTAGGTATTTCTATTTAATTATACTAAATTCTCCAAGTTTCAGTGTTTTCTAAAAAATATCAGAAATATTTCCAACTATAATTTAATAGGAAACTGATGATAGATTAAAAATGCTCGACTTTATTCCTATTTCAATAAGAAAATTTTATCTTTGTTACGTGCTCTCAAACCAGAAATAGTTAAAAAGAAGGATTAATGTTTTAAAAACTGATGGATGAAGTGTAAAAAAATAGCCCTGTCACTTTACTATCAAGAAGCGTAATGAATAACCGCTGAAGGGATATGAAGAACTGTCAAGAGAATGTAGGTTGAAATCACACGATGAGAAACGAGCATTTGAAATGCCTTGCTCTTGACTTGCCTGAGGCTGAATCTCACTTTTCCTTGTCCCCTTAGACTTTGATGGACCAGTATGCTAGTCTACTCTCTAGTCTCATTTGAGTCCCAAACGAAGAGAATGCGCAGAGCATGCTTCCTCGATTATTAGAGTCAGTATTGTCATGGAAACAGACGCATCATTCTCACTTCTATCTCATGGACATGACCAGTATTATACCAGTTTAATACTATCCCTATCATATATAACTTACCAACTCATTGCTATACTGAATAGACTATTTACATTAAATTAACTGTGACAAGTGATGGACCAAATAATTAGAATGCCTACAAATTCAATCATTTAAAAAAAACTCATCCCTTCTAGCTGTCATAATTTTTTATTGTTCAAACATTGCTACTAAGCTCATCATCGTTAACTTTGATGGATATTGGAACTTATTAGCATGTTTTGAGAACTAATTCAACCATCATAACTTTCTAACGACTAGCTAATAAAAGCCTAATTTATCAATTTTAATATAATAATAATAATTAATATCAATTCAACAGTTGTTGATAAAAGAATTGGATTAAAATGAAATATAATTTTACCTTTAGTAGAAAAAAACAGGAATGCAGATGAACACTTTTATGAGTTATAAAACTTTTATTCACACGAAACCACGACTAAAAACCTCATTTAAATACTAATTAACGCAAAATTAAAACTTTTAAGTATAAATTTAAACACTAAACAAACACTAATTACTTCATTAAACCGTTCGGAGTTTAAAATCTACAACCGTCATCGATACTTTTGTGAACAATAAAACTACCATAAAACGTTATTGATTTGAGAAGGAAAAATTAATTTAAGCCATGAGAATGGTTGAGTTAAATGGCTAATGATTCAATTATCATATTATTAAATCTATATAAATTATATCCGGTTTAATAAATGTAATAAGTTATTTTTCATTTCATACACGTGAGAACTACTTGTTTCTCGCTGATCACGTGATACATGTTGCGCATTGCCGGCGTCTAGCGAGCTGCGCAGCGTCTTCAGTTTTGCCAACTGGAAAATGAAACACAGTGCGTATCCCCACCACATTTGTATCAGATTTTGAGAAAATAGCTATGGCTGTACAAGCTGTCTCACAAGGAAAACAAGTTTTAAAACATTTTCTTGGTTTGTGTTATGTCAGTACGAAAGAACATGCAATCAGAGTTAGGATAACGCAATTAAAACTGGATACTTTTTTCAAAATGGTATGACATTAAACATAAACTTACATTTTCTAATCTCATAACCTGTAAATAAATCATTTTTAATTTTAGTATTTCAAAGAGTTTGAATTTGTTTATGCTCATGACCCAGAAAAAAAATGCAAACCAGGAGATACTGTTTTAATTCAGCAATTACCAGAAAAGATGACACGCTTAATTGCTCATAGAGTAGTTGATATAATCTATCCTTTAGGAGATATAATTGACCCTGTATCCGGCAAACCAGTCTATCTAAACAAATACCGGTATTGTCTTGATATTTTCGAGAATTTAACTTTGTTTAATTTGATTTTATTACAAATGATAATTTTGCTTACAGGGATGAAGTTGAGAGGGTAAAAGAACTGTATGGAAAGCATGACAAATCTTTCAATTATTTCAAAGCACCTCCACGAGGACGATTGGAAGGAATTCGTGATTTTACAGATAAACAAACTTACGTGAAATATTATGATGATCCTAATGATCCACAACCATATGGATATTAGTTTATATTAGATTTTTGAATATTGAATAAAAATATTAAATAGTAATTACAACTGTTAAAAAAGTTTATTAACGCTCAAAATGGTTCAGTTGTTATTTAATAATACAATGGATTCAGTCTTGCATTGATCAAATTCAAAATTTATCAATGCAACCTTATAATAATTAGTGTTAACACTATTTTTTTAAGATAATAGGTAATAACCGTCATATTAGAAAATCTACGAGAAATATATCAAACTCAGCTATAAAAAACACGTGCATTTTAAAATAGTACAAATTTCAATAACTTTTTTATCATTAATCTGATAGAAATTCTCTTTCTAAAGCTGCGCCCATGGCATTCCATTCACGATCATCGTCTTCTTCAATAGGATCATCTATTTCTACTGAATCTTGTGACGCGTATTCACCAAGATCTAGATCATCTGGAAGTGATTCACCTCTCCTAAATCGTGTAACTGGATCCTCATCATCATCATCATCAGCATCATCCTCATCATAGTAATCATCATCAATACATTTAGGTACTTTTTTTTCTTCTTCTGATGAATTATTATCATCGTCATCATCTTGAACTTTCCGTCTTTTTTCAATAGGTCCAGAAAGATTATCTATTAAATTTTTTAAAAAATTACGTAAATTAATATAAAAACTGATAAAATAAGCTTGTATAATATGAGAAGTAACTGAATATATTACCATTAGAATCTGAAGAATCATCACTGTTATTCTCAATGAGCGAGCCTAACTCTTCTTTATTATCTAGATTTTCATCATCGCCATCACCATCACCATCCATTTCAGCATCACTCATGTCTTCATCAACTTCTTTATCCATAATGGCTATTTCTTCGGGAGAAAATGACATGAGTGGATTTATACTACTCGCAAAATCGTCAGATATTTCATCTTCTTTTATTTCTATTCTATCTGGACTACTACAATGGGGAGGTGGAATTCTGGATCCTCTCGCCTATAGTCAAATACGTTAAAAATTATTCAACAAAAGAAACTCTTATGGTTAATTCATGAATTAGAATGCCTTTATTAAGTTATAATGCAAAGTTGAAAACAAAAAGTTCTGAACTACAAATACCTTTGATGTTAGAGGGAATAAGCGCTCATCAACATGTTCCCAACGTTCTGCACATGACCAAAGCCAATCTGGATTTACAATTTTGATATTTGGACTCTTTTTTGCAGTATTTGCTTTTGCAGTTCCCGGCTTAATGGCAACTAAATGTGTGGTTTTTTCTGTTATTTCCTAAAATATTCATTATGATTTTAATCACATGATGTCTCATATCATTAACATACCATTAATTACCTGTGTGACTTCAGCTCCAAAAGCTTTAGCAACTTTATATGCGCGACTTTGCTCCAATTTCTGATGTGTAGGTATAAGCCCACTAAATGTAAGATATAATCCTTTGAGAACACGAGCTCTTACCAGAGGAATAATGACTCTTAAAGGTTTACGTTCTTGATTATCAAAACATTTGTAAAATTCAGTATGAATTCTTCGTAAAATATCTTCCAAATACAATAAATAATCATCATTATCTTTATCTTCAACAACTTCTTCTTTTTTCTGAGTATTATTACTATTATCTGATAATGGTACATCTTTAACATTATCTTTATTATCTTCTGATTTATTTCCTTCCTCTATCGATGGAGTTTTTTCAGTCTTTAATGATTCAATCGTTGTGACAGTGTTCTCAATGTTATTTTCAGTAACATTTTCATCCTCAGGAACGGATGATCCTATAATTGGTGTCGTCTGATTGAAATTAACTTGAACGTTTTTTTCATTATCATTATTTTCTTTAATATCTTTCTGTTTTGTGCTGGCAGTAGTAGTAATTCCATTTTCATTGCTACTTGTTTCTTCTTCAACGCTATTCTCTTGTTTTACTGGATCACTTGTCGTTGAAATTTCCGTTTCCGGTATTTCCGGATCACGTTTTTCAAGACCAGGAGGTGCATGAATATCACCAGTATGCCGGAAAAAATGATACGGTTTTACTTGTACTAAATTTCCGCATCCTTGCCAAACGTCTTCTCGATCATCGATGATGCATACCAGGTCATCTCCACAAGGAAATAAAGCTCTGTTGATAAATGATTAATTTATATATGCATAAAAAATATTAAAAGAAGAAAGGTGATGGTTCAACTACTCACTTTAAGTTGGCAGTTTTAGATGCTGGATTGAAACACTCATCTCTGGAAAGAATACGATGAGAGAACAATTTTCCTTCTTTGTCTAACAAAGCAGCTACTGTATGAGCGTAATTCCTAGCTCCAAATGTACAAATATGTAGTTCGTATAATTTACTCATTTCTTCAAGAAAGTGTCTAGTACCCGGCCGCAATCTTGTATGGTACCACGGTGAATTTGGACCATAAAGTTGATAATGGAACACATCCTAAAAAAAATGAAGAATATATAGCTGTTCGTTCTTGTGGAATGAAACATATTCGATTACATAGTTTATTAATAAACCTTCATAACTGCTGGGACATTATCATTTGTTGTATGAACAATGGTTTGATCAAGATCAACAAGAAGAGCCAACTTTTTATCTTTCAACAATCTTTGTTCATCTTCTTTGCCAATTTTTTCAGCTAATTCAGGACATACTTTAAGTTCAGGAATACTGTGTACCATAGGAACACTTGCTTCTGTGATAATACTAGTATTTCCATCTTCTTGACGTAAGTCAGCACCGCATTCTGCACACAAGTCTTTCATTACTGTTGGATGTTTACAGCCTGTCATATGAAGTACCACTTGCCTGTAAAACTAATTAGTTATATTGATTCTGAACTATTTAAATTATTTATGTTAATAACAGTTATGTCAGTTATAATGCATTTGTTTGTTGTCAGTTTGCATAAACTTAATGGTAGTAATAGAAACGTTTAACAATCGTTTAAATTTAAATAGAGTCAAATAAACATTTAAAAATTTGATGATTACCCAGGTTGAATAATTTCTCCTTCTTTAATTAATATTTCTGTTATTTTTCCAAACTGAGTAGCGCGAAATTTTTTTTCCGCCTTTTCTTCCTCATTATTAGCATTTACAGGATGATATAAAAATAATACTCGTCCCACGGATATCATAGTTCCTACAGCAACACGCCACTTTTTTAATTTTCCAGGTTTTTCATTACTTGAAAATGTCACTTGAATACTAGCCATTGTTAAACAATTATCTTTATTCAAAATATCAAATTGATTCCTTTCGCTCGATAACCTTAAATCTACAAAATATATTTTCGCTATGTTTTTGCGCGGGAGACAATATAAACAGACACTACACACACATTTACGTCATTAATTCAATAGCCACAAACATTGGTAGCGAACAGTTGTCCAATGGTTCGATAGTCAACACACACTTGCTTAACATTTGCCTACCCTTGGTTGTCGCTTGAATATTTTCTGTTATTTTGTATTATTTATTTACTTTCATGAATAAAATGTTTTTTTCTTCTCACAATATGTATATACGTATAATACACGAATAGAGTAAAATGAACAACCGATCAGCTGATTTAAGATGAAACCGACTAGTCGTCATTTGGAAATAAGAATATCAGGCTTAAATATTTGCCCGCCATTTCAATACTGTCGTTTATTGAAAATAGCAGTAATGTTTACAGTTTTATTTAAAAAGTGGTGTTTTTCAAAGTTTCTTCTTATTTTATGCAATTAGTTATATTTAATTATCAACCTAATTAAGTTAAATATGTTTCACAGCTTTTTTAGATTAAATTTGATTAAAGTGTCAATATAATTTGCAATACTTCACTTTGAGAGCAATTTAATGATATTTCATCTAAAATGTATTCATGACAATCAAACATTTTCTAATAAAATAGTAGAATATTAGATATTAATAACTAAACACTTATTTAATAATGAGTGTAGAGCAACGTTTAGAAACTCCAACAACAATGATTTCAACTAAAACACCAACAACTGTAAAAATTAGACAACATTTTAGCTTCAAACCTCTACCTGTTGTTGAGGATGCTAGTGATAATGATGAGCTCCTAAAAGACCCTCTTCAAGGTTAGTAGAGATATTTTTCAATTGATTGTTCGTCGTAGTATGCCAATCAATCTTAATATAATTTAATACTTTGCAGAACTTTTAAAACAAACGTGGGATATTCATGGAGTCTCACCACTATTTCAATTCAATTATCAAAGTGAACGACATCTCAAACTCTATGGAAAAAAATTAAGAGAAGAAATAGCATCGTTATTGCCTAAAGATGACATGAAGTATTCAGTAAAGTTTGAAGTAGATACAAACATAGATCCAAGACCTAATGCGACAGATCCACCAGCGATAAAAGTTATTATTATAATATTTATTTAACCTAACAGTATTTAATTTTAGTAGAACCTGTTGAACATACTCCAATTATTATTTTAGATTCAAGTGTTAGCAGAGAATATTGAAAAAGAAACACAAAAAAGTTTATATACTGGTATCCTAATATCTTGGGGATCATCACTAGCGGAACTGGATAATGAAAATACTACAAAATTACCACTATTGTTATGTCGAGGAAATAAAACTACTATTAGAGCAGTTCATGTGACATTAGCAAGAATGTTTGATTGTGTAATAATTCAATTGCAAGCCACAGAAGAGGATTTAAGGTGGCTTGCTCCAATTATATTAAATTTTAATGATAACGAAAAAGATACGAAAGGACTCATGAAATTTGAATATAAAATACCTGGTCTAGCTTCATCTGATGATATTAATTTTTCTTGGGAAATTTCTGTACTTATTAAATTATGGACGGCGTATGTATTCTGTAATGAAATGTATTTTCAAAATTCAATAGCTATATTCTCTTTACAATTCTGATTGAATTTTTTTGTTTAGAATATGTGAGAATGATATGAATGGTAGTTTAAATGGAAATGACTTCACCTTACCGCACGTTGATCGTTTTTATCAAGTTTTGCACAAGCAGATTTTACAGGACGCGGGTCTACAAATAGGATTTAGTAAATTATGTAAAATTAGTCTCCCTTATATAACGATTGCCGAAAATAGGGTGAGTTATTTATTATTTAACATTTGTTGTTTATCTGAATATTAATACAATGATATTATTTCAGATGAAGGCTTCAACATCACAAGTTCTAAACAAAGTACTCTTATTTTTTAACGAAAAAGCAACTGAACTATTACATTTATTGAATTGTGATGTATCGAGAAATAGTAATATTTCCAACTAATATTTTTGAAAAAAAAACTTAGTAATGTAAAATTATAAATTATTTAAATTTCTAATATATGTACATATGAAATATGGTTCAAAAAAATTAAATTAATTCATAAATACACAAAGATGTTATTCATTTTTAACTTCCGACTCCGTTATTTCCATCTGAAATGAATAAATAAGTTAATAATTAATTACACTTATATTATTAAGTAATAATTGATAGTTAACTTACGGAGTTTGACATTGTCTTTTTGTTTTTTTTTCGTGCTAAAATATGATGTCTATAATCAACATATCCATCTGGTTTATCATCTAAAGTTGAAGGCAATGAAACCCCCAATACTTCTGATAACATGAAAGGTTTCAACCAAGTGACTAGTGGAGTTGTTCCATGCATGTATATACCTTCCCTATGATAAAATAATAAACCATCCAGGGGTGGAGTTGATGGTAAATCTAACAAAAAATCAATCAAATTTTCATCACAACGAATGTTTGGTAAAGATAGAAATGGATAATTATTTGTAGTTTTATCACGCATCTTTAGTTCCGTTATCTCTTTCAATTTAGAATCCAACCAAAATCGTCGAAATTCTGCCTAAAATTATTAATTGTTATTCTTAATTATTTAAATTATAATTTGTAAAAATAAAATCTTACGTCACAGTTCAGCAATGGCTGTGTAGACCAAGTTAATACGTCTAAAACATAGTAGGTTTGATGCTTTGCTACCCATATACAATCTAAAATAGTACAGTTCCTATTATGCTCATTGGAGTTACCCCCTGGAAGTGCTGAATTAAATTCTGCTAGTCTTTCTCCTCGTCTATTGAATGCTTTTGTGCTTCCCTATTGAATAATATTATCATGGTATCAATTCGATTATTCTTAGAGTTAGTCATTCTTCATGAATTAATTTTTGCTCCATACCTTACAAGCGACAATTAAATTCCGTTTACCCTGAGGACAAGCAACCATAGACCATTTTTCTAAAAAATCTTCAGGTACATCAAGCATCCACTCAGACATCATTAATTTATTAGCGTAGTGCCTATATCTTCTAGAATACTGCCTTTTTACGTCAATCTCCATCGATTCATCGCTTTCATCTGGTGATAAAAGGGCTTCGTCCAATAATTTTCTAGCAGCATTAACAATAGCATCTCTACTCCTATAATAATCATGAAAACCTTTTTTTAATATAACATGAATTAAACAATATATTTATATTGGTGTACTGGATAATACTTACTCTTTTTGATGCTGTAGTAATTTTTGTCTTCGAATTTCTTGGGGAGAATCATCATAATCGGCCTCTAGTTTGTAGTTATTTTTTTTAATCGGCTTTTTGTAAAACATTGATCGTACATTTGTTTCTTGACACTTGTCATCTCTTTCTGAAATTCTTTCAATTTGTGTAGTCATTGTTAAACAAGTGGAAAAATTCGAAAATATTCAATTTAAAACAATTATTGATTGTTAATATTCTTTATTGTCATATGGCAACTAAAGTGAAAAAAACATCTACTTTAATGGAAGATTAAAAAATAATAACCTCTAAAATATATCGAACATCTCCGCAACAACCATGCTTTGAATCAAAGAGAGGAGAGGGGGATTTTCTTGGCTCCAATTTGGAGTACCAACACTCAACATTCGAGATAATCATTTTACCTACACTTCGTATTCTCGCAATTCTCGTGATCGAAGATGGAAAATGATCAATCGAATCAAGTCAACTTTTGCTTTGAATCGATTATGAAATTTATTTTTATTCGATCTAGAACGTGACTTTGTCAAAAATTATAAATAAACAGAAGAATGTCTGATAAAAAGAAGGTTTTGATGGTATGTCTAGGTAAAATCATGAACTAATATCAACAATACTTAGCTAAAATATTTCACAAACAATTGTATTTTTTTCAGTAATTTAACCTAAATATATTTGGTTTGTTGTAGGAAATATTTGTCGTTCTCCCATCGCAGAAGCAGTTTTTGCAGATTACATTGATAAACATAACTTGAAAGATAAATGGGAAGTTGACAGTGCAGCTCTTATTGGATATCATACAGGAAAATCACCTGACATCCGAGCGATGAATACTCTCAAGACTAAGGGTATCACAAACTATGTTCATCATGCAAGACCGGTAATTCTGTAATCATATTGCATTGTTTTTTTTTTAAGAATTTAAACAGCTCAAGCAGTTTAAATAATTTTTAAAATCTTACGTTTGAACTACAATTTTAATTGTGTAGATAACGAAAGCAGACTTTGATAAATTCGACTGGATCTTTGGAATGGATGATGAGAACATCGATGAACTAAATAGAAAGAAACCAGCTGGAAGCAAAGCTAAAATAGAACTTCTTGGATCATATGACGATCAGGGAGAAACAATTATCAGAGATCCATACTATGTAATAATTTAGCTAACAATTTTATCTGTTTTTACAAAATACAAATATTTTCTTAGTAATTGTGAAAATCATTTTTATTAACTAACTGAATTTGGTTGTCCTAGGATTCAGATGACGCCGGTTTTATCAAAGCTTGGGAACAATGTACCAGAAGTGTTGAATCATTTTTAAAGAAAAATGGCCATTGAAACATTCCTTGTTTTTTAGGAAATAATAAATATAAAATCATTTCTTAATAAGAAAAAACTGTTCAAGAATATTAAAAATTTTCGACGAATTAATCAAGCTGACATTTATTTATAAAAATAATCTTTATAAATTTTTATTTAACTCGATGACCCGAAACATAAACTTGAACGATATTTCGATCATCACCAGAGTAAATCAAACGTTGCAATTTTTCTTCAAGTGTGTGATCTGTTAAATTATCTAATGGTCCGTTGTGAGAACATAAATCAATTACAAGTGCATCGAATTGTTTTCCGATGGTTAAACTTCCGACTTGGTCGTCTATCGATAAACCTAAAATCAAACACCAATGATCAAGTAAACTAATAAAATTGCCAATAACTTACATTTAGCACCACCAAGAGTAGCCAAATGGAATGCATCAATATAATTAATTGATTCGTAAGAATTCGATTTAATTATTTCCAAATGAGCTGATACTTCTAGAGCTGCTCTCATAGCATCTAGAATACATATACTTTGACCACCTGAAACATCTAAAGAATAAAATAATAATTTAATTACTAACTTTAGATAATCAATTACCAAATAAAATTATTAAAATAATACAAACCAGTGCCAAGCCCCACTGTTATTCCATGTGATTTCAATCTCTGAATGTCACAAAGTCCACTTTTAAGACAAGTATTTGATGATGGACAATGAACGACAGATGATCCATGGAATTTTAAAATTTCCAATTCACCATCTTCTAAATGTACCCCGTGAGCCAACAAAGTCTAACACCATATTAATGAGATAATTAATTAATTAGCGAATTAATCATAAATAAATAATGTATTCTCACCTTATTTGTTAACAGCCCAGCTTCATTATAGACGTCGGAGTATGTTGCACAATTAGGAAATACTGTTTTAACAGTTTTTATCTCTAAAAAATTTTCAGAGATGTGGGTCTATAATGTATTGATTTAAATATAAAAATTAAAAAAAAGCTTCTTTAATTTTATTCTGATTAAATGAATGGAATACATCAGTTCTTTTTATGGATTGAATAATTTTATAAACATACCTGAATAGGGACATCAAATTCTTGAGCTATTTTTCCAAGTTCCTTCATTAATTCCATGGAACAACTCAATGCGAATCGTGGAGTAATGACTGGTTTTATTAGTGGACTCTAATTAGAAAGAATTAAATTAAATAGGAAGTAAATACATTCAGTTTTTATATTAATATATATTTTGAATAAAATCACTTACTCCAATATTTAACACTTCCTGAATGAATTTTTTTGTATTTTTTAAAGATGTTTCGGTAGTTTCATAATAATTATCACTGCGAGTACAATCCATATTTACTTTGCCAATAAATGCTCGTTGATAATAATGTGCTGCTTTTTGAGCTAGAATCATAGATGATTCACTATAAAGAGAAGCAAAATAACATGCTGTTGTTGTTCCAACTGCTAAAGTTCGTCTCTGTTTCAAAAGTAAACAATTATTATTGATTGTTTAAAATAAAAAAACCATCTCAGAAAATAAATACTTACTACGACAGCATCAAATACTTTTTCAGCAAACTTTTTGTCTTTATATTTTTTTTCTAACGGAAAAGTATAAGTTTCTAGCCAATCAAGAAGACCTTTATCATATCCTATTCCAAGATTAGGTAGTTGAACAGCATGGATATGACAATCTATAAATCCTGGTATAAAAAATTGTCCCTCTTTTAAATGAGCGACGATGTCTGCTGAGATGTTGGATGGATTTGGATCATTATAAATTTTAATTATCTGTAACAATGAAAGTTAGATAAAAGATTTCAATTAAATGTTAAAAAAGTTATAATTTGAACTTACTTTTCCATTTTCAACAAGTATTCCTGCATTCTCGTTTATTAATAGTTTTCCATCATCGTTCGTTTGAATTATTGGGCCTATGAATAAATGACGTTTCATCTTAGTTGGCTGATTCTGTTAATATTACGCAGATTATTAATTTCCTGAAGAATAAGAGCACGACTAAGTGATTTTTACCAAGGAAAAAAATTTATTGACTTTTTTTTCGTGATTTTTTTGTTTTACATTACATAATTTTTTCGTGATAGCGAAATAAGCTTATTCACTTTGTTTATTGAAACACGTGTGCTCACTGCTGTACATATGCATCCATTCTGAAGAAAAGTTATTGAATGATATCAACTTTATCTATGATATTTTCAAGCTCAAGGTATCATCTGTGTAATCCAATGACATTTATGATAACTAACATTAGTAACAATGTCATCTTATCATTAATTTTTTAAGTTCTTTTATCATTCTCATAAAAGAATATGAACAGCTAAGGAAATATGAAAAGGTCTGTAGGTCAGTGTTTTGTAATAATATCGGTTAATATGGCGACTGAAGCGCGGCAATTTGATAGAAAAACTGCATATTTGAAACCTCACATCTGCGACGACGCAGCGTTACCATGGAATAGATGCTAAATAATAATTAGTCTTGATATCGTGAAAGAAAGTAGAGCTTCCAACAGAAAATTTGAAAGATAGTAGAAATGAGTAGCAAACAAAATGAACCGAATCATTCAAAGAGAACGAAAAAATTACAGGAAAAAGCTCCTCCACCTTCCTATCGAGATTATTTAGACATGGATACCGATGAGGAAGAGTTTGGACATCAAGGTCAGTATTTATAATTACTCTTTTGAACATGGGATTTGAATAAATCATGCGTTTTAATTGAAAATGTCTTTTTATTACAGAAACTCCAGAGCCTGATGAAGAACTTTCAATAGAACCAGAGAAACCGGTATTTTCTGAAGAAGAATTAGCAACTCTTGTTAGTAATTGCTGAAAAATTTGTAGCATAAAAATGTATTTTTTGATTAACGTTCAACTTCATTTCTATTAGGTTCAGTATGTGAAGATCCTATCCAGCTTCTTGGGTGTAAATGACAATTTCTCTGAAAGTTCTATCGATACAATACGAGAATATTTTTGCTATCCTGTTCACACAGTCCTGACGATTGTTCAAGAAAATTCTGAATCAAAGGCTTTACTGGATTTCCCACAGCATGTTCCCTCTAAACTGACTTACTTTATGAGAATACCTTGGCAAATTTACACTCCAGATAATTTTATGCAAACTGTTATCTACGGAAGTTTGAATGACAATATAGAAAAGTCACTGCTGAAGTTCTTTGAAAATATTTATGCTCCAGAGGCTTTTAATAGTAACAAATGGCCAAAAGGTAATACATTTAAATAAGAAATGATTCAATTAGTTATTTATTATCTATTAGTTTTTAATATATCAGTAATAGCATAACCATAAACCAAAGACTGGTTTAATTTAATGTTTGTTCATTTAATTCGTAATAAAAAAAAATTTGAATTAAATGTTTTCAGTTACCAGAAATGAGATATTTTCAAACTTGAATGAGTTTCTGAGAAATTTAACTAACGCCACATATAATCCAATGGGGCTTGCAATACTTTACATACCTCGAGAAGGAATCCAATGTCTTCAAGAACAAACTTGTGATAACGAACCACTGACTAATAAAACTGAAAGTTCTCAATCGTTCAGTGATGGGAACAATGTCAATAGTTTTATAGAAAGACTGGAGAGAGTGGCTTGTTATTGGATAAAGCAAATAAGAGAAGTTTTGAAAGGAAGTAATTTACCAGCAAGACCTATTTACAGAACGATTGCCGAGGAAATTAATTTTTGGAACTTTAGATGTAAATTATTTCTTCGCTTAAATACATACATCATATTCACCAATTATTCAGAAAAGTAATAATTAATTTTCACTTACAGTTGAAAGTCTTAGTTGCCTCCGCGATCAGCTTTCGAATAAATATATTCTTGCGATCATTGAACATTTATTAAAAGCCAAGTCTGCCAGAGTTGAACAATTTCATTCTCTAGTCAAAAAAATCGATATATTATTAACAGAAATAGCTTCGGATATAAGTTATTTAAATGTCTTCAATGGCTTTGATAATGATTTTCAAATTCCTGATGGAATTGATGAGTATACTAAAAATAGGGTACATTTGATTCGTTTTATTGGAAAAGAATCCAAGTTCTACGGAAGCACGTAAGAATACTATATTTTGAAAATAACGAAACAGATTAGTTGATTAGAAATAACTGTTCATTCAATAAACATGCATATTTTATTAGAGAGAAGATAGAAGCACTTTGTCAAGCGTTGAGCACCGAGGTAATAGTTCAATGTAAGAGGTACATTAATTTAAATATGGTACTGGAAGGGAATCCTAAAGATGGTAAAACCGTGCTTGAGAATAGCATCAATTGCTGCATCAAATATCAAAAAGTTTTTCTAGAAGTAAGATTTCACATTTTTTTTCTTTCTTTAAGATTTCACGTAATAATTAAATGAATTTTAGCTGAAAGAAGTTGATGAATATTTGAATTTTGACACCATATCAACTGTTGATGAGAAAACAATTTTTTGTCATGTCCAAACATTTGTACAAAGGTGTTCAGATTTAATTGAAATAACAGAATCAAGAATTATATTTGATGAGTATTAAATACTTTATTTAAGTAATTTTTATTTTATTAAATAAAGTATCTGAAAATAATTGATCAATTCATTTTTATAGAAGTGATGAAAAAATGTTCATAGGCGGAGCAAAGGCATTAGAATATGAGAAACAATATAAAAAAATAGAAAAATTATTTATTGAAGCACTAAATGAAGTGAAAAATGTGCAAGATTGCATTTTAGATGTGACAATGTTTGTATGGCTCAAACAAATGTTGAAGTTCAGAGAAAAAATTTTTGACATTGATAATATGATAGAGAACTTAATCAACATGATATTTAAAGATGTAACAAATGTAGATGAAGGTGTGGAAACGCTTTTTTCTCTAAAACGGTTTATCCTAAGGCCACACTTGGGAGAACTTCTCAATAAACATTGGGAAATTATTTGGAAAATTTTTGAACAAGAAATAGATTGTATGATCACACATTTGGAAGATGAAGATGACACTTTCCATCCATCAATGACCCCTTATGCAGGAGCTGCCACTCTACTACGTCTAAAAAATAATTATTTAGACAGACAATATAATGTTTTAATCAATGCATCTGATTGGTTTGGAGATTATGTAGGGCAACAGTAAGTAAAAAATATTAATGAGTTTTTTTTATGAATAATGAATTGTTAATGAATATTCATTAAATTGATTCATAGAATTATTATTGATAAATATAAATACGTGCAGAATATTCTATTAGAAAAAGAGAATAAGCTCTTCACAAGATGGGAAGTGACACTTTGTGATGATGATGAGCTAAAAGCAGCTCTTAACCAGCCTATAATTAAATATTGTAATATTCCTAATGAAAAATGTATTATCGTCAATCTGAATAAGAGCTACTTAGATGATATGAGAGCAATAACTGAGTGAGTAGAAAGTTAATTATTCAATAAAAGAAAAGCTACTAAAATTTAATGGTCTTATGAAAGTCTATTTATTCAATATGTTAAGATGGAAAGGCTTGAATTACGAAGTGAAAAAGATATCAACGAAATTATTAGAAAAATGGAGTCTCTTAACTCAACGATATAATCAAATTGATTATCTATGCAAATTGCACAATAAAATCATTTCAGAATGGACCGAAGAAGAATCTTCGTTGTTTGAAATTTTAGTGGATGATGTTAAGGCTGTGATGACTGCTGGGTTGCCAAGAATTACGTGGCTAAGTGAATTTATTGATAAATATCACAATGAATGTTATAAAAATATTTGTAATGTAAACATTTTTACACTAACATTTTTTTAAACTATTTTCAAGTATGATAAATAAATGTTTGTTTGTTGTTAATACAGTTAAGGGATATAACTTCAAATTTTCAACAAATGAACAATAAAATAAATACGCGTCTTCAAAATGTAGAGAAGTTTTTATTAGTTCAAGGTACGAGCGATATAAGTTATAATCTGGATGAATTCGAAATGTATCTTCGAAGTTCTAGGTATTTATTTAAATATCACTGATTAAATTTATTTAAGTAAAAATTTTTAAAAAAATATATAGTAATTAAATTCTGAAATCTGCTATAGGAATGAAAGTCTTCTAAAGATAGAGGAAATATCTAAGGAAATAATTGAATTGATTAATGATTTTAAAAATAAGATTCAATATAATGAACAAGTATATATTTAATTACGATTAACTAAATTCAGTAGAGATGGAATAAGTACTTGTATTAATAAATGCTTCATATGGTTATAGACTCTACCATCTTGGGAAACATATAAAAAAAAAATTGTTAGGAAATTCGAACAAAGTCTAAAACAAAATATTCGAAAATCATTGGAGTCAGCTCTGAAATTTTTTCATGGAGATGGACTCACACACCCTGAACCATTATTATTTATAAATACTAATTATGTTGTTAATGATGTACGGGATCTACACTAAGTGAGTATAAATCGTTTTCAGTTTGAAAATATATTCATTATGTCTTCAGATCATTTTCAAGCCAAGTATAGAGGAAGTTAAAAGAATTCTTGAACAGATAATATTCTTGAATACAGAAGAGATTGTTAATAATGAAATATTGAATAAATTTTTTAAATTAAGTGAAAATTATTTCAAAGAAAAGAAAAATTTTATCGAGTTAGATGGAAAGATTCAGGAACTAAAGAACCAAATCCATTACGGTATGACATACATTTCCATAACTTTTATTAAATACATTTATTTATAGATATAGTTAATCTCTCAATTAATAAAATACATGTATTTTTGAAACTATATATAAGAGGTAGAAATGGCAATGAAAACGCTTGATCAATTTATCAAATCAACCAACATATTAAACGATATATCAAACATCAAAAGTACATTAGAACAGTTAAAACAAGATGTTGGTGATCAGAAAAGGAATGCTTTAGAGAGTGAAATTGTTCGGTAAAAATATTTTAAGTTAAAAGAAAATTATTTCTTATGATTAATTGTTAACCCACATAAAATTTCTAGATGCGAGGAATTATCTAAATCAATATTCTTTATAACAGACAATATTAACATTCATTTCTTATCAATAAATACAACAGGCATGAAGACTCCTCTGCTGGAACAATATGATTTATTGAAAGATATGCTTTTTGTCGAATTAAGTAGAATAATCGCAGCAGAGCTCGCTTTGCAACGATAAAGATCACAATTATATCATTTAAGTAATTAAGAATCATAATTACTTATTTATCGTAGCTATTAAAATAAATTATTTTAAGAAGGTCCATCTACTGTGCAGTAGTTAAGATATCGATTACATCGATCAAATGAAACATTTAAATATTTGCTTAATATGCATCGCATTTCTTATGTACGTAAGTTATATAATACTTTCAGTTTATTAGGACCCTCTGAATTGTCTTGTTGTTATAATTATTTGTCATGTTTTAATTGAATACATATATGTATGTATATAAAATAGTTTATGAACACGAAATTATTAGAAAAAATTAAAAAAATTATAAAAAGAAGAATAATTATCTTATCATTGTTTGGCACGTTTATAGTTATATATATTAAGAATATTGTTATCATAATAACTGAATTCATTATTATCATAGTTACGCATCAGTTAATGCATTTCACTCAATAACGACTCGGAATTATCAGTGACTATTGTAAAAACAGGAATATCAGAATTATCTTTTAAATTTACTAATTCACTTTCAGAACTATTATGAGATTTAATGGAAATTTTATTTTCTGACACAGAAGTAGTTGAAGGCAATAAAAATATTAAAGATAACGCAATAAGCATATGCCATAGACTATGAGTATATTGGTAATTAGCCTCTGTCTCAACAGAGGTATATAAAATTAACCCTAGACTGGCCAATAATAAACCTACTAACAATTTAAAATAAATTTTTGGTTTTGTTCGCTTCTTTGTCTTGTAGAAACGATAAATAAACGTTCCTAGTGGAATCAATACTCCAATTGCTAGAGGCACTAAAATGCTTGGCAAACCCGTTTTATTAGATTCCACCCCGAATGCGATTATAAGTACACCAATCATGTGACATACCGGAATAAGATGTAAAGGTAATCGAGCCATTGCAACAAGAGTCACCCAAAATGCTAAGATACTTGAAAAAAAATCACAGTATTGCAACACTTCATATCTTGTGATGCAGTATGTCATGAACTTTTGATCACAGGCATGGTATAATGATGAGAATAACATTGTAGAAAAATATACTAATCCTTCTGTGAAAAGTTTACGTTTTACTGCTACATAAATAGCTGGTAGGAAGAAGGCATTGCTGAATATTAGCATCAAAAATGATAGCAAAAGAGAAGAACGTAAGTTCACATTAGTTGCATCAGTACATCCCCATCCTCGATATCCTGAAAACCAAAAAAAAATTATTGAATAAATGATAAAAGCATGATCCATTAAAATACTTTTATTGAAAAAAATATTTACCTCCAAAACAACTACACGTTGTATAATGCAATAAACCACGATGGATTTCTTCACAAATTCCGTAATCTCCACATGCATGTGCTCCAGAAAAAACACACTGACGGGTACGAATGTTTAACGAAACCAAAATCTCATTTGCGTCACAACGAACTTTTTTTCTATAAAAAAAAAATATAAAATATTAACAAGGGATTTTAAATTCAGTTAAAAGAATTTCATTGATCCATGAGTTTATTTAAATCTATTTTGTGAATAAATGAAAGCCTTTAATCCTTGATTTCTTGTTTTAATATGTGCTTTCAATGTTTTTTTTATTTTACATACAGTATAAAAAATTAATTAAACACTTACTCATGGAGGAAGCATTTTGTTTGTAAAGCAATGTGCCATATATCAGGTTGAGGATAAGGGATAATTAGATGCTCATTATTTTTGTTGAAAGATAAGTTCATCATCATCGAGTGATCATGGCATATGATTTCACCATCTACTCTATCAGGGACACGAGAACGTCGAACACAAACATCAACAAAGACTTGTTGATTGGTTGACATTTTATCCACCTCAAGATGAACTCCAATATCTAGAGATCCTCCAACATCCACCAGCGGTAAAATATTGAATTGTGCAATGACGGGATGAATATCAGTCAACATTAACCACGGCGTTAACCATTCCTTTCCTTGAAATAAATAAACTCCAGAAAAAGTTTGAATCTGTTTAACTCTAATTAATTGAAATCTTCGTGGACATGGATCTTGTTCTACATAATCTTCACTTTCAGAATCATTCAGTCTTTTAAAACTTGACAATGTATGAACTGTCAAACTCGTAGTAGTATTGGAAATCCATTGCCGTATATATGGACTTTCAGTTATCTTAACAGGACATTCTAGAATATCAAAAATATCCAATTAATTTTCAGAAATAGAAATGCATATAGTTTCAATGATTATTAAATATTTTTGATACATTTGAACTCACCTGAAATAGATACTTTAACGTTGAAGTTAATAATACTGTCAGATACAACGAGTAAGTAATAATAGCTATCTTCATAAGGTGTATTCTCAGTAAATGTATAAGAATTATTTACAGTTAAGTTTCTCATTAAATCAGAATGACTATGATTAAAAATTGGCAATGTACGTCCTTGTAACATTAATGCTTTAATACAAGTTTTTAGTCTTTTTTTTGAATTGGAAATAGTAAAATTACATCCCCATACTTTCACACGAAAATTCCAAGTTCCGGATGGAATGAAAATTCTGAAAAATAAATAGAAAATATTATTTAATTTTAAACCTCTAACTGGATAAAGATATAATATTACTTGTAATAAGTTGATGGTTGGCTTGTTCTCAGAGTTGTTTCATGGCCAGTAGGAATACTTTGAATCCCATTAGCTTGTAACCATATACCGACAGACCCTATGCTATATCGACATTTATGTCCAATTCCCTGAAATTGTAATACGAGAATAAGTCATATGATAGTCGAAATAAAATAAATGATTCATGTAACAATGTAACCCATACATCTTGTTGTACTTTTTCATCCCAATGACTCATATACGCTCCAACAAACCAATCACCAGGCTCTGGACTGTTGACTGGTACAATTGCAGTAGCTTCAGAGTTGAAGGTAGTCATGGTAGTTACTACAATAGAATTATTTCTCCCCGAATACATATTGGGTGGAAATGATGCATTGTTGAGAGAAATGATTGGATAGCTGCCTGATTGTAAATGACTAAAAATAAATAATTTAAAAAAAAAGAAATTTAGATATTATAGTTATCTGCTGAACTTTATCAACCAACTTCCTCTTAATGCTTACATATATACTTTTCTTGATATACAATCTTTCCCATCCATAAAAGCAGCAAATTGCCATGTAGCTCGATAAACTTCCTTAGGGACAGTATAATGAAAAGTAGCAACATCACTGTAGCTCTTAAAAGCATGGAGTGCACCTTCTTGACTGGCTTGTGGAACTAAACTTGAAGCACCTAAAATTATATTATGCATGAAATCAATGAAAATACTCAATAATAAAAATGATAATTTTGGAGTAATAATAAACTTACCAGTAATTAATAAATAAAATCCAATAAAATAAATGAACATTGGGTCACTTGATACATTGTAATATTTTATGAGTAGCATGACACTTTTTTAATCAGTTAACAGTAATTCAATTTATATACATATACATATATCTATAGACTTTTTTAAACTTTTAATTGTCAACTTTAAAATTAAGTTATCTAAAATATAGATTGGTCCTGTAGAAGTCAGGCATTAAAATATATTTTATTTTGTCATAGTACCATTGATTATCACATAAATCATGAAAATATTATTCAAGTAACATAACTATAAACAAATATCACATACAATTTTTATTTTTTTAATATTATCTGGTATTGAATTATTTTTTTTCATATATTCATTCAACTTTAACCCAATCAATTTTTTTGTATGTAAAATATTAAATAATTTTACTAAATTTGTGTGATATTTATTATATTCTACATGGCCACTAAGATTGTGTGTATATAAGTAAAAAATATAAGAACTAAACCACACAGAACTGTCTCTGAACACTATGTGATGTTATTATTGTGCATGTCGGTCCTCCTCCTTCATTCTCACTACTACTCCAAAACTCATCATACACGCATACACGTACAGTACAGTTACAAAGTTGAAAGATGCACTCGTCCCTTTCTTTGCAGCAGCTCAAAAAGTATGACGCCAACAGCAATCGACATTGGTTTGAATTATTTATTTATGGTTATATGGCATTGATTTATATTTAATCAATTAAAATTTATTTACAGGAAATGTAAATTATTTTTTATCTCCTTTTTATTGATTTATAACGACATTATATTGTGTGGATGCAAATAATATGTTAAATATCGCGCGCAGATTTGCAGTTATGACGCTAATGCACAAGAAGAATTATCTTACAGTGCCATCTTGAAAAATGGTTTTGTTGATAAATGTACCATTAATCGGTTATTACTGATTAAAAAAATCATTACTTTTGATTACCTACTGCAGTTTGAAAATTTTTTTTATATTGATTTCATTGGCAGCACTTGTTCTAATATGTTAATTTTTATTTTTAGATCTTTATAAATGGTATGACAAAAGTGCTCATTACAAAGTCATTACCAATTGTGTCTAACCTATCGGATCTATCGAAAATAAATTATTTAATTTTTGTGTAGTATAATTTGTTGGAAAGATAAAATTTCAAGTATAGACAAAACATAATGAATAATTAGTTTGCTTTCTTTGTGTAACCAAATACATAGAAACTGGCAACACTGCCAGCTCGAGTGTATATCAGTGTGAGTATTCAGTGTGTCTTTGCATACTGGTAGAGTTCCTTCGACTGGCTCAGAATGTTCATGTTCGTCCGCAGTTATCCGCAGTGTGTGTTTTACATTTTGTTGTATGTGCAAATGTTGTGAAGGTTCAGGGAGACCCATAACGAAGTTCATAATTTTCACGTAGTGAATAAAATGCAGTGTCCAGAATAAGGCATAAGAAAATTAGAAAATTTAAATATTTAACAAAGCACAGTAAACAAAATATAAACCCAACAAATACAGTTATTAAAATGTATATCAATTAAAGATAAATAATTAAAATTAACTTGTAAACATTCACATTTTACGTGTAAAAAATCGATTATCAGAGAAAGTGAATTAATAAAACAAAACGATTGAATTAGTAAATTATAATGGCAGATTTCGATGCTATATACGAGGAAGAAGAAGAAGAAAATGAACAAAACTTAGAGGATCACTACGTAACCATTGTTCCTGATCCTATTGTAATTCGTGGAGCTGGTAACATGACAGTGTAAGTTTTTATTGCAATAAAAAATTTTATTGTTGTCCAATTGTCTGCAATTATTAAGTTGATGTAAAACTTTAGATAAAGTTAATTTATAATGAGTAATGTTATGAAGTTTAATCTCTACGAGGACTTGATTGAAGTATTTACTTCAATGTTTATAATTACAGCATTTATTGAAATTGATTAATTAAAAGAATGTTCTTTATTGAATTTACTCCAATAAATATTAAATTAATGTATAAACTTTTTATCAACTCAATATGAGGTCTATAACCCTAGAGATTGAAGCTAAACGTCACAATGAATTGTTGGGTGCTAAAAAAGTCTTTGTTCCGTGACTTTTTTTTATTTATTAGTGACCTCGACTTTACCTCAAGTATTAAGGACGTATCAATTTGATATTTACATTCGTTTTTATGAACAAATTTTTTATTATCATAGTAATTATTCATTTCTTTGTTAGTCATTTATAATTTTTGTATATTTTACTCAGAAAAAAAATTCTTTAACTGGTTGTAAGTCAATCATAATAATTGAGATAATTTTTTTTATGTTTAGATTTGGTTTAAGTAATCGTTTTGAAGCAGAATTTCCAAACGGACTAGTCTCAAGGGTTGCTCCAGAAGAATTTAAAGCTACTGTTATGCGTGTTAACAGTGTGCTCAAGAAAACCTTGCCTGTTAATGTTAAATGGCTCTTCTGTGGTTGTGTTTGTTGCTGCTGCACTTTAGGTTGTTCATTATGGCCAGTTATTTGTCTCAGTAAAAGAGTAAGTAAAGTATTCAATATTCTACCTTACATCTCTTCTTTTTATTTTTATCAAAAATAAAGTTGGATTTTTAACTAAAAACTATGTCCACAGCTAAAAAACTTTTGATGAAAAAATGTTTGAAATAGAGTTTTCTTTTTATAGAAACTATTTTTTAACGATTAAAAAACTTTTTCGTTCATGAAGGATGTAAATATTAGAATAATTGTTGAAATATTGTAATTTTCATTTAAACGAAACATACACTTGAAGAAGAATCAGCTCTATAAAGTTTGGAGATGATTAATTTCAAGTAGACCAATCCGATAAGTTTCAAGATAAATTCAGTTTGTGATATGAATAAAATTTTTATCATCTTCAAAATTACGGAATAAATAGATGTAATAATTTTCACAATAATTATTGGTTACTCTGTTTTCTTATCTTTTATTGATTCACATTTAATGAGAGTACAAAGAAAATTTTTTATTATTAATAAATATACATTAAGTGTTCATGTAGATAATCATTTTATTATTTTCTTTTCAATGAATAATTTTTGTATAAATTAAAGTTTTATTGCACAGGAAGTATTTTTTATTTGCATGATGAATAGAAACTATTATATTAAGGATAATTAAAAATAACAAATTTCACTGTTAAGTTTATTTATTATAAACTTTTTTTAAAAACATACCTGATCAGAATACAAATTCAACTTAATTTTACGTAACTTAATAAAACTTATGAATTATTTATCAGACTCAGCATTCGTTAAATAAACTATTGGAGTGGGAAAATAGTCGATTGTATCATAAGCTTGGGCTGCATTGGAGGCTCACCAAACAAAGATGTGATAGTTCATCAATGATGGAATACGTAAGTACACAACCTTTTTTGACACTTCGTGTTAAGAATGAATAATAAATGAACCTCTGTTTTATGATTTAGGTATTATTAATTGAATTTATCCCTAAAATACCAATTTACAAGCCAGATTAAAGAAAATCTTAAAAGAATGGCAACAAAATAGATAAGTCAACAAAACAGTAAGAAAGGAAGAAGAGATTGCTTATTTGTTTTATCTTAATGCTTTTATAGATAATTAATAATTATTTTAAAATTGAATTAAACGAAAATATTTTTGTAAATATAAAGGTAAAGTAGTGGTGCTTCAGTGCCAATCGGATAAAAAGTTATTAATATACACAAGAAGAAATTAAGAAAACGAATGTTGAAAACATTAACTGTTAATGGAAAATGTGGAAAAATTTAATAATTGATTCCATCAAAGACTCTTGTATTTTTATTGAACAAGAGTAAACTTTTATACGTGCGATATTTGTAAAAAGAAATTGATATAGACTCAATATCATTTATACTAGACTTTATCCATCGGGCCATTATTGTTTATATAATATTTTTAAAAAAAAATTCATAATTAATACCAGCTGAATGTAAATATTTAATGAATTAATTATCGTAAAGTGATTAGTTTTTTACCTAAAAGTTTTTAATCTAATTCAAATAAGTTAAAAGATTTTATTCGAATGAAATTGGTTGATTAGCATAATTACATACATCATGGTTAATTAAAAAAATATTAGTTTATGTAAACGATTTTTTTGTTCATAAACTTCTTAATTATAAAAGTATAGTAGTTTTCAATTAATTGAAGAGTTAATTACATGAATGTTAATAATCATTTAAATAACTATTAAATAGCAATATTTAATTCTAAATCTTTATGTGCCTTGAAAAATATATTTTAAATAATTTTATTATTAGATTGACGTATACTTTAAGTGAGAAGTAAAAATTTTTAGGTAAAAAATGTAGTCATTTAATCATCATTATCATATAACTGTATCGTTAGAGTAGATTGCATTCAACAACATATTTTAACGATCGTAAAACGATTTTTTTTAACCTTCGGGAGGTTTTAACCTTTCAAGTCCGTCCAATAAGCTGAACTAAACACTTTTATTTAAAATTTACTTTATTTATGCTTTAATTGATTTATTCATTAAACGCTATTATAAAAATCTTTTTTTTTTATCTTCACTAGATACTCAATTTGAATCTCTCGGGCTTGAATGGTTAATGAAATTTGTAAATGTATGAAATGCCCAAAAAAACACTCAATAACATCATATTTTCTATTTGTTATCCACAAATGTGGGCTAGAACTGTACTGGTGATATGAATTTTCAATTTAACCGGCTGTGGCCAAAAAATATCTGCCGATATGTTATTTATGCAGAGTGCAAGTTATTTACTTACTATAATTTTTGTTAAATAGCAATTTTATGAGTATATTAAATGTTAATAAAAAAAAAATGTTTTCACAATTGTGAATGCGGACGGACAAGTTCCATCACATTAATTGCTTTATTTTATTTTTATGAAAAGGATTAAAAACAATAATAATGAATTAGTAGGTATTTTTTTATTTGCAATAAAGTGTCATGAGAATAAAGACTAGAATTAAAATTTAATCCACTGTCATTCGAACAGCGAAAAGTTTAATTTTTCTTTCATGAATTGAATATTTTTAAAAATTAAATTGCGATTAATATCAAATGTCCGCAGAACCATAAGATGGTTTATATTTTTTAATATAATAAAACACTGAACAATTGTTTGAAATTGAAGTATTTCAATTTCATTGTATTTATATGATAAGTAAATGAAATGATCGCATAGATAATGCTTTTAGTTATTTAAGAGATTATATTAATTATTAAAAATAAGTAAGAAAAGTTTAAATAGTCATTTTTATTATTTTTTTCACTTATAAGACTATCAGATGCATGTTTAAGCTCACAGTAGTAAGAAGCAAGTTTTTCGTTGAAGTTTCAATATTCTTGAAATAACATTTATAAATTAAAATTCATTAATCACATAAAATATTAGTTGAATTTAAAAAATCGAGTAAAAAAAAAATAGTTAATAAATAAAATAAGTATACATAAACGTAGTGTCGACGTGTGCCTTTTGCTCATGGATATTTGCAAAATCTTTGTGTACATAGACCTTTTAACGTGTACATACATCATTAATATTCTCGCTATTATAATTACACTAAAAAAGCTTCAACTGTAGATGTAATGAAACAATACAAAAAAAACTGCATATCACAAATAAACACGTGATTAATTTTTAATTCTGTTTGCTATTCATTGACAAAATATAATGAATGAGTCACAAATAAAGTATTTACCATTTTAATATTTTCAGTAATGATGAGAAAGATGGGAATCATGATGTTTTTGGGCCTAAATTCATCGAAACTGTGGAATAATACTTATAAATAAGTTCCTAAAAATTATTTTTATATAATGAAAAATGTGATTATTTTCAATTTAATTCTTATTACGTGCCACTTATATTTAAGTTAATTTTAGTTGATGGAATATATTTCAATAAAATGTTTTTAATCATCACATTGAAAAACATTACAATTTTTTTACTGATAAAAAAATCTAGAAATAATTGCAGGATATTTTAATGATATGCACTATTATTTCATCGAATAACAAACTCGTAAAAGTACTTCGAACTTTTAACGATCTCATTTGCACTCTAATAAAATGAATTTCATTTACATTTTTAAACGTAATCTCAACTAAATGAGTTAAAGTGTCAAATTATTAATTAACAATTTATTTTTATTTAGAAATTTGTTGTATATCACTATGTTCAACTAGTTAACGATTAATTATAAAATCGAATAAATAATTTGTTCTATAATACAAAAAGGTGCTTGACGGAAAATGGTTTCTCATCTACCCTCTATTCATAAAAAAATGTTAAGACACTCGAACTGAGAATAAGAGCAAGAAAAAGGATAATATTATAAATGTTTAAAACACGTGTGTATATACACAACTTATGTCTATCAGTCGTCATCTGCATTATCTGCAATGAAATGGTATTTGCCAAGAATAATTCTGTGTTATGGTAATTGAACACAGGTGTCTAGCAGCATCCAATACAGAGAATCCATCATATAGTAGTTGAAATAAGTTAAGACTCCTGCTAACACGTATGTTAACGCTGTCGTTAAACGCTTTTGTCATTCTTTGGTCAGTTATTCGATAAATAATCCAAGCAATGTTTTCATAAATTACATTCTTCTTTATCATACGCATGGCAGGCAATGATACGTCAACTAACGAAACCTATTTGGGGTGAGTTCATGAAATAATTGATAACAAAAAATATGGACTGATGAATAAATGAATGAATCATAGAATAATGGTATAAAAAATTTGTATGAATTTTTTTTTGTTTGTTAGGGATGATTGCCCGATACCGATACAAGTTTTGGATTTTATACATGACTTTAACAAACCTGATTTAGAATTAATTTGGCCATGTCAAGTGAGAAGTTATTGGATTAATATTCAACCATTTGTCCAATTTGTTCGTATTTTATTAGCTTATGTCACACCTTTTATAATTATACTTGGTGAGTGAAATATTTAATTCTTGAAATGAAAAACATTTATTATTAGGCGATATTATAATATTGGATCAATTTACTAGCCCGTGCGTTGAATAATTAATTTAATTAATGATATAAATATAATTTATTTGAATTATACACTAAACTAGAAGGAAAATTAAGTGTTTTGTAACCATGAGGAATAGGAATATTAATTGATAAAGAACTCATCAACTGACATATTGATCCAATAGAAATGAGTAATGAATTAATTAACCGGCTCATAATCAATTGAACAGCAATAGTAATAATAATAAATAATAATAGGAGTAGCACTGAACACGGTGTCATTTAGTATGTTGAGTACGTTAGTATTCTGTGACTCTGGATTATCTTTGTATTTACGAGCACTTGCTATATCGGATAATGGAGCGTTAATTTTCAATTATGCTGTTGGAGTTGCAAGATCTCATTCATCACGTGTCAATGCCCTATTTATGGTAATTTTATTCATAAAAATTATTACTGCTTTACGTGCATGATTTACTAATAATCACATTGTTTACAACAATTGACTTTTCTTCCTATACTTAAAGCTCTACACTAAATCCATATTTTTTATCATTGCTAATATTAATTCAAAGCTAATACCTTGGGTAAAAAAATTTCCGCTTCAACTAACTTTCAATGCCTTAGCTTGAAATTTATTTCTCATTTATCATCAGAAATATGTATTCGTACTTTTTTTTGCAAGAAATTCTTTTTTAGAACAGTCAGTTTTTATGTGGAATGACTTCAATATCGATGGAATTTTTTCAATTTACATCAACTTGGCTCGTAGTATCGTTGACTTGGGCTCGTGTTGGAGCTATAATGTTTCCTCTTCAAACTCGTCATAAAGATCATGATCGTTCTGCAGCTATAACGATTGTTATTTTAACATGTACTAGTTTTATAGTCTCTCTGACAAAGTTATATTCCGGTGGTAAGTATTGAAAATTTTCATAGAATATCTCAATCGATTCGATCTGTATATATTCTTATAAATCACCAATTTTCACGTTCATTTGTATTCATTTATTCAAAAGGCTATGAATCGGACAGTGTATTTGAATTTATACCTTGTCAAAAAATTGCTACACCATGGGGAAGTACGATGTATGTTTATATAGCATTTTCCACTTGGCTTCCTTCACTTTTCATTTCTATTGGTAACTTATTGCTTATTATTCATATGAGAAAGTCTGATGTAATACGGATCCAATTAACTCGTAAGTACTTGAGATATAAAAATATTTTATTTAATAAAAATTAAGTTAATTCCGAAGTCATTATTAAATATTATTAAGAGTGATTATAACAAATAAGTCAATGATTTTTTGAATGATTCATGATGATGGAGTACTGATTAATTTTTTTAGGAACGATTCGTACCAAACCAAACATAATAAATCGCACAAGTAGAACATTATTAGCAGTATCAATTGTTTACTTAATTTTATTATTACCGATTGGAATTGTAGAGACTTTAGAATTATATTGGGATGTAATATTAATCAGATATCCATCTAGAGATATTGAAGAAAATGAAGAATACATAAGTTGGTGAGCATTAAATAATTTAATTATTTTAAATGCTTTTAAATGGTTTACTGATTATAAATAAACATTTGTAGGCTTCAAGAAAAAATGTTATTAAAGTGGTGTCGAGGTTTTTTTTTCCACGTTTATCACTGGAACTTTGCTATAAATTTTTTCCTATATTATCTGACAGGGAAAAAATTTAGAGACCGTGTGCTGAATGTTCTGAAAAGCGGTAGGAAATCATTATCATCAATAAGTATCTCACTAAGTAAACGTTGTGGTCTGTGCTGTAAATTAACTCGTAACTTTTTACCTTCACAAGCGTCTAATATTCTATTAATACGAGTAATATCTGTTGGTGAACAGAATATGTGCAATAATATTGCATCACAAAATATTAATAGAACAAATAGTGTCAATAGATAAACTAATGTAATTGAAACTGAATTTTCTATCGCTATTAATATTTTTGAGTCTGTTATAAACTTTTCCCTGAATATTATTCATTCTTTCATAAACGTAAAATTAATATATTTGCAATTGATGATAAGCAAATAAGTTAATAAATAGACAATATTTTTCTGTCACTCAGTCAATTTATATTAATGAAATATATCACATTCTACATAAATACATTGTATAATAACAATAATGTTATGCAAACATGTTAAATTATTTGTCATCAATGTCATAAAAAATTGTCAGCCACAGTGCATAATATCAAATAATCACAGAGTGGTCCCAATATAATTGTAAATTATACTATAAATTTAAACATGAATTTTGATTAGTTTACTTAATTATATAAAGCTTTTCTTTTTTAAGAAGTATAATAGAAAAAATTATTATGCAAAATCAGTTGTAGGTAGAAAAAAATGTTTACAACTGTTGTACGCTTTTGGAGGTACAAAATTTCTAAAATTGTGTACATTTCCATTATTTTAAGTATTAAAATCTTTTTATCGATTGCTACAAAATATTTTAATGAGGATATTATTTTAATAGTAGCTGTCGTTTATCATATTTTCATATTTTTTAAATATGAATGATATTGTTCTTATTCTAGTATAAGTTGATATTCAAAAAAAAATTTGATTTCAGAAAATATTGATATTTTTTATTTATATATTATTCAATCAGAATCTAATTTTTAAATAAATATACGAAATAATACAATTTTATTACAACTCTAAATGATGAAGTAGTAACATCAATGAAGAAATCGGCACCGTTCAAGTAACTTTCAGTATTTCATAGGAATTTTTTTTCTATTTTTTCAATTATATAACAATGAAAAAAGTGAAACATACTTTCATAATTAATACTTGGTTCTTAAATTATACAGAATACACCTAACTTACGTGTGTCTTCATCCACGCAAGGAATGACATAGAAAAAGCTAAAAATTAGCTGAATATTGCAGTAGTCAACGTTCGTATAAAACTTCCGACTACTCAGATTTAACGTTTAATATATACAATCGTTAATATCTAAATAATTACCCCATCGTTAGCTGATTAAATTAATTATCAGCTATTAATTTATTAGGTTTTATATTACACCTTACTTCCATCATCAATGCAATTAACAGAAATTAATCATGTTTTTTTTTCTGATACTTTTCAATGATTTATATAACCAAATAGAAGAAAGTTGTTCAAAATTATTGATTATCTTATCAATTAAGAGTATCAATCAGAGATAGTTTAATTGTGATATGGGAAGCGTTTTTGTTTCTAATTGAAGTTTAGTAAAAAACTGCTGAATGGATGAAAAATTAGTTTAATCTATGTATTGAATAAAGTTTAAAAAATTATGTTTAAGAATATATTGAACTTTGGTATTCGAAAATTATTAACCTGTTTGTTTTATTTTTTTTAATTCAATGTTTTATCAAAAATATATTTAATATCAGTTATTAAATTACATTATTTGATTATCAAATACTTTCTAATGATATCCAATCGATGGACCCAAATTATATTATAACTATTAGTATGAGTTTTTTCGATTTACAAGTTTGAGTTAAATGAATTCATAAATTTATGAATATTGCGGTAAATCACGGGGCACCCGATCAACATAATTAGCAGGAAATTGTCCTTTTTTACCGTCACATTCTCCATATAGCCATTCATCTGATATTCTTGATAATACCGTTATTTTAGCTCCTTCCTGTAAACCATTGCAAGTGTTTAATTTGAATAATTAATGCAAGATAAATAGAATAATCATTTCTATTTGGTTTTTATTTCAATAAATTTTTCTTAAATTTTAAGTCTTTTAATAAACTCAGTAATGTAATTTCAACTTTGTTAATTTTTTCCTTCTAGTAAAGCTATTATTTTGTTTTCACTCAAATCTAAACTTTCAAGTTAAAAATGCCTTCACGTTGTTAACTTGATAGAAAATTAAATTTTACTTTACCTCAAATGGAAGATCCTCCCACGTTTCCCCAGCAAATGTGTACAAAGCGTTAACGACGTTCGATGAACAGCCCGGTAATGGTACAATAATATCAATAAAATTCGCTGGAAACATTCCAACACGATTGTCTACTTGACCCTCTAGCCAATCATTATTAATTTTTTTCTTTAACATTACAATGTCTCCCTGCTTTAAAGTAAGATCTCCTGGTTGAACAGCTTCGAACTCATAGAGTGCAACACCTTGAGGTTCAGATTCCACTTGAGCCTATTTAAAGAGTAATAAAAAATCTTTTAATACTTGAAAAAGTTGAAGAAAAAAATTATTCGAACTGATCTAGTAATTTAAAAAAGTATCTTTAAACATTTATCATAAATAGAATTAACTTCTTTGTTGATGACAATTTAAAGAAACAAAAATTATAAAAGTTATTTAAAAATAATCAAACAAAAAATAATACGCAAAATTCTATTTAAAACTAAATTAAATTCTACATATAGCTAATATCATAACAATTTATTTTAGAACTTACAGCAGAAGAATTTAATTTAGTTAAGAACTCAGCTGGAGGTGCTGGCGGAGGAATGGATGGCATTGGAGGTGAAGAGTCTTCCCCATTTCTTGGAAAGGCTTCAGCAAAAGCTTTCGTTGGCCACGTAGAATTATCTTGAACTTTAGAATTACTGAAAATTCCATTCCTTTCCGTCACTCCAGTTGAAATAGCTTTAAAATTAGGTACAGTCGGTGCTAAACTAGTATGTAAAACTTTCGGCGCCGGTGGTTTTGGTGGTCGTGCTCGAATTATTGTCGGCATTGAAATATTATTCACTGGTGGCGGTTTGAATGTTAGCGTAGGACCATTATTGTAAGCAAAAAAAGATGCTTCTCCAATATGTTTAACACCATTAGTTGAATTATTACTACTTGCACTTGTTGGTGAAAATGGATCAAATGTTGTACTTTGCTTCCATGGATCATTGTGCGATTCATTTCGCTTCGTCAAGTTTCCAAAGAAGTCAAAGTCATCTTCAAAGGCACTTTCAGTTTGTGATGTATTACCACTATTTGTAAATACTGATGGATTTGAGTTCCCATCACTTCCAAAGCTATCAATGCTAACTCCATCACTACTAGATCTCGTGGTAAATGTAGGAGATCCAGGAGGACTTAGGTCTATTAACGATACAGTTCCATCTGATAAATTATTAGAATGACTGTTTTTCACTGAATTCGTTGGTGGATAATGATTATTTGAAAACGTTACATTTACTTGTTGAGTTTTCGTTGATTTTAATCCAAAGAAATTCGTAAACAGCTCTGATGGTTTTGTCTGAAAATAAAGTAAAAAATATGAATTGATAACAATCACAATGATAAAATAATAAACTGTTATATAAACATGATAAAAATGAAATAAATGAAAATAAACCTAAGAATAACTCAGAATTTCAAGTATGAACTGATAATAAAAACAAGGTAATTATGCTATTGTGACTTATTTTTCCAAACATTAATATTTGAAAAAAGATCGAGAACATTCCCGTATGTTCATATATTTACACAGTGCTTTATACTTATTTTAATAGGCATTACTCAGAATAAGCTTTTTGAAATATAGGTAAATATTTGACGATTGTTCTTTTATGTAGACTTACAGGTTTTTTTGGTTTTTCTATTTGATTTTGGAAATTATCTTTCTTGATCCGTGGAGGTGGAGGTCGTGGTGGTGGTTTTTTTTTCTGTACTGGCTGAGATGTCGTTATAGAACCAAAGGGATCACTGGAAAAAAATTTCATATTAACGATAATGATAATAAAGTAATTATCGGATCGATAGTAATCAAATGTGTGATCAATCAATACATATAAAATGGAATATAAAAAATGTTTGAGCTTGAATGAAATTGATTTGAATGTTAATTAAGGGAAAACTAAATGAATACTGAATTTAGATAAAATCTAAAAACTGAAAAGGGAATGTCTAGTAGAGCCAACAAGGTCATCAATGAAATGATGAAGGTTATCATCTTAAACAACTAGTTAATGAATTCTTTCAACTTTTATCCAATTTTTTAGAAATAATTCAGTCATTTACAATTATAATTATGAGTTGCATCATATATAATATTTATTTATAATACTAGACACAGATGTAGTGTCACAATAACATAAGCGAATTCATTAATAGACCTGTTTACAATCATTTATTCACTTACTAGATCTTTTGAGCTTTTGAAATAACTAAAACAAGTTTTTCTTCAATAATAAACTCCTAATAAATTTAGATTCATTAAATTTATGTTCCTAATAGGTCTGAATTTTTAACTCCAATTAAAAAATATTCATTCCAACATGATAACAATAAAATACATTTAAAAAATACAATTGTCGCAATAACAAAAATAAAGGAATTAAATGAATGGCACAAGTGAGTAATGATGACGATTGATTGATAAGAAGTATTTTTATAAAATAAAAAAGTTAAAAAATACTGTGTGATGAAGATAAAAAGCGGTATAAGTGAAAATAAAAGGAGTAGTTTAATGACTCATAATATGAGTAAGAAATGTACAAAATAAAAAATTAATTTACTTATTGCACCACGCTAGATTTCTTTGGCTAATTGGATTTCCAGGAGGTTTTGGTGCCGATCTTGTTGGTATTGGCATCTCTGAAAGCAGATGAATAATACGTAATTAAACAGGAAATCGGTAGAATATATCAACTAGTGCACACCACATACAACATACTGGTACTAATGTAATTTGCCTGACACTGAGCAGTACTGAGCGTCACACACTCATACATTCAACTGCATGCGATATTTCTATGTAATATCATTCTCAAGTATTTGGTAATTGCGCATGTAGCCAGATTTATCAACAATGTTTATTATTATTTACAGATGTGAGTATTTGATGCATCAATACACGCCCACTATTTATTATTTTAACCTTCTACTTGCCATATTTTTTACTCATCATTAGAAAACTACTATCGGAGTAGAAGGTTCTTTGTTACTTGTTTGATATTTAAACAGTTATCGTTCTCATTTTTTATTTATTTTTCATATATTACTTTAGCTAGGATACTTTACAATTCACATACCACTATGTCTTGATCGCACTCCGCGAATCATCTTCAGAAACACTTTCGCTTTTGCAGTGACCGTTACAAAAATCACATACCGTTGCTAACTACAACAGACGGTTAGACCTTTTAAACTTAGGAGGACAACTGGCGATGTAAACCTCACCTGTCCTAACACACCCTGTATGCAGCCATTTTCTACTCTCAACTGAACAAAACCTCTAAAAGTGACACTTCTACACTTATTACATGTGATCATGTAGTTTTCTTTATTTTCTACATACACATATTAGAAGTAGCCGAGTCGGCTTCCGTACATACACCCCTACTCTAAGTACTTTCGTTGATGGTTGGTCGACGACTGCTGCCTGTTATTCATACTAGAGCCATCTGTGTGTCAGAATACGAACTAAAAAATTCTATACTACAGACACCTTGTGGTCAGAATACCAACTAAAAATTCCTGGCGACACGAAAAAGCCACTTCTGGACTTCTAGGTAAGACAGTATTCTTTGGTGAAACATTCAATATGGCGAATTCTGTTGTTGCATGTTGTTTTGAGAATTGGCAAAAATCTCAGTTGCCATCTCAACGTGTCAAAGTAATAATGTATAACATATCAATCAAGAATTAATTTACAATTATTGTATATATCATAGCATGAGATTATTCTGAAATAATTATGGTGAGTAAATGAATGTAAATTAATTAATACAATCTAAAATATTTTATTTGGATCGGTGAATTTAACCTGATTTTTAAGTTGGATTATTATTTCGCAATGATTCGTTGATTAGTTATAGGTGATTATTATAATGAATATAATGATAATTATGAATATATGTTTTGGGTAGTCTGCCCTTTTTAATTTTCAGAGTCTTATGACTGTGATTTTATTATTAATATGTACATGTGCATATGTACGATCTATCATACCTCGATTAATTGATAGGAAAAAAGTTGGGTATGTACTCATCGTATAAAGTATATGATATTATAATAAAGCGATCTGGCTTACATATGGTCGATTTTATCAACAGACTAGGTGGTATTTTTTGGAAATGTGCTAGGATTGGTGAGAGAAAAAGTCCTTATGTGGCAATTGGCTGTCTATTTATGGCATTTAGTATATTATTTTGGACCTAAGGATGTAAATTGTGGATAAATGAATATAAATTCATTCATTTTTTCATATTTAATTTTTTACATATTTTGTACATGGCTTACAAGGTATTACAATGGATTAAATTAAACATCAACACATTACACTAAGAAATAACATACTAATGTTGTACCACAATATTAAAAAAAGTAATAAAAAAATTTGATATCAATTATGCGATCATTATCGATGTTTAATTTTAATTTTCACTCCACAAATAATTTTAATAGTTACAGTAGATAGATATACATATATATTACTAATGTGCCAATTAAGTTTTGTAGCAAATTTGATAAGGAATTTCTAAATCGACAAAAATATCATTTTTCAATTTATTTCAATTTATCATTATGGAAATTTATATAAGAATAATATCGAAATTTACAGTTAGCTGTGATCAGTTGATGAAAGTATGAAAATTGTTAAAAATGATACTTTTGATGATTTCAAACTTAGGTAGACCAATAAGCGTTGTAGAAAAATATTAAACATAAACCATAACTATGTGAATTGAATTAAATCGATCTAACTATTTATTAGCTACGAATACTGCATATATATCAAATATTTTCATTAAAATGTCAACACATCACGATTGCAAAGCTATGTAATTGTACAATTTGAGCACATTTTCTCCCCTTACATACTATCCTTAGAATATATCTTTTTCTATAAACAATAACATTTTTTTTTAAATATAATTACTATATATTAATAAATTGAGCATCATTCATTAATATCAAAATTAATCAAGAGCATCAACTGACTTCTATCTATATATTACGCAATAAATATATTTGAAATAATTATATTACTCATTATTAGGCCTTAATAATTCTTGAATCAATCAGATATGGTTGTTAAATAGACTGATATGTTCTTTGAGAAATGAACAACTAGAGTTTGATTATCGTGCTATTTAAATAAGTAATATAAACAATTGACATAATTAGTTAACAATACTTAAACAATAATAGATAATAAAATATAAACAATGATTATTTTTCTATTATCTCGATTAAGTATTAATTTTTTTATTATTATTAGTTGTAGTAGTTATATTAGTACGAATATTTTTTTCATTATTACATATAGCAATGTTCAATTTATTAACGTTATCTCTGATAATTTATAAAAATAATATACCAACTAAAGTGTCACCTATCTTAATTAATTAAACATTTAATATAGCATTACACATACATATATACTACAGATATGATTTTATAGGGATATCGATTTATCGTTATGGTTTTTTTTTATATTGATAGTCTTAATTATTTATATATCCTTATAGAATAATTATTAAACTAATTATTTGTCTGATATTTGATTATTATTAATATATATATATTTATATATTTATATCGAAATTACGACTTGCTAAAACACTTAATTACTATCTTGGTAAAATTTTTACCTTTAGTTATTGAAATTTTTGAAACGAAAAAAGAAACCTATCAATTTTACAGTCTGAAAAATTTAATTAAAGAGCTTTTTGGAACTTTAGATTAATTTAATTTTTTCATTCTGACGAAGATTCATTGAGGTCACTCATTAATTTCATTTAATTCGAATGCATTTTTGAGTAATCGAGCATAAAAATCAGCAATTCAAAACAATTAAAAATATATTATTTATAAAAAAAGTATTTAGATTTTTTTTTTTACATTTTTATTTTCATAAAAATAATTTTCAATAACAAAATCTCATCTGATTATTTGTAAAAAAAAAAAAAAATTCTACCAAGATGAATGTCGTAATATAAACTAACACTAAAAATATTATTGTTCAAGAAATTGTTTTCTCTCACAGACAGTTGAGAGCACCAGAAAAATATAATTATCTCAAACCAAATTGATCCTTTGATTCGGAATAGAATCAACTAACGAATGTTCTTTCAAATGTATATTTCGTATGTATTTAAATGTTTCTAATATCATTAGAGAGAAAAGTATACTAGGATGAAAATAAATTTTATGATAAAATTTGCTTTAGAGGAATACTAAAAAATGTTATATTAGTATATGTACTCTTATGTTCTTTCCTCTGTCAAAATGGAAACGGTGTAAATGGGACTCGTCGAAGAGCAGCATTATAAAGTTAAACTTTGCTGGTGAATGCTGATGGTAAATAGAAAAGGAACTCACTTCATTCGTGTTCTCAATGAAAAAGGAATATAGAGGAACATTTACTTTGGAGTATAAAATAAATTGAAATCAAAAGGAAGTAATGTAAATGAAAAGATATGCGAATGTGCATACAGTTAAATTCAAGTTAAAAAAGGTATTCGAACTATTGTTTACATGAAACATTTCATTATTACGTTTGAAGGCATTTTGATCTTTAGCTAAATGCAATCTTGGATCTATCGTTGTCGTTGGTATGTATTTTCTTCTTTCTGGAATAAATACTGATGTACTTTTCTGTATGGTAGGAGTACTTGCTTTACTGTATCCTTGCTTCGGGGTAGTCATCCGTATAGAATTTCCACTTCCACGATTCAATTTTTTCGGACTGACTGAAGTTACACGTGTTGGTTGTGTGACTATTTTCATTTCTGCGATCATATAAATCACTTTATTTATTTTATATATTTCCGATTTATATAACAATGAATTTATTTCTATTTACACTGAAAAGAAACTTTTCTCTTGATAAAAAGAAATTTTATTCTGTCAATAATTCTCAATAGAATTGAGAGATTTTATTTTTTAGATTTACGATCTTTAGTATCAGAAAGGAAAATGGTATTAAATAAAAATTAGAAAAGTACATTAATAGAAAGTCTTACGGATATTAAATGTTAACTTCAAATAATAGATTACTTTTTTTTTGTAAGATTATTAAAATTCTTTGTCAAACTTTGTATATTTTATTTGGATTTATAAACTGCAATTTCAATAATTTATTTGAAGATAAGTGATGGTATCTGTGGTGGAATCATCTTTAATAGTTTTTTTATTTTATTTTATTTCATAAAAGAAGGAAAAAATATGTTCATTGTTGAGAAAAACTCTTTTACTAGAACTACCGAGAAAAATATTTTTGACAATCAAGAGATTATTCTTCTATAATAGCTATTAAAGAAGAAAAAGTATTATTTTTTTTATCAAAACCAGAATGAGTGAATTTTTTATCAACCAATTCCACAGATAACTCATTTCTTAAAAGCTTTTACAATAAATTTATCTTTCAAAAATTATCTAAAATGTTTTTTTACATTTAAACAAAAAAAAAAAAATTACTCATCATAAAAATACATAGATAGAATGATAATTTTACCGATTATTCGAACTGTTGCGTTAGCTTCACCCATACTTGATTTGGCAGAACATTGGTACAGACCAAAATCCTTTTCCTGAAGTTCTCTAATCTCCAGTTCAATCCTCGTTTTCCACTCTTCGTCCGGATTCTGCCGCTCGTAACTCTCAAATCTTCCGCTGCATTAGCATTCGAATTAGTCATAATAAATTACCGCTGACATTGCGTCCAACTTGCTATAGATATGAATTTATGTATCAAGATAATTTACGAGCATGCACGAATTTCAAAATTGATCACAACTACAGCGTAAAATGATCACAGATAAACGTACTCGCTACTTATTGACACGACTGTGTCGTTGCGTTTCCATAAGTTTATCGTTCTTGGGTAAGCTTCGATGTCACATGTCAGTTTTATATTGGTACCCAGTGGTGTACTCAATAGTTCATTATTCACTTTCACCGAGGGTGTAACTGGAAATAAACACATCATTTATTTTTATCTATTTATTTAGTAAATTCATAATGTATAGCTAATTATTATGGTATCATTACAAAAAAAAAAAAAAATTATGATAAATACTGGATAATTATTCCAAGTGCATAATTCATAACTAAACTATGATAACACATGAATGATAGAAACTCATTAAATAACTTTCACTTATGTATACTCACAGTGAACTCTCAAATAAACTCGCTTACTAATTCCTGGGGGTACATCATTTATGGCTATGCAAAAATAAGCTCCCATTTGCTTCCTGTCTACCTTGATAAATTCGAGTCGTTCACCAACTAATTCCTTTACTATAACAAATAGGAGAGAATTATACCTTAAGCTTTTAGTTTCGGTAACGTAAGTAATCATACAATTAAACTTTGGCAATTAAAATCTCGAGTATATAATGTCATTATTTGCTTAATTAACCAAATCTTATTTACTTGATTTATATTCAATTCAAAGCTAAAGAATCTTGATTTCGATTGATTATTGAATAATTATAACACTAATGAGTTAACAATTTTATCACTTCAAAATTTAATATTATTTTTATTTTATTACATTTTATTCTCATGTCAACTTTTGAAATAAAAATGAATTTCAAAATGTAATAAAATTTTTATAAAAACATGAAATGGATGTTATATTGAATTTATGTAGGAAGGTTTTATATTACATACTGATTTATATTGAAAATAATATTTAAATAATTTCAAAGAGATTACATATCGTTTTAAAAGATTTTTATGACAATTTTTCAGTTATAAAATCGTTTTTAATCCTACATACGGATTCTCTAGTTTATTGATATTGGATTTTGAAATTCAATTCTATCAATTCATAAATAGAATTTTAATATTCAATTCATTTTCGAAGAATTCAAATGAAGATTTTTTATCAAACAGTACAACATAAGAGAGACTTGAAAATGATTTTACATAAAAAGGTAAATAACTTACCATGTTCAAAGTTATCACGATCTCGTTTCAATATTGAGCCCTTTTCTTTTCTCCAAAAAATCTTAGGTTGTGGATGACCAGTTGCTTTACATTCTAGTGTTGCATTCTCCCCCTCTTTGACAACAACTTCACCCTGTGATGTCCCTGATGTCAGAATATCCGGACGAACTACAGTGAGATTGAATTATCCAATACGTGGAATCAGTTTCAAAGCTATCAAATATATGTGTCAACAACCCATTTAGTTTACTGAACATTTGGCACACTGTGTTCAATCGAGCGTAAGTCATCTTAATAACGATATAAGCTATATGTTCTCTGACCGCTTTTACACCAATATCATAGTGTGGTAATTACTTGATTACGTGTTATAATAATTAATAATATCATCGTCTGTGCACACGTGCTTATTATTTCATGAAAAATAACTACTCTTTAATGAAAAACTAAATTAAAAAAAATACAAACTGTCAATTTGAATACTTGATTGAGTAAAAAAGAAAAAAATAGTTTGAAATAGGATTAAAATGAAAATATTTGAAATTAATAACAATTTTGTTTACATTTCATCTTGCTTTTCAATTTTTTCAATTAAAAATAAATCAATTTATTTGAATTTAAATGAAACAGAGGTTGAAATTTGTTTAAAAATTTATTTGATGAGAAAAACTAATTTTTTTTTATTGAATATTCATTTCAAATCAACAAGTGAAGCATTTACTATTTTATATAAAATTTATTTTAGTTTATTTACATTGTAGTTAGCTATTATTTAATCGTTCAAGACAATGAAAACAAGTTAATTCAATAACATATTCAAACTAATTACCAATAAATCAATAACTTCAATAGTTTTTATAAAACTGATGTTAATTAATAATTAAATAATAATTCTCTTCATGGAATATAGCATGCATAAAATGGTGAAATAATAGTCTAGTGGGTAAATAATTCAAGACAATGATGATGGAAAAAATAGCTAGCTGTCATACATGCCCGGTTTGTTGTGTCTAAAGACAATATTATATATGTGTGCTAATTGCAATACGTTGCATGGTTAACATTCTGTGTTGAGCTTATTCACTATAGCTTGATTTACACATAGTTTGTCACAAGGAATGTATGATACTAATTAAGCATACCTACCCAAGACATCAACACATCCCAGTTGGTTCAACATTGGCTTTGTATTAACTTGACACATATAACAACCGCGGTCAGATTCTTTAACATCTCGTATATGAAGCTTCCAAGATGTTTCTTCTTCATTCCTTCCAGGTGTTTGATTTGATTTCAGTTTAATATTCTCAACAGTAATAGAGAATTTTTGTGGATTGTTCAAAGATCTCGTTCCCATTGAAAGAATTGTTTGATCAATCATTCGTAGCCATGCCATCTGTCAACAAAAGCCATTTAATCATTTCACTTTAGATCCTTCATCTCTGTCAAAATTATGGAAGGAAATGAATCTTCATAATGAAAGAGAAATACTGAAATTCATTGAACATAGGTTTACTTAATTTGAAATATTTTCCTACTTAAATGTATTGATTTATTAATTTACTAATTATTCAGTTAATTGTTTGGAGATATTTTTCTAGCATGAAAAGCTAAAATTATGTTGATCAAATCAAATTAAGTGAAAAAGATATAAACGTTTTAAAACAAAAAAAACTAGAATATGCAAATAGCAGATAGAAGTATAACTTGAATAGTGTAGCCTGTAGTCTCATATAAACTTTGGATTAAATAAACGTCTGGTACTATAATCTGTTTTCTGCTCCTTTTCTCAACCCCTTAACCATGAATCGACCTTCCGTTCACACTTAGGCGTTTCGAGTAAAACTTGATTTGCATCCGGGCAGACTATTACCGTAAGTTTGCAATGCATATTTGCGCTAGTATACCTAAGGCTAGCTATCATGCAATTTAGGTCGATCGCCAAACTCAATTCCTAGACGAAATTGCTGTGTCCCAGCTGTCATGTTATTTCTACTTTGATTGATGTAGTGTCCGTGAAAAGATTGACATTCTATCGAGGACTTTTTATTTACGTTGTGTGAAAGAAAAACTTTCTGATTTACCGTAGCAATCACTGAATTGATAGCAATTCACACACACCAACCGTTTATTAACGGATATAATTGCAAGCATTAATTTTACGAGGTGGATAATTAGAACCATTGATAATCCCTTCTAGTATTTCGCCAACAATTGTCTGAATCCCATGGGAATTGTGTAGGCCTCGACCATCATTTATTTGGATCCATTTGATCAATGTTTAAATACACGTATATACCAACACTGTTTTAACAGAGTTACCAAGTACAAGCGGAAATTAAATCCTCTTTGATCACATTGCAAAGACTTGATTTCAACATTTTAAAATAGTTATTGTTGATGTTACATATTTGATCGCTGATTTTGTGCGGCTTGTAGGTTTAACCTAAACACCTTATCAATCTCGAATGATCAGTTTCAGTATTAATAAACCCTTTTTTTATTTCTATTGGGTTGAAAAATATTTATTCAGTTGGTATTCCCATCAAAAATCAGCTTTGTTTTCAATAATCCTTCATGTGTTGGTCCAGCTATTGTTCAAAGATTGTAGAAATCCAAATGAATTGTTTCTGGAAAAATTTTGTGAAAATGTAGTTTAATTCAGTAGACTATTCAGAAGCAATTAATATATGTATCACTTGAAGTGGCTTTAGTATAATCAATTTCATTAGGCTATTATAGCAAGTCAGAGCTACATTTGATCTATAAACTAATCAGCTTAAATATATATATATATATTTAAATTAATTTCCACCAGTAATTATTAGTAATTGGAACACTTGTAACAATAATTTGATCTTGTAACAATGAATTTAATTTAGTTATTATGATAATTATGTGAGTAACTGAATATTCTAAAAATAGAACAAAATTAAATGAATTCAATGATAAGCTTTTTTGGAGAAAATAAACGTCAAGATGGACCTTTGATGTTAATTTTTGCTTTATATTTTAGGGATAATTATAGTCTATCTAGAGAGGCATTGAATAATCTTACGTTAGTCTGTGTTATTTAAACCTCAGTTCATCAACTGATAATCATCTGAAGTCTGTTAAATATGTTATCTACCACACAAGGTTTGCCGCACGTTTATTGCTCCAATCCTTCTTCTTGTTTCGTTTTTTCTACCCAACAATTTGGTAGCTGAGAAGCTAGCGTAATACTGCAGTCAATCCTTGATGAGGCTCTTGATGATTACCTGCAGTGTTTCTACACCTTTTTATATATTTAGCAGCAAAAATGGACTTTACTTTGTTAGATGAAATCTTTTTTTGAAAATTCTATTAAATTAGTGACCTTTTTTTCTTCTTTCTCTCGTTCTCATTATTAATTTGTCAATTATTATTTCATCAAAATAATATGCATTATAGGTAATACCAATTTGACTATTGTATTTTATGGATGATGAACTAATTTGATTATCAAAGTAATCAAAGTTTTGATGAATTGAAATGGAAAAATTTGAATATTATATGATATTCTGAAATTTAATTTCCCTTGATAAATATTAAAATTTCTTTTCTAAACATTTAAAAATATCAAATATTTACTTCAAAGTTATTGAGTCATAACAGAAGTTCTAGTAGAAACAGTAGTATATTGAATTCTGAAAAAGAAGATTTGGATTGAATTATTTACAAATAACAAAAGCTCATGTCTTCTTATCCTTCAAAAAGTTTAGGAAGCCTTTTATATACTCACTTCCAAGACTTTCAAAGTTAATTGTATCAATCTCTTTATTTTTAAAAGCAAGATGTTTCAATATCTTGGTCTATATATTTTGTATTTTATTCTAAACAATGTTGTTCAAGTTGAAGATATTATTTATAATAAAACCAATAGATAGTTTGAGAAATACAGATTTTGCTATGGCTGTAGGTAATGATACAACAGCAAAAATAATTCACTGAGTGTTTTCAAGCAGTTGCTGCAACAGCAGCACTATTCTGAGGAGATGAAATAAAGTAGTTTGCAAACAAATATATTGTCAATATTATCATTGAATGTTGAAACTTGAGGAGGCAGAGTGTATGTATAGAAAGGAATCAATACGATTCCGGAGATGAGTTTAGGATGGAAAATCGTGGGTGGTCTTTGGTTGAAGCGTTTTCTATTCTCAGTGTTGTTTGTGTCTTCCTTCTTAAAGTAGTATGTACTGAGAAACGAAAGTATCCAAGAGATGGAACAGGATACAAAAGCTATTGCTTTTCGTTTGCTGACGTATTTATATGTATTTTGTATTTTCAAACTATTACGTGCGTCAAGGGTAGCTCAAGATGACGGAAATCGGTAACGAGCATACGTAAATATACATTTGAAGAGGATTTCGATCAAGTAAAATGTATAGTTTGACAACTGAGCCTTCTCTCAATGCTACACTCAAACGTATAGGCCGACAGCTAACACGTGTTATCAAGCGAAAATCCACGAGCTTTTTCCCAGATTTACTTCTCTTTCAGATGGATAAAGGATAACTAAATCGCTCTTTCTTTCGAGAACCAAACAAAAGGTCTTGAAGAACGAAGGATTTTTGACGTTGAGGAAATTTCTTCTTTCTTCTTATTCCCTGCATCCTCACTAGCTAGCTAGCTAGCTATATTATATATCAAGAGAAAAACGTTTGTGACAAGTATATGACGACGAGACAGGCTCATTACTTATTCCCAAAGTCTCGGAAGAAAAAAGGATAAAAGAAGGGGAGTTGATACTTGAGTGTCTCGGAAATGCCTTTGCAGAGTTGCAATAACCCCAGTCCAATGGTCGCACGCTTTATCGAGAACAATAAGGCAGATATCGGTATGCTCACAGCGTTTTCCAATAACACCACTGAAAGTATTTCTCAACGATATCCGAATGAAAGATACATATTTTTGATAGATGAGAAGCTTCTCATTCACTGGAAAATTGTAGACGAATGTCGTGCTATCATTATTCCCTCTTTTTTTTATCATGTACTTCGTCTGGTGGCTCTCTACCTTTGATGTGTCAAGGAAAAGAGCATTTCACATTTTCAAATAGAAATTAATCTAATGTGAGTGACTTAGGAATAGAACAAATTCTATTTGTAAAAGAAAGTTATTTTTCCTTGGCGAAATGAAACATTGTTATGGTACTGGTGTACAATAGTTGTGTAATTTTACGTTAATGCTTGTGGTAATAAGTTAGAGATAGCGTTCTATTTAGTTTCTATTCAAATACAATTCCAGAATTATTTTATGTCTCTTCTAAAGTGTTTTTACAATTGGTGACAATTTAGGAAAAACTGTTTTCCTAAACATTATCGTCTTTTATTTTTTACAAATCTTATTGGATTTTTTTTTATATTGTTCACAAATAACTTTGAATAAATAATACTAGTGTCGAGGTAAAATAATGTTATTTGCCTTTTTTATTTCATTGGAGCTTATTGGTTTCTTAGCAGTTTAATCAAACAATTTTACAAGTAATATAGCTAGAAATTGTTTGGACACTGAAAAGTTTATTGATGAAATAATTGAATTATTCCCCAAATTCTTTCGTAGATTGGTGATAAAAATGTTTGTGGTATATAGTAAATTGTAAATAAAAATAAATGGTAACATGATAGAAATGGATATTCCTAATCGATGAATACATTTTTCAATTAGAATGATTGGAAGTTGATAAATGTATTACCTGGATGCTGAGTTGATCATTATGAACATTCAATTACTAACAAAGTGAAATTATTTTGGAATTAATGGAAATCGTTAGAAAGATAAATAAATCAGAATGATATTCAAGAGAACTAAAATGAATAAAAAAATTATCTGGGGCTGAAAATCAGTTGTATAAAGCAATCAAAAAAATGGACTAAGGTATTTATTTCTTTGTCAGCAGGATAGGACATAAAACATACAAACTCGTGTGTGATTTTATTTGAATAAAATATAGCCATAAAACTCCCGTGGAGGAAGATCCATCAGCTTTTTTAATTTCACTTCTACGATGTGCACGAGCTGATTTAAAAATATGATTACGGACGATATCCAAGACCTGGTGTGTGGAATATATGTATACATCCACATGGTATGTATAAATCTGAAAGTTATTACACTTTATATAGCGACCCTTAGAGAACAAAGTTATAAGACAGAAGTGAGTATATAGATTTGCAGTGTGAGATGAAATACGCGGGATTTAGATTCATGGACTAGTCTAGGTACTCCCGAAGGATAGATTTGACAGCTGACACACATTATCTTCAATAACGTAGGTTAGGTGAATTCCCAGGTGATTGCCATCAGTAATATTTTGAAACTCTCTTGTCCACGATTCCTACATTTATGTTAAAAGATTGCTCTTTGTGGATCATTCTCCATCCTCCAGGTTCCTCTTCCTTTTCCAATCCATTGTAATCATGGAAACAATCACTCTTCTCTCTTACTCTTATGTTCTTTCCTTCTACTGGTATTTGCCTCATCCCTTTACCTCCACCACCCCATTCTCGCCCTTTCTTTCTGGCTCCTAGTATTCAAGTACCCAAGCAAGAGTGAACGAACAAATATCCATCTCTGTCTGGCTAACAAACCACGCCAGCTACTGGCTCTTTCACTCAGCTTTGCAGCAATCACCGATTTGTCTGAATAAGCCCCGGGCAAGTATATGCTCGCGCTTACCCCAGGGAAACACTTGGGCTCCACCACCGTCCAGCTCACCCACCAAAACTACTCTCTCGTTCGGTGATGCTTAATGGGGATGAGCACCAATGTTGGATCATCATGTGCGGGCACATATCAAGAGAAAAAAAGAGAAACCCAAATGCTTGCTTTCTGCTGCATAGTGGCAAGTGCTAAAGGAAGTTGGCTCTAGTTTTTAAATGTAACTTGCTCACTCTGAACTTTTTCATTTGGCTTTAGGTTCAAGCTACCAACTCGTGCAGCTTTTTATTCATTGCTTGAATGAATCGTTTGTACAGTGTAGAACACTGTGGTCGTCCTCTGTTGACTACTTTTATTCAACTCGATAATTGCGACTAAATAGTTTGTCTTTTGTTTCTGTCAAATCAAAGAATAATTGAAATACTTTTTTGTGTACAGCAGTCATGATTGCAGAAATAATCATATAGAGAAAAGAACAATTTAAATTAATACCAATAAATGTAATTTCTATTTTCTGCTAAGAGAAACAAATGATTTAAAACAACTTTTTTGTTAGAGAAAAATTCCAGGCTATTTTTATCTCTATGAGAAGAGTTAAAGTAAGTGTGGCATTATTTGAAGTACAAGTTACATCAATCCTCGAAGCTTTTACATGAGTTTATCTGAAAGTTGCAATTCTCATTGTAATTTTCTCAGAATTTATATGAAAAGTACGTGAAGTGGTTTAATGTTTTAGAAAAAATATAACTCATATCTGAATAATATTTACTCAATTTTTTTTAAATAACATTTTTTATATATTTAGTGTTTAAATAATTTGGTTTTTAATCAAATTAAGGAGTTTTCAACAGAGATAATTTCATCCATAGTAAATGATAAAATATTTTCTGCGATTACCAACAAAAAATTAAATAAACTAATCACTACTAATTTTATTTAAATAAAAATTAAAAATTGACTAGAAAAATAAAATAGAACATTTAAAATTATTTTTAATTCTACTACTCTGTGATTTTACATTATTTTATTTTTCTTTTGTCAGTTATTCATAGAGATTGAAAGTTTGTGAGTGAAGAGCTTTCTATTTAGACTGATATATAATTTCAAAGCGTTTGTTATGCTTCCAGTAGAGTTGCTAAGTGAAAATTCAATATTTTAAATTTAACAGATTTTTTGTTTTTTTTTCTACTCCACGTATCTTTTTTTTAAATTAAACTTTCCAGCAAATTTCATAGTGAATTAATGATCATATTACGCTGTATCGGTAGGATAAATTGTTTGTAGACATACATGCTTAAATCATATTAACTCAATCACGTTAAACTCATAACAGTTATTAGAGACGTCATTTTTCCACTCTAAGGGAAATAGTATCATCAATAATACCATTTTTTATTAATTCATTTTATTACTGGATTACTCTGCTACATTTTTCCTGAATAATCAATTCAAATTAATCAAATATTATTTTATAAATAAATAAAAGTTAAAATAAAATTGTAAATCAAAATTTGTATTGTTAATTCTAAAATATTTGATAAAAATATTAAAAAGTTTGTAGTTATGCTAATTAATCGCGAATATTTTTCCAATACTCTTCATAATATGTCTGAATAATAAAACAAAAATGTTTCACTGTTCTTTAGCGTTCGCTTACAAACTTTTTATGATAACGAGTTTCTATAGAATTTTTTTTTTTTTAAGGAAATCACAAAATGCATCAAATGAGCTCACATTCAAGTCCCAACGACCGTCCGTTTCCGTGATATAAATTTTTTTTGAGACTCACGAGAAAATTTATTTGTGATAGACTTCGGGTGATTACGAAATGGAATAAAAAGTGTAAAATTAGATTTAAAGAGGTTAGTAACTTTTAGAATCAAATAATATTGTTTTTTGGAGAATATTTAGTATCACAGAAAAGTCATGAATATATTTCGAGGGGGCTAGGTTCATTCTGTATATGGTTAATTCTTTTTTTCGGAAAAATAAAATCCCAGATGGATATAGGTCTTTGTATTTTGTTACCGTCAAAAATCTGATCGCTTTGTTTCATTTTTTGTAAGCTCATGTGCAGAAAAAAATAATTATTTATTCATGCATAATCAAACAACTATCGGTACATAGCCATCTGCATATCATTAGAGAAAAATCGAGTGAAACCCGTGGCCATTGGTATTTTAAAAAGATACTGAATAAACTTATCGTACATGAGCCTCATTATTCAAAAGCTTTTAATGCATAAAAATGAAAAATGTAAACGTGGATTTTTTTTAAGGTCAAGAAGAGATGAATTATGAATTATAACTCTTAACTTTTAATTCTCAAAAGAAATTAAAAAGTTTTTTTTTTATGGCTAATCAATTAATCTTTTATTACCATTTTATATTACATTATTAAAGAAAAAAATTAAGAAGTTTTTGTTATTTTCTTTCGTACGATCTTTTCTGTTTTATAAAAATAATATAAAAATTTGAAAGTTTCCAAAAGCTTGAAATGATTCTACTTGAAATTCAATTTCCGAACAAACATCTTCAATAGTGAAAAATGTGAAGTGTCGGAACAAAACCAGATAATTCCACTTAAAACCATTTTTGATGGATTGTTTAAAGCCATTGAGTTTTTTTAAAACAACTGCATCACTATTCAATCAAAAAATCATGGTATAAATAAAGTATTTGAATATTAGAATTTTAAAAAATTGTGATCCAAGGATTTAATCTTAAATAAGACATTAAATGAAGCTTCAAATGTAACTTCTAGTTCTTGCCTTGTGAAATTAATTATTAAAAACGTCTTGAAATCTTCAATTTGAAATATTTCAAGCTCTCTGAGTACTTGGTATATTATTCATTTAAATAAAATGCAAATTGGGCATTTCTCAAATTCAAATTCACCTTCTGTTAGATTGCTAGCAAGTATTAATACAGAACATACAGTTAATATATTTAGTATGTTGACCAACTAGACGTGAGGAAGAACGAACACGATACACGATGAGAATATTCTAGCTATAAATTTACGAGTTACCACAATTATGTGGGTAGAGGGTCAAAAATATTAGAAGCTTCTCGTTAGACTTTGAAGAAGAAGCAAATTATATTTAACATTAAAAACAATATTATCGACCACCATACCTATGTTTAACAATAAACATAAAACTTTATTTTACACATAAATCAAAGTTTAGAAACTCTAGTGAAATAGTATGTTATGATATATTTAATGTAGCTTTTTATTACATTAATTAATAACATCATTTTGGAACTTGAAAACCAAACACTTTCTAGATTAATTTACTTTTCTAATTGAAGATTATGATGATGATGATGAGAGAAGCTGTTCTGGATGAAACTATCTGTGATGTCTTATGAAGCATCAATTCGTGAGCATCATGATATTTATTCTTATTGAAATGAGAAATTTGTTCTGTAAAAAGGTAACATGATCGTTATTTGCTTTTACAGAGCAATGCTTCCATCCCTGTGATGTCAATATCAAGATCTTTTTCAAAAACGGAGATTGCGTATTACCTTTGATGGCGACACCGATTTCTAAAAAGCGTATATACTGTGCTGTTGAAAATGTGAAAAGCTTGCTTCAAAAGCATTTCGTTTTGATGATTCAAAATGGATAACGATAAGTACTTCTTCTTTTTTTTCGCCATTCTTTCTTATTCGTGCTCGTTTTAGCTTTTTCTACAACTTTTTATCGATTTTCAGTATCTGTACATTTATTTTTGAATAACTCAAATCTTGATATTAAAGTATGTCTCATATGAAAAGTAGGAAAGAATTTCTTAGGTATCTAGTGAATTGTAATCAAGAAGATATTAGTATTCATCAGTAACAATCACTGGGAAACAGTGTATATTCACTGATTTGCAGTTATAAAATCATCACTGTTGAAATTAGTGTTATTATTATCACTCCAATCAATAAATATTTACGAATTCATTTTTAGAGAGTAATTAAACCTGTAAAGAATTTTGAGATCTCTAAAGTTGATTAACTCCAAAGTCGTAATTAGCAAGCAAAAAGATTCCTTAAGTTATATCGTCTACCCTTGTTTACAAAAATTTGCATACAGCTTCTATGACTGGCCCATGGACTAAAATAAGATAAAGGAGTTTTGAGGAAAATGGTTAGATAAAAATTAGGATCAATCTTTTTAACTTAGAAGGAATTAATTAAAAATAATTAAGTAGTATTCAGTAGAGAATAGATGAATTTTTGTATTGCAGATAGAATGCAATCAAATTTATGAGGTCAAAAAAATGTAAGTAATTTCATAATTTAATTTAATCTATTCAACTTGTTGAATTACTCTAGTATGTACATAATCCATTATTAAATTTACTTATTGAAATAAACTAATACATGAATTAATTTTTTCTGTTCAAACTAAATATCAAGTTATCCACATGGATGTGTTTTTTTACATACTATGAGGTAGTAAATAAATCCTGGGTCATAATATTTTAGAGTCTACAATGCAATTAAAAGATAAAAAATGTTTCGAGTCATTTAAAATTTCATTAAAAACAATTTCTCACCTTGTAATTGCCCAATCCTCTAATTGTGCATGAAAGTACAGCTTCTCGTCCACTGTGCACTGTCACGTTCCCAATAAGTGTTGCGAAACTGGGGGCATCTGAGGACGAAAGTACCATTTAATTTCATTAGTAACTCGTAAACTCGTTATTCATGAAAATTCGCATAAATTAACCGTACAAGTAAATCATACACATAAATTTTAATAGAAACTCTTACAACAGAAAAAAAGAGTACGTGCATCTTAATTCTACTTAGTGGAAGTAAAACTTCTTTCATAGCCTTTGTAAATCTTAATTCATAATACATAATTTTTCTCTCACTCCTTCTTGAATTTTTTTTTTAGATTATGTTATACATTTTTCGATCCTGTTCCATCACGGAATGCTATGAAAGAACACTAAACGTGACACAGTCTTGGGATTTAGTTCAGAAGGCTGCCCAAGAAGTTTTACTTCAATAAAGAAAAATAATAATGCATACTTTTAAAAAGTTCTATTATTTACATTTAAAGTAAACTAGTTTATTATTTCTTAAAATGAGTGACATAGTTCAACGTGCTGGAATGGAATTCACTATTCAGGAACACTAGAGAGTAATAACAAAACTAAATTTCTTACAGCAAATAAAAAAGAGCTTGAGTTGTCGTGGAAATGTAATGAGATGTCTCGTTTGTTCCTGTATTACTTGAAATGTAAAGAGTTTTTTGCTGTTTAGGTATAGAACAAGTAAATGTGATTAAATATGTTATGTTAAATCGCCAATTATATAATTCTGAGTTGAAATTTTTCAAGAGAGGTAAAATTATTTTGCTATTTAAAAATTCAATTTTGTTATAAAATTTTTTACTTTATTGTAAATTGGATGTTGAAACACTTCATATATAAAACTGAACATTTATTTTCATTTACATAGATTCTCATATCACAAAAAATAAATCCTCTCATTTCTTTATTAAAAAAATAACTGTATTATTTAATCTTCATTTTTAACTTACAATAAAGCGAGACAATGAAAACCACTATTCAACATTTAATAAGGAGTATTCTCAACAAAATGATATTTTTATTTAAAAAATGAAACCAGCTTTCTTGCTGTAGCAATTAGTTTTTAATTACTCTTCTATTCAATTTGAATCTTAATTGATATTTGTGCTTAGCAAGCATTATATTTCTTTAGACGAAATAATAAAGAAAATCCTGGAGTAAACAAGAGATTAAAATGAAAGGAAATAAGGATGATTATTTTATTAAAGACTTCATTGAGATCATAATTGGATGAATGTAATGTTTAATAAATAAGAGTTAAAGTACACTTCTATATTCTTTTTTTTAATAATTAATTGACGTGAATGTGTAAAAGAAGTGTGTAGACAGTTGGAGAGAAATGGTCCAGCGGGATGAATATTCCAGCATGAATTTTCATTTCATTTACCCATATGGGAACTAGATAAATAATCTCACCGTAAAAAGTGAACTTATAGAGGAATGTATATCATATAAATAGAATTTATTCATTTTCATTGAACCGTTTATTCGAGAATATGCATAAACAATGAAAGGATTTTAATGAATAATTGGATTTTATAAAGCTTTATGAGATTATGAAAAATATAGTAAATATCAATAAGTGATTATCAACAAAAAAAATTATTACTAGCCATAAGTTAAATTTTTAGATAATCATTTTTGTAAAAATTAATTCCAATACATTTTTTCAATAAAATATTACACAGTAGAGTAATAAATAAATAGTATTGGTAGACAAAATGATAAGAGTCAATGAATCAATTATTAAATATCGAATAAATTTCTCTATCAGCTTGAAGAAATTCGATTCAGAGGTCTTTGTATTCCCCAAGGCAACTTGAACCCGTAGGTGAACTAGGTAAATATTGTCATAAATACTCAGTGTCATTGCAATTGTGTAATAAAAATCCTGATGCTCTAGATTATGTCAAAAGTGTGTCGTGCTCCTTGCACTTTTATATATTGATGTATCCTCTCAGGTGGTATATGAAGTCTCCAACCGAGCACAGCTTGGGATATTATGGTAAGATATTCGCACTGACACAGACCAAAAAGAAGTGGAATTTTCAGCTTTCCTACAGCCAAAATGTAATACGAAGAAAACGTGAAGTAAAATAACCAGGTTGCCAAAGCGAAGAGCGTCTGGTAAATCGAGGGTATAGAAGCTCGTCTCTACAACTACTAGGGTTCCTTCACTACTTGGATATATATCTATATAAGTTTTATTTTATGGCTAAATTATTCCTAAAGAAAAATAATTCAATCTCGGTTGCTTCCACCAGCCACAGTGGCGATGTCACCACACGAAAATACTATCCTGGTTTATATTTTAAATTGGTTTAAATGAAAATATCGTTATATTTTATTAAACTGTTGATATACAACTATTTTCAGATATAAATTGTTTTTTTTTTTATTAATCTTTAGTTAATCTTTAGATTAAATAACGTTTTAGATTTACTATTAATATTTTATTAAAATAAATGTTAATTTATTTAAATATATTCTTTTTAAATTTATCAATATTTATGAAGAATATAGTTTAATAAGTATTTAAGACTTTCATTTAATTTTTTAAATAAAAAAATATATTGTAATATAAAACAATAATTACAAATAACAAAAACTAGCTATAAAGAAAATGCTCTTTTCATAAAAAGTTTTGTTTTCTGAACCTAAAAGCACTCCTAAAGTTTCAAAGTTATTTTACGAACATCGATGAGTTTATACAATAAAAAAAAAATTGTATAAAATCAATGTAACTTTATTTATAAAGTCCATTTATTAATCCCAGCTAATTATAGCTAACTACTATAGCTACTTCAGCAAAGTATTAATAAAAAAATCAATTATCATTTAATAAGAAAGAACTAAAATAACTATATTCTTGAAGATAGATAAAAGAAGAAAAATAATGTTTCAATAAAAGTCTACTGATGTAAACAAATTAATTTAAATGTAATGAAAATATATTTAAATGTTTTGTGGCCAAATCATGAGATTTAATTGGTTGTTTTTAGCATTAAGTATGTAATTTTAAATGAAGATTAGGCAAGTTTACTGAAAAATTATAGCTCCTACTTTGTAGAGATTGCATTCATGAACCTCCAGAAGGAAACTTGAGTTAATACACACACTACTGCACAGATCTCACTGGAATTACACACTCTTGTACCATCATTTGAAGATTACTACTGCATGTAAAATGCATTTCGTATCGCGTACCACCTGTGTACCGTCATGTACTGCAGTTCAAAGTCTCATTCCTAAAACTTGTCATACCTGTGATGGACGTGAATATGCATTATTCTATTAAAAAGTATGATTATTGTGATTTTTATGTATTCCATGTCATAATATGATGTTATGTCGTATAAAAATACATAGCACAACTCGTAAAGTTTGTTTAAATTTTCTCTGGTATTTCTTTTTTTCTCTTTTATTCACTTTTTCTGTCATTTTATGTTCATCGAAGCAGTTGGTAACGAGTATTCTTTCTCTGCAAAAAAAAATATCTCTTCTTTGTAAAAAACAGGAAAATTAGCTTGTTTATTGACCGTTTATTTTGAAAGAATAGCATAGCAAAGAATATAAAGACCTGGGTTATTATCTAGTGTTTTTAGAGTTGATAAAGTGCTGACCAGAAATCAAAACACAGTCTGGACTAAAAGTGTTGAAATATTTTCTTAACAGTATTCAGGGGGTAATAAAAGTGTTCAAAAATGATGATTTATTATTTAAAAGAGCTTTCGAAAGACATTAAACTCTGAAACCAACATTTATTCTATTATTGAATTTTATCATTCAACTTAACTTCATCCTTTCATTTAATTTTCACTTCAACTTTGACTTCAATTTATCTGTTTAATTTAATTATCAACTGTAGTTTGTAATTTTATCGTGGCTTGGAAATTATAGCTTTTTTAGAATTAATGTGGGGTGAATTTGTCTGAAGAAAAGAACGTTTCAATTCTAGATCAATAGCATCGATTCTTCTTAGTATATGGAGATAAATCTTCTGGCCTCAAGCAAAAGATTTTTCATCATAGAATTTTTCCACTTTTCTTTCACTAGTGTTTTTCAAAAACATCAATATTTTTCGAATCATTTTTATAGAAAAATATGAAAATATTCAATAAACAAATACACTCTGGTTGAAGTTCCCTTCAAACCTAACCTACAATGTTAAAAAAAAAAATGTATCTGAAAATTATAAAAAATTTCATTTTTTATTCTAAAATATACAGCTATTTTTAAATTAAAAAAATGTAGAACAAGAAAAAATTATCCAATGTTTTTAAACTACACTTATGTCATAATTTATATCATCTTCCAGCTCACTATTACCCAACAGAATCCTCAATTTCCCAGTTTTCAACAGTTGTGTTCTCTAGCTACGCTGACTCGCTACAAGAGAAAATTTTTTTAATCTCCAGTATTTTATTATTACTCACTATATCTTAGATAATTACTTAAAACATTGTCTGATTAAAACTTAACCATCATTTATTATTTAACCACCTGATCAAAGTTTCACTGTTGTTTCAATTTCATTCTTACTGCCAGAGGGGTAAATTCAATCAAGAAAAATTGTTTATTCCATCCAGCAAATGAAGCAATAAAGAAAGAATAAATGCTGTCATATTGTGGATATGACTTTACGTTAGATATTCAGCTTGTTGTCGAAGTCAGTGACCACAAGGGTATATACCTACAAAACGGTGTTCTGAATTTGGAATACCAAAATCTCCCTTTATTCTCAGAGCTTTATTTACATAGTTATTGTAGAATTATTCTACCTCTAAATGATTCTCATCCAACTAGGCTACGAAACAATAGGGAGCCCACCTCGTTTTCCATTTGATTTATATGTTGACTATAGCTCTCAACATTTTTATAAATATTATTATTCAAATAATCTAGAAACATGTGTATTAATAAATAAATACTTTTTTATTTATAATATAATAATGATTATAAACATTCAATTTTAAGCTCAATTTATCCTTATTAATTTCCAAATTTTGAGAAAACAATAAATAAAATATAAACAATTAAATAACTTGGATGTAAAAATGGTGGTAAGCGCCGGAAGGACCGACAGTGCCTTACCAATCATGTGTATTCCGTCCTTGTCTAGGGGAGTGCTAAACATCTCTCCTTTCATACTACACGATGGTCTGCGATCACTGCGCTCTTATATAAGCGTTGAACAGCAATAACACCACATGCGAGAAAACACTTTATTGAAAATTATTCATTCAAGTATGTAAATATGATTATTATTTCACCATATTATATTATAAATAGTCATGGTTCAATTTTATATCATATTTGAATCACATGGAATATCACTAGATTTTGCTCAGAATAATTTTATATTTTTGATTTTTTGACTACACGATTTTTAATATCCATTGACCTATTATTTTTTTTTTTTTTAAATTGTTTTTCGATATATAAATCTGAAATAACTGACGTGAATTTCTACATGTGTGTATTTATTTAGATGCATCTATCTAAATATTGATACAGTGTAAGAGTAAAACAGGTACTCGATGACCGAATGACGCTCAAATAGTTGTATTCTATACATGAATAAAAACAACTCGAATGGTTTCAAGTTGTTTAACTGAATGCCTCGTACTGGTATTTTATCATTCCACATATTCAACTAAAAATTCAAATTTTTTCAACCAGAAAAAAACTCCTGAATGGTAAAAATCATTTCGATAAAAAATTTTTGACTAAATAATATTTTTTATTTCCTATTCAAATATTCAATTCAATTAAAAGTATTTAACTCGAGGGAGGATAAAAATATACAAAATGATATTTGTTTGATTGAAACTTGCTGACAAGGAAATTGATTGTTGGAAGATTTTTCTACGAGGTGTAGAGAATCATTTCTATTTTTACTAATTTTAATTAAAACATAATCCGCTTACTAGGTATGATATATTGCTGGTAATCTCATTTTTTAACCGTAATATTCCGAGATTTAAAAGCCCTTATTTTTATATTCGTAAAATAAATAAGGCTATTAAAATAATCCCTCTTTATTTTTGTGTACTTTGTGCTTATAGCAAATCTTATTAATATGATGCTGTCGATATTCCAAATTTTTATGAAATTAATGTCTTTAAAAAAAAAACAATGAATGATTTAAACATTGATTCAATGAATGCAGTATTATTTAATATGGAAATTTATGCAGCTAAAGTTTAAAATTTATAAATAAATATTGCTGGAAGTGATAAATGTGTGAAGTATTGATTTCATCATCATCATCATCATCATGACGCATGAAAAATAAAATAATCTCATCACTAGACTAGAATAATTTATTTTTCCTTCAGGTATCAGTCTGTTGATGGAAACAAGCTAACTCTTTTTTCATGATAAAAAGTCTAACGAAATGTTATAGCTCGAGGAGTGATTTTTAATAAAATCTAGTATGATTATTTGAGGAAAAATATTTTATACTCTCAAACGACTTCTCAATAATCGTCATACAATCATTTTATCTCGAGTTATAAACACTGAGAGTCATGAGGGAGTTTTTTGCTTTGAAAGCTTATAACTTGGTGAAAAATGATCGGCAAAGAATTTTTCAGAACAGCATATTGAAGGGGGAAATGAACTACCTGTCAAATTCTTCATTCAGATTTTATGAAAATAAAAAATTGAGAAATGGAATTTTTGTCTAATGTTTTTATAGAATAGCTTAAGTTGATAAAAAAAAATTCACTGGCAATTTTTTTATCTGGAGAAAATGAGCTTAAAAATGCACCCTGGATTATCGGAATGCGATTATTTGTGGCAAAAATAGAACTGTTTAAAAATTCTCACAGTTAAGTTGTTTTTTCAATTTTTCAATTGCTCATCTATTTTAAATTCTCATTGACTATTATTTTTTCAATAGATTTTATTACTGATTTTAAGTAATGAAATGAATAAATTTTTTCTCAAACAAGGAAGTTGAGAAACAAATTGTATTTGATTATTGACTGTTTCCACAAACCACAGTAGCCACATAAAAGCGGTAAATTACGATTTCACTCATGCTAAAATTCGCATTCAAGTGATGTATTAACAAAAATCGCTAGCTATGTATCTATTTAGTGGGTAAGTATATGAGTATTATTGAAAATTTAGGTCAAGGGAATCGAAAAAAAAAAAGTTATTATCGCTTATGGCGAATCTCGCGCGGCAACTTGAAATTCTTTACAGTCGAATCGACATGGAAAAACTTTTCTCCGCAAGGGATGTGAATGTATAACAGCCGAGTTTGTCTCACCTTCTCTCACCCTCTTTTCCTCTTTCCAAAAGTCGCAAGCTGTTACCTTCGACGCTGCAATAATACCATTTTCACGAGCCAACGATTTCGAACTTTAATTAATCGGATTCTCTAGACGGTGGTGGTATAGGTTCGATTGGAAAATTATTAAGATTTTCACTAAGGAGTTGGAATTATGCACACATCAATTCATTTGAGCATTCATTATTTCACCACCATTTGTTTATTTCTTATTCCTTATATCAGCACCTTAATGAGGAATGCAAAAAATGCATGACAAATTGACAAGGGATTATTAATTACATTGAAAAAAATTTATTAGTATTGTTACAGACAAATCGCTGTTAGAGCAATACTGGATAGCTATAATAGATAGATATCTACATGGCTAAAGAGGGATTCATGACGTCACATATTTATGACCTCCTTTCCGATTATAAAATGATAATATTAACCTTTATTAATATTATGAATTGTTGATAAATAATTGTTTCAAACTCTCAGATGTCTTTTCTAATACTATTTACTATCTCGATCGAGATAGTAAATAGATAAAATATCTATAGATATTTTTAGTTCATTAGTTATGAATAATGTTTCAAACAGGAATAGATATGCAAAAATCCTCGCAGAAATTTTTTATACAGTAGTGGTGCGGATTCTAAGTGATTCCAACTTGTTACTTGGAGTTAGAGATAACGTACGATTGACAATAAGGTTACGTTGCATCAAAAAGACAATATGTAAAATAGTTGAGAAAACTATCTTTCTAAAATAACTATCGTTAATCAACTATCTAGATAATCTACATAGCTATGTAATGAGATAGTTAATCTAAGGGAATAGCATTATTCCGATTACGACAAATTTTTATTCAGTGTAATTATTTAGAATAAAAATAGCAGTAATGTTGAGTTGCTTTTTGGATAATTTTTTTTTCCAATTTCTACTCTGATCGACCAAGTCAGAATAAATATTTCACTGGATATTTTATCAGACCAAAAATTATAAAGTTCTATATTTTTTGATGCATACAGAGAAAAGTAAATACCTGAATGAAGCATTTCATTGGAAATTTTTAATTAAAAGTTATTCATTAATTTTTTTTTTGTCTATCTATAAGTCTAACATTTTTGGGTGATAGCTTATAAAAAATATTTATCGTTAAACATCAGAAAAAAAAGTTTAACGATATTTCTTTTTTGGTTTCATAATTAAAAATTTGAAAATACATCTCTCGTAGTGAGTAATAATATCTGACGAACTAGATCCTCTTCATTTTCATGAATATTTAATTATTAATATTTTATTGCTCGTCATTAGACATTAGAACTACTTGTATAAAAAAATTTCGTTCGCCGACGTTCCGTGGATGGGACTATAGGGAACGTTTAGGGAACAAAAATTTTTTTTTTTTTTGAAAATTTTCCTCTCTACTCTTTTTATGCTTTGATGTAGCATAATTTAATTTTCTGCTAATAATTCAAGATTTCTGAGGTCTATATAGATAAATGAGCATATTAATAAATTCATAAGAACGAGATTTTTTTATTGCACTAGTTAAAATCGTGATTGGAGCATAATTTATGCTAAAATTTTTGCAAAGGTTCGGTTTTACCCCATTTTAGGAGTGAAATAATGAATTTTTCAAATGTTTGACCTAATTTCGCATTTCTAGGCATTGAGACGAAGAGAATGAGTGGTCAAACTTGAAAATCGGACAACTTTGATTTTTCGACCCAAAAAAATGGCAAGTGGTACCCCTTTCCATTTTTTTGGGCCAAAAAATAAAAGTGCTCCGATTTTGATGATTGAGGACTCATTCGCTTCGTCTTGATGCGTAGAAATGCGGAATCGTGGTACAGCTTGAGAAAATTCATTCTAACATCCTCGAAACGATGTAAGACTGGGTACAAATTACTAAACATCATCCCGCTGACTTTAACTCTCTATAACTCTTAAACGGACGGTCCAATAACGTTTTGTACGGACGTTCTTGAAACCTCAGAATCTAAGCTAAACATACATATCTATAGATTTACTTCAAAAAATTTATTTCACCCTTAAAACCGTCAAAACATAAAAACAAGTCACATTTTTTGGGAGTTCAATAATTTTCAAAAATCATCGTCCGGTAATTTGTCTATGAGTTATAAAGATCCAAAGTCGAAGAGTAGACGATTTTTTACCCATATTTCCACTTCTGTGAAATTATTAATGGTAAAATGTTTTTACACTGATCTACAATTTAGGATGCATGAATCTGACTATGACGACTATCTTAAAGATTAAATCATGTAATAAATATCAAGAGCAAGGGTCCAATTAAATCGCCAATTTCTTACGAATGAAAGATTCTGAATTTTTTGCCAGCTGTAAAAATACATTTGCATAGTTCATAGAAGAGGTGTCAGATGAAAAACATATGGATTTGGAAGTACCTGGCATTTAAGAGTAGAAGTAAGCGTTAAACTTGTAAGTGGCAAAATAAAGTTGGTCGCCATGGCTGTGACAGTTTAATTAATATCTTTCATCTTCAAGAGAAAAAAAAAACTTGGTGAACTTGCAACGCGCCACAACCACTTCAACTGTGCTGGAGAGAGTGGCAAGGTAGTACTCTTCAATGCCAGTATAACTTTCTGCGTTTCCTTTACTTTTCAGTACTTGATGCTTTGCGGATGAACCCCAACAGCTTACCGTTTTGGCTAATGGATATTTCGTCTTATAAGGAGATAACTAGTAAAGTAAAGGGGGCTAGTTGGCTATCTTTGTCTTTGCTTTCAAAGGCCATGGCTCTTCACCTGGCAATTTCCCAGGGTCGTTAATACCCAGACTATTTCCTCTTTGCTCCAACCATTCATTCTTGTCCATCGGACTGCCTTCCTTTCACGCGTTGTAGAAAGTTACTTTCATTTGCACGTAATTTATCCAGTTATCCAAGTTATGAAATCGAAAAAATTATAATGAAATGATTAAATGCTTTGAGTCATAAGTATTAGTTTCAATAAAAATAAATCGAGTCAGGGAATCATTTATTATCCTATTATTTTTATTATGAAAGGAAACTTTAAGTTTAATGTTCTATTTTTAGGTCAACATATCAATGTATATATATATATATATTTTAGACAAAGTTACTTTTATTTGCAATTAATTCATCTATTGAAAATTTTGAAATCATGGATTCAAACAAATTACGAGAAAACTTTGAACCTTACTAATTCATTGTTTGTAAAACTTTTTTCATACTCGCTGTTGAAAAATTATTTCAATCGAAGGAATATTTGGTTCAATGGTCCTGAAGAAAATATGTAATAGATAAAATTGCAAAATTGAGTTTTAAATTAAGAAAACTTTTGAATTGTTTATAATTAACAGTAAGATGAAGAAATTTTATTGATAATTAAATTTCATCATAAAAAATTAATGGTTAAGACTCAAAAATAAAATAATTTTTTCTAAATAAAATGGATTCTGCAAGGCGTAGAAAAAAAATGTGATATAAATTTTTGTAATTAAATAAACTTTTTAAGGCTATCTAGTGAGGTCATTTTTTCATTATTGAACAAAAGTAGTGACTAGAATTTTCTGAAATAAAAAAACTTCTGAAGGATTTCATTTCCGTTATTTACGACTCCTTTTTTTCAACGAAAGGTTTATATTTTTACAGCGAGGAAATTGTTTCCTCTAATTTTCAAAATTATCTCCTTTAAATCTAATTTTTTTAAAACCCCTTCAAAAAAAAAAAAAAAAAAAATGGAAAAATTACATAAAAAGGCTTTAATTAAAAAAAAAATTCTCTTATCAAATATCTCGAATATTTTTGGCGACAAAGTGACCATAATTCTCATCGTTCTTTCTTTTCTCTTCCACTTTGAATTAAAATTCATTCGTCGTAAAATGATATAGCTTCCATTCGGCCATAATATATTCAATTATCTAGTTTAAAAAAAAAATAGCCGGAAATAAAATGAAAAAATAAAGTAAAGTAAATATCGCGATGCATTTAACAACTTTGATGAATCTATCGATAGCAGAAAATTCTATTTCAATCTATCCTATTAAATGGCTATTAACTTCGATGAAAGTGTTCGATAAGCCTCTTTGGATTTCAACGGATAAATATAGTATTTTAATTTACGAGCATGTGTATTAAAAAATGGGCAAAATGTATAGTGTATTTTTTTCATGTTGCGTTTTGTGTAAGGCTAAAGAATAAAAGAAAGAGTTGTATTCATGAGTTGCCTATTAAAGCTCAATGCTATGAATCACTAGAATTTACGTTCGAGCACACTAAATAGCTCGGAAACATATGGTTAAACTGAATACATGAACGTAAATTGTAAAATCGATTAGTTAGAAACTACAACTAAAGCATCGACAAGCAGATCTACAAAGTAATTGAGAAATGCGTACTATTGTCAAGACTTGTTATAATGTTAAACTCCGATGAGAAATTCTGTTGGTGTACCACGTCACTTCTAATTGCTGCTCCAGCATTGCTACTGTATTCTTCGAGAAGTACGTAGCACAGTAATAGCCATGCCACCTTCATTCTGAAAAATAAACAATATCATTTAAATAAGCCACCTACTATCTTACTTTTGTTATTGTGTCTGCTTCATAAATTATACCGCTCAACTACTCTTTTGACTTTAATAGAATTGTATGTTAATTGATTAATTATTCAACATCAACACTTAGCTCCCCACTTCCTACTTGAATTTTCTCTTACATTTATTTGATACTCCCGTGGTTATTTTTGGCAGAGGGATTAAATTACACTGAAATTCGAGTTGGAGTATCTGTTGAGTTTTGAATAAAGTTTGCCAAAGACTGGAGGGACAATCGGACCCAAGAGAGTCATAAATATTACCAAAATTTTTAATCCAAAACTTCCTGATTTTTCTGCTGATATCATTTTTATGTTATTCTTTTAAATTATTTTATTTTGATTAAAACGTGTATTTTAATAATTATTATTATTTCTTTTGGTATTTAATAATTTGATAATGCTCATTTATAGTCCAGGATTAGTTGGTTAATTATCTAGTGATTTTAATGTTTTTAATAAAAAATCAGTTAATGTAAAGCAAGATATAACAGATCGATTTAATTATGAATAGTATGAGAATGGATTTAGTTGAATTTTCATGGACTTAAAAAGTTATAATCATTTATATTAAATTATTTATTTATTTTTAGAAGCTCTAGAAATAATGGCTCTTTAGTGTAATTATTAAAAATTTAAATCATTTAAATAATATATATATATAGGATGAAAGCATATTTTTAAATAAGTTAACAAACTTTTATTATCGAAATTACTTGCTACAAATAATTCTAAATACATTGTTAGTATTTCTGATTTTTATTCTAACAATTTCTTTTATAAAACTGTTCTCCATTCTACAGCAAAGTAAACTTATTGTTTAATTTTTTTTCCATCTATTTTTTTCGTTCCTTTCACATTTTGTGTTATTTTAAATAAAAAAATTATATTACATAAAAACAAATTAATTGAATTAATTGCTTCTGTCAAATGTATCCAAAATATGATGAAATAACTTTAAATCATGGATTAACTTGATACAATAATTGGAAATATATTAGATAATTTTTTGTGATAATATTTATTCAACAAATACTGTATCAATATTGAAAATTTTCAACCAGCATTTACAATAAATTAAATGCAAATTTATACCATCAGTATTAATTTATGACACGAAATAAATATTATCCGCTATTCTCACTATATGGGAAACTCATAAACGGTATGGTTAAAATCCTTTGACCAAATTATTCATTGAAAATATTCATATTAAATATTCAAAAATGTCCTATCAACCGCTATATAGATATAAATAATTTATTGTCATCTGACTTACGACAAAGAATAAAATTAATAATTATTACAAAGCGTCAAAATGATCAAACTTTTTATCGATATTTTGTTATCAATTGTTTCTCGCTTATTATTAAATTTTGAGAATGTTTTAATTAAATATCAAATAATTAAAATAAAAATAAAGCATGTGAAAAATTATCGGAAGAATAATTTTTAATTTTTACAGTTGAGAAAAAGATGTTCAAACTTGATTTAAAAATTTTTCAACGAAAAACTTTTAACAAGGAAATATAAATATCACTGCATACTTTAATTAAATAAAAATCCTCGAGTTTTTGAATTTCTTCATTAAGCGCATCTGAAGTTTCAAACAGTTTTTTATTAAGTAGAAGCAAAGACATCGTTGAAAATTAAATTCTAGTAAACCCTACAGTCTTTATCTAAAACTCTAAATTGAGGTTTAATTACCTTACTAATTAATTATCAATAAATTTTATCCTAAAATTTATTACTCCTTTCATCGAATAGTAAGCTCCTTCTTTTAAAAATTTTCTTTTAAACAAACAAAGGAATATTCTTCATTAAAAATTTTCAAGTAATAAATTCATTAAAAAATAAATAAAACAATATTTATATTAATTAATTTATCTTGATATCTATTCCTGTAACAAACTCCCTAACAGATCTATTTAATCTTCCCAAACTCAAACAAGAAATATAAGCATTCACTCCAATTAATTATTATGTTTTATTGCCTATGCATATCATGAGTATACAAATCCATCGTTTACTCAACTACCACCGAACTTCATCCTGAGCTCGAATAGCATAAGTAAATATTTCTTAACCGTCATACTAACGAGATAGTTAACCAATACGATTTATGAACAGACAACCGTTTTCATTTAGTCTTCGGTATCAATTCCGCATGAAAATTTCCAATAATAAAAATTTTTCTTCCACGAGATAAAAAAAAACCTGGTTAAATCCATTGAGACCGGTAATCGTTATATAGGAATATAAGAGAGCAGGAATGGAGTTGAGAAAAAAGAGAAGCCAAGGGATTTTATCGGCTCTGCCGATTTTATTCGCCTGACTTCACGATATACATATTAGGAAAAAGTACCCGGCCTGCCGCGTTCCGATAAGTACTGAAGGAACTGGTGAAGCAAGAATTCTCCCGGTACTTTTCGTTTTATATATAAACGTGATATATCACGTCTATCCTCAAATCACTGAATCAATTATATTACACTTCAAATTATTATTTCTTTCATCAAACAATAATAATTCTTTTATTTTAATTTGTTTAAACAAAAATCGATTAATAATTTATTAAACAAATCGTTGGTAGTAATGCCCGTCAATTTACCTTAAAAAAAAGGTGTTGCATTATAGTTGACTATCACAAATCATTCGAATTATATGTTGATTATTTTTGATCATACAACGCGCATTAATCACTGGAAAATAGTGTAAAGACTTGTCTCATAACGATAGACGCATCCCGGGGCGTTGAAACGCGTGTACTGACGTGTTAGCTCGACGCGATCTCGAGCATTGGGACGTTGTTCTGTTAAGTAAATGTACAGCGCATGTCCCAACATTTTTGTATGGTTATTGGGATGATTATGAAGGTTTTGTTAATACTTAATAGTTGCTTATTATGTGGGTAATAAGTAATTACACGAGACTAGATTTATTAAATGTAAAAAATATTTTATTATTATTACTTTTTTTTTTTTTTTTTGATACTTAGGATTGATAAAGTCATCTGTAGTTCATATGTCAATAACATATGACAGCACTGGAATTGCAAAGCATTCGTTCAGTTCAAAATACATTACATCAGGCTGTCAACAGCTGGTGCTTTATTGACTTGCTTTTTATGCATTCGCAATTAGTTAAATATACAGATATACAAGACTGTGCTTATTACTGGCCAAGTATATACTCAAATTTGTTGTAAATTACTGAAGCTTTATGTCTATCCTGTCTGTTTTCTTGAATTTTATCGATAAAATAAATTATCAATGGCTTCATTTTTTTTTTTTTTGGAAAAACAAAAAAGTTTATAAAGGACAAAAGATAAAAGCAAGGTTCTTGAATGCAATAAATATTTAATTTGAGAATTTCAATGAAGTGCTTTGTTAAACTGAAAGGAATACATCATCTTTGAGACAAAGTGGGTTTATTAAAATTTACTTCAATGAAATTTTTTAACTTCATATTCAATTAATAATGATGATAAATTTTTTATCAAATAATGTATAATTATTTTTTTAAGAGTTAGAAAAAAAATTATATTGTATTTAATAATATCGTTTGATTCCTTTTTAAGTAACTTTGTTATTTAATTGTATTAAGCAACGCTTACATGAGATTCCTTTGATTAAACTCCTTTTGAAAGGGCAAAGTTAACAAAAAGGTATGGAATGTTTCTTATTACTTTTGTTAGTGGAAATACTAGTCTAAGTAAAGTGACATAAACGATTGTTAATTTGGTTTTGAATTAATAGATATTAATTTTCTAAGGATATGTTTGAAAGTTCATTATTTACATTCTGCATTAATGATACGAGTCAATTTGGTCACTTGTAATAGTCTGTAAACTTCACTTAACCTCTGCACTTTACATAAAACACCAATGATAATTGACTACAAGACTAAATTTTTGAACATTAATTTAAAAATAGCTCTTTAATATTAAAATAAATTTAAAAAGAATTCTTTATTCAATCTGCATAGAATATAGATCATTGTCTTCAGATATGTTTAAAGCAGATGATAAAAAAATTTCTATAAAGTTATAGAAGATAAATTTTTGTGAAAGAATGAATAAACTTATTGATTTTTAAAACAATAAAAATTTAACAGAGCTTTCATGATTTTTTATAGAGCCCCTATACCTATAAAATTATTTTTAATTAGAGTATCTGAATTCTTTGAACAACCGAACAAAGCTCATCAAACTAATGAATGATATATTTTCCAACATAACAATGAACACATCAATTTTTTTATTTATGCATAATAAAACTTTACAGTCATGCAATCAATCGATTTAATCAATTTTAATAGTTAATTAAATTTTAATTAAAGTAATGCAAATATTTATTAACAGATAAAAAGTAAAAAAAAATTAATTTCTCAACTCATTGTCGATGTGATGGTTATTATACCCTGGAAGCCAATGTAAATAGTTGAGTTTTACTTTCTTCTTTCCCAATATATCGATGATAGCAGCAGAATTTAAAGCTGTGCAATATCTGGCTGAAATTTTTTTCATTCACGCTGTTACATTATCGCCATTCTATAGCAAGTTTATATGATGAAAACGAATTCTATTATATGAAAAAATTCAAATCAAATAGATATCAAATAAAAAAAAGTATATATCATAATTTATATAATTTAAATCCGATATTTTTTTCTGAAACCATCTGATGAATATCGATAATATACCATAATTCAAATTCAGCAGCCTGAGTAACCTACATCGTTACTGGCTTTATTTTATAACATTTTCAAAACTTTTCCTATAGTTGCAACGACTTCTTTGTCCATAAATATTCATCAATTGTGAACAGGTAGAAGAGTTCAGTACACAATAAAGACATGGATTGAGCTCCCCTACTTCCTAAATATAAAAATATTTGATTTTTTTATATTTCATCTTTATACTTGAGATATCTTGAAGACGTGATAAATAATACCGTGATATGAATTTTGATATTTTTTCTTTTTTTTTCAAATATTAAACCTTTGTTAAATTTATTAATTACATTAACATACATTATACCTTATGTGTATTTTTTAAATCTTAAAAGTTTGGTCATGTTTGATAGTAGTCTCTTTCTTACTTTTTGGAGATCTTTCAGCAAGGCCACTTTTTGTACTCCCATAAACTAAATCAGTAAAAACCACTGCAAATCAGTGATTTTTATTTTTAAGCCAATTACTGATTCATTCAGTGATAGGATTGGCACTGGTAGTCAGTGAATATTCACTGATTTGTTTAAGAGAGTATATTAAAAATAGGACATTCCTTTATAACATGGTTAAGGTTTTGAATATTAATTTTAAAAAAAATTCTTTTTCATTAGACTATTAATTTAAAAAGTAATCACTTGTTTGTTGTAATAAAAACAAAAAATTAATTAAAAAAGGTATCTAGAATTAATTATAATGAAAATTATTGATGAAAACAAGCTGCTTTGAATGAATAAAAAATTATTTTAAAAGACGATAAATTCTCTGGATATTTTTAAATCAGAGAAAATCATTGGAGTGGAATATTTGATGATCGATGTAAAATTTAAGAAGATTGGTGCTGGTAATATGGATAATTTTGGGATTAATTGATGTTCTGAGAATGTTTCCATCATCAGTGAATAATATAGCTAAATATCAATGTATATAGTTTGATACTGCATCGTAATTATTCATTGCTCTTACGAACTCTGAATGAATCAAAGCTTTGGAACTGGTAGTAATAATAAATTCAACTGAAGGATCCTCAATTTGCAATAGTAAAACTCATCACAAGTTAAAAGCTTCAAGGAGTTTTTTACGGAAATTTGTTTAAAAATTTATTCACATATTTTTTGAGTAAACTACTGAGTTTCAAGTACACTTTAACTTTAGACCTAGTTCTAAATTATTAGGTCAAATTTGGTTTTTATTATATTTACTGATGATATATTTTTATCGAACAAATAAATATAGTATAAAAAGGATTTTTATTTCTATTATTCTATGAATTTTTTTCCCTCATTAAGTTGTGACCTAAATAAAATAAATAACTAGACGTGTAAAATTTGTTGGTGAAATAATAATGAATAAATCATGAAAATTAGGAAAACAAATTAAAAGTTTGGAGTAATTCTGCAAAATTTTATCCAAGATTTCTTCTAAAAGTTTCGTAGCTCAGTATCGCATTAATTGCTCTTTAATTAATCTAGATAACATTGAAGGGGGGAATAAAAAACTCTTACAAATTTACATTTAACATAAAAGTGGTGAAATGTTTTTTAAACCAAGTTTTTGTGGTGATTTCGTCATTAGTTACATTTAACACATCTTTAATAATGATTAGAAAAATCTTTAATTGGGTTTAAAAAAAAAATAACACTGACAGCTGATGAAGGAATACAAGTTAAAGTGACAAACAGTCGTGACTTCAATAATAAAAATACAAATTATAATAGACACAACTTTTCATTTGATGTGACTTTTATCTACAGAATAAAAGAAAAAAATATGTAGGTACATGTATAATTGCAATTAAAATGGTATCGTCTTTCTTGACGTCTCTTTGACTTTATTTTTCTCTGCTTTCTGACGTAGAGTTTCCAACTACGTTCAAATTTGATCGTAAAAAGTAGGAAAGAGTGATGAGATAATTTATTGACATTTATTTAGAAAATTGTAAAATGTAAATTTTTGCTGTGCTATTTGATGTTGAATTTTTGGAATAAAATTTAAAAATATTGCAAGTTAGCAAAGATGAAAATTATTTTCATTCAATCTTATACAATATATACAGGATGACCTTTGGAATAAAATCAAATCAAATTATTCATGATATTGGAATTTTTTTTTTTTTTCATTTAATAATTAATCAGAGGCTGCTAAATTGGTGTTATCATCCAATCATATTCCAGTAATTTTCCATTACTTATTTAAATATATTAAATAATCATCATTAAAATAACATCAAAGTAAGAATTTTGATGATGAGTTGGGTATACCCCAACTAGAAAAAAGATTGCGAAAAGACATCTTGTGGATTCAGATAAAAAGATATACAATTCCTATTTAATAATCTTAAAGTTGTCTTACCGATATCCAAAAAGATGTCTGCGAAAAGCTTTATGTAATTCTAGATAATCGAAAATGCATCTTTTTGTTATTTTTGTCGACATTCAAATTGTAACAAATAAATTTGCTTTAACGTAAATTTTTTTATCTAGTTGAGTACTGTAAGATTTTTTTTAATGTGGTTTTTGATAAAAATTATATCTGAGACATAGAAAAATGTCTTGTAAGTTATTTGATTGTAAAAAAGTCAAGTTTTATACTTCCCATCTTGAACAATTCTACAATAAAGAAAAAGACTATTTTTCGTCAGCATTATTTCGATAACAACTCAATCAATAATAATAAAAATAAATTAAGCAACAAATATATGAGGTAGCTATAAAAAAATTTAAACTCTTTTAAAATATTCCACTCAAATACTCGAATTTATAAATCAATCCAAAAAAAATATCCTCAACAATGACCGTTTACAGTATCGATAAATAAATCATTCTCCCATCGACATTTTTTGTCGCAAAAATATTTTCTATTCCAACTATTTTTCGTCAAAGATATCTTTTATTTGAACGGTTTCGCCCAAAGATATTTTTTATAGACTTCCAAAAGGCCAGAGACTCATAAATTATGGATTTATAAAAAATACTTTCTTGTATGTTAATAATATCAGTACTCAAAAAGAAAAAAAAAAAACATTAGCAGATTTAAACGACAATTTGAAAGTCTTTAAGAGCTTTACATCAAAATATTTTTATCGGTATAGCTAACTTTAACTGGTTTATTTTGTCGTTTCCTTGAATTTCGATATGATCAGTAGTAGAGCACTGGGGATTCCCAAGCTTGTGAAGCGTCTGAGCGTAAAAGAATTGTTCCACTTGCGCGTCGGTCTAGTACTACTGACGATATATACGAAATAAAGTGTTCTATAAAGTGTTCAACAAAAAAAAGAGAATGGAGAAAAAAAAAAAATAAAATAGAATAATCAATACAAATTCACTATTAGTTACATCAAAAAATTTTAATACTAAAAATTTATTATTGTTGTGTATTATTAAAACATATTTTAAGCTCTGCTAGCTTAACTGAATATAATTCAATTTTTTATCAGCATTAAAAAAGGATAATTCAGCATTAAATGTTCTCAAAAATTATGTATTTATTATTCTATTAAATGAAAATAAGAGTAGAGTATTTTGAATGTTTAAATATTAATCTCTATGCATATTTACCTTCACCAAAATAGCCTTATCAATGAAAACAAAAAAATCGCACTTGACTGTGCACATTTTTACAAGTTTATTTACGATACACATATGCTAATAGATTATCCACCGACTTTCTATTTGCAATTTGTAAATGACGGTTTATTTTACTGCAAATTTAGCTTCTTTATTATAGCGGAATAACTGTTGTGAATAAACGCCTATTGTTTAATCACTTGTTTACAGCAACTAATGAATAAATACATTTTTTTATTTATATATATTTTAGGTACTTCAATTAAATTCACATTTTCCAATTACGAATATTCATTACTGCATTTATTATTTATTGGAAAAAATTAACTTCTGGCTTTTTATTCAGCGGTTAATCTCATTTTTTTTATGGAGTAAATAATGGGAAAATTTAGCGGTGCATATGATCAATGATTTTGTAATCAATCAATTTGATTGGAAATAACGAGAGACTTTGATAGAATGATGGATAATATGCACATGTAAATTCATAATAGATAAATTTCGTTGTTTTACATTTTGTCTTTATTAGTGGTTCAGTAAACTTTCAAGTCATCAGAGTATGAACGCATAAATATTTATTGTTGATTGAACAATGTTCCAGGTATTAATTATTCATTCATTAACAGTTATTTTATTGTTGGAACGTCTAGTTAATTAACCGATTGAACAATTCATTTTCAATTTCTTTATTTAATTATGATTATCAATATTCTTACCTTTACCACAACAATTTTCAATTTATTTTTGTTAATACTAAATAATAAATCTTTTTTACTAAAATTAAATTAAAAATAATATAAATAATTCAAGTGTATGAAAATAAAACAATAAGATTTGCAGTGAATAAAAATGTATACGCTGTAAATCCAAAGTGAGCTAAAGTAATCATACCTTCACATGTTTAATGTTAAACTTTATGAACATACTACAGATTCTAACACACCTTGAAGTGCATTAAAAATGACTTCAAGGTTCTATAGTTTCTGTATAACAAGTTAATATTAAATATACGCAGAGTGTGTTATTTTAACACACTTTCGATGTACAGCATAATTAACAAAATGTATTCTTCAATGAATTATTTACTGATTATATTAAGTAATCATCAGAAATAATTCTTTAAAAATGTGTCCATATCAATTCGAGGAAAAAGTTTTATTGCGACTATTCAAAATTTTGATTTTATTAGTTGAATAAAATATTTCTTTTCAGTGCACTGAAGTGATTCAATAAATTTGTATTAACAAGTATGAATTACTTTTTGATTGACGGATAGATAATATCAATTGTTTTTATCATGAGTTTTGTAGAATGCATGATAAATGATATTTTTAGTGAAAATATTTCTGTCATCTCGATCAATTACACTTTAAATAAAATTTCTATATGCTGAACAATGAAAATTTAAACGTAATAAATATTTCGATATTGTGTAATAGTTCATTCAGTTTTGAGCTAACGTTATAACGTATCATGAATCTATGTAAATAATCCTTCTGAGTAAATTTTCACTTACACGTATCTATAATAATAACACTTTGAACTTCAGTGTATAAGCGAATAAATCAATGATGCCTAGAGTGATATCAACAAAAAATAAATTTAATAGGACTTGACCCGATCACTCTAACTATAAATGCACTAGAAACCTTTGTTCTCCATGAGTCCATCGATATGTATGTAAATGTCGTATGTCAATGATGAAATTCCATAAAAAATAGGTATGTATGTCAGCTATGATTCAAGGATATATATGACATTTATATTCATCACACGAAAAAAAAAAATAATTGCAGTGTTCTAAAAAAATGTTGATTGAATAATTATCATATACTCCAGGGGAAAAAAATTATTTCCACTAAAAAATATTTGCTTGAATAATCAAGGAGGTATTTTTATTTTTTCCATCGTTTTAATTACTTTTTATTTGAATATTAATTTTTATTTTTGATGAATTTTATTCAGCAGTTATTATTGAGTCATTTTGATATAAATAATTCCAATGTTTCTCCTCAATGTTATTGAGTTTGATTAAAAAAATATTTTTTTTCTGTTCATTAAATTATTTTTTTTTAATTTGAATCTATTTACTATTTAATAAAAATGAAAAAAAAATTATGAGGGCTATTGGAAAGTATTTTATTTTTATTTTAATAATAACTCTTAAATTTATTTATAATAGTTCAAAATTCAGGGTGGAATGATTCCACTCAAATAATTTTTTAATAATTTAAATAAACAAAATATTAATTCAGGAGTTGATATACATAATTATTGTGAATGAAAGAAATTGATCCATTAATTATTGTTGTGATTACACATTGATGTTCACGGTAAATTAATGGATGCGTTATTAATGAACATGCATTAATAAAGTAATATTTACATTGTTATAATAACAGTTGGATGTAAATTTAATATAGTCATGTAAACTTCCAATCGATTGCCATTCCTATACAGTTCTGTTTTAGTTGAACAAAAGCACATTTATATATATTTTTAATACACATGTGCATTATCCAAGTACGATCGATGTTTTTAATCACGAAAATGTCTTGTCCATCCTGCTTGTCAGATTTATGCACATTCCTATGTATATATATATATATATATATATATCTATGGATGTATATAGAAACGATAAGAATAATAACGAACAAATATATGTGAATGAGAAACATGAAAAAAAAAAGACAAAGGAAATTAATATTTGCAGTGGACGAGCAAGTTTGTGAATTTATCGACTTGTTCTTTTATTTTTCTTTACACTAGGTAAATTCGTGTGAATAAGAAACAAAAACATGGTGTTTGATAAATCTTCACCTCTCAAGTGTTGGATACAAAATTCAGACCACGAATCTTGTGGCGTTGACGCTGGTCCGTGGGGCTTTTCTCTACGCTATTCCTCTACAACACCCGGGCCTGAACGAAATAAAAAGTACAAACGGGAAGCTTCCGACGATGGACGTGAAAAATGGTAGTCACGACAGTTTAGATCGAATGCAAGTTTTAGCATTTGCTCAGCTGAAATTTTTGTTGAAACTTTTCACATCCTATACTCATTTTGTATTATTGAAAATATATTGTACTTTTTTAAACACTTTATTTCTAGTTTTTTCAATTTATTTGCAACATTTTTGTCGACTTTACTCACGTATTTTAGCCATCATTATTAACAATAATACAATTATGACTGATTTTTCAAATTTATTTATTTATTTGTTCCTAATAACATACAGATCCAACAATACCGTGAAAAAAAATATTCACTATTAACAAGTAATATTTTTTTTAACTAATAAAATTAACATTTTGAAGAGTCACGATAAAAGATTTGTTTATAATTAATATGGTAACCTTTTATAGCTTTACTTCTGATGGTTATTTAAAATAATTAAAAAATAATTTATCAAAAGAAGACATCTCAGTGCTCGATCATTTTGAATAAAATTATCTGAGTGCTGGTTTATTCTAGCGTTTTATTTAATTCATCATTTTTTTCAGAGTCTCAGAAAGTAATAATTATTCTAATATTAATTGTTATCATAATATTTCAATAGTTTTGTAAATATTGCCAGTAATGAGAAATAAAATAATATAACAATAAAGAAAAAATAAATTGAATAAAAATCCTAAACCGAACACTTAAAAAACTAAAGCTACTTAAATTCTGATTAAAATTTATTAAACTGAAATGAAATAATCGAATTATTGGCTGTATCGAATTTTTCATATTAATGTTATACACATTTAACAAAAAATATTCTCGATACTGTGGTGAAAAAGCGACGTGCAATTAATAATAAAGTCGAATTTTTGGCATACTTGATACTGATAGGATCAATAAAATAATTTATTCGTAAATAATCCTAAAAAACCGATCAACCAGTTTCATAATATATGATACTTTTTTGTTATTCTTGCGAAAGCTGAGTAGTAGGAATTTACACGAAAATAGAGGGTGATTATAGTTTTGAAATATCATGCGCGAAAAGGGGTTGTGCCATAAATCACATATTTTACCAGGATATTTCGTGAATGATTCTCAACACTGCTAAACGATTGTGGGCAAGAATGACCTAGCATTTGAATCACGATATCGTAAAATATATATTTCACGGAGCATTGGAATACCCGATAAAATTTTTTAGAATCTATACGAAAAGCCTTTTAAATGATAAATTATATTAAAAATTGTCTATATAAAATATTTTATTCTCTAATAATATACAGTTAAATAACTATCACAAATATCACTCAAACTTCTTTAAGTTAAATTTCGATTGTAAAACATTTTAATTAAAAATTCTAAATCTATTTAACGAATACTCTTTCGATAACTTTTTTAACAATTAATACTTGGAAAAGTTTCAACAATGATTTGTTCATGAATTATGAGCATATTGAAAAGTAAGTAGCAAACTTCTACTTCAATGTTCAATAGCTTAGTGAGTAATAGAAAAATTCTGTAAAAAATATTTTTCTCTTTATGTAATTAATTTTAATTTAATTTCAAATGATTTGTCTAAAGAATTCTACTTCTTGAAATATTTTTCAATATTCTATTGAATATAACTTTAAAAATGTTAACATCAAGGATTGAAATAAAATTCAAGTACCATTGTGTTACTCTTGAATAGATAGTTGAAAATTATATAATAATAATATATGTTAAAAGTATTCACTCTAACTTATATAATACGATAACTTGTATTGTTCAATTATTCGAATAGTTGCTATCCCAATCACGATCAAATAATTTCGTACAAAGGAATGTTTCATTGACACTAGATGTGATTCCATCTATCTACTTGAATGAAGAGGATTTCACTTTATAGTGTATAGTAAATCTACACTGCGAACTTTTTCACTATACACATTACGATCAAAGCAACTAAATTAATGGGTGGAAATGTGTAGTAAATTATAAGTACTCTAATATTAATCTTTGCCTTCAATAGTAATCCTCTGTACTCTACATGTAGAGAATTAAGTAATAGCATTTGTATTTATTTCCACTCATTGGCATGGTGTTGTGGGAAAAATTAGTAGAATATTCTCAACATGAAAGAGTAGATTACAAAATTAAATAAATATAGAATTTTCAAACATTTGTATGATTCACAATAGAATTAGTTAAAATATACTCAGAATTATTGACAGCAAATTAATTATTTAAAAATTAAACGTACTTTCTAAAAGAAAAAGTTAAAATATTGTTGTAGAGAATAATGCAAAAATATTTATTTTTTAAATTAAATATTCCGTTTCATTAAAAAATTTTAGAATTACTTTTCTCTATTAATTGAAAATTGGTTATTAAAATTTAATCTATAGAAAGTATTAATTAAAAATGATAAAGAAGTTGAATTAAAATTTTTCGAAGATAATTATCGAAGGAAGATATTTTTGGTTTTATAAAAAAAAAGAATAAAGTTATAGAAAAATGGTACATAGTTTATTGTAAGCTAAACGGTTATTTTAGCAAACGTTTGAACGAGAAGTGTGACATCCTGTTGTTCTCGCTCTTTCTTAAAGATCAAAGACTCCCTCGTCAACAAAGTCTTTTTTGGAGCAATAAAAAAAGTTTCACTAACCTCAAGGCATCCTACTTTTGATTTATACTATGCTGAGATTACAATAAATCTTAAAAAAAAAAATTTCAATTAATTTTCTAAAAATAAAAAAAAATTATTAAAAAATTTAATTGAAAGCTAATTAATTTCTTGTAGTATTCTTGTTATTCTTCAACAAAAAAAAATTGTTTCAAGTAAATAAAGTTAGTAAAGGAATCTTTTGTTTCACTAATGAACTAATTATTAAATAAACTAACAGCTGTATTATTAATTAATTTTATTGTTTTGTTTAGAGTTGAAGTTCTGTCTTAATTAGTATCCTTGAATTCCTTCAACTTCTTACAAACAATTCATCTATCTTATTCTCTCGTAAAAATTAGAATATTATTAGATACTCCTGACTAAAATGTTATACTCGCTCATGTTAACTTACACCTGCAAGTTAATTTGTACGACGTAATTTTCCTTCATGTAGTTATTTATTTGAAACTCCAAAAGTAGTTAGACTGTTGCTTCAAAGGTTAAATGTGAATGAAATTATTTTTTATCCAGTTGATCTTCTCTGTCTCGTCTACCTATGATAGTTTTACCCACGATGTTTTACCTATGATGAGTTTTTATATCAACCCCAGTTCATTGTAATTAAAGCCAAAGTTGTTTTTTTTTTTTTTCTTTGACTACGAAAAGTCTTAGAGAACAAATTAAAGAATAAATAACTCCAAAAGTAACATTGAAGTTTACTAAAATTTGATTAGATAACCTCTCTTTATTATTTTATATTATCATCTCAATCGTTTTTAAAAATTTATTTTTCTTTCCAATAAAAAGATTTTTCCATAAATTTTATTTTTAAACAATTTATCAAAAGTTGTTTTAAACTTCCACACACACACACACACACACACACACACACACACACATGAGTGAATTTAAAATTTAATCTAACACATTAAACATTTTCTCTTGTAATAAACCTGTTAGTGTCGTTTATATTTGGTTTTATAATAATTCTAACAATCTAATTAAGATGTTAATTATAAAAGTGAATGATTTTTTTATACATACATATTTTTTTTAATTTAATGAGGATGCTTTCAACGAGTTACTTTTTTGTATAATTACAGTGATGCTTTTTGTACTTTTTTATAATTATAACTTATAATTACTCTTGACAATCCAACACTTACTTTCAGAAGTGTCAAAAGTATTTAAAATGAAACTGGCCTGTTGCGTATGTATATAAAAATACACCACGCAATCAACATTATTGCTCTAAAGACCTAAACTTTTCGAAAGTTTGGATAAATTCTATTTGTAATTATCTAGCTAAGCCAAAAGGGGAAGTTGAAATAAAATTTACTCTGCTATTTTAATGTAAGACCCACATTCTCTCTCTTTATTCTCATGAATATAAATTTTAATTATCTAAACAATTTATTCAAAATGATAAATTTTATTTTTCATACATGAAAAAAAGGTTCGTTAGATCAACTAAAATTTGGAGCTAAATGCAGAAAACTAATATTTTTAGTAAGTCTAACTAAAAAATTTATTTAAAATTCAAATAATAGAAACTGTTCGAAATAAATAATTTTTTTATTAGATGAACTGAAGTCATGGTTAATTTGATAATGATAGGCCATTCATTTCAATTTATTTATTTAAAAAACATACTTTATAATATTCAATATTGTTTATTCAATCATTTTATCATTAATATTATAATAAATAGAATCAATTAATTCGCTTTTTCAGACAACAATTTTTTGAATTTTAGTTCAATTGACTAGATTTCTTTAACTACAAAATCCAATTGAATATACTAAATCTTTTTTTTTCTAGCACAGTCCTGATATAAATTAAAATAAAAATCTTTTTTATCTTTAAAGTCATTTTAGACTAAAGAAAGCGTTGAAAAATTCACCTATTGTCTGTTCATTTTTCTTCCACAATTCTCCGGAGAATTTCCTTGATCGTTATATTAAGACTAAAAAGGAGCGAACGTGCCCAAGTACTTAATAAAAAACTAATCCGTAAGAAGTTTCTAAGTGACCAGTAGTCACACATTTATTTCTCCTTATCCTTCTTTGGGATAGAATGGGAGTATTTTTGTTCTCTCGTGGTTGTATTCAGATTTTATTTGAGTTTGGGGAGAATTGGTCTGATAAATTGCGAGATGGAATATAGATCTGGGTGTAATACGGTTGGAACAAAGGTTAAATACAGCCGTAGCGTGTAATATATACTAAAGGCTCAGCAGCGGCATCAATACCGAGATGGGCCGGTGGTTTGTGTGACTATGTGCCGATCTCACTCATCCCCCTAGGAAATGGCATTCTGTAGGAATCAACGCGAAGACGAAGGAGTTTGGTAGGATGAAAGGGCGCGAGATAAAGAGAGAAGGAGTAATCATGTTATATATATATATATATATATATATCTATATAAAGGATAGATAGATATACATAGCATGGGTTGTGGAAAGCACAAGTTAGTGTCTATATACGTAGAGATCGATAGAGGACAGAATCCCGGGACATCCCCAGCGATCTTGTTCTCTTATTCTTGCAAGAAACGTTCTCGCATACTTACTTATATAGTTTTCGTCTCTTTCACGTGTTCTCCTTTTGCATTAGCGCCATCGTCAAAGCATACATCACTTCTCTGAGGTACAATCTGGCCGTCTGCCTTTACACCAGCTTGACTAATTAGCGTATAATTATCGAGAGGGGATTTGAATGAGAGAAGTGGAATGATGATGGCGACAACGCAACCGCGCGACACCTGCTACGATGCACGCTACCACCATCTACCTCCATCACCCACACTCCCGCCTCCTTCTTCTTTAAAAAGCTCCATCAAACCCCTCTTAACGACATCCAAAGATCGCGAGAGAGATCTCGTCGGCGGATTCTGGATAAGCCGATTAAATCAGATCCCCGACCTATGTTTTCTCCAATGCCGAATGAAATTCCTCCACCCACCATTAATCCTTTTGATTTATTGATAGCAATTGAGTATTTTTTATTCACTATTACTACTGGAGACCATTCTATTTTGTTCAGAAATTATGTACAATAAACGTTTCCTTATTTAATTTTTTCCCTTCGCTTTTATGAGCTTTCATCAGCTGAGAATAAATTTTTTACAGATGGAATGAGAATTGGAAAATTACAAAAGATAGAGTGACAATTGTTAATAAAATCTGAATTTTTCAAAAACACTTTTTTATAACAACATTTTTAATTTTATTACGCGTGAATTATTTTTTTGAAATGAAAAAAATTGATTAAAAAATTCTGTAAAAGAATTTAATTTTTAAAGCTTCAAATCCTTCAAAGAGCAAAATTCTATTAAACTACATATTCAAAAATATTCATATCTCTCTGTATTTTGTAGATATTGGAAGTTTATTCCTGAAATTTGAATATAAAATTTACCTTTAAAAAAAAAAATAATAATTAAAGCTGAAAATATGTAATTTTTATTTAAAGCTATAAAATAATATTTTATTATGACGCTGGTATAAAAATAAAATTACAACCCCACAATATTTTTATACCCTTTCTAAAAATTATAAAAAACTTACGATACATATACTTTAAGAGTAAAGACAAAATTTTAGCAGAGTACCTTGTCGTCATAAAAAATTTCTTAAGCCGTAAAAAAGTCATCAAACTTATGTGATCGATAGAGATTTTTTTTTGATTTAGTAAATTCTTAACAAAAACATACTATTTTTTAATTTATCTAAGTACTTTTCCCCAATACCTCCAACAAGACGTTTAAAAAAATAAGGATCTCTTTTCAAGAATAAAAAATAAATTAGAAATTTGAAAGAAAAAAAAGGAGTCTTATGTTGAAACATCAAAGAAAGATAAACTGGTTATTTCTATTCCATCGTTATCTCAAGCATAAACCGTCTTTCTACCAAGCGTAAAAAGCAACAGGCCCATTTGGATTTAAGTACTTTGATGTATGCAGAAGGAGATATCGTGACATAAAGAGTAATTGTAATTAGGGTGGGTTACAAAAGCTCAACTTTACTGTACAAGAAGGTATTATAGGTATTACACTACTTAGTGAGGATGAGAAGAGCGTACATGGGTAGTCCGCAAGCCACGAGAGTATCCATGTATCATCAGGATGTCGCTAACAGACGATAACTCGTCTTGGTTGATTTTGTTTTTGTTTCCAATATAACTAGTACCAATGTATATGGCATATATTGCTCAATTGGCTACAAATAAAATGGTCTATGTAACTCTTAAAAACTCATGTATCCGTGTATAAATCGACAAGTTTGAACAGCTCAAGAAATCACTTGCCTTCTTTTGTCTCTTAAACTCGCACTAAAAAGTTTCTAGCACAAGTTTTACTCTCAATCTATTCTCTTTCCAACAGCACAAGTTGCTTTGTTTTGGGGTGAGAGCGAAACGAACTCGCTAGGGAATAATCTGGGCACTTGCAGATGCAGTGGGGAAAACAGGAAGCGGACATTCGAGAGGCTAAAGCATTCTGTATAGCGTTAAGAGAGAGCTTAAGGGCGCCGATGAGCTTAATTATTTTAGAAACTCACGATACTCCAACGTTCTCTACAACACAACTAAACTACGATCATTCGATAATTACCATGCGCCAACCGGATGAGTTTATGGCTTGAAGGATCGTTATTTAAATTAACGTACCTCTACATCTTCCTATTAATTATATTCACTTAATACCCCCCCAATATTTCTTCCTCTATTATTTTATCTTCATAACAATACGCACGTTGTAAAGAATATGCTTGTGATAAATAGGATTATTAGAAGGTAAATGTGCCATAGTTAACTTTACCAAGAATACTTCAATATCAGGTCATAAGTTAATGACCTTTGAATACTAATTCTAATTAATTTTATCCATCGAATTAAATTTTCAATATTTTTCCCACTTTATGTTCTACTAAATACACTTGAACTAAAGTTTTCATTTTACTAAACAACTATTTTTTGTACTTGGTTAATTGATTTTATTATTTTTTATATTGTCGTTGAACAGAAATAGAATGAGAAAAAAATATTTGCTTCATAAAAAAATGTTTATTTGATCAATAAAAGTGTATTTTTGTAAAGAATTATTTTTTGAATATTTTAAGTAACCACCAAAACTCAATTTTTAAAAATGTTACCATGTTAATTCAAAAAAAATATTATGCTGTGACCATTCAAAATTTTGATTTTATTATTCGAAAAAAATGTTACTGATTCACAATAAATTTTTTTCTCAATGAAGTTTTATATAGAAAAAAATATTCATTATGAGTTGATAATTAATTTTCTTTTTAAATATTCTATCATTTCTATTTATCAGCATTCGATAGTTTCAGTTTTTAGTCAATAAAGCTTCGAAATATGCTTTCTCTGATAACAGAGTATTAACACGACTGTGTCACAATACATTTGAAAAAAGGAAAAGAAATGTTTCATAAATTGTTGTACGAGTAAACAAGGGTCACATTTCGATTTCAACCCATTTTTTAGGTTTGAATCAACGGGTATTTTGTAGCTTTACTTTTAAAAAAAAGGTGCTAGTTTTTTTTTATAGATCTAAGACACATTTTGCATGTGATATCTTTACTCTGACTACAAAAGTAGAGCTTTTGATATTATCATGTCAAATACGTGAACAGAAGACGCTTTTGATCGAGAATAATATTCGTAAATGTGTACTTGAGATTTGAAAAAGACCAGGTGAACATTCAAATAGTTATTTTACATCATAAGTTAAAAATCATGAATAGAATCTCGATTTTTTTCAAATAAAAAATTCAAGAGTCTAAGGTTCATTGAACTCAACAAAATCTCAACACTAAAACTCATTTATTACTAAATCCTTTAAAACTGCATATTATCCTAAATTACCTTGCACCATTAAACATTTTATAAAAATTGATATCATGTTTAAAACAAATAAATAATAAAAATAGACATTTACAATAAAAATTTATTGTATTTGATGTAGTGATAATTGAAATTGATTCCCTAGATGTTCAACAATACTAAAAGTATAATTTTATTTCATTTAATTTCACTGAAGTTTGATTGAGTATTAATTAACTCACTCTCTTTTATTTCCATTTTGTTACTGTTTTATTAATACATCATAGCACACCATAAAGTATAATAATACTTTATTTACAATACATTTTTTCAAACTGCCAAATACATACTAAGAAATATTTTTCTATCCAAGTTATCAAACTGTCAAAAGAAAGTAATTATTCGTTCTATGCTTATCAAATAAATAGTAATCAACTAAAAATGTACTGCGCCAAAGTTTGAATTATAATATTTACAGTAATATGATTGAATAATATTTATATAGATGATTTAAATAATCATGATAAATAAACAATGTATCCTCAAATTTCATATTACTTGTGATAATTATTGGTCTGATTTGGTAATATGGAAATTGATTAGTCGAGTTTATTTGAACAGTTCTGTGTGTCAATAAATGGTAAATAATGTGGCAGTAAGGCGTGTCATTAATATACAATTAAGTATAAATAAAATGCAAATGTATGTTGTCAATGTTAGCCATACGTTCTGACGAGTTCAGCCCATTCTGCTGGATAATATCTTTGAACATAAGATAAGGCTTTTTTAAGCATGATACTCTCTTCGGGAGTACATTGGGAACATAGGCCACGTAGAATAGTTGGAGCCAAAGCTGAAGAAAAAAAAAAAAAAAATAATTAATACAATTGAAGAATGAAAAGTTGAAATAAGCTTAGATAAGATAATCCATGAAATTTACTCAGCAGTTGAAGGAAGTATGAATTCAGTGAGTTAAGAGATGTATAAAGGATAGAGTGAAAGACAATTAAGGTAAGTGAGATGAACAAGATCTTCCTTCCGGTAGTGCATCCGGAGAAAGTTTAAAGTTAAATGACAATTAAAATATTAGCATCATAAACTTACCTTTTAAACGTTTTCCTTGTGGATCACAGGGCACTTTTCCTAGAAAACATTTTAAATATCTATCCACCAAACGAGGATTGAGCTCTTCAACTAGTGAATGTCGGCCTGTATTCTGACTCAACACAGCGTACACGGATATGCAAATGAAGAAAACCTGAAACAGAATAATCAGATACAAAATTTTCTGTCTACTCTCGGTATTTAATTAATGTGAATTATTCTTTAGCTACTTTAAATCTTTATCTGATTTAAGTTCAACAATGATTTTCGTCGTATTAGTAAGTACAAACCTCTCATTATAATTACCACATTCACTCCTACATACAGTCAATTAGTTAAATAAAAAAAATATCCAACTTACTTATTTTATGCAGATGCTTGAAATTATTATTTTTTTTTTTTTTCATTATTTTAACAAGTGAAAAAATTGTTCAATAAGTTACTTTTAGACGAGAAATTATTTTTATTGAAAGTTTCAACTGAAAAGAATAATACTTGTATCATTCAAGAACGATCTTTTTTATAAAAATAAAATTAAGTACATTTCAAGCAATGGAAGGCTTTTTTTCTATTTTTAAATGTAAATCAGAATTTTTTTCCTCTTCTCTTTACAAGATATTATCAAACTTTAAAATTTTTTATTCTATACTAAGACTTTTTATCTCAGTACTCAGACTCAGACAAGAGAATTTTAATTAAATCAATCTAACTAAATTAATAATTAATGATAATTCACTGAAGTGTATTTCTATTATTAATAATTATACCATTTTATTGTTAAGTAATCAAATATCTTTTCCGTAATAATTTCTTAAATCACTCATTAGATTGTTCATTTTCTCTGCTTAATTGTTTCTATCCCAATTTCCATTGTTATCACAAATTAAACCAATCGGCTGTGACTAATAATGCCTCCAATCATACAATAGTAAATAATTATTTTTGATGCAACAATATCTCTCAAATTATTAATCAATTAATTAAATAATAATATCATTAATAAATTAATCAACAATACTAGTAAATCCAATGAAGAGTAATGATGATGTTCATTGACGGATTAATTAGTAAGAGAGAAAGAAGCCAAAAAAAATAAATCTGAAAGAATGATTTATTTACAATGAGATGAATAAAATAAGTAGTGTTGGCAACAATACATTGTAAATTACGTACAACCTTCGATTTCGAATGAACGATTGCGTGCAATCGTAAAGTCGTAACCGAGAAAGTTTGTGAGACGATCGAAAACTGACTTGATAAGTAGCCGCTTAGCATTCCACTCTGTTAGCCGCGAAAACACACTCTTTGCATAAATAATATTCGCACGGCTGCTGCTGTATCGATGTAATCGAGCCAGCTCTCCTCTCAAGTCGATATTCAAATCATTGTTTTCCAAATAAAACTATAACGATTTTTTTCTTTATACTTCTTTTATTGTTATTTGTCTTTGTATGTACCTATCTAAGTATATCCGGTTTACTCTGTATTGTTTTTTAAATCATTAAATATCAAACAAAATTAAATAAATAAATAATATTATCCCCCTCTAAAAATATGATACTTATGCTTGAACTTACTTTTATTAAAAGAGCCATGATGAAAGACAACAATTGGTTGATCTTGAGAGTATGACACTAAGGAGTTTTCAGGACTTGATATTGTCTAATATTGTCTGAACGTGACGACAGACAGAAAGACACTGATGTCCAAAGCCAGTTGTTAACTCTATGGTGGCCAATTGGGATCACACTCCTTTCACAACGAATTCTGGGAACACACTGCTATGTGTCTCAAGCTATTCACTTCTATATGCCCTGTCTCGAGAAATTTATAAATGTATCTATGTGTGGGTTAAACGTGACGTGATGTACAAGCACTTTTCTTCAATGTACATATATCAATGTAACGTAAAAGCTGCATTGAGGAAAATCATAGTCACAATGATAGAGGTATACCTTGCCCTTAATGTCTGCACATTTTTTGTGTTTGATGAGAATGAAAAGGGGAAGAGAGAAAAAAAAGTCATGGGATATGTGGAAAAAATGAAAGACCAAGCCAAGATGTCGAATGAAGCTCCATGATAACCAACCAGATTTAACGATATTACTTCAATGTAGGCGTACGAGGAGAATCTCGTGGCACGATAACACAATTGGTAGTAAAAAGCGAGAACGGTGCTGCCCTACCGTAAAATACGATTAAATGCGCGTTGCAGCTGGAGATATATGAATGAAGTTTGTTTAAAAAAAAAATTCGTGCCTGTGCTACGTAGATTACAAGTGGCAATCCACTTTTATACTTCAGTTCAGTCCGATGTTTCTTGTTTATTACTCTATACATTTTCAAAAATTTACATTTTGTTTATTTATATTTGTTGGTGGAAAAATAGTAGTCATTTTTATTCCTTATTTGTAGGTTAGTTATCATCAAAATTACCAGAATGTCAACAAAATGGAATAAAAATGATTTTTTCCAAGTAAACATATTGGTATGGAAATAAATGAGTTTCAGGAGAAGAGTTTTGTTAAAAGCTTTATATGTTTGGTGAGTATTTTATTTAATCAAACAATTGAGATAACATTCCCTAAAACTTTTTTTTCATTAACAATGGATTTTTTTTGTTTTTAGAAATAGATTTGTTTTGTAGTTTGTTAGAATGCATGAAATTTCAATTAAGTTGGACATTGAAAAAAGTTGATTTAACTAAGTTAGAAATCCCTTAATTCAAGAATGATCTATTATTTCATCATTTCTGATGGTTGTTTTCTTTTAGTAGGATTCATTAATCCAACAAAAATGTTTTTATTTTTAACAATAAAAAGTCAAAGGAATGTTCAGAAAATTGTAGGTTTATTATTGGATATCAAAAGTTGACATAAACTGCAAAATTATAATGATCATACAACTTTTACTTCAGTCTTTATTTCTTTTGCTTAGCACAATGACCTCAGGCTTTACTCTAGGTTTTTCCAATATTACAAATTATGAAATCTATTTATGTAAAAAGCTGCAGACAAATAACTGCAATAATAGAATGTTCAATTCATCATTGAATTTATGATACTCTGAAAGATAAATTAGCATTTCAAATAAAATTATTCAACAATTATTTACTCAGATAAATGAAGAAAGAGCATGAAGAAAAAAAAATAACTGGAAAGTGTATATAGAAAGAGTGAATTACAGGGAAAGTTCATTGAAACAGGATCTTTCAATTGACAAACGGTTAGGAAGAGAAAGCAGGAAAGAAGTTATTACTTGCTTATTACTGAGAACCCAAGTATTTTTCAGTATCATCATAAGAAATCACTCAACCTTTAAATGTTAAAAGTTTATTTCGTGCAAAAGCGTACATTTAATTCATCAGACGTTTTGAAATGAAAGTGACTAAATGAGAATCTTGATTACTGCTTTATACTAAAGAAAATAAAATTTTGTCGTATTTATATGTTAAATTAACTTTTTATTTCATTTCCTCTGACATTTACTATTGTTATAAACCTACATTAATTTAAGAATGGAGCTTTACAATTTCAATTTTGTTCAATTTAATAGGTGTCACTAAGGATAAATATAATGTGGTAGTGAATGTGTATTGGTTGAGAAGTAGGATAATTCTATTCAATCGTTGACCTTACAATAATCAACATCTTTGACTAATTATAGTGAATGGATATTTATCATAGTCACTTTGAATATGATATAAAGATACTGATAAATCTAACTGTTGTTTATTCATGTTTAACTCAGATAGATGAAAAAATACTCTGTTATTTATTTTTTTTTTTTAATAAACATTGATTTCAATTCATGAGAAAATAATAACTGTAGGATTATCAACCAACGACTGATCTTTTATTTTTAATTCAAAAGCAAGATTCTGTTTTTTTTTTCAAAGATTAATTATAATATTCTTGTTAGTATTTTTCTTATTGATTTATATAGGATCAAGAAAGCCCAATTCCTACATGACTCCAAAGTAAAAACTTAGTTCTTTGGACTCCTATAAGCTCCAATTGCTCACATAAAAGCAAGTGAGAGAGACATTGAGGCCCTGCATATGATTCCTTGGAGTCAAAATTTACCAGGCTTTGACTTATAAGCTAAAACTAACTTAAGTCAGAGTTAAGATTAAATCCAAATAAGTAACCCCTTAATCTGGGACGGATGGGACTTATAAAAGGCAAAGGGATGATAGGATTATTTAAATAAAACTACCTGTCTTACCTAGATAGTTTTTCCGAGAATTATGTTTACAATATACACTTTTATATTTCTCAACGTTTTCTTTTCAATAAATGTTCTTTTCTTTTACACACAAAGGTGATGCTTTCCTTTAATCATCCGATTCATTTCTATTTTTTGTAATAAAAAATATATTATTTTTTAATTATTAAATAGATACTTAGTTTTAAGATCAAAATGTATTTACTAATAGTTGCAACAAAAAATTGTTAATATCAACTAATGATTGAGATGATAAAAAATCGAGTATTGCATGTTTTTTCCCCATAAAAAATTTTTTCGCTTGAGGAGAGAAAACTGTTGAGTTATAATTGATCCCTTCTTGAGTATATAATTCATTTTTATCACGCATATCTGTGGTTGATTGATTGAATTGCCGCACATTTTTTGTCTATATGTGTAATCCATTTGTTTTGTACGTTATGTTAGCTTGAGCAACAGTTTAAATCCGGTTCTATTTTGGAGTTTCGACCTACGTGATTTTTGAGACGTTTTGTCTGAGATGACAACTTTAAGGGAGTTAATTGAGGCCCAGAAGAGGCAATAAGACCAGGGTCATTCAGTAATTGTTCAAAGGCAGATAGTTGGAAGGTAGTAATAAAGTAATAATGAGTTAACTCTGTATTGCTATTAAACATTTAAATAACATTACAGTATACTGTAGAAAAATATAATCAGGCCCATATGCTACTCAGAAAGGTGAAGGCTTTATCCTATTTCCTGTATGACCTGGTTTAGAAGACTACATCAAGTGAAGCTTCAAACTAATGAACTGAAAAAAAGAAAGTGGGAAAAAAATATATTGAAAATCCGCTTATAGGCTTTATAATATTGACCGTTTAGACTACCTCTCTTTCAGCTGTCTCTTATTTTGATTGATTCATTTTAGTCAAAGTCACCAACTATCAGTAAAATGAGAAAGTAAAAACATACCACTATTAGTATAACAGTCTATTTATGACTTGACGACTCTATTTATCATTTATCATTCACGACTAATTCCTAAATAAAATCCCTTTCATTCCAGCTAAATGTAAAACAATGGTTTATTTCAGAAAAGTATTTTTAATTGTATCAAAACAACCGTAAAATAATCCTAACCAACAAAAATTTTGATTTCACGTGTTTCCATCGAATTATATATGTTTCGATAAACAATGTTTATTCGATAAACGTTCACATAGTGTGGAAAATTATGCACACATATCCATTAAAATGATACTGTTGACAGTGCAGTTATTGAAGAGTAATCATTTAGAGATTGGTAGCCTGAAGGGCTTGAATATTTTCACATGAGTACGTAAAACAAACTTGATATCATTACATATGATAAAGTGAAACAACACATGTAATTACAAATTCAACTTTCATCATTTCCAAAAGGTGCAAACAAAGATTTATTTTAATTTCATTTTAACATATAAATATTTTAAATAGCTGACCTGTATGTTCTCCAGTGTGTAAAACTCTTAAAAAATTCTAGTTTCATTTTTCCAACATTCATTCCATGATAACAAAAAATATAATCCACATATCCAATTTATTATAAAATTGTAAATTTGTCTGCTATTGAATTCTCATGTAAATAATCCTGATCAATTGATTTTTAAAAAATATTGTGAATAAATGTTGATAGAATTCTACTTTTAATACTCACAATAGAGATGAAAAGTTCGCGAAAAATTATTTTCTGAATTAAAAAAAAAAAAAAAATTCAATGGAATATTTTTTTTATCTCTCAATCATTTTCGATTTTTCATTGTTAAGTAAATAGGATTGATGCAAAATATTGTAATCTTTATAAAAGTGACACGTTATCAATTAAGAGAATTCATTTGATGAACAGATGAAGCTATATACGTACAACTATTCATTTATTAACTTTAACATCTCTAGATACAGTTACATCTGCAAAAATGAACAGAGATTGGCTCGTAGAAATTTTTTTTTCGATTTTTTCAGAATGTCTACCTATATATTTATTTATCTTCGAACAAATATACTCCATCAGAATATATACCTGTATTCATTTTGTTTCATTTATTGTTTCCTAAACCTTGTTACAATGTTCCGCAATACGAATGTGTTATCGTGTAAATTTTTTCAAAAGAAAATTCAAGCTATATTGTACTTTGTTAATTCAATAATATTGTATTTCTCTTTCAATGTCTCATATGTGTTGTCATTTCACGGCTACCGAATATTTTTACATTTTTCTCAATTCATTTTATGTGGATGTGGAAAAACAACTATGTACTAAAAACTGACATCTGTAAATTCCAAAATGTCAATATTTCAAGAGAGTAAATAATTTTTATTACGAGTATATTCTTTTATGTTTACGTTTATATATTCATTTAGTTTTTTATTGATGTATTAATTAAAAATGAATTAAAACTGTTAATCTATAAATAAAAAAAAAGTCTTGAATAAAACTCCATCTCTATATTGAACAAAAATAATTAACTGTAAACAAATAATATTTTTTTTAATTAAAAAAATAAAAAATTTGAATAGTCGAGATAAAATGTTTGTTTTAAATTAACATTGAATTGAATTAATCATTCCTTTTAAGATCCATGATACCTTAGAGAATAAGAATTAATCTAACGACTCTTGTATTTAAACTTTCTAACAGATTCAATCAAATATCAAAATACATTTTGATAAATTTAATAAAATATTTTATTGCAAACTCTTTCTCTCGATTAAATGAACATGTTTTATTTAATATAGATAACATGGAATGGATTGAATTGTGTTATTACGATCAATTACGAAAGAAGCTTACATTTGTTTAGCAGAAAAATAATAGTTAAAATTATCGTCAATCCGAACAAGATTCATCAAACTTTATGCCAACTGAACTATGTAAATAATCATTTTTTTGCTGAAATTCACTTTGAAAGGTAAATTCTCTCAAACCCTGTTGATTTTTAATGTTTTTTTTTACAATAATATAGTCGTTGCTGAACTTGCTGAAAAGTTTGAATGCATACAAGGAATCTTTTGACGAAATTTATCGAAGTAAGATAATTCTATTAAGACTCTAAATATATTATAATACATAAAATGACATGTTAGTTACAAGTTTATGTAAACATTCTAGCATTTTTTTGTTAAAAGAAAAAAAAAGACAATTCAACTGTCAATAACTTCCATTTGAAGAATAAAAAATTTATTTACTCTAGAATGACATTAATTTGTGTCTAGTTTAAAAAATTTTTGACATGACAGAGATAAACTAAGAGTCAAATGGACAGTTTTTTTCATATTTAATTGGTCCAACTGCATAAATTAAATATAAATGTCATACTCTGCAAAAATACGAGAAAACATTTCTCTGTGGTTTTTTGTGTGGTGAATAATTAAAATAACAGAATAATGAAATGAAGCAAACAGTTTTTTGTCTTATGAATTACGAAGTACGAACAGTATTTGAGTAATCAATTTAACGTATTAGTTTTCGCTTTTTACAGGTATCAGAAATCAGTAATGCTTTCAACGATATGAAACGTAACGTTCTGAGGAGAGCAATATCTTGATTGGTATGGCAGATACGTTACAGCCAAATCAAGTGCTAACGAAAATACCAAACTTTTGGCAAAGATCAAAGGAATTTCGATACTGATTGATATCACTAGAATCAATGTTTACTTAAATAAAAGTTAAAAGTTTTATTTTAAAAAAAATATCAAACAAAAAATTAATTGAAAACATTGAACTTTGAGTAATACTTAGTTTGTATAAAATACATTCATACTAGTTTCCTTTATATTGATTGACTAAATTACATTGAAGTTTCTGTAAATTTATTCAGACTTTCTCAGTAACAATTTATTACAACAATCCATTAATTTTGATGCATTTAATGCAGCCATTTTTATCAAGTTCCAGTGACATATATTTTATTCAAAATTACATGTAATTAATTTTCATGATATAAATGTATATATGAATTTTAAATGTATAGTAATGTTAATGATGAATCAACAAACTATATGTAATTTACTCAACAATTGTTTTATAGAAAGCAAAAAAAATTTAATAACCATTTTCTAAGTTTATATTAACGAAGAACTATTTTTCGTAATAAATACAAAAATGTTGGTTATTATTTCTTGTTGTTGTTTGGAAAAATTTTTTTTATGAAGTACATATCAGTACAACACATAAGAAGAAATTATTTTTAAAGAAAAAAGGCTTTATGCATACAATAAACGATAAAAACAGCAAAATTTCGTGCCAAAGAACTTTCAATAAGAATTTGTGCTTAAATAAACGGCGGTAAACTACTTAGACTTACAAAAACTTGGCAATTTTTCGCAGTTTGCCATAGTTGGTATAAGTTTCTATGCTGTTCTACATGGATACATATAAGTAACTTGAAAAGAGTGTAGCAAATAGTTTCATAAGAAGAAAAAAAAAAAGTAAAGCAGTCAACGTTGAATTGCACAACATCTTATGACACTGTATTACTTTTTTTTCGATAACTACCAATAAGTGTATGCATTTGAACTAACTTTCAGCATTATGTGTTACATCTGAACATTTTAAATCTTTATATGATCTTATAGAAAATAAAAATAAGCATACTATCATACAGACATTAAATTATATCATCAATAAAATATTTATTGAAACATAAATTTGTTTTTTATTGGAAAAGCAGATTGCATAGAAAAAAATAATGTCTAGTAAATGCAATTATGAATACCATAATGACTTCATAAATAAAATATACGAAGCATTAATTTGTTCTTTAATATAAATATTGATAATAATAATTAACGAACATGTAATAACAGAATAAATAAACCTCCAATATAAATCCATCAAAATAAATGATACTTAATGAATACCGATGATTAATTATCAAAGCAATGTTTTTTAATCAGCCCTTAATGACGATATGCACGAAGATAATTCATTAATTTTCAAATAACTTATAACAAGTTTGAAAATGAAAGATAAGTTTCCATCAAAAGTTATATTACAGTTGGAAAAAAAACTCTATGAGCTTTAATTAATAACAAAAAAACCTTGAAAAGTTTCAATGACAGATCTTAGGATAAAGTTCTCTGGAAAATTGCAACAATGATATATTTAATCACAAAAAATTATGTAACAATCATTTTGAAATTGAGTACTCATGCAAACATCATTTAAAGCTTTTCTCTGTGACATCAAATTGATTACTTCTTTACCAGAAATCCATGCTCCAAATTTCAATATTTTAATTAAGTTTGTTCGATTAAATGAACTGACTAAAAGGTATTGATTTCTATCAAACGCTTTGAAAAAACTCAATGACAGTGTTTTTAAAATGTTGAGAGTTAGAATATAGGTATTAATTTAACAATGACATCAATGTAATTTTGTTATGTACTCCTTCTGCAAAAAAAAATATATATCCATGACATGTATAGTATATAATATCGAAGAAATTAAAGGTTTTAATGAAATAAATCATTAATTGGATCTTATTGGAGGGAATTCCAATATATTAATTAATTATTCGATGAGCGAAGTGAATTAAATTCCAATTAAGAATAAATTATGAACAGCAGATTTATTCGTTTATTATATGCAGTTAAATTTGAATATAAATTTGACGTTTTGTGATTGTTCTGATGAGTCATGTGCAAACAATTGACTATTTTAATTTCCTGAATGTTTATTTAATTTTTAATTATATAAAGATTTACATAAATTAATTTAATACGATAATCATTTCTTGAAAAGCTGTATATTTTATTTGAAAATAATTCACGTTGTTTTGAATGGAAATAAATTAAAAGTACTTGTATTTTGAAAAAAACCGATTGGAGTCTAAATTTTAGAATTCTTCTTTTTTTGATAACAATAAATAGTTGTCATCACATCAAAAGGTATATCATCTATCATAATGATTTATAACGTCTCTGAATATTAGCACGGTAATATATTTCTCTTTTAAAAAGATCATTCTTTCCAACGATTCATAATAATAACAACAGATCATAAATATCTTTTTCGTTATAAAAAAATATCGTACTTACCAACTGAAGACTCTAGAGTTCATAGAAAATAGATATTATTTATTGAAATGATTGAATTCACGCGAAAAAGTACTTAAATTTACTTTTAAACACATTTTTTGTACTACACACTTTCACTAATAAAACTGCCATCATTACTTTTTTTAACGATAAATTGGTGCCAACTTATATTCACGATTTAAATTCAAAACTCCAATACCACCATAAGAATGTAATTACTAGTGGCATCTGAATGTAAAGTAATGCAACATCTCAAAGTATACACAATTATTACAGAGAGAGAGAGAGAGAAGAGAAAGTGTCTCTCTCTTGTTCGCACAGTCACTGCCCATAATAATTGTTTTTTGGTTATGTCGACTTTCGCTCAGTAGTTCGTCTAAAATCCGCTCGGTAACATGTGACTAAGTGGTGGCGCTACTAGAAAGTGATATTTGCGACATCTGAATGTCGAGTGGCGTAACATTTGTGTACTCGAAACGCCAAGTGTACACAAAACACACACATGCATAATCAGTGTCGACAATGGCCATTGAAACCTAAAGAGCTCGTACAAAAAATATTTTTCGATATTTTTAGTGTTTTAGTGTGATTTTAAGTGGAAATAAATAGAAACCTTTGTGTTTCACATGAAAAAATTGATAGTAATGTAACTAATTGATAGGTAAAAGTCTTTTAAAAGTGCGGCACTCCAAAAGAACATTGGCTCAAGTGCACGACACAATTATCTTGTGTTGATCTTAACAAAAAAAACGATAAAACAATGTGCATAGAGACGTTTTTTGTTTAATAATGTTTTGGTAAGTTCAATTGAAGATATATATAAGTATTTTTCTGTTACAGATGTAACGCCAATAATGAATAAAAGCATAAATATAACTGATGTGATTGAGCTATAAAAATACGTAGGTTAGGTTGGTTCTGAAGAACTGGCATCGTGAAGCTTGCTTTGCTTTCTTTTTCAGACAGATACACAGCTATTCGCTTGCAGGTTTATATTCAGTCGCCATTTCATTGTGATACGACGCACGAAATTATTTCGTATAAATATTTCATTACATTTTTATTAAAAAATTTACTCTTTTCATGCTAGATGAGCTTTATAAATATATGTACTCCAGTAGATAAGCCAATGAAAGCATTGATTGAACATTGGAATCTTCATTTACTCCAAAACACTCCATAAACAATAATAATTCAACAATATATTACAAATATATATTTTCTCTGTATATTATTATTTTTCAACTAATTTGTTGATTATTATATTGATTGCAGTTTAATAAAAATCGTAATACACCTGAACCGGCATTAGTATTCATCTCCAGGCATGATAAAATAAAGGATAAGAAGAAAGGAGATGAGCCATAACATTGCAGGCATGCCACCCTTTGCAAGGATGCCACTTGGTGGTATGGGGATGGGAGTAGGCATGGGACCAAATGGTCCGCATCCTGATTCTAATGCTCATCCTCATCCTCCACCACCACCTCCAGCTGGTGCAAATCCAAAAAAGAAAAGGAGAACTAATGCTAATGTAGCTCCCCCAGCACCTCAACCACCTCCAACAGTGCAGGTAATTCTATTTTTCATTTTAAAATACAGCATAAATCAATTGACAATGAATAATAATTCAAATTTATTTCAGGATTTATTGCCACCCCCTTTATCAGGTTATGGTGATACGATAGTAGCGAGTAATCCTTTTGATGATACGCCACCTCAAAGTACACAAAATACAATGATGCATGGTGGACCTCCACACATGCATGGAGGTCATCCACATCATCCGCATCATATGGGTGGTCCACCGATGAGAGGTATGAGTCCATTAACATCAATGGGTGGTATGAGTCCTATGATGCCTCATAATATGGGAAATATGAGTCCAATGGGAAATTCACCGATGGGAAATCACATAAATCATATGGGAGGAATGTCTCCAATGAATCATGCGCCAATTGGAGGAATGAGTCCAATGAATAATATGGGATCTAATATGCCACCTGGACCAATGAACACTATGAACAATCATATGAATATGAGTCACATGGGTAACACTCAAATGAGTGGTCCACCAATGGGTAGTCCAATGAATAGTATGAACAGTGGACCAATGGGAAGTCCAATGAATAACATGGGACATAGTATGGGCAGTCCTATGGGTGGACCATTAGGATCTCCGATGAATAGTATCGGTGGTAATAATCATAATCATATGCCTAATGGACCAATGAATATTAACAATATGAATAGTCATATGCCGCCTAATAGTCCACTGAGTGGTCCACCTATGAATAATGTTAATAGCCCATTAAATCATAATGGTTCTCAACCTCACCCAAATCACATGGCCAACAACCTCAGTAATTTAGGAAGACCTATGAATGGTCCCATGACCACAATGAGTTCTATGGTACCTAATAATATGAATATGTCTGGTCCTAACACTATGAATAATATGAACATGGCTGGACCACAAATGAATAATATGTCAAACATGAATATGCCTCATCCAAATCAGATGGGGCATTTAGGAGGCCCCGTGGGTTCAATGTCAAATAACATGACGGGAGGACCACCGATGGGACATCCTATGAATATGGGTGGCAATATTCCCTCACATGGATTCCAAGGACCTCCGGGATTGTGTGCTAAACCTATGCCTGTTTCGACGGGAAAGGTAATTAACAAATTCATTCGTTAACTTACAAGTAAAATATATTTACTATTAATTAATTTTATTATAATAATTTACTTACATTTGAATATTTTTTTATACAGTTTATTACTAAATGATAATATACTAATATCTTTAAATGAATGGAATAAGAAAATATGTAATAATTATAAAAATTAAGAAAATAAATATTCCAAGTGATTTTAATGAATAATTGTATTGATTGCTTCAGATTTATCCTCCTGATCAACCTATGGTTTTCAACTCTCAAAATCCAAATGCACCACCAATATATCCATGTGGAATTTGTCACAAAGAAGTTCATGACAATGACCAGGGCATTTTATGTGAATCAGGTTGTAATTTCTGGTTTCACAGGTAAATAAAATAATGTGTGAACTTGATTTATAATACAAAAAAAAAAAACTGAAACAATAATAAAACAAAAATATTTTAGAGGATGTTCGGGATTATCAGAAGCAGCCTTCCAATTATTAACACAAGAAGTTTACGCGGAATGGGTGTGTGATAAGTGTTTACAATCGAAAAGCATACCTCTGGTCAAATTTAAGCCATAACATCTTTCGGTCCGTTATTTTAGTGATTTGCAATTAATACTTTGTTAAAGTTTATATTTTATAAATAATACACACACGCAGTACGAAAACGTGAAATATCGCACTCATGCGAATGAAAAATGGACTCACTGTTTGTTAATGACTTTTTAGCTTTAACTTGTTGAAAACTTAGGATATCACTGTAAGAAACAGAATGTTACAAAGAGAGAGAGAGAGAGAAAGATAAGATGGCTCAAAAATTATTGATGCGTTTTATCTATTAAAACATTATTTCTCTTTAAAAAAAAAGTCTATCATTATATATGACTAGATCTTTTATTTTACTAGATCTGACCAATTTTAAATATGATTTTGATTTGTAAAAAAAAAATATGAGCCATTTTTTGTTTTAACAAAAGTGTAAAAAGGAAAAATCGACAAATTTTCAAAGTATGTAATTAACTTAAAGAAAACTATGTCTGATTGTTATTCGCCGCATTAAATAGAAGTATATATATATACAAATATATATATACATATAAATATAAATATATATTTAACTAGGATGTAAAATGTATAAAATTATAAAAATCAGGAAAATTGCTGCAGATATAAAGGATAATGAAATAACTTGACAAAAATCGTTTGGATGATAAACAATAATATTCTGTGATTTTTTATTCTACTCGACAAATTTTTGTTTATTAATTAGAGTTTAGAGAAATTACTGGCCTCATGTAGAGAGATTAACTGTGTGTTTGTGAGCCATCTATTTTAATTCGAGAGCATAATAGCTTGATGCATTATTTTAAATTAACTTTGTTTTACTTTTAATTAATGGCAGTTTTTTGTTCTTGCCATTCAAATTATTTTGACTTGAAAAATGATCAATTGTATCAATAATGTATGCTCTAATGAAATTTATATATTTTCAAAATCTATAATTGGCTGCTAACTATGCGTAGGATTAATAGTATCTATGAAATATTGTACAGATTTTTTTATATGTTAGAAGTTTTATTCACTCATCGTTTTATCGTTTAAGAATTATTTTATCATTATATCATTAATAGATTATAAAGCAGGATTCTATATACATAACATAATGCTCATATTAGTATTACAACGAATAGACTATCATCATCACTGAGTATTTTTTTCATTTTTTTTTTCATTTGAATATAATTAGGCATACTAATGAAATCAATATCTCTTACATCATAAACAATTGAAAATTTAAGAGATTGAATGGGCATAATAAGAAAAGTAGAACTGGAGAATTTTATCTTGCGCAAATAAAAAAACATTTTGTATGATTTGTACAAAAAAAAAATTTGTTTAATAATCTGATGTGAAAATTAAACTGTAAAGTTCAAATCATTTAACCATAAAAGAAAGAATGTACTTTGCACAATATGATAAAAAATTTTTCATCATACTCCAGTAAACATAGATAATCGTGTCCTTATATTATGTAAGCTGTATATAAATATAGCCGTCACTGTTTTTTACGATTTCAGTCGTTGAAATAAACTATCGAGTCTTCAGACTGTTCAGCCAACATAAATATATTTAAAAAAATGAAAAATTATTCTCAGGTGTTCCACAGTGTGTTTGTCAGAAAAAAATGATATGATTCTTACACATAGGATTACACACTTATTATTATAATTATGATTAATGTACAAGTGATTTTTGAAGAATCCTTCCATTATTTTATTATTATCAAGTGTCACGCCATTTTTTTTGTGTATAAATCAATAAATTAATCTTCATTCCGTTTGAAATCAATAAACGGAACATAAAATTCCGCAATAATCATCTCAAATACCTATCCACTTGAAAAATCGAAACCGATAACTAGGATTTTCAGATTCGGCTTTTAATTGAGAGCTTTTTGTCTTATATAATCATGAACAGCTATACTACTTGTAAATATTGAAATACAATCTTGCTCATAATTTCCACTTTGATCATGCTACAAGATGCATCCAGTACCCTAGCAGAAATTCTTTAAATATTTTACGTTCTAAAGCCCTAAGCTAATTGTTACCAAATCATCAGACTTATATTGATAAGATAAGACCTCTCGACGGCAATCGTCAAAATCATCAATAATAATTTACTTATAATCTTATCATATTGATAACAAAATAAATAAATAGAAGAACTTTTTTAATGACAGTGTGATAGATATTCTATCTATAAGCCAACATGTTATTATTAGACGTGGGGAAAGTGTTTTTTCCAATTTGGCGACGAAGAATTTCTTTCCGGCTTCGTGATGCTACTGTTAAGACTTTCCAATGTCAGCGTGATGCTTAAAAACATCACGTGTTGTTGACATATTTTTTTTTTTGTTCAACGTATTCGATGATTACAATCGACATTATAAAATGCTCTTTTCCTCATAATTTTTAAAATCTGATCGTTTAACATTTTTTTCTATACTTACTTTATTTTACTGAATTTGTAATTTCGTCACTAATTTTTTGTTTTAATTCAACATAAATCCATATTAAAATAAAGAGAAAAAATTTTGTTTATTGGAAAAATTTCGGATCTCGTTGGTTACTCAAATAATCCTTCATGCCAGTGAGGTTGTGATGTAGTAATTAGACGGGTAATTGTTTCAAAACATCAGTTAAGAAGACTGTTAAGATTTTTTTTATGTATTCAAAGATAATTTATAAGAAAAAAATTTTCACCGTAACAAGTCGACTGCTCATAATTTCCACTTTGATTATGCTACAAGATGCATCCAGTGCCCTAGCAAAAATTCTTTAAATGAATATTTCACCGATAAACAAACACATTTGTCATGTAGAAAAATATTATAAATAACCAAAAGGCATTTATAAGGAAAATAAACATAAAATCACTCTTCCATTTTATAAAATATAAAAACTTTTCCATGTCACATTGATATTTATAAATATTTTTATCTCAGATTGTCGTAAAAACTATAAAATAGAATAATAAGACCTTGGGGTTTGATAAAAAATAATTCGACCCTGTGATCGGCGCATAAGAATGACCGATGATTGGTGAGAAAGCCATAAATAGAATACTTCAAGCGACAGGTGAGTTTGCCCTCTGCGCACTCCCTCCATGAGCTGGTCAAGTGCTTTTTCCGCGCATGTAAGGGTGGATGAAAAGTTTCTATCTCATGTTTCTACTTTCTAAAACGCTTATCATTATTCTTCACATTAACTGGTCCTGTGTTCTTGTGTTTACTCTTCGTAAGACGTGATCCATTCGTGCTCTACTTTGTGCTCAAATAAAATCTTTCTGTTTGTTTTGATAAAAATTTAATTAAAACATTCATAAGATATACACGGACTTAAAAAGAAAAGAGAAGATGCCAGCTAACAAAGGACCAATTTCCACGTCGATGACGAAGGAAAAACCGGGAAATGGGGGTAGCCTAGGTGCCACTACCTCCAAAAAGAAAAAACAACGTGCCTCCGTTAAAAATAAAAGAAATTGCAGACAGTATTTGGTGAGTGAAATCTCAAAATGTAAGATAAGACAGAGGATGCGTTGATGTTAACAGCCATAATAATTTGAATAAAACATTATATGGGATACACGTGGATAATGAACCCAATATGGAAAAAAAACATTTTTGCACAGACGAGAAATTGGAATGAAAGTGAAAAATATTACTGATAAAAATTATCGATTTGTGTATAAATTGTGCGTAAGCAACCATACCACGCGAAAATGAGACGCGATAGACAAAAGGGTTTGTTAACCTCCTCTGTGTGCATGTCTGATAACGTACACGCGTAGGAGACGATCGATCGAATACAAAAAGCTACACTAGTAGGATATGGTTAATTACCTTTGTCCTAGACTTTTTAACAAATTTCTATCATAAGTCAAAACTCTTGATTCTAACTAGAACATTCATTAGATTGGCAACAATAATTTTAAAAAAAAAATTGGAAGAGTATTGACATATTTTGTTTGCAATGTAAAATTTACAATTGGAAAATTATACAAAATTGTACGATGTAATAATAGATTATTTTTCATAATCAACATAGAAAAGATCTTTGTTGAGAAATATATCTATGTAATCCGTTAATTTAGAAATTCCTGCACTTTTACACCAAATCCGTGATCCTCAATAATAAATCATTATAGATTTTGCACTTAGATGTGATGTATAATAATAGTAATTTTAGTACACATACTGTCAAAAATTCATTTATTTTTCTTTCTTTTTGCTGCCCTTGTCAATTATTCAAATTTATTTTATTACTGTACTACACAATATATGTCAGTTAAAGTAACATTTTATTTAATTTGTCTTCTTGTCACATCATATCACCAAAGTATTGATTTTGGTTTGAAGGTGTGGCGAAAAAGGCTGCTTATTTGGCAAAAATAAGAACTATTCCCACTCATTGTATGCTTGAGTCACTCTTATCACTCTTTAACCTGAGTGTGTGTTAACGAATGAGAGGGGATAGAAGGAGGTTAGGTATTGACAAATTCAATCAACCTACTTTCCTTGAAAAAATGCCATCACTGTTTTTTATTTTCCGCTTCTTTACTTTCCTTTATTCTTTTTTGTATTTGAGAGCTTTCGCGTGTGATTACACAAAAAAAAACTCCGTTGATAAAAAGTAAATTACCGACTGTAAGCATAATTACTTCCTAGTTTATCGATTGTACATAATCAAAAAATTATCATATTATTTTACCAACTGTCGTTAGTGATGAATAATTTATAAAAAAATATTCCGAAATTTTTTAAACTCCTGTAATCATCGATCAACTGGCTGATCTCCAATTCTTAATTTTCATTAAGTTCTCATTAATGCAAGCCACGTTGAAAACGTAGAACACATCGTAAAACATCGAACAGGGCAACGACATTGCCAAGTTTTTTTTTGTAGTTCAGTTCTATCCCTTGAATTGAGATATCTCTACCTGCAACCATTAGTCTTGGATATCACTGCAGTATTCCGAAAATGTTCTTAATAAAATACTTCATTAAGATTAAAATCATTGATAAAAGTAAAAATGAAAAGTTTCTAACGAAATACAGCAGACGAAAAAATTTTAATATAAACCCGTAACTTTTATTATTTAAATATTTTTTTTATTTAAAATGTTCACCAAATTTTAAATAAATTATATCCATTAGTTACACAACAATGAAATTGTAACATAAATAGATAAATGCTGTGAATAATTGTACAAATACTGTTATTAATCTAACGCCAGGTTGAATTCAATTGAATTCTGCAAAAGACAGGAGTAGGGACACAAGCGGAAATACATTGTTTATATCTAGGAGGAAGCGTGATGCACAATCAAACGGTATGTTCGTGCGTCTCATCACAATCATCTGTTTAATCTATTATATTGGTGTATCAATAATTAAATTCATCGTGAATAGTACTATTCAACTATCTCAATTGTTTGACAAATCTTCGTGTTCTACCTGAATTCGCTGCTTTGTATAATATTGGTTAATTTCGTTATCTTGCTTCATCCACGTTTACGTCACAATTATCCTTATCCCTTTCTCTCATTATCTGTACTTAGAAAGACACTTCTATGTTGTATATTTTATAAAAAAAAAATCTTTAAAAAATGGTTGAATTAAAATGATTCATGTTATATAACATGATGAGGTATATTTTGATTGATACAAATGTGTACATCAATCATAATTCACCTTAAATTCAATATTATTTTAAGAATCATTCAGATATGATTATCTTTCTGACATACTTTTTAGAAAAGAATGCAAATTTAACAAGTACTTCTCATTATATTATATACCGACATTCAATTATCTATCTTTATCTCATGTTACATGGTAATCATTCTATCGCTTATCGAGATGTTCGCTCCCTTCCTAATTCATAGTTAACACACGCGGTTCACCGAGTATAGTTGATGATTATTTTAATTGGGTTGTTCTCAAGCATATGTATAGATTTTTTTAGTATTTCATGTGAACTTTACAAAATTAATTAATTTATCGTTACATTTATGCATGAAAGAATTTTTATATTTATAGGCTGAAAAATATTTATAGTTGTAGGAAGTGTCTAAAGTATTGTTACAGATGCATTAGTGTTGGAGCAATACTGGATAGTTATAATAGCCATTTGTATCACTGAAGAGTGACTCGTGACGTCATAACCGCATCTTTGATCATGAAATTAAAATATTAACATCATTGGATTGAAATACTATTTATTATCACAAAAAATTTTTGCTCCAAAAATCACATAATATTCTTTGGCTAATTTCAAAACAATAATAACAAGATAGTATTTAAAATAGCTGTGAATACTATCTTTTTAAAATGACTATTGCAGATATCGTCAATCAATTATCGAGATAACCCCTACATCTATTTAATCAGATATATCATCAAAAGGATACGGTATTGTTTCTGCAACTATAGATATTTTTCAAAGTTTTGTTTTTATTATTTTCGTATACAGAATTAATTTCTCGTCACGGTATTACTTGGATGCCTGTCATGTAAAGTCGAACTTGTAAAAGTGCAGATCAGCTTGAAATTTATCGATGAGTTATGTGAACTGGAATAAAATTTGCTATGTCTGATTCAAATATCATGACAACTGTTCACCCATTTTTCAAGAACAACAGTAGTTATAAATAGCGAAGAAAAAAAAGGAATTTTTAGTCAAATTTAAACCCCAAAAAAATGGAAAGTCTTTTCAATTTATCTTTACATTCCTGTGATGGAAATCTGGCGCGACACCCTTCGAGCAATTTTCCATATTACCCCTCCTTCTTGTTACATTCCCTGAGGCATTACGACACCAGCCGTCCATTTTTTCCACATGGAGGACTCTCAGAATATTTTATCATCTCTGTAACGAGTAACCGTCGATGAGAGGTCTGTTGGTACTCTTTTAAAGCCTACTACATCTTTATAAATTTAGTTTCTTGCTAAAAAAAAAAGAAACTCTAGATTTGAATTATTCGTAAATATATAAATTATTCATCATCCATGTCTACACTAGAATTAATTTTATATTTACTCATTAGTCTTAAAGTTAATCTTTTTTTCTCTACGTCTAATGGAATTACTTTGCCAGGGTGGATTATTGACGTTGATTTTATAAAAGAATTAATATGTCATTCACTTTAAACCTTTTTACTATGAGCTATTATTATCAAACAGTCTTGTCAGTGTTGGATATAATCGAGTTCGTAGGATACGTATTTATGCTGTAAGCTTTCAAAAAAATTTTAATTTCGTAAACGAATTATTTGGTTCTTTTTTATTTAGAGTTTTGTAAAAGATAAAAAAAACGGAATTTTTTAAAATGTTAATCAAGAGATGATATTCACTTTTAGAACTATTTAAATAAAATTTGTTTTTTTCCAATCAACGAATTCCAAATGAAAGAATAAACCCTCAAATATATCAAGGAAGATTCAAAAGAAATATTTTTAATGATCTTTTTTTCAATTATTTCATGGAATGTTATATCTTTTATTCTTTTGCGATGCATAAAAGAAAATTCCAAATGAAAATAATTTATTCGTTACATTTAAAAATAACACTCTTTTATACAATTCTCCAACATTGAAGCCTCTAGATGTTATGTTAGCATGAAGTCATCTCATTAATCCAAATCTATGGGTCATAAAGAATTTGGAGATGAAGCTTGTAGGCCTCATAATTGTTTAACGCTCAATTTATCCCGAAGCCAATCCCACTCGGTTGCACTGTGATAAATAGCAATTTGGTGCAACCTATGGAAAGGTTATCATCTGCACAGTCGCGACGTCACGGCGCCGTTAGCCGAAAGAGTCAAGAGTTGGGTAATTTTCTTTCCTTTTTTCACCCCTTGGCCCTAGTGCCCATTTTGTTTCTAGCCTCTATCTATCCCCCTCCCCCCTTGACTGTGTGTTCTTTTGTCTCTCTTTCACCCCTTCTGTTCGCTTTTCACTTGACGTCACATTCAAATATGTACCCAACGGCTTACAAGGAAATGAAGAAAAACAGAAAAGCTTCGCAATGAATACACACCAACATGCCATTTCCCCGTGAAATTCACACGTCTAGGGAAAGAAGCAATAAAAATAAATCAATAGGAAAAAAAAAAAATTAATTAAAAGAATAAACTTTATCACATCATTTGCTCTCTTTTTCGTTAAAGTGTGATATTTAAATGATTGGATGTATTGGTGATGGACCAGTCTGTAGATTCGAAAGCTAAGGAAATTTACTATTAAAAATCTACTGGTAAGGCCCGGGGGCTCGAAAAGGAAAGACGGAAGTAAAAGAAGTGTAATCTCACAAAGAGGGGGTGGAAGTGAGACAGGGAAGTGTGCAAGAGAAAGGGAACGACGTCGGGGCGAGCATCGGCAAGTACATTGCGGACTATCGACCGATGTTAATGCGCAAACGCAAATCATGTCTGTCCGTCCCTCTTACCACCCTGAGCTATCGCCTTGCCGGCGACACGTCGCGACGACCGTCCGTAGCACTACGACGAGAGCACATACGGCACGACGACAGTGGCTCCCACAAAACTGTCTCTACCTGACTCTCGTTTTAAACCAATCTAAGTCATAATTATTTGCTAATTAGAGCGACTAAATTGTAAACGATTAATGAGATAAATTTATAACAAGATAAACATAAGTCGACAAAAGAGACTAATTGTGATATATTGGTTATAAAAAAAGGTTTGTGTTAAAGCCGGGAAGCCGGATGAGAAAAGCGTCATTGTCGTGAGTGATATCGGTGATCATACGGATTGTCCTTGACGTGTGGAACAAGAGAAATCAGGCAGGCGATCAGTATGAAGTGCATTCATTGAGACGACATAAGATACCTGAATGCAAACGTGATTGTCTGAAGCTGAGGGGGAGGTACAGCGGAGTCTGAAGAATCAGGAAGTGTCGCCGCCACGAGGAAAAAGACGAGTGAGATAGTGAGGTGGAGAGAAATAAAGTGGAAAGCACAAGTAAAACGGCTGCCAAAGAGTGCGGCCTAAGGCCTGACGTGTCTACGTCTCGGTGTCCGTCGGCCCTTCGGCCGTGTCACTACTGTTCCACTGCCCCACACACCGCGGCCTCATGATTGGTTCATTCTGGAACCTGTGCCGTGCGTGCCCTTCAATGCCTATTGATAAGGTGAGATCTTTCGCAATCATCATCAACACCTTTTAATTCTAACCAACTTTCCAGGATGTATTCAATTCTATCATTCATTTGACACTTTTCTAAAATGTTTTTAATCCTATCTTGCAGATGACTCTTATTCAAAATACCACTTTGGTGAAGTTAGGCTCAAAATGTTGCGTGTAGTATGGTTTTCCCAAATAGGGGAGGATCAATTTTTACTTCCGGGTGGGTGCGGTTCAGCCATTTCTTTTTCCCTATCACCAATATAATAGAGGCAACCGATTCTAAGGATTACGTCATTCGACACTTATTCTCAGCACGATTGCAATTTTTGTAACAGGATTTGTTGAATCATTGTACCAGAAAGCTGCTCCCCAATCATGGACCCTCACTAGTTATTCCTAGGAGGATATTAGATAGTGGATTATAACCTTAGATTGGTTGAAAAAGCAGTCTAATCTCCAACTGCTGATTGTCAGCCAGATGTTGAAGGCTTGGAATTGTTGACAATGCAAAAGGGGGTGTTTTAATGACACTTACTCGAGAGTTTGAACTTTTATGAAGAGTTGACTATGCTGCAGCTAATTTTCGACGAGCACGGAAATACTTGTGACAACTGGCGTGCTAAAGAGTTGGCTCGGTCGATGTGCCGCAGCAACATTAACATCATGCATACACATACTATTTTATTCACTCTATCATTGAGACTAAAATGTATGGATGTACTAGGTGGTGCATGCAATCATGAAGTTAAAGTAACATTACCGGCATACTTGAGTACGCAAATGTTTTTTGAACGTTGAATAAAAACGAGGAAAAAATTGCCAGCATTGCACCATCACCAAACCGGCAAGCCGATTATCCAGAAACACACTGACATCCAAGTAGTGTAATGTTGCCTATCGTTTGCTGCTGGTGGTTTACGATCAACTGACTCTAATGTGCGGGCTTGCAAGGCCGTTATCGAACTACGCTAGATGCCGAGTCATACAGCTTTCAACCAGATTACGTCATCGTACAAGAAAATATAGGGAAAGGGACATAAATTTTATTGAGCATCGATTACAGAAATACAAGTAGTACTTTATAGCTGTTACATCATAATTTTTTATTTTAGACTTTTATTTCCAACAGTTTGTTCTTTATCAAATTTAAACAAATTCCTATTTATATTGCTATTGCTAAATATGCGGACATTTTTTTCCCTTCATTAAGCATCATTCAGCTTGAAACGATGGTCGATATAACTGTAATTGTAGACGGTTGTGTCATTAGAAAAAATTACTTCTTTTTTGCTTCGACATAAAAATGTATTTTATTCTCTCGATAACTGAATAGTTTTTTTTTTAGAAAGATAGTTTGTTTTTTGTTAGATAACAATACCAATTGTAAAATTCGGTTGAATGATAACAACATTTTTCCGAGTTCATTGCAGGCAATTTAAAAAATAATGCGTTATTTTTAGATGAGTTGTATTCAATTCAATTTATAAAATTATAAAACGATAAATAGTATCCATTGATACAATCAATAATTGTTAACCTTTTGTTAAATAATAAATTTAAGTGAAAGAAAATTCACATTCCCGCGGTACTAAAATTTTTAAATAAGATTCTGAGATAATTTAGTAGTTATTTGAATTGAAAATAGAGTTTGCGGACGTGCTAATTATCTAATTAGATGGATTACAAAGATTCGAAATAACATCGTTAATTTCCAAAAAGTTTTTAATTTGTTATCATTTCTTTACAAATATTTCATTAGACTTGAATGATTTTTAATTAAAATATAAAATAAAAAATATCTATACATAAATTGAAGTAAAGCATAGTTTTTAATAGTGATAAAACATTAAAGAAAAATTTATTGCAAAAATATTCAGACATTCACTTATTCCACATGATCTGAAACTTTGAAAAACTTTTCATACGAAATAGAAATACTGAAATTCAAATGAACGTCATATCACCTCAATAAAATCTTAATTTAAAAATATTTTGATTCAATGATAATTAAAAGCTGAGAATATTTAACAAACTTTCCCATCATCAAAGTTCTGTAGCTGGGAAAGAGAAGAGAGTATGGAGAACATAACTTCTGACACCTCTTTAATAGCAACTCAATACTTCCGAAACAATACTAATTATTTTTCTAGGGTTTATTAATCCTCAGGATGAAAATAAAATAGGTAATTTATATTTGTCGGTCTTCTTATTAACGGGAGGTCGTAATTAGAACGTGGCAAGGAGAAATATCGTTTCGCTCGGCCGCGTGGTTCAATGGCTCCCTAGTTTTTCTGTCCAATGATTATGAAGAAGTAGGGACAGTCAGTAAAGAGACGGCCAGCTGCCATCAGTATGCAATGGAACGTCAGTGCGTTTAGATATAACGAGTGTAAATGAGAATATTAAAGCGACACGGAATATATCAATAGTTGTATCTCTTTTATCATGACATGAAGTGAAATTATCGATCATACCACATACAGAGTGCTTGTGATAACGTATTATCAAGAGATTCCTCATCGTCGTTACAACGAGTAATCAGGCGTGAAACGGAAATTTGAAGAAGCGAAGCGAAAAGGATCCAATAGTGAATCCCAGAGCTCAGGTGCAGCCACACTGCAGATCATTGCGGCTGCTATGCGGCGTCTTGACTGCCAACAGGTCTTCACATTTGTCTTCTTATCTTGCTTTTCAAGTTTTCCACTTATTCCTCTATATCTTTAACCACATTCAATCGTCTCCACGTCCGATTGCTCTATATTGTGCTTACTCCTCCGAAATTTACATATTCCTCTTTATGCTCTGCTTGACATTACTTGCAATATTCTAAATGGAATACCTTGAGAGATAAGACTTGCCTTCGAATACAAGCTAAAAATATTTCGAGCACGATAATACTTTCATGAGCAATTAATTTCAAATATTCTGTCAACTTTGGGCATAAAGTTTTTATTTTCCAAGCTATAAATTTTATTGCCAAAAAAGAGGTTTTTTTGTTGGGGAAAAATGTTAATTTAGAGTAATGTGATATGTCGTGGACACTTGGTGAGCGATATTTTTACTCTAAACGAGCTTGAATCATGAAGTAGAGATACTTTTTATAAAGTTTTCAAGAAGTTGGTCTAAATTATCTGTAATTTGGTCTTGATTTTAACATTCTTCAACCATAACTATTTTACATTTTGAAACCAACATTATTTCTGCTATACACCTACTCGTATCATCAAAAACATCAACATTTTTGCCACAAATATATTTATTGAGTTAATGTTTCACCATCAAGGTAATAAATACAGTTCTTAATAAACAATTTTTTCTGTTCAATTCTTATATTTCATTTTTTTTCAAGCATGTTGATGATTAGAGAGGTACATATCAGGTTATAACTTGCATATACAGTAGTTCATTCTGTAAAACATATTTACCTATAAGGTCTATTATGATGACAGAGAGTGATGGAGTTTCAGTATGGCTAACAATGACTCTGATAACATCCCATTAATTTCTATCAATATTTTTGCTGAAGTGTATGGTACATGTTTTTATTTTTAATCACCACATGATCTCCAACTCCATCAACAACTTCAATACCTCTTTTAATTTTTTTTTGATTCAAAAAAATGGTTTCAACTATATTACAAAAGCTTATTAATAAGGAAATGATTAAATTCCTCATTGCAATGATAATCATGATTATTGCAATATCTAATCTAATTTTTATCTGATGATAAACTTTCCTTCACTTTCGTATCCCACAGACATTTGTTAATCTAATTATCTTCTATTTCACTCCACATTCCAACTTTCGTCCACTATTCGAACTTAAACAATTAACTTTTCTTCATGTTCCAAAACTTCTTTGTGATAATACCAACTTAATAATACTTTCTTCTCTATTTATACTTATTTATCAACATTTATAGTGCTTAGTGATCCTTTTTAATTCATTATCGATTTTCATGTCAACTATTATCAACTGCTAATTGATCAATTAATCCAAGAGAACCCCTTGAATCCCTTTACACGAGATCACATTTAATCTTAATCGTTCTTTACTTTTAAAAGTTTCAACCAATTTATCTGTCTCTTAACAGAGTAATGGCAAAAAGAGCACACAGAAAAATCCAAATGTTTGTTCGTTTTCTATTTTTTCTTTCATGTTTTACTCATTACAAGTATCTAGAACTTTCAAAATAACTCTGAGACACAGCCTGGAGGTTGATGAGGTTTTTTACTTGACCCTAGTTTTATTTCTCTATAAGGTACGTGAAGCTCAAGGTTTTCTTCCTTCTTGAAAATCGATTCTCGAGTTTTCCCACTCTTCAAACTCCATCCCTCTACTTCTTCCACCACCTATCCCATATATCCATTGTATCCTTTTGTCCTGCCACTCCCGTTAGGTTATATTTCTGCCTCTGAATAAAAGCGCGTGTAAATTTACCTATCCGACTACCCTCAACTTTATTGGACCAACAGGTTTTAACATCTCTCTCTCCCTCGTACATACACTAACACTTCCGGCCTTATTTCGCTCTTCACTGTTACCATGTCTGGTCTTGCCCATCTTCATTCGTCATTTTTTATCTTCCTCTCTCATTATCGCTTCTTTCCTTTCGTTTGAACTTGGATCCAACGAGTCGAGCATAAATTTAATGCATTCAGCTACACTTCAAATAACTCAAATATTCAATAGAGTAGCGGTAATTAATAATTGGTAGTTTCATCATTTCCTGCTTCTATAGGTATTTATTCAATATTTAAGTTTATATTTATTTCATTTAAATACCTGTGAGATGATTATTTTTAATGGTAAAAAATATAATACTTTTTTTGATGACGGTCAGCAAAAAAAAGAGAGTTCTTTTCAATGATAAATAATTATTTCTCATCATAATAGAAAGAAGTCCACTATTTTTTATCTTCAAATAACATAATTTGTTGCGAAAGTTTTTTGATTCATTTTATTTTATTGTGTTTATCATCAACTTTCAGCAATTTTATTTACATTAATAGAAGCTTATAATCAGCAGTGATTTAATTATTAGGAATACAATTGTTATTTAGAATTCACTTTTACTATTCATTGTTGTATAACATGAAACTTTTTTGAGTTATATTAATCATTAGCCTCATTTATTCTTTTTTATAATAATGAAATAAATGTTACCCAATGATTCTTAATAATTAATCATAACAAAGCACTTCAAGGTGTCATTAGTCTGCAAATGTTTCTAAAAAACACATAAAATAACCATTCTTTTTCTTAAGAAATCATTAATCTTACTGATCAGCGTTTTAGTTGTATTTATATAATAGTCATATCATATACAGTTATAAATTGAAAAGAATAGTAATCTTGTGGTAAACGCATTCTTTCCAACTAGTATCAATATTATAAAAACAGGTTCTATCTAATCTAATCAATCTCCAACAAATAAAGAAAGAAAGAAATAATTAGGCCACTTTACTAATCAATTCAAAAAATAATCTTTCTTTTCGAAAATATTTTAACCTCATCAGTGATCTAGACTATCAATTACAATTGATAGAAAATAAGTGAATTGTCAGTGAAGTATTTTATCATTTACAAATGTCGTGCATAATTTTTCAGTATCGAGTGATTTCATTAATTCATTCCAATGAACATGCAGTATCATTTATTCATTCGATGCAATACATTATGTGACTGTTAATGAAATAAATTTTAATAATTACAAAAAATATTTTGTTGGGAATATAAAATTAATTGATAGCTATCACTTATTTATTTATTCCAATGTATTTCAATTTAAATATAGTAAATATTTATTAATAAAATATTTTTATGGATATCTTCATTCAAAAATTTCCCATATGAATTCACCAAATCCATGATAAATCATTAAATATTAATAATAATACTAAATAATATAATATGAATTTTAATCAGGATATACTTATTTTATTGAATAAGTGAATTTATAATTTTTTTTAAGTTGTTCTGGAACATTTTTTATCATCAATATTATTGTTGAATATTAAAAAAGAATAATTTAGTGATGATAAAATATAAATCGTTATTTTTATTTAAAATTAATTCTTCAAAAACCAGTTAAAAAGTTGATAAAGTATTGAAAGACTTCCAAGTCGTTAAAAAACAGCTTAAACTTCTATTCTTTTTGCTGTGAAGTAAAATGAAAACTGGAAATATTCTTCTTTTCACTACTTTCTTATTTGAAAGTTTTAATTCTGTGATAAAAAAAAATTCAAAACGAGTATTTATTTATCTTAATTGCGTCCTTTGGTGGACTGGAAGCAGATGTTTCTACTAGTCTGTTCTCCATTGATTTTCTATCAACACCACAATGGATGGTGTATTGGTTATTTTTATGTATCGAATAAATGACGATGTTGAAGAGCCTATAAATATAATCCGCAATTATCAATGTGACACAGTTGATTTAACTTGCTTCAGTAACGACTGCATGACTACTGGCTTCATTAAGTTCTCACGTGTGATGGTTTTACAGACATTCATGAATACAGCTGAACCAAATGTTTGCATTGTTCTTGGAAAAGTCGGCATAGCACATTGTTTTATACTAAAGCTCATGATCATAGACAATAAACTTCTATTCATGCCTTTACACTAAAGTTCTATGTCTTCCCTCACTTCTCACCTCTTGTTTAGTTATCGAGAAAACTGCAGACAAAGTCACAGGATTTATTGCGCGACTCAACGAACTTGATTTAGTCCAACTTTTCATTTTTATTTCTCTACTTTTTCCACGCTTTATGCAGATAATCTTTCAAGTTTTTTTTTGTTTAATCCTCTTCTTTTGAAGTCGTTTGTTCGTAGATTTATATGAAAGCTGAATTTTTTTATTTTAGATAATTTAAAAAAAAAAATATTCTCACCAATCAAAGTAAAACAATAAAATAATAATACTGATAATAAAAAATATAGTATTGGACAATTACTTTTATTGAGTATTTATTTGATAAAAGAGAAATTTTTATAATTTAATTTTAGTCAACTTTTTGAGCTTATTAGAAACTTATTTTATTCAATTTATTAAATTTTAGTGAAATATTTAGTTAAAAAGTCCTCAAATAAAATAACAGAATAAAAGTATCACTTAGAATTGGGTTAATAGTCTTAGTTTTTATAAACTATTTATTTTTTGAACGTTTGTATACTCGTACTTGGTAAGAATACAAATTTTGAATTATTCTAGTTTCCTAGTTTCAACCAAGAAACGTTTTTGTTCCTAAGAGATTTAATGGGACAAAAAACAACACACTTTTTTACCAGTAAACCTTCAAAACGATCTACAAAGTTTTTCAAAAATATCACATCAAGTTGAAATAGCTGATTCTTCTTTTAGAATTACTGTGCAATACTCGTTCGAAACAGACATTATAAAACTTCAGTCAATACTTGGAATACTCTGAGTAAATACGAATTTTTCTCAAGTATGTCCATGTTGTCCACTTTTATTTTCACATGTTTTCAACACCCTGAAAGCTTCTGTGAGCATCGTTGAAGTAGAGGGTAAATATTTGTCAAGCTGACCTCAATGAAACTAGATATCTGGGTGTATCCAACTTGATGAAACCATGTTCACCCTATGATCATTCAAGTGCACATGGAGCATTCGTCAATTTATCTCGTTCCCTATCTCCAGGTCATAAATTTCTTGAATTTTCAGCAAAAATTTGAAAAATAAAAAAATGATCAACGTTATCAATGGAATTTTTTTGCTGAATATGAGAAAGAAAGATTAGAATAACATGGGGTCAGATTAAACCGATAGATCATGATAAATCCCATATGTCAAAGGTTGTAGTGAAGCTTTGATTGATGCCAGGACATCAAAATGACAAAGCCAACATCACCACTGCCAACTATTAATTGAATTTTCCAAATTTTTAGAATATATTCAACTTAAACTGAATAATTAACCATATCGATAATCGAGTTCTTAGGCTCAGCGATGAAATTACCAATTGTTTTAGGAATTAAAGACTGAAATTACATTATCTACCAGCATAAAATGCAGATATAGTTGCATTCAGAATTAAGTTGAGAGCAGAGTAATCATTATCCAAGCTCAACACTGAAGAATCTAATTGAACTTTCATCAGATCTACTTTTGTTCCCTCTTTCGTTAGTTCATCTCACTCTTTTCATGTACTTACTCGAGTACTGTAGAATAAATTTTCACTCAAGTTATTGATATTGGAGTTTTCCTAATGTCGCCAAACTTGGCAATTAGGATGATTATATGGCACAAGTTCAAGAGAGATCTTGATAAAAAAGTATCTATAAAAAGCTATTCAGTTTCAATAAAAAACAATCCAATTTTTAACTAGCAAATTTATTACCAAATAATTTAGAAAAATTACTCTGTTTTGAATTTCAAATCTATATAATTTACTCCTGTAGAAAAAGTTTTTTTCATCAATGAAATGGAGATAACATTGAAAAAAATGACTAATGAATTTGAACAAGTGATAAAAAGCACTTGTAGGAAGACAATTGATAAAAAAATGTTTTATTTAATAATTGGTAGGAAAACATGAGACTTGGTTCTTAAGTATTATTAGACAGTATATTAACTTTTTCACTTCGCAGATAATTATGGAATAATAATTAAAAAAGATAATTATCCATTAATTTCTTTTTGTGAGTTGAAAATAAAAAGTAAGAAGCACCAGCAAAAAGCAGATGACTTTTTATTGAAATAAGAGAAAAGACTCTCTCTTTTTATAAAATAGTATTTTGTTCTGAACTGAATAATGGCCCAATTTTCTGATAAGATATTAGCATAAGAGGGTGATAATTTATCACAATTATTCCAGTGCTTTGACCAAAATTTAATTTTCTCGTGCCATTCTAAGTGTTTCACATAAATAATGATTTAGATTCATTGATGCTAGCAAAAATGAGAAATTTATCCACAAGATAAAAATGTAAAATTTATATTTACTACTGTATAAAAGATATTTTTTTTACTTCCAGTACTTGTTTACAATTTTATAAAATCAACATTTGATTTATGGTTACCAAGTCAACACTAAGTTTAATATAATTAACGTTTTGTTTTTTAAATAAATGTTATCTAAATTATTCATTTTATAATAAGTTATAAATTCTGCTAAATTGCTCATAGTTCTAATTGTTTCCAAGAGTATATAAGTTTAAAAAATACTATTATTAAATTAAGATAAGTGTAAATCCAATTTTAGAATTTGTTATGGTAGGAAAATATTTTTTTTTTACACAAAGTAAATTTTTAATGATATTTTCAATATCCAATAGTCGAGTTGACTTTCCTGATATCCTTTCTCTGACTAGCTGAACCTCGTGAATGAGATACCCATCACATTGAAATGGAAATCTCTAAGAGATTATCGATGCTGTGTAGGCTCTTCTTTCAACCTCGACAATCCGGAGAGAATTTGCTCTGTCGAACATTATATTGCAGTCAAATCCCATTCATGGAATAGAGGTTTCGTTGCCGGAAATAAATTTTTTTTTCTGATTTATATTTCGTCTTCTATTTATTTTTTTTTCTCTCATTTTTCTCAATATATATAAAAGTCGCCTTTGCTTTTATAGACTGTAAGTCAAGCCTGGAGCCTTTACTTTGTTCACTGATGCACATTCGAACGGAGAATCGATTCCTCATGCCACCATGAAGTGTAAAAATATGAAATGTCAGTGGAAATAAACAGTAAAACGCATGTTATGATATTTTTTATACAATCATTGATAACAAAAGTAAAAAGCTTAAGGCTTCGTCAAGCTTCTTCTTCCGTTTTTTACCTTTTTTTTCATTCACAAGTGTAGCGTGCAACGTTAACTGGCATTCGTAGTTGAATTGTTTCATGTAATACAAGAACTACCTTAAGTGAATCTCTTGAAATTTTCACAGAAACTGTTCGAAAGCTTTATCAATGTTAGACAGCCCCTTATGACCTTTCAAATATTTCTCCATGCTCCAAACACTATTCATTAACATTCTCTTCCTCCTTAGTACCATGTTTTATGTTTGAGTAAAGTGACATCAAATTGCTTTTAATTAAATGCTGAATACTCCAAAATTGTGGTAGAAGAGAATAATTAGCCTATTGTTTTTATTTTATTTTTACATATCACGTTAAACAATTGGTCTTATTAAAATATAATTCATTTTATTTCTTCCCTTGTTTAAATAAGAAGAATAATGCTGTTAATTTACATAAATATATTTTTAAAAAACTTTTTAAAATATTAAGCAGACTTTCATAAAAAAAATTCTAGCTACTTAAAAACTAAATTTTATTATTTTTATTTTAAAAATAAAGTATTTTACTTTCTACGAATTTTTTAAACCTTAAAATTCACTACAACTTTAATAAGTGCTTTTACGATATTTTACTCAATCTTGTGACTTATAATGCTCTTTTAAAAAATAAATATTACTTCAAGAGTCTGAATTTCCTTCAATATTATATGAAATGTTCAGAATTGACTGACATTCATCCGAATGTTCCTTCAGTTAGAAATGTTTTTTATAAATAAATAAAAAAAAATGAACAACTGCTCTTTCGTATCGAAGATCATAGATAAAATCTATTCTCCAATAATTAAGAATCATTTGACTAGAAATTTCCATATATTCGGATAGACTCATACATAGTCAAATATGCAGTCTGCTAGTCAAGCTCTAAATCATTCATTTTCATCCATAATAACGCATTCCGAAATTCATCGATGTAATAAATAACGTCGATTATCTACTAAATGTTACAAATATTTGTGAAATAATCATTTTTCATTCCCTCCATCATTTGATAATTATTCTTTATGAACTCATTTATGAATTCCTAGTAATTCATGGCTGTAATAATATAAAAAGCCATTTCTTACTTTACCTTTTCAATTATTTTCATAAAGGCTAATTGCAAACTTAATTGCTATGCATTTCATATTAAAAGAAAGTTGAAACACTAAAAACAATTCACTTAAAAGACTCTTTACTTAAGGAATTGATTAGTAAAAAAATAACCATCTTAAGCGAAATAACTTTTTATTTTTCTTTTAACTGGTTTTTAAATTGTGTGATGAAGCAATTTACTACGAAGTTATATACGATATCGATTTCTAATTGATTTCATTATTAACTTAAAAGTAATTGACTTTATCACCACTCAGGTTGGTTTTACATTATACTAAAATTTGATACTAAATAAAATAGAAACTAACAGCTCTAAAACTTGGAAATTAAAAGTAAGATAAATGGATGGTATTTAATTTGATGTCAAATATTAATATTATTTAAGGTCGCTGAAATTGAACTAAGTATGTTATCAATAAAATTGGTTTAGTCCAGAAAAATGAGGGAGAGTTTTAAAAGCTCTTAAAATATTCAAGTTTTTCAATAAAACGAATTTTTTTTTTACACCCCACAAAAAACGTATACGGTTTCGAGAGTTTTAATTATCATGAAATGTCTGTAGCTCTATCGACTGTAAAATCGTTTGATTTTTTTTCCAAAGACATTAGAGTAGAGAATTTCGATTTTCATGAAGATGTTCACTTTTAAAGCTTCAATATCTTCTCATAATCGAAATTAAATTTTATTTTACATCATTAAAAGTTAAAGATTCTTCAATACTAAATTTTTTATATTATTCAACATCCAAAAGATCATTCAAATGTTTTTACGAATTGGAATATTTTATTTAAATCGTATTAAAGTATTTAATACTTGATAACTTGATTTTAAAATTTTTTAATACCTGTAAAATCGCAGGAAAAGTTAACTAAAAAAGGTTTTTCCTCAAAAATGTGTATAATTTGATAAAAATTCATTTGATAATAATATTTAACTCATAATAATTTAATCATGGAAACCTTTTTATTAAACTCTAAAGTCTTTCATTTATAAACGTAAAGTTTTCAACAAGTTTAACAACTATCGACTACTTTTAATGTGAAAGTTTCAAGCCTACAGACATTTTCTTTGCAAATTGTTGTGTAGAACAAGATAAATGAAGACATCATGTTGAAACATAGAGGACATAATCTTCAGTACATGAAATTACATGCTGATCCGGCTATTCATGTAGTTTTAATCGAGTTTGGCTAATGCAAATTACTAGCAGATGTTGAAGAAGCTGTTAAATAAAATTTTATCATTCACAAATTGATGTTTAATTATTCCAACGTTAACGTTAAGAAATCAATTAACAATTATCCATTGGCTATAAACATAAAAGTATTATTATAATTAGGAATAATTCATTTTCATCGGTGCAATTATCATTGTATTTCTAGAATAAAGTGAAATCGTTAAAAAATAGTACAGAAAATGTGAAAGCAAGTGTTAGGGAGATTTTACTAACGATCTGGGTACTTAACGTTGAGAAAAAAAAACTTGAGTACGTATTCTTCCACTTGAAAAATTTTGTTGAATTTAAGAAGAATTCATACCATATATATAAGCATTTTACCTGAAGAAAACCCTCTATTGGTAACATTTTTCTGAAAAGCAGAATTGTCAAAGAAGAACACAATTTTCATAATGGATGTAATACGATTTGCTAAGCTTTAGAGAAAGACTTACATTTAATTACAGTTTATCATTAAACAACATTTCATATGTTTAAATAAAACTATTTTAAAAAACGAACTAAAATTTTTACTTGTACTGAATTTTTGAGAACAAAATTATCATTTTATTCTTGAAATATTACAACTAAAATTTAAAATAATGCTATACTTCTTCTTTCATACCATCTTGGGATCCATTTCGAAAGTATACTGTCATATAAAATAATTTAAAAATTCATACAACTTGAATAATAGTTCCCAACTCGATTTATTTCATCTAAAGATCGGATTTTCTTCTGTATGAGTATTTTTTTCTCTTTTAAGTTTATAGATAATAAATTACTATATCATGAAATTGAAAATGTAATACAAAAATGACAAAGTCCATAGTTAGAATATCAATGAGCCATTTTTACTCACAAAAGGATCAGTAGTACAAGACCAGGAAGATATAAAAAAAATAAATTTCAATATTTTCAATAATCCATTCCCCTAAGGCACGACTTTACGTAGTTTTTCTTTTACAAACTCGTTTACTTGCTAGTTGCAAGCTATATCCATACAAATTCAAATAAAAGTAAAAAATAATGACTTTGTTCTTATATTTCAGCAGCTCCATTCGGAATATAGGAGCACGTACACATGGCACGAGTACACAGGACCGCACCAGGAGCACACGGTTGTTCGTCGTGCCCCTCAACCACCGCCAACTTCCAGTAAGTCTATATCTACAATTCGTTTATATTACAGTACAACGAAAAAATTTACCACAGAATAATAAGAAATAGTTTATAAAATATATATCAATATAAATGACAAGAGATTTACTACAATATAGAATTGTTTTCTTATATTCATATCAATATTTTTTAGAGCATCGTCGATGGATGTATATTATTTTTATTATCATACCTTATTTTATATTCCTATCATGCTTATTCGTGAAATGTACTTTTAATTCATCTTGAAGATGTTTACTATTTAGATAACTATCTCATACATTTTTATACATACACATCAATCGACGTTGCTTTTTTAGATTTGAACATGTTCTTACGACTTTTTTTTAAAATAAATCTGTAGTTCGTTTTTTAGGAGTGTTAATAGTCGTATTATATTCTTGGTCGTGCCTACACCTCGTGAACGTCCACACGTTTTCATCATCACATTTTAAATGATTCAACACAAGTTTACAATGTTATTTATAATTAAAACTCAAAAATATACGTAGCTTTCTGTAATTACATTCTTTAAATGTCCAAACAAAAAAATTTATCACGTCAGCATTTTAGATTTTTCTTTTTAATAATAAATATAGAATAAAAATGATAATATTAGAAAAATATAGTCATAAAGAAACGGGAAAAAAGGAAACGCTGCAACGTTGCAACAGCTCAACAATTTTACTGATAAGAAAAAAATTGTCACAACTAACTAGCTGAAACAATAAAGTTATTCAGATGAATATTGTGAAGTAGAATTCATTAAATTAATTGCAATTTATGTAATAATGCAAGTAACAAAAAATATATGACTTTATAAAGACATATCTATTATTAACCATTGACCGTATGCAGTCTTTGAAATAAGAAAAATATTGAAAACAATTTCAATAACTGTGAAAAAAAATCTATCAATGCGTTCTTAATTTGACGTGATGAAATTTTTTGCAATAAGAACGCAATCAAAACTTAATTGGAAAACTTTCTAGGCAAATAATAAAAAAAAACTCGAAATATTTGTAAACATGTGTTATCAATTATTGTTAATTATTTTTATGAAAATGAATTATCTTAACAATATATTATTAATTAAATTAACAACCTATGAAGTTATAGCACCACTAATTTTGTTGATTTTGTTGAATCTTTTTAATCTTATTTTCGTACTCGCAGTGTTCACACTCATCAATCTGTCATCTATTCATCACCTCTACTATATTTCTTCAGTTTCAATGTTGCTCGCTGTATCTTTTGTGCACACACGTGGATTATACATGTCAGTGAGGATTCTTTTCAGTACTTGTATGCTCGAATAAGTCGCAATCCAAAGAGTACATTTGTCCGGAAACACAGAGGCTCATTATATGCACATGAACGACGACATCGCGTGCTCCGGGGATTCCTAAGAGAGTGCCGGGCATATTCAAACCTTTCACCCTCCCTCTCCCTCCGTCCATTACACCGCAATCAAGTTTCCGAATTGGCTATATTCACAAATAGCTGGAAAAATCCATGGTGCTCTCTGAGTTTTTTCATAATTGCCTCTTTCCACTTTGCTTCTTTTGTTCCATATTTTGCTGAAAAAAAAAGCATTATTTACCACTGTAAAATAACATTGCAAATTCAATCAATTTTTATATGCGTTAATAATAACAATAATGAAACGTTCATTGAGTTTTATTCAACCTGAATTCTAAAAAGGAAAATGAAATTTTAATGTTTTGAGAGGATTTAAAATTGTACTGAGAAAAAAAAACTTTTTCAATGAATTAATAGTAAAGGCAAATATGAATAACGGTGTAAATTGAATATTTTATAAACTCACAGTGTTCTATTAATATGTTAGATATGAAACTCTTTGTTTGTTGTAGCTGATTACTGTAGTTAATTAAATTTATGTTGACTCAAGTAAATATACTTGAATAAATGTTCTGAAGTATTTTATATATTTGATTTTAAATATCGGCATTACATGTGAAAATTTAATATGTGTCAAATTTCTATTTTTAAACTTCTACCATTTTTATTATTCATTTAATATTATTTCTAAAATAATTACAAAAGTAATTGAGCTTTCAAAAAAATTTTTTAAATATATAACATAAATTCTGACTTCAATATATTTTTTTTCATTTCCAGAGGAGTTTTGCACACTTTTTCTTAAATAGAAAAATGTTACATTTACTTATTTTTTTTCCATTTTAATATATGGGCAAAAAATTTTTCACGAGTTTATAATCATCTAAAATATTATTTTTCTAAGATTAAGTTCAAACCTACTATCAATAAAATACAAATTGCTTTGGATTTGACAATTAATTTCCAATACAATCACAAATAAAATTTCATTTTCGTATTTTTTTATCCTCCAATTCTATTCACATGTGAAAAAATGGATTTTTTCTATCAAATTGTGAACATAGCGAATTCAATAAAACGGTAAAAAAAATAAATATTATGTAAAAAAAAATTACGAGATAAAAAAAAATTGCCAAAATCGAAATCGGTGCCAGCTGCGAATTTTGATTGCAGCGAAACAAGCAAGCACAAAGCTACAATCGGCCAAGTCAACTGAGGATGAAAATACTGAAGGTAAGAAGAGAGACGTTACGAACGGTGCTACGCAAACCAAGCCTCTTTATTATTCTTATTTCTTATTATATATTCATTATAAATATACTTTAAAAACTTAACTTATTTATTCTTTTTTCATTACACCTATTATTTCCACTTCTTATCACTCTATCAATACTTTTCATCTTTTTTAATTACGTGTATATACAAACGTAAGAAAATGAGTCGTAAGAAATAACCACACGCTTGATGTATTGCTTGCTTTTTATATCAACATTTGTTATTGCTAGTTTTATGTGTCTAATTATTATTAATAAATTATATTATTGATTTGTCTGAGAGAAAAAAACGGAAATCGTTTTTTCAATAAAAAAATACTTACAGTTAGAAAATGAAAAGCTTCCATTGATCACTCTAGTATGAATTTTTATCATCAGCTATATCTCCACTTGTAGAAATATCGATCGCTGTAAATTCAAATAATTGCATATTATAAATATTTATTTACTTCAAGCAGACATCTTCTATTTTTAGATTCAAATATAACAGCACAAGACCTTGACATTTAAAAAATTCGAATAAAAAAAAAATAGCTGAATGAATGTATTTATACAGTTATCTATTGATTATTTAGATTAATTAAATATTCTGCAGTTACGTGCTCGAAGTGACAATTTAATAAATAGTTTTAAAAAAACAAGAATAATTAAATGTTAATTATGCAAAAGATATTAATAATTTAACAGCATAATTAATAATATTTTACACGATTTTTCTTGAGTTAGTAACTTATTTACTGCATAAAATGACTTTTATTAATAATCGTCAAGTGAAAATGAATTTAAAAAAAATAAATAAATCTGTTATATAAATAAATTATTCAAAAGCTTATTTATTTATTTAAAAGTGAGTTTTTTCTATTAGAAAAAATCAATAAATCTCTCAGAGCATTAGTTTTCAGTGTCATTGATTATTATTAGCAACTAATTATTAATTATGATCATTAATTTATTTAATTTTTTAGTTGCGTGCTAGTTTGTGGTACGGTCGTAGGTGCACGACAACTACAATTAAATAATAAAAATGTCACAAAGTTTATTACAACTGAATCCACCTGTCTCTAACTTGATTCACATCTTTAAAAGGGAATAACAATCGCGTGCAATTGACTGTTCATTCATTCGTTGCGTGACTTCAAACCCGCGAATTCCGGTCACAAAAGTCGCATGTTTGGCGCACTAGGACTTTTCGAGGAATCAATAGCTGCATCGCAATTTCCATAATTCTCAGTGCTCAGTATATATGTACATAATATACCACTCACATAGTCGAGAAGCTAAAAAATAAGAAAAAGAATAGAAGGATTGAGGAAAAATTCAGAAAAAAGAAGAAAAAAGTCTTTATACGCACCAAGAATTTGCTGAGGTCTTTCTTAAATAATTTTTTCAGTCTGTTGCTCAAACTTAACGTGCACCTGCGACCCTCAACATGAGTTCCAGAGCCTCGAGAGCCCGTGCATGTAAAATATAGAACCCGTAGCAGAATCTAGATTTCAGAGCGACGTGCTGAATAAAGTGGATAAATCTCACTAAAATATAACCATAATATTTTAAGAAGTTTAATCTATAAATAAATAATGCAGTAATTGAGTTCGAAATAAGGCACGTTACTCTGGTAGAATTATTGTTATTTTTGTTTAGATGTAGAGATACACACACGAGTCATGTCATCAATAATTTCGACTCACTGAGTTTGTATAGGCGGTTTCGAGGTCGATGCTATTGATCCCTCATGTCTTAAGGGGGTGGTAAGAGTCATGTAGGGAGGGGCAGCCTTTAGGTGTGAAGGAACAAGATTTTTTTACAATGTTATTTAAAGATAGACAATCATTTTGCACCACTTTTTCAAACTTTTAACATGTTAGTATTGATTCTGTTACATATGATTATTGAATTTCGTAATTGTATTCACGTGTCTGTTGGAGTTTATTATCCTTAAGTATAGTGTGATAAAGTTTTTCTAACATTGGTAATATACATGAAACTTCTAAGAAGATTACAGGGAAGTAGGGTTAGCAAAGTAGAGTTTTTATTTTATGACGATGTATTGAATTTTTTTACTTCTAACTGGAATTCAATGCCACAGAACTTTGTTTAAATTAGAGAGTTGATTTAAATGAGAAAATTATAAACGTGTTTGCCGATTATTGTCATTATAGATGGCGCACTAAAGGCCCTTTTCCGATAGATTAATTTTTGTTGTACTTTTCAAGTAAATACATGTATCTGAAAAAAGATTGGATTTTTATGATATAAAGTTTTTTTTTCAAGACTTAAACTTTGATACCTTTGCATTAAAAAATTCTTTCTCAATTTTTTCTGTGGATAATTATATTTCCGAGAACTATCAGAGTTGAAAACTAGAAGAGACTTTTCTAACCTAATCTCATTGAAATTGATAAACCAACAACAGTAATCATTCTGCAATTTTAAAAACAATTACTTTAGAATTAAACTTATATTTTTTTTTTAAAAAGTATTCGATAGATTTTTTCAATATTTTTATTTTTAAAATATAGTTTTCAAGTATAATGAAAAGCTGAGAAACTTCCACAAAGTGATGATGACACATTCAGAGAAATTTTCTATCCAATGAAGAAGTAAAAAGTACAAGCTTTCATCTATTACTCAGTTTATGAAAATCCGATTATTTTCATCAGAATACATCTGTTCAGAAATCATTTTAATTCCTGACAATTTTCAGTGATAAAAAATTATTGAGAAATAAAAAGAAATACCAAAATCCGATTATGTTCACAAATCTAATCATTTTTGCATATAAAGTATTTTATAGTGAAAGATGAATACACGAATTATTTATAATTATTCTACTTGCGAATAGAAAATTACCGTAAATGTCAACAAATTACATTACATTCTAATTGTATGAAAAAAAAAGTAAAGAGAATGTCTCCTCATAAATCAACATCAAAAAATTCCGTAATCACTTTTTAATTCTATGTTGCTTTTTTTTTCTCTCATTCGAAGCAAAGAAAGTTTCTATTAAATAAATCATTTTAGTTTAATTTCCACATAAGTCCAAGCATTCACTATTTAAACTAGCTTAACGACAATAATGTGTCTAATAAAAGAATCATAGTGTCATAGGAATTAAAAATAGGTGGGAAATAAATGAAGGTATAAATAAGAGAAAGCTCGTTAAACAAGTAGGAAAAAATACGGACACGAGGGATTGAGTTCATTGGCCATAGCAGGAAGATGAAAAGAGGTCGAGAGGGTCATTTAGACTCTAGAAACATTCAGGATGAGTCTTTATAACTCTGATCATCTAGCTTTTAACCCTTGTAATCCTTTATCCTTTACCACAAATATTCCATTCTACCACTAATAACAAATTGCTTGAAATTACAGGACCTACATTGGAGCCGCCATTGCCACGACGGAAGAAGTGTCCGGAACTCGCTTACAGACATCACGAATTTATTACTGCAGCTGACAGTGACGGGATTGATGGAGTTGATACCAATGTTGTTGCTGATAAGGTTCGAGTAAGTTACCGACGCTTCACTTTATTAATTAAATCTTTTCGTTAAGCTTAAGCTTACTATACATCCAGATGTAGCTAAGATTGTCAGGAATTTAAAGGTTCTTTACGGAATCATGATAACTCAATGTAGTTCTTTCAAGTAGTTCTGACACTAGAGTCACCATAGAAAGCTTTTCCAATTATTCGTGAAAGGGGAATGTATGGTATGAGTTACTTTTCCTGTCGAAATACAGACTTCATACATTGGTGTTTTTTACGTGAGTCTGAAAGAGATTTACTTGTCAAAAAAATCTCTGCTTGCAGATATTTTTGAATGAAAATCAATCAAGAGAATTGCTGGGATTAAAAAAGGACAATAAAATAAAGCTAGAGAGTTTTATTTATCATTTGTTTAATTGCTTTTAGAAATAAACAAATAAATTAGAAATTGAGTTTAAGAAATATCAAAATTTGGACGATTATCTAAGTGAACTATTTTACCTCAGGGACACAATTGTCCACAGTTTAATAGAAAATTAGAAGTTCTACATTGTTTAAAGTCAACAAAGTTAATAATTCAATCTCTGGAATTAGCTAGATGTTGAAATGTTTGTTTTTCATCCAATTTTACTTGAAAAAAAAACATTAGAATACCTAGTTAAAAAATAATATTGAATCATTCTTTTATTAGTTATGGGAATAAAATATTTAATATGTTCAATAAAAAAGTTTATCTTGGCTTTTTCATGAATGAATTTTCAATTCCCACTCACGTTCATAGGAACCAATCATCCAATCCTTTGATGATCAGATGATACCATGCATGTAAAGATCCACTTAGAGTAATGAAAATAGAGTTGATGGGGAATTTGCTCACAGAAAGGTACATCTCTCATTAGATTTATGTATAAATATGTTCGGTCTACGGTTCCTATATTCATGACCGCATGTCGAGTAATTTAATTTTTACCGATTTTAATTTATGAAACTAGATTACAAACTTACTAATTTCGTGAAAACTATGATTAGAGTATTTATTATCCTATTGTTGTAAATTAAAAATAATAAGTAATGTTATCGAGTTTCATTGTAGTAAAAGAAGGTAATTTTAAGTTAACAAAAGATCACAATACTTGAGAATTAAATCGTGAGAACTGCCTTTTTTAATCAAGATTTTCCAATAATTTGGAAGAAAAAATAATCTGAATTTCAATAAGACTCACTTTGTTCCATTTGGCTTAATTGAAATCGTCTATGAGGCTCCAGTAAAAAATAATCTAAAATTTTATCACTTTTCTTCATAAAAAATAATCTAATTTATCATTTGAAAGTTGAATGACAATTTGATAAAATAACCTACTTCCAGTAAAATAGCTTACAATAAAATGCAGAAAGTCTTTCTAAGAAATGGTACAGTGCCAGAACTACCTCAAACATGATAAAAAGTTGCAGAAAAGCAATTTGTAAATTTGAACTGGGTCTAAAACCCCCTTCAAAAGGAACTAGACCCATTGAAAATATCTCAAAGGACCTACATCTATTTTATCTCACCTCGTCAAATTCTGTCTCAATTGTCACTCGGTCAAAAGCTATTCTGCACGCAAAACTTTCTAGTTCGACCTTATCGACACAATTAAAAAATTCCATTGTTCCCTTTTGCTATTCCATCAGGAAGTGACAGGAAGTACAGCGCTGCCACCAAGTCAGCTGAGTAAAGCAATTTCGCGGATAAGTACGGAATATCGATTGCAGTTTGCTTGGCCAAGACGAGCTCAACTAACAAACGGTGATGCAATTGCTCCACTGCCAGCAGCTGGAGGTGCTGGTGGGAATGCTGGTGGTCCACCACGAAAGTCATTAAGTATGGGTGCTCTAAAGCAAGGAATAGCACCGTCTGGCCCAGCTCCAGTGCACATGAGAAAACGGCCAGGCGATGTAGATCACAAGCGTGATGGTAAGGCTTCTTAGTTTGTCAATGTTCGTCACTTATATGTATGTCCGTTCAATTGGATTAGCATTCATGGCCAGTAATACTGATATTGACTTTTTCTAGGAGTCCAAGCATCCGAACTCGAACCATTGGTTGGTAGTAATGCTGATAATATCGATGGGGTTGTTCTTGAAGCTGAAGAACGTGATGAAGAGCTTGCTGAACTCAAAGTTGCCTTTAGGTCAGATTATTTCACCTACTTATGTAAATAATTGATCCTTTTTATCACTTTCATGATAAGCAAAGTGTTGATGACGTTGAAAAAATTACTTTACAACATTTTCTAACTAAATCATCAAACTCTCAAGCTTAAGTCAACCCAAAAAATGAAATAGTTCATAAAGTAGATTTTTTTTCTACCTTTGCGGTTCTCTTGTGGTTTAAGGGTATCCCTATCACTAATGCATTAGCATATTAAGTGTCATTGAAACTCCCAATCTTGACAAGCATCAAACAACATCTTAATGATGTTTGTCAGGCATTATTAGGGATCAAACGTGGTCTTACAACGAGTTCAATGCAGTTAACTGCAATCTAACATGACAGAAATAAAGAAGAACTATAAAATACAGCATGCAAATGTAAAAAAACGGTAAAGTGAGCTATACAATTTATGAGAATAAAAAAGTTTATTCCGGGTCAAGTGCGGATTAAGTGCGGTCAGGTAAGACTTAAATGTAGAAAAAAGCTTTCGACTTAAATTCTTCAAGTAGGTTATAATGACAAACAGAATGAGATATATATTATCCTACAATAAATTCATACAAAATTTTTATATCTTTTCAATAAAAAAATCTCAACTGCATGAATTCATTGCAGAAAGTTTTTGTGACAGATATCAAATTCCTCCCTAAATTCCAAAGATTATTGCTAAACTTGTAGTACTGAATATAAATCCCCACATTATATTTTCATCATGGCATGTTAAACTTTTAAATGTCAACTGTAATCTGAAAGGTATAATAAAAACCAACTAATGAAAAATATTAGTTTAAACGCATTTGTTACTCAATATATATTTTTTTATTTTATATTGAAACATGACATAAAAGTACGCGAATAAAATAACTACGACAGGGTGTAGTAGAGTGGATTGAACTGTAAATTAATTAAAAATAGATATTTTTTATTCGGTTGTGTCATTTGCAGAGAAAGAAAGTCAGCTGGTAGAGGAGTGAGAATCATCGATGACAATAAAATGAAGGAAAATAATAAAAATCATATGGAAAAAGCTTTTCCAACATCCGAAATCATTGAACTTAGACGACTTGCTGATGAGTATAAGGTAAATTATTGATAGGAAGGATTTTTGTATAGTCTTCTTAGTCTTCAGTAATATACTTTGAAGATGAAAATCCATTGAAAATATTCCACTTGATCGCATGCAATTTATCTCTCACGATCAAATGAATTTTTGATCCTCGTTTGATACTTTGATATTTTCATTGGTAAAAATGAGTTCTTCTTCAATAGACGGATTTTTTTTCTAGAATTGTTATAGATTTTTTTCTTTACTCTTACAAATTATTACAGCTATTATTATTCTTATTACTGTTGTTATCATCCTTTATCCTTTCATAAGCATCGAGACTGGGGCAGCGGTCTTGCATCCGAAGAAGAAGCATCCTTGTGGAAACGTGTGTCAAATAACCACGCACTCAACGCCTTGTCTCTCGCCAGGCCAGTACATAAATTCTCGATGTTCATTTTCCTTTACAACCTTTGTTATTTAATTAATTTTACCCGCAATAATCACATGTTTGTGTTAAAATGTTTTTCAAAAAACATCACTTTGATGTTCAAATACATCATAATTCTGGTTATGTGTTGTGAAAATGGATATATTTATGTAGATGTGTTAATTGTTCTACAAAAATTTAGCACCTTCACTCTCAAACTAACCCTGTCGTAGTCATTTCATCGTATTTTATTGTTAATATTTTCGCATCATTTTCGAATGTATGAGTAAATAAATGTAGATATTTTGCTCATTAAATAATTTTCATTGCAGATCTGTTACAAAAGAAGAAAAAGAGAAAGAAAATACAAGAAAGGTAGCGCCTGTTACAAATACAATGCCACCAGCTGGGAGACCATCTTCCGTTCAAGCTAGACCTATTTATGAAATCCTACAGGACGATTTAAAAGCGGTTTGTAGAAATTTAAATGAATACTTGATTACTTACAAAACATGACTTCCGTGCTTTTCACTTCGAAAGTACTTTTAACATTTTTTTCCAACTTTATATACATTTTAATTAATTTCATTTAAGTCTTTCAACTTGAAAAATTATTTTACTTCGTTTCTTGAAATTTTGTTTGTTGGCTCGTCCAATTTAGAGTGTCTTAAGACAAAAAATCGATGAGAATAATCTGATCATGAGAAGATGCTGGGAATGAAATAACTCGAGTGAGTTTGTTGTTGTTAATTAAAATATTATATGTGCTTGCATGATATAAATTCGACGAGCTTCAATCAACTCAAGTTATTATTAAAAAATATTCAACTACATTTAGAGTTACTTTTTTTTTATAAATTAATGTTTATTTCCGGTTGATTGTTATGTCTCTTTTATGCTAGTCTCTAATTTAGAATGGAAAAAAAATGTTGACAAAAATTTGGCAAAGGCAACAGCAAAAAGGTTCTAGAGTATAAAATAAAAGTTAAAAAGTGTTTGGAGTACGGAAATCTCGGTATACGAGTCCAATTGACTCTTGACCGATTTTTTTTTACAAGAATATGGGACACAACAGCACCTGAAGGCAAAATGGTATTTCTAAAAAATTTTAATACACCTATTAACAACGGTTTCTTGATTGTTTGAAAAGCTAATAGAAAAAATAACGAAAAAAGCTTTGGCTCTTAAAAAAAACAGAAACTTTATATCAAAAATTTTTCCATAACTTTTATATTTTTATTCATCAACAACACTATTGTTAAAAAATAGAAGTGAATGACTTTCATAAAAATTTTGGTTTCAGGATAATGAAAAAGCTATCGCTCGTGCAAGGAAGGAATTTTTGATTCGCCATCATTTGGATCGCACTACAGGGATTTGTAAATAATTTAATCTAAATTTAAACATTTAATTCAATTTATTATTTTCCTAAATCTATAAAAAAAAATTATTTTCACTAATGAAGGGATTTTAATTGAAGTTTCTATTCGAGGCGATGGAGCATTACTGCCTTCTCCAACGAGAGAGAAGCTGGAGCCAGTGGTGCCACGTCGCCGTGACGAATCCAAAGAGAACCGTGATGAGATTCAACCACGAACTAAGTCAAGTCCAAAGAACAGTCCACGAACAGGACGTTCACAGAGCTTAGGACCTCTAAGTAGATCACCAAAGAGACAAACACCGAGGACACCGTCCGTCAGTAAAGATATCAAGGTATATTCATGATCCTCGTTCTTCTTATGACAGAACTACTCCTTAGTAGACATTTGTCAAGTTCTAGAATAACACTTCAGTCCCAAGTTGAACTCAATTTATCGAGTTTCAAAATGTACGATCAAAATAGAAATTGTCAAGTAGACGTTTATCTGGCTTACATTACCTTGAGTTCTTTTCTTCTTCTCCTTCTACTACTTCTTCATTCACTTCTTGTCTGAACATCCATCGTGACATTTAATATTTCAGTCGTTTTCTAAATTAGAAGAGTGATCATTCAAGTAGAAAGTTCCTTTAAAATTAATTTTTTGATGTATTACTTTTTAAATTTATTATAAAGATAATAATATAAAATTATGATGAAAGAGAAAATTTCTTAACAATTGTATCGTGTAATCCTAAAAGGAAGGAATTTTAAAAAAAATATATGGATAATAATCCTTAAGAGTAGATCACAAGATATTAAAATATGCATCAATTGTCATGCTTATAATTAAATCATTCTCACAAACTAAGTCATTTGTTAAAAAATGTTATGCACTTTGAAAGCTTTTTTTTTATTTAATCAAAGAATATACTTGAAGCATTTTATTAATATCAATATTTTGAATAATTCAACTGATAAATAAAAATATGCAGTAAAAATTTTTTGTTAATGTGCTAATGGATGAACATGATTTCATTTCTCTTATAACATTTTATTGCAATTCAACCAGAATACGTATTAATCAACATTTTTAAATTCCCATTAATTGTTTTTAAAATCCCCTAGATATATATTAAAATGCATGGAATAAAAAAAATAGCCTCTATATTGTATTGTTAATCACAAAAACTCGAGTGTTATTACGTAGAGTGTTCAATTAAATTGGATTAAAGAATACCAATATATAATGCAACGAAAAAAGCATAATTAGCGACTCATTATTCAATTCGATGAAGCAGTTCAAGACAAAACCCAATTGAGTATCCATGACAATAAATTCTAAGGGAAAATTTCCTTCACGTCTTTTTCTCATTGTTTAATTTTTTTTTTTTTATCGACTAATCTACTTCAAGAGTTGTATTCTATATTTGTCTGATTTAACTATACTTGAATCGTAAAAATTTTATCGTTAGCCATTTGAAAGATATTAAAGCAAAGCTAAAATACCTGATCTTCCAAGGTGTATCTTGTTACATACTTTTAGATTTAAATAAATTTTTTATACGAAAGAGATACCAGTTAGCAACATTATTTTTGAACTCTCTACGAATTTATCACGATTTAACTACAATTACGTTTCTAAAAAGTGGATCACATGATGAGAAAAAAAAGAAAACGTTAAACACATCTTTAAGTGCAAACTTTTAGCTTTTTATTCGTGTTCTTTGGGGTATATACACCATAATTTGTACTTTTTTTACGAGCATACAAAGATTAAAGTCGAGTAACGTTTACTTTTATTATTAAAGCTCTTGGAGAAAATTAAACAAGAAAGATTATAGGATAAAACAGATTTGGAAATATTTAAATTCAAGAGTTAAAAGAATATACTCGGAAATTTTTTTAAAATCGCTGTTAAATTATGAAGAGAATATAAATGGTATTATTTTGATAAAATTATCAATTTATTTATTAAAAATGAATAATGTTTTTGTAACAAAAGAATTGAATACAACAATTTATACTTCAAGGCTGTAATTAATTTTAATGGTTAAACTACAGCTTTTTTCCAAGACAAATATGAATATTCTTTGTCATAATTCAAATGAGAAAAATTATAAAGGAAATTTTTTAAGAGCAAAGAAGAAAAGACTGAAAGTATTCACGAGTCTATAAAAATTATTTTACATTCATTTTATATTTGACTTCATGGATTTTTATTAGAGAATTTTCAATGTAAATCATCATCAAATGACGTAATATTCTCGTCTACATGTTCATTAAACTTACGAGAATAATTCCTCGACTGAGATTATTTCTAATAAAACTGATAAATAATATCGTACTACTATGTAGAGCAGACAGAAAAAATACTACAAATGACTCACTGGTTTTTACGACAAATAAAAATATCGTCAAGCATTAAAAATAATTCTCAAATGATATTTTCGTGAAATATCATATTTTATTCCTTCTAGACAAGATACGAAAGTGAATCAAATTAAACAATTCTGCTGGAGCTTATTTATCTAGTTCCAATAAAAAGTTAAAAAAAATACAAAGCTAATCAATTGGCTCGTAGAAATAACAAAGTGTAATGTAAACAAAAAAACAACCGGTTGGACAGTAAATATACAGTAGATGTGTCATTTGTGGTCAGACGATTTTTTGTTAACCGTACCCAAATCAATTGGAAGGTTTCACAAATGACCAAATATTTCTTATGTAAAGTTTCTTCAGCATTATCATGCAAGAACGTTCCATTAAGATCAGCTTAACTTTCAAAAATATTTGATTTCTATCAATGATAAATATTAATAAGATTTTCGAAATACTCATTAATAAATTAGTTTAACCTTTGTGAAGCCTCAAATTAAATTGATATCAATGTAACTATTAGACAATCAGAATTTTTGGAATGATTATATTGACACGAGACAGACATTTAGGGTATTTTGGTAATATATTATGATTACCAAGAGCTTTCGATTCATCAGACTAAAGTGATGGCAAAGATCCTTCCATTAATTTTGGTACAAACGGTAAAAAGCAAAATAAAATAAATAAGAGTGATTCTCTCACCATGGCAGTAACTCAATTTTTTGTTTTCAGGAGAAAGAGAAGGAGCATAAAGATAAAGAGACCAGAGACAAAAGTGGAGAGCCAGAAAGGCATCCTCGTCCGAGTAAGTAAAATGTCGACATTTTAGCTGTTCCCAGGTGATTGGCTTATGTCGATCAACCTTATAAAACATACGAGAACTGTTCGTGCCTCGATCGATCGTCGCAAAGTCTCAATTCCCCACTCTCGAATGCGAGAATACTATATATTGCCTTTGTCCTTATTTAAACCTTGCCAAATTCAACCCATTAAGCCATGAACGTTATAATATTTATATATATCTATATCTATATACTTGCATCTTCGTGCATACGATTGACTCTATCAGTTAGCGTTTAACTTTATATAATATTGGAAACTTTGACTGCTCGTTTGCTCGTCCGAGTATGTCTCGTTTATTTCAAAAACAGTTTATTATGTCGGAAGTCAACGAACCAAATTTAGATACCCACCGGTCTTTTTATTGCTTTACTAACAATGTTACTAAGCTATTTCAAAAATATCAACACGTTTGAAAAATAGAATTTAATTTAATTTTATAACTGAGAATAGATTGAATTTTTATATTATGCGTGTTATAGAGAGATATACAAATGAACAAATCAAATAATTCTATGTAGGGATCTTAATGGAGTAGACTGAAAGCTTTTGATTATATTAAAACTTCATTTGTAAATTGAATGAATTTTTTCTAAGTAAGCATCTTTTCACTTTTCATGTATTTATACATTTTTATGTATGTTCAGAGATATTTTTTCTATCTAAATAGATGAACATTATGTTTTAATTATGACAAATATTCAAACGTGAAGTTGCAGAGATGCATAATATTTAATTAATAATTTCCTACATATTTACAATATTTATTAATTAAATTACTGTTGATGAAAATTCCAGATAAAATTCCGAATTAAATAATTAACATTAATAATAATTATTTGACATTTTTGAAGTGTAGAATTCTTCGTTAGTAACAAAAATTAGCAGTCTAATCGAACATTAGGGAATTTTTGAATTATTATTTATTAATTGAATTTTTAACTATTGATTATTTGATTAGATAATTCAAATTCAGTAAACTCTAGATAAATTTCAAATAGATGACTGATTTAGTTTGATTAGTAGAATAGTATTAACTTGCTCCTGAAGGTTACACTAGTCCGTCAGTAATCAAGGAGTATTGATTTATCAAAATTTAACTTGAGAATTATTAATTGATTGGTAATATTGAATTAACTTTCAAAAATTGTCTTGAATATCTAAAAACTGCAATGCATTTATTGGATTAAAATTTTCATTTGTCTGACTAAATATACTTTAAACAAAAAAATTATTAAACTAAAATTAAGTAATAAACTCTAGTTTTCTCGAAGGAATTGAAAGTTACAAATACACTCTCTAAAATTGGAAAACTCAAGTTCATATCGCTTAAAAAAATAGTAGTTTAGTTTGTCATTATTAGAAATGATGAATATAGGTATAAGATTTAATTAAAAACTTCAATAGGTATAAGAAAAATAATTAAAAAAAACAATTATTTCTAATAATTAATTGTTTGAAAATTGAATATCAAACTATTCCATTATGTTTAACATTAAAAGGAAATAACAAAGTTTTCTTGTTAATTGAAGAACCTTCACAGTTTGAATTTTAGAGAGTGCAATATAACTAGAGTGATGAATGTAAATGCATTAATCGAACGGTGGGTATATTAGAAAATAAAGTGAATAATTTTAGGAAGATGCATGATAGTTATTCTTCCTAACTGTGATTATACTTTCCCTTTTATTCAATGTAAATCACAATTTTTTTTATTTCTAGTTGTTTTAATACTTTATCAGAATTTAAGGTAAATGCTAACAAACATTTCCATCTTATCACAAATTAATTAAAAAAATATATCACATCCTATTAACCAATAAAAACACAAGCTCACTGACTTCGATCGAGCGTGTGGACACGTGGAGATAAATTAGAGTGATTAGGCTACGGAGCGGGTGTTTCAGCGGTCGGACGTGTCCGGTGGAGCATAAGAGAGTCCTCTTCTTCCTCAAAATCCCCAGTGATAGTGTCATCGACAAGTCAGCCACCCATACCATCGTTATCAACGACATCTTCTGGCCCTGAGCCTACGCAACTTCAAAGAAGGCCCTCGCCAAGAGCGCAGCGCAAATGTACGTTCAAAAATTGCCATCGTGCAAGAACGCTGCATCGTTTTTTCACCCCCTTTTCAATTCAACCATTTACAATTATTATTCATCGTGCTCTCGAATTGACTAAAAGCTTCTCTGTCTTTTTTTTCTTGTCGTTCTTTCATATCAAGTCAACACGACCTATTGTTTATTTTTACAGACATCACATTGTTTATGTAAACATGAGCTATTATTATTGTTTATCCTTTATTTTTCACACAAAAAAGTCATTTTTGGAAAAAAGTTTCATACAGTTTTGTGAAAAAAAAGTTTTTTAGAAAAAAAGATGCAAAGTAAAAGGTGAAGTGATTTATGACTTTTTTTATTTCAAAAGTTTTTTGGCTTCGTGTTAAATTAAAAATCAAAAAAAAATATTACTTTACTCATACTACCGAGGATTTATATAACTTAGTGCCATGTTTTCTCAAAATAGATGAATATTTATTGAGTTTGGAATTTAGATTGTTTTATGAATAATTTATTCTTTAAAAAACATTACAACATTTGCATAAAATTTTCCATGTCACCACATATATCTAATGAATAATAGAAATTTTATAAAAATTATTCAATCCATATTTGATTTAATTTAAAATATTAATGAAACATTGGTCAAAAAGATAATGCAGTTTAATGAGCACACGTGCATATATTATAATGCTGATAGAATACACATATCAATTAGTAAATCTGCTTTGAATACTAATTCTCATAATTATGAGTTATAAAATTAGATACTAATTTAATAGTTACTAAATTCAAATATTACTGTTACCAACTGTTTAAATATTTGACTCATAAAGACACATAATTTAGACAATGAACTTTTCAAGGCTGAATACCCAAGTACTCTAGCTATTTTTTTAAAGCTCATCTGTCATTGTAGACTAAATTGAAAAAAGAAAAAATAATGATCGGGAAAACTAATAAAAATGGTTGGATGGAATCGATAATACAAATAACTTGTCAGCGATAAGGAAAAAAATCCAGAGAAGTTTTTCTTCCTCCTCCTGTAGTCTTTTATCGACTGTTGCACTTATTTTCATTAGCCCTCAAGTCTATTTGTCTTTCATTAGAAATAAATCCGCGTCTTCATCATCTCATTGATTCACGTCCCTCGCGTTCCGGCAAGCACAACAGTAAATCACTTAGGTTTAAAATGCCAATAAAAATGGTCAAGTTAAAATGAATAAGAATCATTCTAGATATGGAGTTAAGTGCGGATAACACCGGAACGAGAACGGATTTTCTTCATCTCATCAATAATATATGTTCTAGCCTACCTCGCGACCACTTTATCCCATCGTCCTGTCAATCATCACGCGAAAAATACTACCAATGTACCAAACACATCAAGTGCCGTTAAAGTCCCTTTGGTTAAACATTCGGTTCATCAAAGCTCTCGCGACGGGTCCGGCTCCGGTAGCACGGGCCCGGCCAGCGGTCGATCTACCAGCTCTACAGCAACCTCGGGCTCGAAATCTTTGGACCGGGTTACCAACCGGACCCAAGCACTAAACCGAGCCCGAGGAGCAGCCAAAGCCAAGGCCACATCCGCGCCTGCTGACCCATCCAAATCATCCTCCGACAATCGATTTCAATCAAACCGAGCTAATGCAGCCCTGCAAGCTAGTAAGTAGCAAGCTTTCAACATCCGCCGAGTGATCTTCCTTCAATCCTTGCTAATATTCATCTGTCAGCACTGTAGAATTATTTTGATTCATTATTTGTCAAAGAAATATCATTATCAGCAACACTTTCCTCTTTTTAAAAGACATTTCTATAAAAAAAAATTATTCTTAGAAATTATGCCTCTGATTTAGTGTTAATTAAAAACTTGCAAAAAAAATGAATCAAAACCACATAATGAACATTAATAACGACTGCAGAAACATGAAAAGTAAAGTAAATTTATTACTTTACACGAAACAATTTGTTTCCGGCCACCTTTCTAATGTTCTGACCACTAAAATTTTGCTTGGAATACTCTGTACGAGTCTGGAAAAATTTACTCAGATTTTATGAAGATTAATAAGCTGTTTTATAAAAACATATTGTTATATCTTATTTAAAATAATCAAAAATAATTTTTTATAGTATTTAAACAATAGTTTAACATGAATAAAAAATTAACGATAACCAATATTCTCAAAATATAATGTACAAGATGTCTGAATATTTATCATCTTACTTGGAGTTCAATGAATGGATGTGATCACTATGTTGACAATTTTAAAGAATAATTATCATAATCCCAGTAAAGAATGTTTCTTTGAAGTGAAGATAGGACTAATGACCACTCGAGTGACATCCTACTAATTATATCTATGTATACCAACATATAGCTGTGATGACTTTTCCATCTTATTGTAATGCTAAGATGAAAGATCCAGGTATCATCTAGATTATAAAAGGATGAAACGAATTTTATTCAATAATATTATTTAAAGTCATAAAAACAATTAATAATTTAATGATTAAAGATTTTATATAGTTTACACGACATTAGTTTATTTTATGAGCTAGATAAATATCACTTTACCATGTTTAATCATCAGTTTCTAATTCTAAAAATTATTACAATCAGTCTAATAATAAATTTAAAGCTAAACTAAACATTGCTGAATTAATTTCAATCAAAAGATAGAATAAATGAGCAACAGATAATCTGTCAGACGACAAAATTAGAATCAATCATAAAAGCATGATTGCTACATTACAACAAATGATAAAGGAAACATGGAAAATTTTATACATGGAATTATGAACTAGGAATAAATTACAGTAATAAAATTTTAATCCATGACATTCATTTGCCAAGTCACTGCTGCAGTATAATCTTGATCGTCATCATAATAAAATGAGGAGGTTCATTGTAAATTGTGTGATATCAGCAGCTACATAATCACAACGAATTTACAATTAAACTAAAAAAGAATATTTAAAAAATCTCCATCATGGATGCTTTTATTATACAAACATTGAAATGGCCATTTCTATTTGTTTGTTTTCAATTATAGCAAATGGAAATGAAATTTATTGAGTTTCTTTATATTTGACAGAGGTGTAATTTAAAGGTTGTATCAGAAGGAAATAAAAACACCAGTCAGTTGAGTTAACTTTTTTCCAATATAACCCACACTACTTTAAAGTGAAATTATTTCGGGTGGTTAACTGTACCATAAATCTTCAGGTAGGTTTCCATGAAACCACTGCTTCGATTTTTATTTTATCACTCAATTTATATTTATGTATATGTGTCTACAAAAGAGGGGGTAAGAACTTGATGAAATACTTGGAGGCTTGTTGGAGATTAATTTTTTCCAAGATATTGACTTCTCAAGTAGACAATGTAAGCACGTGATTTTTTTTAGGAAAGCCCTGAAACCCAAATTTAATATTAATCAAGTGAAAGCCAATATTATTCAGCATTTTTATCGTGGAGTTTATCGTCTGGGAAAATATGAGCTTAGCTTATCAAAACTGAAGTGATCAGATTGTCTTTAAAAAATGAAGAAATATTTTATTGCAAGATTTTAAATACAAAATATTATAAAAAAGGAATTATATTTAACAAAGAACATAGAAGTATTATAAAATATTTTTCGTTGTCTTCAACAACTTCTATCTATTATTTTCTGTAAATCATTAAAAGCTTACTGAAGATAATACCAAGTATTATGTTTCAATTATGCTCCAAAGTTTATATTACTTAATAAGATAACGTGAATATAATTTTGACCTTCGTTTGTATCAATCTTCTTGCAAACAAAGGCTGGTGTTTTTATTATTCATCCAATGTTCAACTAAATAAAAGTGAATCAACATCTTCCTCTCTATATTATTCCAAGATTAGCATTCATATTGTCACCTTCAGTTCATTATTAATAAAAAAAAAATACTAGTCTTCGAAAATAACATTTTTCTAATTACCAAGCAAAACGAAAGATTAAAGTAAGAATTCTTCAGCATTGACCATTTAATTTCAAAAATTGCAAACCTTTTTAATTAACTTAATCTTTTAAAGCAAACTTAATTATCACAATTGTTAATTAAACTTAGACTACAATCAAAAGAGATGAAGAAAAAAAGAGCATAACAAATTATAATCAAATTTCTCATTATATTGTTTCGATAATTAAATTTATCATTGAATCGTACTTATTGGATATCACAAAAGAATCATGTTGCTGATCATTGAATTTAAATTTAAAGTATATGATGCTCATTTAATTAACTGCTACAATAAAACGAAAGTGTTGCTATGTTATTTCATTAGGAAAACAATAAATTCAAAATAATTTTACTTTGTGTAAAAAATAAATGCATACTCCAATATATGTTTAAACCGTCTGTCACCAACATACAAAAGCTTCTTAAGTTTTGCAGAATATCTCCTTCAATACAAGTCGATGTCTAGATATAAGTGTTTAGAAGTAGTTTTGTGACTCTCTTGTATTTTGATCCTTCAATATGTTAGACTTCTTTGCTGCATCTCTATCTCTATTTCTGTATGTGTTCTATATATGAATTCTGTTGTGTGTCTTCAGCCGACTATTTTTCACTGGCATCGACAATCTCTTTTTACCAAAGTGCAGGCTATTTATCTTGAATCACAACTCCTTTATTTTTTACTGATCCTCACTCCATTTTTAACACCTTCCTTTATACAACTAAATCCTATTTTTTATCTCACTTTTTCTCTCACCACAGTCTATAATCAATCGACAAATTCGGGTTTTTATATGATTGCCGTACGTGATATTGATGTATTTCACTAACTCATAAATTTTCCTCACCATTTCCTCTCCAAGTCGATGCCATTTGTGACTTGTGTATATTGTTATGCAAATCGAAGTGGTGCATATTGTCACACAATCACTTACAATTGATACAAAAATTGATTTTTATTCAATGAAAAAATTTTTAATGGACAACTTATTGATTTTTTTTAGCCAAAAAAGCATCAACTTATTGGAGTAAAATGTTTTTTTAATGTTTAATGATCTTTAAAAAATATTAAATGTTGATTTCAATTGAAAATTATTAATCAGAAACCGAATTATAATTACGAGTATCAACTTTCCTGATAAAAAGCTGATCTGCAAAATTATTCAAGAAGTAATTAACTAAATTGAATGAATGAAAGTTCACTTTTTTTGCTATTGACTCTCTTCAACTTAAAATATTAAAATATCTTGGTATCTTCAGTTTTTTAAATCTCATTTAAAAAAGATAAAAGAAAATAGCTTCATCGAAAATCAATAATAAGTATATTTCATAAAAATGAAACTGTATTAGTTTTTTTTTAAACACAAAAAAATCTAATAAACCAGTTTGTATAATTTTTCTTTGAATAAAAAACATATTTTCTACCAAATACATTAAACACAAGCACATTAAACAACAATACTCTTTACACTTTCTTTTTATATGTGTAATTAAATAATTAAATGTTTTAATATGTAGTTAAGCTCCATTTTAACGCATTTGTAAGGACCAATCAGTCATACCATTGCTTGCCATTTTGCTCGTACTCGACGTAGTAGTTTAAATTTTAAATTGATCAATTAATAATCGTGTAATACACATTTAATGAGTTCACCAATAATATTCGTGTAATGTACTAAACGAAAAGTTAAAAAAAAAAAAATATTAAACTTCAAATTGGCTGCACGGCTTTTAGCGAATTGCATGGAATTGATCAAAAATTCTATCTGTCATCAATCATGGTGGCGAAATAGAATTTTATTGTGTAGAAAATTCTCATAAGAGGATACATTGAAGTGGAAATTTTTTTTCATCAAAGAAATGAAACATTTCGAGCGCGAAATTTCGATTGGCAACGAAAATATTCCATTAATAAAATTGAATAAAAGAAAATCTTTCAAGATCAAAAAATTCCGGAATAATTAAATCAACAGACTAAAAGCTAAAAAAAAAAAATATGTTTATTATAAAAAAAATATTTTGGAATTTTGAATCAAGTTTTTGAAGCGTAATAAATTAATTCAGAATTGGATAATAATTAAATTCACGTCGATGGCGAGCTTGCCCTTGAAAAGAAGTAAGCAAATATAATTGCCAAATAAGCTCCAACCGTTGGTCATTCCAGTGACGGCAGAACCACAGGTGAACGGAGATGCTACCGGAGGAGATTCGAGCGTCGCATCGACCCCCCCGTCGCAATCTGCCACCGTGCAAGTGCCATCGGCAACCGCAGTGATAAGCAGCAGCCCGTGGTTCGACGACGAGCCAGTGGTCAAGAGTCCGCCCGAACCAACACGGGTCAAGTCTCCAGAGCAAATGATCATGCGATCTCCAGAACCAGTCAATTGGACAGTTCCCCTAGACACCGGCAAGACATTCACCGTGACCCAAAACGTGAGGGAGGGTAAGTTTCAACGTTTAATTAATAAATTCATTAATTAATTAAGCATAAGAAATCTCTGAACCATAATTATTAATTTTACTGCTCTTGAAACTATTAAATTTCTAATTGATGATGCTTTGATGAGCTATTCAAATTTCATTTTTAATGAACATAATAGAATGAAATTCAAATTAATTATCTATATTATTAAAATATTAGAAAATCTTTCATTAAAACATATTTAAGTCAATCCAATTTATTTCTCTAAATTTATCATTTATTTTTAAAGCTAAGTTTAAATATTGAACTTCAATCAAGTATTTTTTTCCAATCAATCCTTTCATTAAATCTAATCTTAATTTATTTGTATATATTCTATCGCATCTTTATTCGCGATCATTTAAATAATTAAACTAATTATTTTTCTATTAAATAAACATTGATAAAAACCTGTCGAACTTTAATTATTATTATTCTCACATATTTTCAACTATTCAATCTTAAATGAATATTTATTGAGTAGGTAAACTGCTGAAAAGATTTCAAATTCAATTATACTACAGCTAAATATAAAGATTTTTTAATTTATTTCAATCTAATTGAAGGGGAACCGTTGACCAGACCGCACAGCGAAGCGAAAACCTGGGTAGCACCATCAACAGTACCATCAGCTCCACAATCAGCTCCACCGGAGTTAGCAGCACTTCACAAATCCCATCAACACTCTCAACACTCAGGTTACAAGTCACCGGAGAGCGAGAGCGTCTCCCTGGGGAGCTATACAGGTCTGAATGGGCACAAGGACCCAGATTCGGAGAGAGACAGTCCTCTGCCCAGCAATCTACAGGGTACACCTACACCAACTCAAAGTGATAAGGTAAAATAAAATATCTCTATCGCTTTTTAATTGACTATTTAATCAGAAATTGAATATTTTATATCAAACAATCATAGTATCAATTTATATTTCGTGAGCAAAGTTTATATATTTTCTGATCTTATTATCATATTATTTATATGTCTTTTTATTACATTCTGTCACGACTAGTATCAAACTCAATAGATTATGCTTATGAGGAAATTAAAATATTTGTTATCAGTTCAATCTTTAAGCTCGGTTGGCTCAAAAAATGATCAATATATGTTTCTATTGTATTATTTTATTTTATTAAAAAAAAACTTTGAATAATCGAAGTAAAAAATTTTCATTGCTTGAGCTTTTTTTTTTTTTTCATTTTAGAAAAAGAATTTTCATCTGCAATTGAGAGTTTGAATTGTGAATCTTGATAATGACAATGTTCATATGTAATATATTGATCTTCATTATTTATTATATCTAAATGCTGATCATGTATATATATCGAAATTCATAATAGCTAACACTATTCAAATTCCTTCTATTCTTTAGTAGTATCTGTATGATTAATTCGTATGTTAGCTATTAGCTAATATTGGTTTATTATTATAACGAAAGATAATTGCTCTGATGTGTTACTAAAAACATTTGATTGATATTCAATATACTAATTGAAATGTTACATGAAGTTAATAATTTATTTAGTTATTCATATTGACTTGAATTATTTTAGGATTCAATGGCCCCAGAGGAACAAAAAGAGCCTCCACAGGATTCTTCGATAAAACCTGTGGCTGGAACTAATTTAAGATGTTTAGAAGACCCAGTATTTGAATTTGAAAAGAGCCAAACAGAATCTGCCACTCCAGCTACAACAACTGCACCAGCGACGACAGGAACTGTAACGCATGGTGGATACAGAGTTCTGGAAGCTGAAAGTCCTGTAGCACCACCAGGAGGAAGTGGTGCCAGTGGAACAATGCCTTTTAATGTGGCTATGGGAACACCAACTCTAAGTCCTGGATCTGCTCAGAGATCAGTAGCAAGTGATGTCCTTGAAAAAGCACGTAATCGATTTGACAAGTTTTGGGGTAAAGGTGGCTCTGATAGTCAAGCTTAAAAATAAAATGCAAACAAGATGCTACTGAAAAAAAGACTAGATCACAGAGTTTGATAAGATGACAAATGAGAAAGTGAATGTCAACATTTCGCTTGTCATCTTTCTAAGCTAAGTGCTCGTCTTTGTAGAGCGTGATAATGAACTGTGTGAAACACTCTTAAGGACTCACTTAAGAAGTGTATAATGATGAAGATAGTAAAAACATAGGACAGTCTTGATGATAGGGATAAAAATGCATGACAGTGAAATCCCAGGATAGCGATTGACACATCGCTGGAAAAGCTTCATATGCTATTATACGATATAAATTAATAGTCTTGCCTGCTTTGTGCATTTTAGATTACTCATGACTCGAGGAGAAAAATATTAATAAAGCAAAAAAATTAATAATAATGAAGAAAACTAATAATTATTATTGATAATGATGATGATATTAATGACGATGATGATGTTAAAGTTATTCATTTTTGCATCAAGAATTTAAGACCAAGCTTTTGTTAATGTAGCTTCTTAAAATTAACCACGAGTTAACCATCATCTTTTAGAATTGAGAAAAATCATTTTTAAAATACATAACCATTCACGTTGGCTAAATAATGATAGGAATCAATTTTTACATTGAGGACATTTTTTTTCATCTTCTTCTCCAGAAATTTCAATGTTTACAGCCATTTATTGATCTTATAAGAGTAAACTATGATTTAATATTATGATCAAATTTCTTTTAAAACTTTTTTGTTTGGTTTAAAAATGATTTTTCCTCGGCAACATCAACAAGAGGATTTCCTTCGATGCTTTTTACTAGCCAATATACTCGTGATCGAAGCCTGGTTCATAAAATTCATCAATCTTCACAAAGATTAATCGATAATTCTAGATAGGTTACATTATTAAAAAAGAAAATGAAAAGAGGAAATAAACGCTGGTGGAAAATGATAAACGATGACATAAATATTCAGAATAAATTCATCAAAAACAAAAAATACCGCAAAAAAATCATCAACGTAGGTATAAAAAAATCGAACATTTGCTCTACGTTACATTCCGTCTGAAATTTTTTAATAAACCCTTATTTATTTATTTATATCCACGGAATTGAGATAAATTTCGTGTGGTTTTGAATCGAGCAGTTGAAGTTGACTCGTTACGACTGTATCAACGAGAAAACATAGACATAAACTGATTATAAATTAATTACTGCTTTAATTAATTAATTAATTAATTGATTATAAATTGACATTTTTTGTCTGTTTGTTAGTTATTCATCAACAAGATAAAAATTCTTGTTTATGGTGAAATAAATCACCAGTATGATTCCAATACTTTTAAGTGATATCTTGAAAAATAAATGACAAACCCCTGAAGATGTTCCCCGAGGAACAATTAGCCGATGAGCATACGGGTGATTGACATTGACTTATATATATTTACATACAAATATATAGATAGAATTAATACATTGCCATAGAAGACGAAAAAATTTTGAATCAAGTTTTTTAATTAGCCTCGCAGCAGCGGCTCGTTGGGGAACAACTTCCTTTCTGGTGTTTTTAATGAGAGACAATGGAGTTATTAGACCGAAAGTTAATGGTGAGTAGTGGAACAGAAATTCTGAATTCATATAGTAACGATAAAATAAAAGAGCTTTTTCTCTCACGCGCGTTGAATAATACACCAGTGTATACCACACTCCATCCAGATCCACGTCCAAAGTCCAAGAAAATTTACCAACCGTAGTAACAGAAAGAAAACTAATTCAGGAGCTAAACAAAAAAAATATAAAACACAAAAAACCGATGCAAAAAAAATTTCAAAAGTATTCATAAAATGACTGATGGAATTTGATGAACGTAGGATTGAGGAGGATCTTAGCAAAGAAGAGTCAAGCTGTTTCAACTCATGACCACTTTTACCTTCATTTTATTTAACCAGAACATTTATTCAATACATTTTTCTAAACATTTTATAGTAAAATCAATCAAAATCAAAATATTAAAGATTGTATAAAACGATAAAAACATTTTTTATCATCTAAAACGAACTTTTATTACTCAAATTTGTTTTAAATAAAAAATACTGTAGAAATGTTGAAATTGCTAGAAACTAGATGAATCAGGGATTTGTAAAATCAACATGACCTTTAGGATTATCAAGTTAAATCGAATAAACATTTGTTTTATCGATTGGTCAAGATACTTTTGTAATAAAAAAAAAGAAAAAAAAAATCTGAATCATTGATCTTTCAGTATGAAAAAATATTAAAGAATTTAAGTTCTGTGATTTTATTTATGTTATAAAAATAAAAAAGAAACTATTTTCTGAACAAACAGTAATAAGTATAATGTAAAAGTGGTCGTAAGTCCTTCAAGATTAAATAAGATTTTGCCTAAGAACTGGTGGCTATGCTCTCGAGCTTTTTCATTTATTTAACTCTATTTTCTATCAATGACATCCAAAGTTATGGCCTCTCTCTCAATTATATCAGTTCGATGCATACAAAAGCAAGCCAAAATCATTCTCAAACTGCGGCATACCTAATTAGTGTTTACAATTAATTTTTATTCATTCATATTTTTAGCATAATGATTAATAAAAAATGATCTACGAAATAAAATAAAATAGACGAAGGATTTTTTTCGAGTGCACTTTGCAAGCTCACACTGCCCGTCTAAATCTATAGGCACTTCTTGTGATCTTCTGGGTAAAAAAAAAAAATAACGCAGAAATGAAGAAATATGTGATTCTCTTCTTAACCCTTTGTCCAATTGCCCCATGAAGGCATCTGAGACTGTAAAAACTGGGCTTTTTATTTTTTATATTTGAAACATGAAATGCGAATAATCGTTTTTAAATGATAACGATTAATAGATGATGGACCGATGCACGTGCTGGCCACGATTATTTGTTTATATAAACAACAAATGATGTTCAGAAGAAGAACTAACGAGCGTTACTTTTAGAAACGATTAATCAGTGTAGATGAGTGATGACAATCCCATTTAAAATTAATAATGTAAACGGGATTACATGGTATGCTGCGATAAATATTGTAGGTGTGAAAGAAGAGAGAGAGAGGACTATATTTTCCAGTAGACTGGAGAAATAAAGTAGAAGACGAGAAAAAAGAATAAAATACAAAAAATTAAAAAAAAAATTAATTATTAATAATGATGATTAATGATTAATGATGATTATTGATTAATGAATAAAAATTAAGAGGAGTAATCGTTTTGGATTAAACAGATATCTAAAACGATGAAGGCAACCCGGGATTTCTTTTTGCATCCCCGCCTTAGTCCGTAATGCCTATTATAAATAGATAGATCATATTATACGACAATTATATACAATATTTAAACAATGAATTGAAATAATGTGAACATGAGAAAAAATTGAAAAAGAATTAATGGTGAAATCCAGTTAAAAATTGTGCGCATTGTGATAAAAGATGAATTTTAAAAGAAAAAATTGGATTAATAAAAGTCAATTATTTGAAAATATTAAAGTATTATCTAATAAATCATTTGTTAATCTACTTTCCTTCATAAGAGTATTTCAAGTTCAAAGTTTATGCAAAAAAACAATGAAATAACAAAAAAAAGTAGACAAAGCTTTATTTAATAAATAAACATTTCTAAATTGATTGTTGATAAAGCTTTATATCAAATAAATTTTTTTCTTTAAAATTCATTGTTTTGTCAATGTGCTGAAAGCAAAAAGAGATTCGAACCGAGCTGTTTTGCTAAAATACGAGAATCTAGGCAAGCTGGTGATGCAAAGTATAGTATAATTATTAAAGTATTGTTGATTTATTGTTTATATGATATGTCAGAGTTTAAGATCGGAGATACAACGAATTTGTAACTCAATATGCGATTTGATTTTAGTTCCAATTGATTAAAAAAAATTATAAGTGAGTGTATTCAAGTATTATTCATATAATTGTATTAAATGTGATGATAAAGTATTTAAATAGGTATGATGTTGCCTTATAATTAGTTTCTGCAGGGTATAATTATGTAATTAAGAGAGTGGAATGAAATATAATGAAGAAGATTGGAGAAAGAAAAGAAAGTGAAATGTGTTTCTCATATTTTGCAAAACAGTTGCCGGCACAGTGCGTAAAATAAAAATGAGAAACAAAAATATAATTGACATGACTGAGTCTATAATTTAGCAGTGTGATTATGTTTGATACAATTAAATTTTTCTCGAGTTGATATCGTTGATAAAGTAACAAAAAAAAAGCATTGATGATCGCGTTACAATATTGCGATATTTCAGCGATTGTTTGTTGTGATTTTTAACTATAATTTGCTAATTATTTTGGTATGGAAAGTGTATTGAGAATGATTGTAAAGACTGGAAAATGTCCAATTATTTTCCCTTACTTGTTAAGTTCATCTTAAAAGCTTTTTAGATGAAAAAATTGTTTAATTATTAAGATGAGACACGAGTGAATATAAAGTATCTTGTCTTTATCTTATTTTTACATTTGTGTTTTTATTTCCCTAACCGACTAGATACAAGGAGACGGTTTTATTACTATATAAGATGAAAGACTCAATTGTTATTACAAATAAATAATCATGAATAAATAAATACTTGAAAATAACTTCTTTTTAGTATCCATAGCATCCTTAAATAGATTTTCATTTATTATTTATGATTTAAAAATAACTCATCCGTTCAATACACATTTACACATAATTTCTAACATTTTAGTAAAAACATGTCAGTTAATATCTTATTCATTTTCTATTCATTCAATCATGATTCTTTCGAAATCTGTGATGTTCACGAATTTTCTTATTGATAAAAAGCCTAATTATCAACTCTGATAGAAAAGCAGCTACTCTTCGAACATTGAATCATCAATTTGAAATCTTGATATCCTCATAGAATTTAGATAATACCTGGGTCTTTCATCTTAAAATTAGTGAGATGGAAAATTCATTATAGCTATATATTATATAGATATAATTAGTCCCACTCCAGCCTTCTCCACTACTATCATTATCTCAAAGACGTTCTTTGCTATGATAATAAAATAATCCATTTATTATCAAATATAACATATATACATTACATACTGTTACATACTAACATAATTATTAGTAAAAATTATTGAGTAGTTTTAATAATTTAATGAAATTTCTTATCATATAAAAACTACATACGCTATGATTAATTACAAACATAAAGAAATTATCTATATTGTCTATTTACTTTCTTCTTTAATATGAAAATTGAAACTTTTTGAATAATTTTAAGAAAGCGAGTTTTTATTGATTAATAAATAGGTCCATCGTCAAGATTGTCTTCTTCATCATCATAACCTTCTCCATTATCGAAATAATTATTTACATAATCAGTACCATCATCCATTTCTTCATCAACTTCGGCCTCCTCATCTTCTACATTTTCGTCTGGATCTTTGTCTTCATCATCTTCATCATTATCTGCGTCTTCTTCCATTTCATTTTCATTTGTATTTTCTTTTTTCTCAAGTTCAGCAAGTTTTTTATCAATATCAACTTCCTTTTTAATCTTTTTCGCAGTTTGTTTTAATTCTTTTAATTCCTTTGCTTTTCTTTTTGCAAGAGAAGATTTTAATTCTTTGGGCATCGAATTCCAATCACAAAACTCTTCATATTTAACTTTGTTAGACATAATTTCTTGATAACGATCTGAGTACCTTTCTATGTCTTTTTTCACATCGCCAGATTGAACATTACTTAAAGATTCGTAAACAGTTTCAGTGAAATCTCGTTTAAGTTCTAGAAGATAAGAAAACTCAGCGGTCATCTCTGGAGGCGGTGCTTTAAATTCAAGAGGAGGATATTTTGGTGGAGGTTGAAGAACTGGCGGTGGTAAAGTTTCGCCTTTTCCAAATCCCAACTGTTCAGTACTAATTGACATTGAGGCTCTGCCTCTTCCTCTTCCTCTATGTGCCATGATTATTGTAGTTTTAATACGAACAGTAATTTATTTGATTTTCATTCAATAATCCTGAAAAATATTTCAAATATTTAGTTATAAAATAATCTATAAGCTGAAAAGCTAGTTTTTTGTATTAAATGTAAAAGTAAACTTAAAAGTAGATTATAATATATTATTCATTGCATAAATTAAAAACAAAGTTGATCATGATGCAATATTTTCCAACTCATTAACCCTAGTAGCCATTAGGAAGCAGACTGTCGTCAGACTTACGTATGTAGCTGTCTTTTTGTTTCCTAACGTAAGATCAGCGTCAGACGTCAGATCAACGTAAGATCAGCGACAAAAAGAAAACAGACGTACGTAAGTCTGTCGAAAATTCTGACGTCAGATCGTGGCTACTAGGGAAGTGAATAGTTAAGTACATAAAATAAAAATTAATGAACCTTATGCTGTTTCTTTTTTTGTTTCTGTACGTCTTGGCATCTGTACTTCTTCGTGCTTTGCACGAAAAACTTCTTTATCGTAAATGACTTTGACAACAAGAGAACACGAAGGACACGTTGCTTCTTCTTCGCCAGCAAGTAATTCAGCTAATGAAATTTGAAAACGATCCCCACATGGACAAGGGTAATAATACATTTCTTCATCTTCATCGAATTCGAAATCTTCAACTTCTATTTCGTCGTGAAAGATCGTCATACTTTTTTAATAATAATTAATCCAATTTCAAAGAGCACAACAATTTTTTGATACTTTTTTATAGGTTAAAATACTTGTAATTAAACAAGCACGTGGTAATCAATAGGAAGTAGTAGTTCACAAAAAAAAGGAAATGGACATGATGGCGCTACGTGAATCTGCCATCTTTGCCTTCTGTCGTGTTGGATGCGTGGAGGACTTGCCTAACCTTTCAATCAGTGCAAATATTGTACAAAATGGCGAAAAAAACAACGCTAGATAAGAATAATCAAAATGAAAATACATCAAAAAACAATGATGAGAGTGTTATGAACGATAGTGCAACCGATGAAGAGCCAAATTTCAGTGATCCTGAGGGTTACGTTGACGACATCACCGATGAAGGTAGGAGCCAATTTACATGGTTACTTACGTCACTTTTCACGTCAAAATCAGTTTAAATGAACAATATTCGATTATTTAAATCACTACTTATTTACAGCAGGCAATTAATTATAAATTAAGCAGTATAAAATAACATCTTGAGATGAATTTAAAGCATGGCTATAAGGGAATACCGGGAATGGTATATTACCATGTAACATAACCTGTAATCATAAAATTGAAGCCACGCTCTCTCGGCATCTCTTGTCATTAGCCTGTAGCATGTTCGACATTCATGATTATTGCTAAAATATTTAATTAATTTTTTCAGAACTTGTTGGAGATATCTTATTACAAAAGCCATCTGAAACTGATGGAGTTGAATCGGTCATTGTAGTAGACGGTGCTCCACAAGTCGAACCAGAACGTTTGGAGAAATTTAATACATTGATTAATAAAGTATTTGGAAAATTCGGTAACATTGTTAATAAGTATTATCCGAAAAATGAAAATGGAATCACGAAAGGGTAATATTGCATTTCTAATTGTTTTTTAATATTATTATAATTGAAAATATATTTTTTCTAATTTAGATACATTTTTCTCGAATACAACAATCCACTGAACGCCGCTGCTGCAGTAAAGGCTACAAACAACTACAAGATAGACAAACAGCATACGTTTAAAGTAAATTTATTCACGGACTTCAAAAAATATGAAGAAATTCCAAAAGATTGGGAACCACCCAAGCCTCAACCTTACAAAGCAGCCCATGACTTACATTATTACCTTCTTGAACCAGATGCGTATGACCAATTTAGTGTACTTTGTGGAAATGGTGCTAACGTCGCAGTTCAAATATGGTTGAATTCAGCACCCGAACCATCCCTAGTTGAAGAACGTGCTAGGTGGACAGAAACTTATGTTAAGTGGTCACCTCTTGGAACATATTTAGCCACTTTTCACAAGCCAGGTGTAGCTCTTTGGGGTGGACCAAAATTCGAACAGCAAGCTCGATTTAGCCAAAACGGCGTCGAATGCATAGATTTCTCACCATTGGAGAGATATATTGTCACTTATTCACCAAGATTAGACGGCAGTGCTGATCAAAAACGTTTGGTAATATGGGATATACTTACAGGACATGAAAAACGATCCTTTTTCCCCGATGGTTCATCAGTTTGGCCAATTTTCCGTTGGTCTCATGATGATAAATACTTAGCTTGCATGGGCCCTGATATTCTTAGTGTTTACGAAACACCTTCATTTGGGCTTTTAGACAAAAGAAGTATCAAAACACCTGGAATAAGAGACTTTAGTTGGTCTCCAACAGACAACGTTCTTGCTTATTGGGTTCCAGAAGACAAAGATGTTCCTGCTAGAGTCACACTTTTAGAATTACCTAATCGCAATGAAATCAGAAATAAAAATCTTTTCAACGTTGCTGATTGTAAAATCTTTTGGCAAAAATCAGGTGATTATTTGTGTGTCAAAGTTGACAGATTCGCCAAGAAGAAAGAAAAAACGGAGCAAAAGTATACAGGTATGTCGTACAACTTTGAAATCTTCCATATGCGTGAAAAACAAATCCCAGTGGATAGTGTTGAGATGAAAGAACCTATTCATGCTTTTGCCTGGGAACCAGTCGGTAGTAAGTTTGCTATCATACACGGTGAAATACCCAGTGTCAATGTGAGCTTCTATGAAGTGAGATTTGGACATCAACCAGCATTATTGAAAAAATTGAGCAAGAAAGCGTGCAATCATTTATTCTGGTCTCCAGCTGGACAGTTCATCGTGTTAGCAGGATTAACAACAATGGCTGGAGCTTTAGAGTTCATAGATACAAATGATTTCACGATTATGAATTCAACGGACCATTACCAAACATCTGATGTCGAATGGGATCCTACTGGAAGATATGTCGTCACGGCTGTTTCTAATTGGAAAACAAATGTGGACAACGGCTACTGGATATGGACATTCCAAGGTCGTATTCTAAAACGGGTTAACTTAAATGCCTTCAATCAATTGCTGTGGAGACCTAGACCACCAACACTTTTAACATCGGAACAAATAAAGGAAATAAAGAAAAATCTTAAGAGGTATTCTGCTCAATTTGAAAGTAAAGATCGAATGCGATTAACGAGAGCATCTAAAGAGCTCATTGATAAACGTTGTACTCTCATGAAATCATTTAATGAATTCCGTGATAAACGTATGCAAGAGTGGAATAGCCAGAAGAAACGTCGTTTGGAGTTGAGATATAATATAGATACTGATGAATTAGATTCAGATACTAAAAATGTTGAAGAAGAGGTCGTTGAGTTCTTTGTTAAAGAAGAAGTTTACCCAATAGAGGAAAAATAATTAATTTAATGTGTCAAGGCATTAGTATAACCGCAAACATGTGCTCTTTACTTTATTCAATTTTGTTATTGAATATTTTTTATGAAATCTTTGTGAAACATTTTTATGTAATGCCCAAGAAAATACAAATGATACAATTCATTTCAATCAATGCATCATTAACTTTAACCATGTGCCGAATAAAATATAACAAATTAATGAAAATAATTTGTCTATAACTTTTATATACATTTACAGATTTATTTATAATTTATTAATAACTTAGAATAATGTTAAAAATAATATCGGAATAAAAATACTGCTGCATATACCCAGTTTGGTATCGACTTCTCATACTGAGAAAATGATTCTCTTTTTACCGGTTGAGCATACTTTCGTAAACGATCGTATTCTTCTTGTAAACAGTTTTGGAGTTTTGCATTCCTCGTTATTAAAACAAGTTGAGTTTCTAGATCTCGATGGACTGACCTGTAACCTATATTTAAAGATATATTAATATTTAAATATATTTCTTCAATTTATTTTATCTTACCAAAATTAGAAGAACCAATTAAGGTGAGAGATGGCTTCTGTTCATTAGGTAAAGTATACCAGAGACCTTTGGCATGATATGTCCATCCAGGACGAATGTATTCTTCAAGTTTGATTCTATTATTCAAGTTCATTCGTTCGCAAGAATGAAAAAATGATTTTTCAATTATCGTATATGCTGCGGGAATTTGACCAGCGATTCCTTTTGCACCTTTAAAAGAAAAAAAGATAACTTGATTCAAGAAAAGATCAAAATTAAATAATTGATGACTCACCATAAAATCCATTTGCTGTGGGATGAGCTGTAAGAAGATTGCAAGATGCTTTGCAATCGTTCAATAAAGCATTGGAGTATTCTTTTGTTAAATTAAAATATCCAGTAGCGAATTGCAGGATAGATTTTTCAGGCGCAGTTTTAAGTAGCTTTTGCGTAATTTGACATTCATAAAAAATTTCTAGTTGACCCATTTGAATTAATGGAAAGATCCATGTATCTAATGATTTATTGTTATGTCCATTCAGAACTTTGCGTTGATTGTCATGTGATTTTTTAATTTCATTGGTATAAAAAGTTGTTAATTCATTTCTTGCTAATTCAATAAAAGTTGTGTTTTGTGCTACAGTAGTCTCTAGAGTATTTGGGTCATTTGATTTTGTTGTACTGTTAAATATAATTGGTGCTACTAGTTTATTGTCAGGTAAAAGTTGAAAACTAAATTTTGCAACGAGGCTTATTAGTTTATAATAAAAATCGCTGAGTTCTTTACAGTCTTCGATAAGAAAATAACGATCTTGTCGGTTGACGAAGTAATCATTACTTAAATTTGCCCTGGTGAAACAATAAAAGTATTATTCATAGCTGATCATGAAATAAAACTGAGTAAAATTCGATTTAATATTAATTCTTCAATTATTGATTTACCCACTAATGATGACAGAATCATCAAAAATGTAAATTTTCATATGTTGTAATCCAATTAACTCATTAAATCGATTTGGAAGTATCAGTTTCAATAATCCTTTTAACTTTGGAGTATGATACAACGATATGGAACAACTATCAATGTATTTATTCTTTAATAATGGCTCTAGCATTTTCACAGAATTCGTTTGTCCACGTGTACCTCGCATATAGTCTAAAAGAATATTTACTTTGACTTTACCATTGCTGTTTACCAATGACTGTTCTATTGCTTTAATCTATTGAGATTGATATCATTATTAGTCAGAACTATTTAATACATACAAATAAAATGAAATTTGATTCATTATACTAACTAAATTTCTTTCCAATTCTCCTGTTCCTATATACAATGAGCCTAAAATTATTCTCTGTCGTACATTTTTAGCCTTCTCCAGCAATATTGAGTAAAAGTCTGTTGGTTCATGAATTATTTTAACCTGTACAAAAAAAAATTTAATTCATCACCAATTTATTTCAATGTTGTTGAAAAATTTTAAATTACAAATAGGAATGATAATAATTTTATTCACATACTTTTGATGAATCGATTAAAAATCCTGGAGCTTTTTCTTGTAACCATGAGAAACGATCAACAATTAGTTGCTTTATAGTATTATTTCTTACATTTATTGAAAAACTGTTAGCAGTCTTCATTTTATTTCTTACTATTCTTATCGATTTTTGGATTGGAGTAACTTTTGGACAGGTACTGTAACTATAAACATGGTGCCATAAAAAAGATTTGATCACCATTTTTTTACATAAATGTGTATATGTTTATAAGTCATAAATATCTATAGAGAAATTGTCAGATAAAAGTTAAATGACACATGAGAATCAATCATGTTCACTCATATGACGATCAAAAATGACATGAACAAACTGTAATAAATTTTAGTTATAAATTTAATTTTAATAAATAATGAAGTATTTTTGTTTAAAAAATAGTTGCATAAAATTAAAACAATATAACACACAAAACCCCCGCCATTTTATTTAGTTCAATATTTATCTGATCATAGCAGCACCAACGAACAGATAACTGTTGGCGGGTAATACTGCTTCCATTTCGTGAATTTCATCCATAACGGAGTTCATAACGATAGTAGTAACTGTAAAGTTTTGGCGCCAACAAGCTTTTGGACGTTATTCTTTTTTTCCACTGTAATAAATTTTAAAAAAGTAAGTTCTTTAGAAATATTATAATAGCAGATTTATTTAAAAATTACCTAAAATTATATTTTTGGAGTACATGATTTAGTTTGTGATTTACTAACCTAATCTATATGTACATTTTAGTGCCGCCAAGAAAAGGAGTAAAACGTGCTGCTTCAACTTTAAATGAGGATATAAAAAAGCCTAAACAAATAAAAAAGAAAATAGGTAATTCCAAAATGTATTCAAGATACTTTTTTTCGATACTTTCATTCATTTTAATTGAATATTTTCATGTAACATGTATCATCTAAACTTAGGTTAGGAATCATATTTTTCAGACCATTTATATAATAATTCTGTAACAGACTTGGAAATAAAACCTGACCTACGAAATGTGGATACTGGTGGAGTGGTTTTGTCAGTTGGTCAAGGAGACGTTGGACAGTTAGGCTTAGGAGAAGATGTTATGGAAAAGATGCGACCGGCAGTGATACCTGGATACTCTGATGTGATAGCTATTGCTGCTGGTGGAATGCATAATGTATGTTTATTGAAGTCTGGTAAAATTATATCATTCGGATGTAATGATGAAGGAGCATTAGGTAGAGATACATCAAAAGAAGGATCAGAATCAGTACCGGGTTTTGTAAATTTAGACGACAAAGTTGTTCAAATAACTGCTGGAGATTCTCACAGTGCTGCTTTATTGAGTGATGGAAGAGTATTTGCTTGGGGATCATTCAGGGTATGTTTTTCACTGACATTTTATGTAATATAAGAGTTTTATTAATAGAAATATTAAGTCTATTCATTTATATTTCAGGATTCACATGGAACTATGGGTTTGACAATTAAAGGGAATGAACGTGAACCCGTTGAAGTATTACCAGGAATCAAAATAGTAAAAATAGCATCAGGAGCTGATCATTTAGTAATGCTTACTGAAGAAGGACGAATTTATACATGTGGATGTGGAGAGCAAGGACAACTTGGAAGAGTTGCTCCTAGATCCGCTGATAGACATAATCGTCATGGAATGGATAATTTATTAAAACCAGGTCTCATTGAATTTAAAGTTACGAAAAAATTACAATTTAATGACATTTGGGCTGGACAATATTGTACATTTGCTAGAGAGGTTAGCAAAGGAGATATTTATGTTTGTGGATTAAATAACTATCATCAAATAGGTAAATTCAGAATATTGTTTATTACGAATGATAAAATTCTTAATTATGATGATACATTTATTTCTTATTTATTTCGTTTTTAGGTCTTAAAGATACTATAGCTTACTATCATCCAAAAGTATCAAAAACTTTTAATGACAGAGACTGGATACATATCAGTAGTGGTCAACATCATACCCTGGCCCTTGATACTGATGGTGACGTTTATGTCATGGGACGTAAAGAATATGGAAGACTTGGTTTAGGACCAGATTGTACGGATGCTAATTCTCTAGTACGAATAGATAGTTTAGTGACAGAAAACGTGATCGATATTGCTGCTGGTAATGCGCAATCCTTTGCAGTCACGGAAAGTGGTAAGAAAATAAAAATACAATAAAATTTAATTTAAAATAATAAAAAAATTTAAACCCCTATAAGAAGATTAAATTATTTATTATTTTTCCTAGGTAAGTTATTTGCCTGGGGAATGGGCAGTAGCGGCCAATTAGGAACCGGTGAAGAAGACGATGTTGATGCTCCAATGTTGATAAAAAGTAAACAGTTAGAAGGAAAACATGCTGTTAGAGTTGCTGGTGGGGGCCAGCATACACTAATACTTGCATTGAATCGTCCTCAAGAAAACAGTGTTGATTAATAAATAATAATTTACTAATCGAATTGAAGTGCCACACTAGTAATGAAATTTATGAAAAACAAAGAAAATAACGTGTTAAAACATGCAATTTTTCACATTTTCTTGAAGATCGTGGCTTAACTAGCAAATTCAACTTCCAAAACAATGCGTTGATGTAAATCACATGCAAGCTTTGTGTAAATAAGTTAAGTTTGTGTTTGATTTGTTTTTCATCTCATGAAATATTCAAAATACTTTCTACTCGATTGTAACAAATTTGTTGAGTGAATATTTCAATCATGATTTGTTTATTAAATTTTCTATTAATAAATGTCGAGTAGAGATTATTTAAATCGTGTGTTACTGTTACTATTATATAATTTCTAATTAAAAGTTAAGTTTTAATTATTTAATTTTGTACCTAAATCAATTCATTTCTGGTTGTAATTATTTGATCTTTTACAACTTACATAATATAAAATTATTTAATTACTACAATTGTTTTAAGTGAAACATTTGTTCATTATTTATAAATCAATGGTGTCTATAAAATAAAAGTTTGTAATTTTTCATGAATTTAATGAAACCAATTTCTACAAAGTAAAATTTTATTTTTACAATTTGTACTAAATGCAAACATATCTACATTTAAGTTTTTTTTTTGGTTACAACTAAGATACATTTACAAGAAAAAACCTTAGAGAATAATAAAAACAGTTAGTTCTTTATGTTATATCATTAGAAATGCTTCCATTCTATAATTATTAGTCTATTTTCATGATGGTGTAGGTGAGTTGACGGTATTCTGATGTTCATTCATGGAAATTTGTGTAAGCTTTTTACCAATTTTCTCATGAACATCAAGATATTTAGCTACACATCGATCTATACAAACAGATTCTCCTTTTCCCAAATCTGGTTCTGCATATTTGGGTAAAATGCACTTCTTGTGGCATGCTGATGTCATTCTATTGTACATATCTGACATCATCTCAATCTCTAATTCTTGAACTAATTTTAATTTAGCTTCATCTAATGGAGGTAATCCCGCCATTGTAACTTAACAATTATGTTTCTTATTATTAATAAACTTTTCTTTATCCACTTTCCAATATTATTTATGCTGTTTATTAATTTGTGCTTAGTTTTGCCTTTCTCCGTTCTTGCATCAGAGCACGACGTTGGTTATCAATTGATTTTTTCGCAAAATAAAATGAAGTCAATGCTATAACTGTACAGGCAACCCTAAAATATTTAGAAAAATTTATTTATGATGAATACATAGGGCGTCATTAACAATTTGGGGAATTTAAAGCATTTGAAACATTGAAATGCTGATATTTGGAGGTTAGAATATCAAAAAACAGAGGATGAAAGTTATGTTCATACAGTTATATTGATTTTACTTGCAAAAATAATTACATACCTACCATCCAGTCATAATTTTAGAAAACTTTGTTACGAACATGATTTATTTATATAGTTATAAATTTTGAAACATTAGATAAACTTCTGACCGATACTGCCGGAAACAGAGTACATGTGCTTCTCTAAAAATTTTCATGTATTTCATTATTCTCAAAAGCATATGTTTAGAGTGAATTATATTTAAATATGTCAAATTTAATAACTAAAAAAATTAATTAAATATACTATTGATTATTGGATGTATGAAATCATTTATTTCATTAATCTTTATTTGAAATATACACTGAGTAAGAAAGAAAAAAATGTTTTTTAAAAAATCCCGCGTGAATTTTTATGACGTCATTGTTGCCATGGTAATCAACAAACCGGAGTTCAACAGTTAGCGGATTAAAATGTGTTAATTTCTTTATTTTATAGTGTGAGAAACGTTGTTATTTAATGTTGTCATGGCTCATTTAGCTGAGTTATTTTGTAAATATCAATTATCTTAACATTTTTAGATAATAATTCAATAAAATTCTCATTAAACATCATTGTTATTCGAATTAATTATGATTTATTTTTTTGTAGGTTAAATATGGAAATCTATTCTTTATTTTAATGCTTTGAAGGTGCAAAAGATCCAATTTTATAACAATACTGGTGAGTTTTTATTCAGTTTGTGTTTAATTTTGTTACAAATTTATATAAAATTATTATTCTTTCTAAAATGGATAACTATTATCTCATAAAAGTAGTTTAGAAGCGAGTATTATCACCTAATTTTCAAAAAGTAAACAACAGAGGCATTTCAACATAAAAACGAACACCGCGTCGATCGAAATTAGTAAAACAACAAACAATGTTTTGCATTTTGAAAGTAAGGGGAACTAACAACCACTCCCATTTGCCAAGTACGTGATTCGTGCGAAAACAAAGATCTGGACGAGGAGAGAAGTGGTGAAAATTCAAGAGGGAGTAAATTCAACAGGGAAACTCCACGAGAGGAAAGGCATTAGATAGTCGAAACAAGGGGTGAGATAGGAGTGAACGTCAGTTGCGAATTTCGCGCACGAGATCTACGCAGATACATGAACTATATACGATAGTTCAACGACCACCGCCCTGTTCTCGGCCAACCCTAACACGTTCCAGGACTTGAGGGGGTGGCAGGGAGAAAGTAGACCGCGTATGCATCACCCAGATCGTGCAGAGGGCACCACGGTTTGCCACATAAAAAATTGAGCCAACCAGAGAGAGTGAGAGAGATGGATAGAATGAAGGGAGGACGAAGCCACCCCCTTGGTCGTTGTCGAGAAGTAGCAGCATCGAGCCCAGTTCTGTCGAGATCTGGTATAGAAGCTACTGGCCGCTTGTCTGCTCCCTTCTTTCGCTAGTTTCATTTATTTCCGTTTTAGTTCATTTTTGATTCCATTACGAATTCGTTCAATTCCATTCGTGTTGATTATAGAATCATCACCGGCACGAGTTACACCAACAACCGGCGTGCGTTTTATCGCATCAAACAACCGGCCACTTCTTTGTGCCGCTATAGATTTGTTACACAATACTAGTAGCATAAGTAGTAGCGCTTATAAATAGAGTGTATATATAGCTGAGATTAACTGATTAACCCTTTACCCTTCCCAAGAGGGTGTTGGAGATCGCGAGAGTTAGAGCAGGTGTAAATTGCTGCATCTACACTATCTGCACGTGCTCACCAGGAATTTCTACGTTTTTATTGAGGTATGCCCAATATTTTACTTAAATATTTTCTTTATCACATATCATCAAATCTTTCGCTCTTTTATCTTTATTTTGTATCACTTAATGAAGCGGTTCTTTTGTAAGCCAATACTTTTTACTGTTTTCGGAGTAATAAATATGGGAAAACACGCGGGAGATTAAATCTCAGACAAAAGAATATATAACTAGTGAACGAAAACTTGGAAGGGGTGGAGCTGAGAGTATTTTATAATCTTGAATTAATATTCCCCTTTAAAGGCGTGGCAATCTCTAAATCCAAAAATAAAGTAATGAATTAATCCAAGAGGAATTATTATGTACGATAATATCATTTGTTCTAGCTCTTATTAGATAAAACTTTATCCTTTTAAAAGGATTAACATAAAGTCTCATAAACTTTTAAACTGTCTACATAAATACCAACAGTGTTTAATACGACACTTGAAGTTTGAATATTTTTTATTATTAACATCATTAGCACCAAACATAAAAGAGTTGTTATAACAAATATGATTAAAAACCATTATCGTTTCAACCGGTAATGTCGTTCTGGAGATTTTCTAGAAATTTTAGCTTTATTTCTACCAGTAGCGAGGTCTAAACCGCCTCGAGTCAGCTGATTAAAATCGATAATAGCTAGACGTGGTTCTGCAGGATGCTCTGTGATCATCAAACTATCAGTCTTGATGGCATTGACCGGTGCTCCAGGACTTCGATACCTGTAGCTAGGATTTTTTCCACCGTGTCCAATGACACTTCCTGGTCCAGGTGTAATATTCATTCGTGTTCCACTCATTGATCGAAATCTAGCATCAGCCGGCAATTCAGGAAAATCCTCAGTGAAATATCTGCAAGTTGATGCATTAAATAATTTCTCAACATAAATCTCTATTCTTCTGAAATAAACAAATAAATTTTAGTGATAATTTAGAGGGAGGATTTATTCAAACCAAAATAGCAAGATAGCATTAAAGCCGATTGTCAAATTGGAGATTGATTACAAGTGAAAAGGATTGGAGGAAGCAGAGAGATATGGTCGAAAGTGCAGGGGAAAATTGATGGTTTACTCGTGGATGCTGGCAAGATGCAAAGGCGCAGGCGTTCTAGCTGTCCGGGGTCGTGGATCCCGGGGTTGCCGATGCCTCTGTCTGGACTGACGTCCCCGCTTATTCGACGGCTGGTCTGGCAGTCCCGAGGGTATCAATCCTGTCAACTTGTAGTATTCCAAAAGAGAACGAGCTAAATTTCTTCCTACTCTGTAATCTACCATCCCCCAGCTGATGGTCAAGGTTTTTTCATTGTAATCCTTCATTTTCAGAGGATTTCAATAATTTTAAATTTGATAATAAAAAAGGATACAACTCTCTTCAGTGTAGGGAAGCAAACCAGATGATCCTTTTCGGTAATAACCATACATTGACACTTGAATTGTATAGCAATTGACGTGTTCACTGAGAATTGAACATAAAAAACGCCTTGCTGTTCCACCTTTATGAGGATCTTGGTTGTACATTGTATTATCAGGATTGTAGTCTTCTGTGTATTGAGCTAGGAGCTTCGGTAGGACGATGTGACGTTCGTACCTGAAAAGCTAGCAGCTATAGTTTAGAAAACCTTGACGATTATCATAGTCTTTATTAAAATATTAATACATCTTCTTCCACTTCATATTATATATGATCGTATATTTTATCACGATGATATGAATTGCATTCATAATAACTATTAATATAATTTTTTTTATCTATAGGCTTTACATAATATTTAGATAAATAAAAGTAGCTGTTATTTTAAGATTCCTAATATAAAAGTTTAGACTTTGTTAATCGATCAATTTTAACTTTAGCAACATTTTCAATAATACTTCATTCAGAATGCCTAACTTCAGTTGGATTAGTTATGAGAACAAATGTATTAAGAAAATTTTGACTAAGTTTTTTGCTCCAAAAAATTCCTCTGTGAAAAAATCTCCAACTTCATTTGACATTTTTGTAAATAAAAAAATGGGAAATGAAATAATAATTGAAAGTAAAAAATGTAAATATTATTGAATTATAAACTCGAAAATAATATATACTGTTTTTCTTTCTCTCATAAATATTCTGTACCAGAGTTCTAGAAAGCCTGAATAAATAAAATACACGCGATAATATTTTTCTACTTGATTTGATATTTTTGTTATAACAAAAAAAATGGAATAAAGATAAACATCAACAAAATAACAAACTATTTTTCGAGATTATTATTGAGTATGAAAAATGAAATTAAGGCTTAAAAAAAATAATGTTTTAATAAGTTGACATAAATGTTTTTCTTATCAGTAATCAACTTTAGTTAAAATGTAAATCTTTTTATAAATTGTTCGTGATAATTCAAACTATATTAACTTTTCTTTGCATAAAAAATAACCATACTGATTAGATTTAATTTTCTTTTTACCTTCTGCAATTTAGAATAACTAGTGTATTTGGAAAAAAATTTAATTTAACAAAATTGCTTTGCAGAATGAGTCGATAAAAACCATTTAGTTTTGTAATTACCACCTCAATAAGAGAGAACATTTTTTTTATTAGCTATTTTCAATTAGAATTCTAAAAATATCATGAAGTTGACTTCATCTAGAATTATTAAATAAAGAAATTTCTAAGATACAACTCTGTAAGCCATCAATAACAAGTAATTTGTGACTGTCGATTTATAACACTATTTTATTACATAAATAATTAAAAGAACAACTTGCTTTGCTATAACTCTGTCCAAGTTTCAATAAAGTATAGCTTTTCTACTGATAAAAAATCAATCTTCACTAAACATTGATTGAACTGGCTTTCAACAGACTATAATTTTTAAATTCTTGTAAGTTCCAATCATTCTATAGAATTGATTATAAAAATTATTTAATATTCATCAAAAAAGTTGTTTTTAGTTATTGTAATTTGTAGTGAATGCTCTAAAAAATTATCATTCTGATTATTGTGCTCCAAAATATAATTTCTAAAGTACTCTAAAAATATATATACCCTATTTTTTACAATAAAATATTTCATTGAATCAGATTCAATCTCACCTGTAAACATCATCATATGTATTTCCATACACGAACAAACCAGTAGCGTTGGTATGAGTGTGTAAATCAAGCACACAGTCCAATGGCATATTTGCATTTTTATCAAGAGATTCCAGCAAAGTCCGTGTAGCTAATAGAGTTGGATGGATCCACTCTGAAATTCGATTCCAGGCTCGATTCAGATCCACTCCCATCAACGTTGATCTAATAAACAAAGCAAAGATTATTTCATCAGAGATCTACTGTATCCTATTTTCAACTTTTTCAATTTAACTCCAGTTTTATGAAACCAAACTTACCTGTAGTTACCTAGATAAACTCCGTCGGGGTTGAGCATTGGAATGATCTTGAAGACAACATAATCTCTGAGGACTTGAGCAATAGGATGTGCGCTTACTAAAAAGTCCATTAATCCTTGACAAACAAAAGAGGATGGAGATTCCCCAGGGTGAACTCTGCTGAGAACAGCCACAACTTTCTTTGGACGGTCTTCACTATTAGATCCAATTGTTACCAATTCAAGTTTTCTCTTTTGAATTGATGATGTTAGAGTCTCTCGCTTTACTGATGCACACTTGGCACAAAGGTTATCTAAATGTCCCAGATATCGAGTGTAAGAGTAAGGGTAAGTTAGAGCAAATTGGTATACTTGATCTTCTCGATCAAAGTTAAAAGCAAATGTTAGGACATGATGATTCTGATGCTGTGGTGATTTATAATAGTATACTTGTCTTCTTGGTATCCTTTGCCATTTAGAATTATTTGTGCTTTTGACTAGAGGTGTCATTCCATCTCTAAATAAATTTCTACTTTTGGATATGTTGACGATGTTGAATAGAACACGTTGATCAGCACGAACATTATCAACAGTAAAGTTGAACCAAAATCTCAATCGAGGGCTACATGTATCAGGTCTAATGAACAGATCATATTCGTACTCTGAAATTAGATCTACCCGACCTAAGTTTCCGGTTTCAAAGGACGCATCAAAGCACAAGTGACCTTTTTTTGCTTTGCCACTATGTCCTGGTGGGCGTATGATCAGTCTGCTAACGTTACCAAGACCTCCCTCTGCATCACTGTCATCACTGTCTGGGGAAGATAATTTTTAGTCAACATTAAGTAGTTTGATGCTGATGCTTGCTATTTAGTTTCGGTATTAGATGTTATAATTAGAAAAATAAAGGAAGTGGTGTTGAATTTGATCAAACAGACTCTGTCACGTGAGAATAATTTCTCGAAATGCAATTCGTTCTACAGAACTAAATACTTAAAAGGGAGAGTACACATAGGGATCAACTACCTATTCAGTCGAATGGAAGAGAAGACAAGGACCACATGCAAAAGTGGATTAAATGTGCTGAAGAATAATTGCTTTACCGACACACGACAGAGTCTGTATAGAGTTTTGTCACGGCAAAAAGGGAGCTTGGCTTCACCCCAAATTGACGGTAACTTTTGTAGAAATTTAATAGACGAGAAAAATTTACTAGATATGAATTTTGAGTGTTGACTTATTGGTCATAGGTGTGTAGACTTTTCAACACCATGATATTCATTCATAGTTTAATTAAGAATTTTATAAACGATAAAAATAAAATAACAATCTAACCAGCTTTATTATAAAGACTAGTATGTTCAAGAGGATCACGATGTTCAAACATATTTATTGAAAATTTCTGTTAAATGATAAACACAGAAATGTATCACCAACTCGCGGAAAATACGAAGCAAGACTGATAGTCAGAACTGAAAGTCGAGCTTTGAAAACTCCTTCCTCACACGTTAGTGCACCAACCTACGTGCAACACTCGCAGTTGAGGATCGCGTTTCGGTCAATCTTCACTACGTCGCTCACAGTTCGTGTTTGTGTTTGACACCTTTCTACTTGGCAACATGAAATTTCTGACATGCTTCCGACAACTGTTATTCCATTCAAATTCACCTTCATACTGATAATTGATCTAATTTAACGCATAAATAGATGCATAATCATTGAGCAATTTCAACGGTAATTGAATTGTTTAATTTAACTGAAAAAAAATAAAATACATCGTTAATTGAATTTAAAAAAAAAAATAAATAAAAAAAATCAATTATTTTTTTTTTAATTATTTCGTTAATAAGAATGTTATAAATATTTTAATATTATCTGAAATATTTCTAAAAATAATTATTTGAATTACAGTTTAAATTTATTTTATCACAGAAATAAATAGCTTACAATAATATTGGAAAAAAAATTATTAAAGCATGAAAGAGAGTTTACATTGGAAACTAGTGTGGTAAAAAAGCGATTATGAAAGAAACCTGTTGAAAAAAATTTCTTTATTAAATAAGCTGATTAAATTTGATTTAGTAGATCTCATAGAACAAGACTTAATTGACCCCGATCGTTGATAGAATAGCTCTTCTTTACTCAAGGCAATTGAAAGCCATTCCGTGATGTCATGCAACTTGGTTCATGATCGTGTTACTCGAACGATCCTCCGTCACTTATTTCTATGCTATTTAGGAAGGCTTAGATAGCCGAGATATACTTGCGTGAACAATGCCGTAAACAGTATAAAAATTCAGCTTATCGTTTTATTTGTATTGTAGAAGAGATACTTTTATGTTTAATTGTATCTTATGTCGATTTTTTTTTCTCAGCTCTTGACAGTCTAGAGTGTCATTTGATTGATTCAATAATTTTAATCAAGAGACAAAAATAATTCTTTTGGAATATTTAAAATAATTTTTTTTATTTAATAAAATCACACTTAAATTGAAATAACTCATTTCCACTAGAGAATCAAATTTTTTTTTCATAAAAAACAGCTCTCTAAGGATTTGTCGAGGTGATATGATTGAAAGAGAATTAGTAAAAGTTGAAATCAAACAAGTCATCTAACTTTCTCTTGAATTCGATAAAATCGCAATTTAAATAACGTAATTTGTGTTCTACATAATTTTTTTTTTAAATTTATTTCTATAAGCTTTTTTATCTTCTCTTGCATCGTACAAGTTGTAGCTCATTATCGAATTCGATGTTTGAGCTTGATGAGTTTTCTAAAAAGCAATAAATAGGAACTCTGGAATTGGAGAAAAGTTTTTATGAGCCTTTAAATACACTAGTGTCTATACAAACTATATTTATAACTTTCACCGAGTGAAATATATTTATTTATTATTTTTTTTTTTTTTTCGTAATTAACAAGAGGTGAGAAAGAAGGTCGAAAATTTATATGTGAGAACAATTTTATATATACTAATAATCAGAGTATTATTTAGAGGTGAATAGGAGTGTGTATACCTTGTGAATAATAATACGCATGGACGAGTCCCTTTATCATTATCTTTTATTCGTAGAATTCGCAAGACAATCACAAAGAGAGAGGGACAAAATAATGATGTTAATAATAAACCTCTGCAACCTCAAAAGAAATGTCTTTTAAATAAAAAACTATATTTTTTTTCAGTCAAAATGATATTCAAAATCATCAAAATTTTTCAGCTCATTGAACAGAGAAATGAAATAGCAAATGTATAATTTGCATTTAATGCAATCACCTGCAGAGGGCAATCGACTGCAGTCTTGCAAATTGTGATTTCAAATTATCGACCCTCAACAGAGGTGTTGAAATTCATATTACGAAGGTTGATTTGTGTGGAAGGGAAAATATCCAAAGTCTTGCGTGATTGGTTTTCTCACAAAGGTGTTGGATTTTATTCACATCAACATGGATATTTGATCAAATGTAAAATTCACATACGAGAGAGAATTGGGAAAATATACATAATATTTTCATAATAATATTGCAATAACAGTCTCTGTACATTTCGTGACTGCGCAAATAAACCAATCTACAATTCTAGTCTCGTGTCATCATGATGCTACAACATTTCAGCGTCTCACTTTTCACGATTGCCTGCAGTCATGTATGACAATAACGCGTTTTCAAGCTAAGAATGATGTTTGAATCAGTGTTTATTTGTATTTTTGACAATAAAGGATATAGAAATATGCAGAAAGAATATTACGTACCAGAATCAGCGTCTGACATTTTCAAAGTATCACAAAGGATCAACTAAAGGCTTAACAAGAAAGAACGTTCAACTTGGCGACACTTTGGCTACTCTCTTATCTACCCCTGCCCTGTTTCCTAGGGTTTGTTGAATCGATATACGTACATTTGTGACTGAATTAACTGAAGAATTTATGAAAATATATTTCCATATCTTGTCAACTGTTTTTCATTACTTTTTTATTATCTAGTAAATTTAATGCATATTTCTTCTAAATATTTTATAAGCATTTCATTCGAACAGAAATATTGTTTTACAATCAATTATAAAGTAATTTTAATGATGCAGAAATGTATTTTAGGAAACATAAATAATTTGCTTTGGGAGAATTGAATTATGATAATTTAATTATATTAAATTATTACTGATGGTTGATAAATTATATCTTGACATTTATAATAAATGTTGCTTCTTTGAAAGAACTTTAAGAAACTTAGCTCTTTAAAAGCTTCGTCTTACTGCAAAAGGAGTCATATTAACAGAATAAATCCTCAGCAACTTTTGTAAGTGTCTATATTAGATCCTTCAGGTCGAGTTCATTTAATAGAGATAAGATTTTGTAAAGCTAAAAGTCATATTTTAAACAGAATAAATTCGAGTAAATTTAACATAAATTAAAAGTTTGAAGAAGAATACGTAAGTTTGTTTAAATATTCTTGTTAAAATTGCAATCTTCATAAAGCATTTCTTTATCATAATTTTACTATCAATTAACTGATTTTTGAGTGAATAGTGAGTAGTATTTACCAGTGAAACCAATAAAAATAAAATTATATTGTAGATGTAAGAGTACATTTTATGATTCATCATTTGAAACTTAACTCGTTGGAAACTTGGAAATAAGAGAAATATCTGATATAGAGTTGATGTAGGATTAATATTCTCCAAGGTATTTCAGCATGATGATGCTGTTGGAGATCTACCTATTTCTAAATAATCTTATATTTGCTTAAAAAGTCTTACAGACTTCTTAAATACTTTTTGTACATTTTATCTTCTATTTATTGAACATTTTTACTGGAGTATACATTCGAATTTTTATGGTCCTCTACATCAATCCTCTAGACTGAAGAAACTTCAATCTCTTACAGTGGAGAAACATTTATCCAATTGAACAGATGTTCCAGTAAACTGCACTTTTTTTTAGAAATTTTTTCTACTTTACGATCATGGACGTTTTTTCATTATTTTTTTTTTTTTCTAATTTTTTAAACTTACTTTATCGCTTAGGACTGCATTGATAAATTCTTCTTTCAAGTTATTTTTCTTCAACTTTATACTCTTTCTTCCTTACAACTCATCTGAAAGTCTCAAGAAAAATTATGACCATCAATAAATATTCATCGTTTTACCTATTTCTCGTACAGTTACTATAATAGAGAAGAAAAAAAGTGAAGTCTTTTCTGCTAGTCTTTGTAGCAAGTTCATCATTGCATCAGAGTTGTAAAAAAAATCTTGTAACATTTTTCATTGAAATTTATTCCATCAATGTAACGTCCATGTTATTATTATTATTATTCTAATTATTGGATACCATCGATTGCATTTTTATTGAGATATTTTTCATTTATAAACACAACAGAGATGCAAAGTGGAACAGAATATATATGTCTGCCCCAACATGTATTTTTCTACTTCAGCACATTTTATATTACAGATGCATTGATTATTTACTCTTGTTCTTTTTTCTATGTAATTCATTTTTTTTTGTTTTAAACTGTACACTTGAGAATATCATTACTAACCTTTAGTTTATAATAGTCGAGAATGTTAAAATACCGTCCAAGGCAAAAGTTAAACTTTGTGTAATGTATTAATTCCTCAAGAGTTTCGTTGAAATCTGCTTTGTTTGAGAGTCTATTGTCTTTTTTTAGTCTCAGTAAATTTTATCGTGCATTACCCTCTCTCAAGTCGTGTATTTTGGGCTAAATCTGAGGGTCTGTTTAAGAAGGGTAGAAAATTTTTTCAAAGGGTTATCATAACAAGGGGATAACAATTCAGTTATAAATATTTTCCTGTCAGTATCTCTAACATCTTCCTGGCAGTTTAAATTAATGGAAATAATTAAATTAAATTGATATTAGGGGATTTGTTGGAATAATCATTTTTGCAACAATATCAAGACAACGCATGCGTTAGTGAATCAGCGCGCCAAGTCAGGGCGTGTTGTGCAATGGAGAGTGGATACCCGACGCTCTTGGCTAACCAAAGACCTGAAGAAGGGATGATGATGGTGTAGTTGTTGATGTTGGGGGGTTAGTACATTTGCGAACCATAGTCAGGAGTGTAAGAAGTAAAAAAAAAAATGATGCAAAAAAAAGGTATGTACTTGTGTATGTGGTTGGTTGGGAATAGGGCGGAAGGAAAAGCTAGTGAGAAAATCGTTAGACTGAATGATTGTAAGAGTATGCGAACGATCGATAATCGAAATACCCCTACTTATACTGCTACGAGACGCTTCTTCTATCTCTCTTTGCACCCTCTATTGCGACTCCACCCATCTGTACTTGACATGACAGTGGCGTAGCAAGATGACATTACTACATGAAAATTCCACTAGAGAGATATCGAAAGATTACTGAAGAAAAATATTTCTTTGTCTTTGAATTAGAATTTTTTTTGTCTGCAAAAAATGGAATTTTCAACTTCCTAACCACTGAAGATATCGACTCCAGACAAATTTATTATTCCTAATATATTCTTCTCATATTTAATTGATGAGTTATTAAAAAAAAAAAAAATTAAATTGTCATAAAATAAAAGATTATTTTAACAGCAGAGGTTTATTGCAATTAAAATAAATATTTCTGTGTACAAAAAAATTTTCTAATAGAATTATCAGAGTCCCTTTTAAACTCAAGTTAGGATTGTAGAAATGTATTTTCTCAAATTTGATAAGACCATTTGGAATAGAAAGCTTTCAGCTTTTCAAGAAAAATAAAATTCATGAAATTACTAGACGTCTCTTGGTTTGAAAGTCATAAAAATTTAAAATCAAAACTGACTTCATTATTTCGAGAGAGAGTTGAGAAAAATTACATAGCAATTCTATAACATGAATTTTAATGAAAATTCTAAACTTTTGGAATAATCTTTATTTTATCAAAATTCACTTTTTTTTTTTCTCCATAAATGTTCAAAAGTGTGTAAAAAGTTGAAACTGTTTTTAAAATTTAAATAACATTCAAACTAAATTGCAACCACTTTTATTAATGTTGAAAACATCAAAAGAGGAAGAATTGTCTAATGTGTTGAGTTGTGTATGAGCAGTAATTGAATCAAACACAATCTGAACAGGTTTGCTTATGACAAAATAAATCGAAAATAAAAGCTTTTAATACCATAATATAAAGTCCATGAAAATCTGTTATTGTCAATTTATAACATAACATGACAACTGTTTCAATAAAAGATCTCCTGGTCTGATAGACTTGAATAGAATTTTAAAATGTATATTCCCGCATGATCATATGAAGGCAGCTGGCTATAAAAGACGATCATTTATCAGTTGCACTTTAGCGTAAAAAAAAGGGTAAAAGGTCGGAGATAGAGATAATGTTAGAAAGCGATTATCTGTAGCCAAGAGAGTCCTGACCTTACCCAGTCTCACGTAAAAGAGAAGCGCAAGCGTATGAGAATGAGAGGGAAAATATACTACAGGAACTTTATTCTCTTGTAAAAGAAAAATTATTCTTCCGTGTATACACCGTTTCATTTTATCATTTCCTCCGTTCTTTTCTTTTTTTTATTTCCATTCATTCTGATAAGACACGAAATTTTATTCACTGATGAGAATAGATGCATTTTTTTCTCACCAGTTTATATATCACTAGAGTGAAGTATGTTGTAGTACATTTTTCATTCTCTTCCTTTGTTAATTTTTAACTCTTGTACTGACATTTTGTTATCGTTTATGTATCTCGGATACAAATTACTTCTGACTGTATACACAGCCATTATTCAATCGAATTATCATATCCATCAACATTGTCTATTTTAATATCTTCCTTGCCCACGTGTAAAATGGAAGCTTATCGCAACTCATCAACAACAATCAATATTTCGATGTCAAAAATTGTTAACCCTCACACTGTACCTTCAATTTGATATTATATTTAGCTGTAAAACTGTTGTAAATGACGAATGTCACAATAGAACTTGATAAATTTATTTTTTACCGCAACTTGGTTATTAAAATTAAAAAAAAAAAAATCGTTTTACTTTTTATTTTAATAATAGTTACATGGAAAAGAAATATGCTATAAATATACATTTAGTATTTTTAATTTATAATGAATATATAATGTATTATTGCAAATCGTAGTGTTTTATTTTAATGCACTTAATGTGTTTCAATATTACGTCATTTATTTAATTAATTAGTAGTTATATTTTATCCACTATAATTAATCATTAATAATCTTATAAGATGTTTACAAAGTAACTTTAATGTTAATAAAAAGGATGACGTCATTTTAGAATACTTTAAGTGTATTGTAGTAAAACATCTTTAAATCTGAGATTTGCAGTGTATATGAACAACGACCACCTTCATATGGTTTAATTTATTTTAAATATAATTAATTAATATTTTTTCTTGGCTCATGCTATTGGGTCTATTTAATTGTTATAAATATACTTTAAAAAATACTGAGGTGAAGTACTTGATGTAATTATGTTTTAACATCAATCAGAATCTTATTCTAACTGATATTAAATGACAAGAACAAAAAAAATAGATAAGCATTTTGAAATCAAATCACGGCTTGTTTCTTTATCTCATGAATTCTCCAAAAATGATGATGAATTTTTTCTATCGTATATAAACCATCTTTTGGAGATTAATAAATGATTCATAAGTCTGAAAAAAAGGAAAGTGTGCTGAAATAAATGATAATTCGAAGATAAATCGATGCTTGCCATAAAAGCACATATCTTTGTAAAACATGACAGAGGAATTTGAGAATGGCATCGAGATGATCCCGCGAATTTTCACACGAGTTTATCCTAGCCGTAGCAGCAGTAAGGGATGGCTGCACTCTCCACCATCTCTTCACTCCCCTCGAATCCGCCTCCTCATCATTATCAAGAGCCCGCGCGTGCGTTCTCGAGCTCACGATCGAGTGATCCGATTCTTGTACATACTCATTTTTTCTTCCATCTCCCTTTCTCTGACTTGGTTTCTCGTTTTCACACCCCCGTAAGTGACTGAGGTGCGTGCGCATACACTAAGGGAGGAAGAGTAGGAAGGGGGATGGTTTTCGCAAGTTCTTATTCTATCTTTTACTACAGTGAATATCATCTCTGTCATACCCTGGGACTCTCGACTGGGTCTCTGGCCGTACTATGCTACCCCTCTCGGTGGTACTCCATGGAGGGTCGAAGCCACTACTCCTTGAACAGGCGCATTGGGTAGCTTTGGGTGCAGCCGCCGGGTCTGAACGTGCTCCACCCGTCAGTTTAGTTACCGCACCACATAAGGCATTGCGTTGTAGACACCGTTATAACCCGCAATATTATTACCTTACTTATATTCATTAATTGATTAATTCATTCATTCGTTCGTTCTCGTACGTTGATCCTCCCTCCAACAAGCTAACAAGTTTGATATATATACATTTTACACATATATATTTATTACATAATAGTTCGTGCGAGTAACATTACGTTCAACCACAAGTCTCGTTTTTTAATCGCGAGTTACACTTTTCCCAATCCCTAAATTCCCTAAAACGACACTCCTTTACTTATCGAGTAAAATAACTCAATCATTATTTTTCAATTATATTTATTCTGTTAATTTGTCTCTACGATCATACATCATATATTTCACAATCAAATTCACCTTTCAAAATTATTATCATTCTTCTTCTGATTATTATACTCGGGTTTGGACTTTTCTACGTAGTCTTGCTGCTGATTAGAAATAATTATTCTCACGTTTTATATCCAGATACATTGATACATGATATAACCGCGTCTAAATGTATTTATCGTGACAGATAAATATTATTTCAAACAAACGGTGGTTACAAACAAGACAAAAAGTCTCAGCTGGAAGATCATTATTATTCAAACACTAGATGTTTGTGGTGATATTCGGACTTTGATACACTGATGATGTCTCTCATGAAATATTGATAGTTTTTCAATTATAATAAATCGACAATTTTTAGCCAATTAATTTTTTAACGTGAGATGAGTTTAAAATATACATCTTAATACTCAAATAATATTAATTGTCCAAATAAGAAAAAAATAAAAAATATATATATATATTTATATATATAATATAAAACCCATCACTGAGTTTCGTTCTGCGCTATAGTCAGCATCCTCCAACCACTGATTTTCATCGTTAACCGGTATGTTCATTTTTTTCTTTACTTTGTGTTCAGTACTGCCTGATATAAATTTTATATTTATTACTTAATTATTCATTATTATTGATCGCTATTTTGTAATATTATTATAATAAGTTTAGTTTGTTCGTTTAATTATTATTAAATCCCACCAATTTTTGGGATTGTTTAAGCTTTTTCCATCCCATTTTCCTTTTTTTCCTTATTCTTATTAATTCCACGATGGAGTTGTTGGTACGCTCATGCTAACAGGCTCAGATTGATTAAAAAATAAATAAATACACAATCGGAATATTTTTTTTATTATTTTTAAAGTTTTATGAGTGACAACGAAATTTGATAAAAATCATTAATTATTTAATAGAAAAACAACTCTTGAGTTTAACGAGCCATAAATTTCTATATAAAAAAAAACCACCTGGATGATTGTAATCCTTTCTGAAGGACACCTTGGCAAGTGGATGGAAAAAAAAATAGTAATGAAAAAAAATTGAATGATAATAAAAGTAAAGTAGACTATTATTTTTTATCTGATGATAGAAGTGCTCATTTCTCTTTTTTCTCTTTTTTTTTATTCTCAATACCGCATAAATATCTTTAAAATCATTAAGTGAGGTCTTGCCTGGGTGTGGCTTCGAGCTGAGCGTACCGCGACGACGCCGACTCCGATGTCGACGAAGAAGCTTGCAAGCTTCTTTCTTTTTTGCTGTGTATAAAACTTCATAATTCTTTTTAAATAAACTCAAGCATATAATTTAAAAGAATAAAAAAAAAAAAAAATCTATAGAAAATATTCTTTAGACATCAACCCCCAAGTGTATTCATCAGGTGTATAAAGATGGCGCTGAACGAAGAAAATACTACTGGCAAGAGTGCTTTATATAAAAATCAATCGAAGAGTATAAAGCCAAACAAAAAAGAAACCAAAAGAATAAGAAAAAAAGAAATGGAAAAAAAGTTTTCGCGACGCATCGGGGTCGGCAACCCCACATTTTCCATTCCCTATTCCCAAAGCATTGTCTCAAGGGACGTTGGGTATACCACGAGGGGTGCGAGATCATGGGCAGTCAAAAAAAAAAGAAGGAATCTGAAAATACTAACGTAAGTAATACCTCGCATAAACCCGCTTTGCTTTTTTAAGTATAAAATTTTTTCAAGCATTATTATCAACACTTTCCTTATGCAAATGCTAATAATAAATTATATTTTCAAATCATCATCAAAAAATGGCCATGATAACATTAATTTATGCGATTGAATGTGCATAAATTATTGAATAAAAAAAAACTGTGCATGGAACCGATTTATTGAACAAGAGATGTGTATGAAATTGCATTGTTTTAAGGGGAGAAGTGATGGGGGTGAGAAGGGGATGATGAACGGAGGTTTTTTAAGAGGGAAAGAGAGATAGTGCGAGCATTGGGGAGCGGCAGACTCGCTTGTCGGTTATTGATCGCTTCTAGGTCCATGTGTCGCGCGTGCGTTTTTGCTCGAGGGTGAACCTGCGAGGGTGAGTCGAGGGGTGCAAGAGAAGGAGAAAGAGTAAGAGAGAGAGAGAGAAAGCCAACTGGGGTTCATATACCCCCGGGTTAGCTGCAACGCCGACGTTCCTTCCAGCCGTACCACATCGACCAATCAATGGAGCCCCTCGGACACTCTCGGTCTCTCTTATTTTATTTCACTCTCTTTCTCTTTCTTTCACTATATTTCGTTCTTTTACATAATCCGTTTCTGCTGTTATGTCCACTACACCGGTAATAACGATGATTCATGTTGGATAAATTATTTTACCTTGTCATTGATTACCACCAATATCAACAATCGAATATTAATATTTCGAAGTATTTATGTTCAAAAGTATCACTGAGAAACAAATTTTATGCTGTATATAAAAATGTTCATTCAATCGATAAAAACAGTTTAGAATATTTGCAAATGAAATATTTTATTAAATTTAATTAAATGTATTTTGGTATTTGATTTATAATAAAATACTATCAACAAACCATAGATTTCAACACATCATGAAGTGTGTATTTTATTAATGAATTATTTTTTGGTTATTTTAAGTAACCATCAGAACTAAATGTATAAAAATTTTACCAAGTTATCTCAAAAAAAAAAATGTTTTATTGCGACTATTCAATATTTTATTAGTTAAAAAAAATGCTTCTTGTTCATAGTAAAATTTTTTCTCAACGTATTGTTCAGTATTTAATTGCTGAGGTTTTAAAGAATGTTATTTGCTAATTTCTAGTTAAAAGCAAGTTTAAATAGCACTGTTTATTATTCGGCAAAAAGTAAAATTATTCGGGAGGCTTCAAAAAGAGAGCAAGAATCAAAAAATACCATTCTTATACCAACTGCCACCATTGCATGATACAGTGGGCGTTGTGTAACAGCATATGACGCTAAACTAAGGGGAAACTTTTGAATCGTTTCATTTCTCATATTTAAACCATTTGGTGTCACTAATATTATGTCTTACCTTGAAAACCTATTGTGTAGTTTAGTCGGTTTTAAAAAAACGTTAGAGTATCTCGCAGATGTTACACGGTTATTTGTATTGCTATGATATGTTATGAAGACGCTGTTATGTATGATTATAAAAAAGAAATTGGTCTGGAAGGTTATCTCTTACATGTTTGCTTGAAATAGCTTTTAATCGATTATTTCATTTGTTGTCAAAGATAATCGATAGGCAAGGTATATTTTTTTTTATAAAATTTTCCTAAGTAATACTTTGTCTTTTATTTTAGAAGTAAGAGTATTTGTGAAAGTAAAACTGTAATAACAATAGACGTTTTTGTCGATAATTTGTTGCTCTATATACACGGAATTCTCAGTAAAAGAGTTTCCGACTAGTTGTAAAGATGACAGTAAAGATAATACTGTTGGAAAATTGCCGAATCGATTAACTGTCGTCTTCATATCACTTTCTGCTTCCAATTTTGTCTTTTATTGCAGCTGGTCATCTATTAAACTAAATTCAATTGACACTTTTATTTTTTCATTTCAAACATTATCGATTATCGTTGCATGTACTCGTTTTTTAGCTACAATTATTCCAGCATTCATCTTTTTATTTCAATATAAAACAAACATATTTGGCTTCCAAAAGCACCACTTATACCTTCGTAAACGTTGCAACAATCAGCTTGAAATAATTTTTTTTTTATTTCAATAGAACTTGGTAATATTGAATAAAGCTGAATTATTCAATTAATTAAACTTTTTTAGTAGCTAATTAAATTCAAAATATCTCTAAATAAATATAGAATGTTGTACTTTATCAATAACTCGTTGATGAACTGCTAGCTAACTGGATATCAATTGATGAAAAAAGTTTATTTATTGTGATGAAGGAAATGAAATTTATCTCAGCTTCCTGGTGGAATAAAAAATAATCTTGAATATCTTTTCCAGTTCTTCAGCCATCATAGGATGTTGAAATAAAAAATATAATTCTCAAGCTTTGAATATAATTGGACCAAAAATAATGAATAGCAATTCAAGAGTTCAATTTACTCTACAGCTCTTTGATATTATCAGTCAAATTCATCAGTCAGACTAATTAAAATTTTATTTCTCATCAATTAGTCGTGGTGATGAAAGCTTTCAATTGATATAGAAAATGTTAAAATTTTTATACAACATCTCAAGCGTAACAATCGTTGCTGGGAAATAGGTTCATGATAGAAACTGCTCTACACATTGGCTTTATGATACTTATATCCATGTCGAATGGATCTAAGTCATTTAGCAGAATATAATTCTCATGACCCCTGAGGTCATGTATTCTAAAAGGTAAATTCAATCCACCGGGACATTTAAAGTGTCTGCAAGCTGGTATACAAGATGCAAGAAGCTCAATATTGTACAGAAAAAGCAGTAGAATTAGCAGCTGTAGCCAAATCCAGGGTTGCTCATTCGTCAGCCCCTATTTGGAGTCGTCAGCTGAAGTGTACTTGGTATTATTTAGGCATTTACAGTAACTAACTAGCTTATGTACGTCGTCCATATTAATCCCTCACTACTTTTTCTATCTAAATAAAAAGTGCCCATCATTCTGAGTAAATTTATATTAGCTTTCAACTAAGCAACATGACTGTTTACTCTGCCTTATTCTTATTTTATTTCCTAGATTAATCGATAGAGACATTTTTCACATGAACGATTTAATGTTCACTTGTTTACTATACTATTTCTTTTTTATACAATTTTTAGGATTTAGTCATTTTTCTTTACTTTTTGATTGATGGGATAAATATTTTCTAAACGAATACTCAGCTATAGTTCACCAATAAGATACACTTATAATTATGATCGAAATATTACATTTCTGATAGAAATAGTTGATGTTTTTTTTTAAAAATGATTTCATTTCAATTATTTATTAATTGAAAATTAAATGAATATTAAAAAATTCTATTTATATTCTAGTAATTAAATGAATGATATTTTAAATTGCTTTTATAATTAAAAATTGAGATTGAACACATGATAAAATAATTGAAAGTCTGCTGGAATTCTTATTTTTTTTGTCAAATCAATGTCACTGATTTCTCTCATTGTTTCTAATCCCTTTTACTGGCACGTAGACTAAGCTAAGCCTATATGTCATCCTTCACCCGACCACGAACTCTTGTATATTTATAGTATTTATACGAGTATGTATTTATAATTTCACTAGGGATAGTTAGCAAAGCAGTAAAATACCACAACTACATTTCAAAATTTTTTGCATTTTCACTTCTTTTATTAATACTTACACTTGTGTTTATTCATTATCGATAAAAATTCCTTCGTGTCTTAAATTTAAACTTGGATCATCTAGAAGAATAATTACATAACAAAAAACAATCAAAACAGAATTTATATTACATTTGAAATATATTGTATTACAAAGTTTGACTACCTTTTGTTGGAGATGATTTAATGATAGAGAGGTGTAAGTGTGATTCTTAGAAGCAATGTTGGCTAGGTGTTGACCAAAATATTGGCTCTAGGGCCAAATGTTGTTTAGATTTCTTCCATCAGACTCGCGTAATTTTTCCATGTCATTGTTATTATTCATATATATGAGGATGTTATTTTCTATTTCCTTGTCTTTATCATTAGGTCGATGGCATTTATAGAGGAGGTCAGGGTAGATGCTTTAAATAAAAGCACTAAATGAACCTATCATAGACCTTAGTAACTTTAGTTAAAGTTCACTGAAATATTAACATTCATAACATATATAAAATTTATTATCTGTTGAAATAAAGTAGCTAAGACTATTTGTGATAAATGAAATGAGAGTTTTAATACCTCAAGGATATTAAAGGACGTTTAAGTTTACACATCCAAGTATAAACTTCAAAATTAATGCATCAATAGTTGATGGTATAACAAGTTATGCAAATTCCTAGAATAATACTCAGGGAAGTTATTATGTAGACAGCCCAAGTGAGAATACACTAACGATCGATAAAATTATATGATACTAGACTGCACTGTAATGTCTGCTTCAAAGTTTCTCGTTGACCTTTCAAGGATTTTTAGTTCTATTGTTATCACTCTCACTCTTATCTCGATTACATTTCTCATGAAGGAAATAATATCAATTCTTAATGTCTCTAATTATTTGACATTGTTTTAATTTAATATTATCTCACTTGCAATTAATTATTGCTTTCTGCTGCTTTATTTAAAATGGAGATGATATCCAAAGGCATCGATAAGTATGTAATTATTTTGATTAAATTTTTTCATTAGAATAAAATGATTCTTTATTGGGTTTTTCTAAATTATAGAAAATAATTTTTTTGTTAATTAAACGTGAATTTAATTAAATTTTGATTGAATTTGAAGGACAATCAATGCCATAATTAAATCATTTTTGACAAGAGGGATTTATTTAAATCATCAGTAAAATAGCACAAGATTGACTTGTTAGTTATTTCCATTTATTAAAATGAGTTTATTAATTGAATAAATTCTGTATTAAACATCACAATTTTTTTTTTGAGCTTGCAAATTATAAACAGTCATGATGAAAGCGACGGTTGTTTATTAAAAACGAACAATCCCTGAAGTATACAATTAACAGAATGAAAGGAAGGACGTTAATTAAATTTTAATGAATAAATTCAGATACAATTATTTCACTTTAAACTTCAGAAGCGCATTTTTTCTCCCTTTCAATAAAGAAATAATTAATTTATATTTCGAAAGTAGAGTTTTTTCTTCTTCTTAGTTCGTAAAATACCTTAGAAAGTTGAAATCTGTATACGAATTTCATCAGCAAGTTATGATGAAGCCTTAGAATGTTGAATAGAGGAATAAAAACTAAATGAAATTGAACTGAAGAGAAGTAATTTAGTTCAAACTCCCCTTCTGAAATAGTTAAATCAATTTTGAGAGTTCTCTCCCTTAGATTCGCGAATCGATGCCGACGCGGAGTCGTCGCGAATTTTCGAAGTCGCCGTGTCAGGAACCATACCAGGAGCGTGTGAAGATACACGTGTCACCCTGGGGATTAAATAATATGCGAGAGAGAAAGCGTGAGCAAATGTCGAGAAAGAGAGTGTGGTGGCGTCATTGACGTGAAGATAATGTAAAGAGTTGGCGGGGAAGCTGAAAAAGTATATAGCGGTGTTTAAATAAAGAGAGAGAGAGAGAGAGAGAGAGAGAAAGAGGGGAATGGAGTAATGCATCGTGCATGGCCGAAGTTCGCCGAATGCCGTCGGAGGTCGCACCAAGGCTCAGTGTAGGGAGGTTGGGTTTATCGAAGGGGGACGCCCGGCGGGTTGTGGTGACTGTGGGGGAAGGAGGAAAGAGAGACTCGTTGGCGTGCAAAGTGCCCGGTGTCTCATATCGTTCAGTCTCTAGGCAGCCTCCGCCCGTAACGTTGTTTCTTTGTTTCCTTAGTCTAGTTACTGTCTTTATTTCGCCTGTCACGCGTGTTTTACGTGAGGCTTCCATCAAAAGATCATCCAAGGAGAAAGAAAAGTGCGGGTGAACGTCAAAAATAGCTGAAATATCACCAAGAGCATGATATTATAATCATTGATACAACGGCATGGGTTTCAGAGCCGGATGACGGGCTTTGGTCGTTTTTTCTTTTTTTAAAATACCCTCAATTAGTATTTTGTTATCGATTAACGTGGAATAATAACTATATCATCTAGAACTGTGATTAAAAATAATCCATTATTTGTGATGAGTGCAAGTTTGCCTAAATGTTCATTTATCGCAAGCACCGTAGTTCACTTTTATTGATTTTTTCCTTTCGTTTCGGGCGGCGGTGAGAGCGTGACGCGTCCCACACGGTGGGGGGTGAGTCTCGAGTTTCGGAAAGGAAAAAATTTTATTAATTAATCATTTATAAGACTACAATTGAACTTTTATAATAGTGAGAGTCAACTATCGGAATAACCTGTGATTATTAAGGTAAGACTTCTTTCCTCTCTTACATGTCTATCGATTTATCATCATCATGATAATAACATTTTTATACCCAATTAATTTCCTTTGCTGTTACGTTGCCAATGATGATAAGGAACACATACTTTGGGCTGAAGAAAACACGTGTTACGTCCACTGGTTCTTTAGTGAAACAAGAAATACGTGAGTGAGGAAGAAGACAGTAGTTAAAGACGGAAGTTATGCTGCGCAAGTATTCACGTGTGGGTCTCTACGCAAGAGAAGACACATAGCTTTCAATGTTTGCCTGTGCGTGGGTTTTGCATTGTATTAGTGAACCGGCGCGGACGTCATACGTGTGCGACACGAGAGCGTGCGTAACTCCTGTCGTATTATATGTGGAAAGGGGCGTACGAGTTGTGAGGGGTTTCCCTTGGAATATTCGCGAGAAATGAAAAGAGAGAGAGAGAGAGAAAGAGACGAGTTACAATGAGGGGAGAGCGAGGGCGCATGGATATTATTGATCGACGGTGGCCACGCGATTTTCATGATCCGTCGCCATGACCACCTGGTTAACTTTCAAGATTGTATCTAGTTAATACCATCAATATTTTCTTTCAAATATATATATATACACAATCTTTGCTCATTTTTATTAACAAAGATCAAAGTTTAAATACTTTATTTTTACTCCAATTTAATATTTTGTTTTTTTGGCTCTAAACTATTTAACATCCAACTACTTTGATGCTGAATTATATTTACATAAATTACTATTTAATACATAACTGTATCATTTTGGCGTATAAACAAAAATTCAAATTTCGGTTCCAATGAATAAATTTATCTTGACATCATTCGTTTATATGTCAGATGTTAATTAATTTTTTAAAAATAGTTTTCAATTTTATTTTAAATGAAAATTTTTTTATTAAAATACTGAAATGTCTAGTTTATGATCAAGACAAAAAGAAGCTTCTAATAAAATCTGTGAATTAATTAGATTTTAAATTGTGAATTTTTTGGAGCATAATTAATGACTTTTGTATTAGGTGAGTTATTTAATTCAACTTTTAATGTATGTTAAAATAAAAAGAATACATAAAACAATTAAAAATACTGAATGGAAGAATGAAGTAGACTGGTAGAGTGGCTTCTTTTGCGGGGGTAGAAATGATATGTTGAATTCTCTCTTGAAAAGGATAACAATAGGATTGCCAGGGTTGCATTGTCGAATTCTAAAATGCCGCATGTTGAGTGTGCGCGTGGATCGATAGAACTCTTTAGCAATTTTCTCTCTTCCTCTTTCGTCATTCTTTCTCTTTTACTCTCACTAATACTCTTCAGTTCATGCTCTTTCTCTCTCAAAAGATACGAAACAGCGATAATCAAGCTTTAGAATTGTACTCCACATCCTCTAGTTATCAACATACTAGAGGTTTACTCTACACGCCATTTTCGCTAACTATAGATTTTTGTTTCATACCTCATGAATCCTAGCTTCAATTAAACTCTAATAATTATAAATAAAACATCAATGGATATAAGGAATTTCTTTATCCTTATTCAACTACTGACTAAACTTTTAGTTAAAGAAGCAAATATGTTTGTGTTTGCTTATCAAATATTTGAAAGAATTTTATTTATAGCTAATTCTAAATAGAAGCTGGAAAATGTCAGATTCTTTAACCTAATTTTTTTTGTAAAGTTAAAATATATTTTATTTAGAAATATTCCAATCAATTATCAAAGTATACTAAGAAAAAAATTATCGCCATATAAAAAATTATAGTTAATTTAATCAATAAAAAGAATTTGAAATTTTTGAAGTAAATGATTTTACTGAATTTAATGAAATTTTGCTTGAAAAACGTCTGTTAATATTTGAATCAAGATTGTTTCCCCATTTATGAATATAATAATAATAATAATCAAAGTATATTGAAAAATGAGTAACTTTTTCCTTCTTAGTTGAAAAATCAAAATTATCATCCAATCTACTTTGTTCGCGCATTCTATTCTAGCAAGTTCAAACACAAATGACATTAGATTAATTCTGACTTTCTGAGACACCATCGATCTTAAAAAAAAAAAGATCCATTAAGTAAAACACTAGAATTAACTAATACTTTGATAATTCTATTTAAAATAATGGAGCACTATTGTGCTCCATTATTTTGTGTGAGACATTTTAATAAAAATGTCTTTTTCCAATGAATTATTTTTTTATGATGTTAAGTAACCATCAGGAATGAATTTATAAAAAATGTTACCATGTAAATCTAAAAAAATATTTCACTGCGACTATTTCAAAATTTTGATTTTGTTTGTTGAAAAAAAATATTACTCGTTTGCAGTAAAGTTTTTTGTTAGTATAGCTTTGAAAACAGCTGTTTCGATAGACAATTATTACAACCAAAGTGATCTTATGAAATTCCTTGAACTCAAACTAAAGGTAAAAAAATAGTAACGTACACCATTAATTTATGATTTCCTTTAGCCTATATAATTTAAAAGGACAAAAAAGTAAAATATAAAATCTATAATTCAATTAAAAAAACTTCAATTCCATCTGTTCTCGATCTTCAGGAGGGCGTAAAGGTGTTTCGTAGGCGACAGCTGATGTGAGTGTTCCCTCAGTGGTTGAAGGAAAAGGAAGCGGCAGTGGTTAAGGAGATTGTATTAAGTGTGAGGGAGAAGAATGATATTAAAATGTACGTCAGTGGCCCGTGCCGGTTGATAAATGTGGCAGCTGTGTATGTATATTCGGAAACAGAACCACTATGTGACTCCCTTTGGTTGTGAGACTATCCAACCACCCTAACTAGACTCCCCCTATATATTTTCCCGCGTCCCTCAACCATGGACTACGGTCTCTTATCCCTCGTTGGCACGCATATCGCATGCATATGCAGTGGTTCCAAGTTCCGTCCTATTACGGGGGTTGAACTCTGCCATGGGAGCCTTTTAAATGACTATGACCAGGGTTCGTCGCCCCTTTAAACTCACCATGTACCCCCCAGTGACTCTCAGTTGCCATTTTTCATCCTTGTTTTTTCTTTTATATAAATTATTCATTTCTGCTAATTTTTATTTCTAATTAATACATTTATCTATCGAATTAATTTACACAAATTTTTTTTACTGAATTTATGCAATAGCAAACTTTATTTCCAACAAATTTTATCAACAAAACACCGGTATTTCACTTAAACAAATTCTTCCCGTTGTATTTCATAGCTAGAAAACTGTGTTAATTCAATGGTAGAATATTTTTAATATTTATTCAAATAATTTATCAAAGTAAAGTTGATAAAATGATGGAAGAGCATTAAAAATTTATTTATAAATTATTGAATAAGAGAGAGAGAGACGATTTAAATGATATTAATCGATAAGGGAATGTTGGCAATCACTGACCCACCCTTTTAAACAAGGAAAGGACGTAGGGGTTGGTATATAGCAATCCCCAGTAACTTCGATCGCAAGGGGTAGCTGTGTGCAATTTTGCGAGCCCCAGCCATGTTTGTCGCTCGTTGGGTGATCCGATTGGTTCTTTCATCTCTAGCCATAGTTTTATGACATCCTGCTATATATCTATATAACCCCCATGCATTTATACCATTTCCACATGATGCTCGGGGGAATGCTAAAGAACGTGAGCAAATATTTAATAACACCATTTTATCAGAGACAAAACTAATAAATAGGATGTATTTTAAGGATTATATGCAATCAGACAGGAATAATTTGACATCTAACAGTACAATGTCTGAATGATTCTGATGAAAAAGTTTTATTATCAATAGTTCAGAGAAATTAAGGTTTAATTTTATTCTTTACTTTTTTTCCTGTAATTTATAGATGAGGACTTGATGATGACCTAACGTGTGACTTTATAAACAGAAACAACACTGATCTATTATTAGAAATATTTGTATAAATATTTATGCCGAAAAGTGTGTTGGCAAATGTGAAGAAATAAAAAGTATTTATTTGATTTTCAGTTGAAAATAATTTTTGAATGTTTTAATTAAAATATTTAGTGGAATTTATTTGATTTATTTGCAGATTTCTTACGTAGTTAGACGACGTGTGAAACGAGTGCAATGATGGCAAACGGAATGGATACGGTTGTGCAACAGAATGGGGGCTCGACCCCTGGTCAAACCTCACAGGAGGAATCAAAGACGAATCTTATCGTTAATTACCTGCCACAAACAATGACACAAGAAGAGATACGCTCTTTATTCTCGAGCATTGGGGAGGTTGAAAGCTGCAAACTTATCCGGGATAAAGTCACTGGTGAGTTTCATTTATTTTCTGAACATCCTTATTTCTACATTTCATCCTATGCCTCTTTGTAATATATATTCTCAAATATTCTCCATACCTATTTTATTTTATTCTTGAAACATTTTTTTATTTTACTCATCAACAACTATTCTTTTTATTTCGACTCTTTCTGATACGTAAGCGACAAGAATGAGACAAGATTACAAATGTATTGGATTTGAAAGTACACAAAGATTCGACGTGCTTGTCAATTTCAAAACAAAGAAGTGGGGATATTTTTTTCCACTTGACCTTTGAAATAAGATTGACAGTGAAATTAATTTGTGAGACAACGAAAAAAAATTTCTCTATAATTTTTCTGGAAATTTTTGTATCTATTACCTCAGACTTATATAGCTGGTTAGTCAAAATAAATCATCAAAATAAATCAATAGAATGCGTTCGATTAACTAACAATACATTTTGACTGTTTACAAACAAAACTAAGAAATATAATAAACCAAATAGAGAGACCTTTGCCTCAGTCTTTAGCTTACTAATTCTTTCTTCTCTACAACTATCTTGAGTTATTTATTTTTTCATTTTAATTAACAAAATAAAACCAACTTCATTATATGTATATTTATAAATTTATTTCCTGTTAATTTGTTTTTATTAATTTTTCCTCATTTTATTGCTAATAAATATCAGATATTTTTATTTCAACTGTAAACCTTCACCTTTTGCACATCTATCGTTAAATCGACCGACGATTTAAAATAAAAACAAGATAGAATAGACGATATATATATATAAGAATGTTGGATAATTCTGGATGGTTAAAATGAAGTTAGTAAATAATAATAATTAATTAATTACTTAATAAAATATATATTGAGGAACTTTAGGACATTCTTCAGCTTGTATATATAAATATATATATAATTAGTTCTTCGACGTTTTCATTATTTCATCTTTATCTTTGTTCTATAGCGTTAACTCAAGTTTGATTAAAATTGTTAAATTTTTATGTCTCTTTTCTTTTTTTCTTAATCATTATAGACTCCACTGCGGCTTTATCGCTTGCCGGAGATATGTTATCCCCGGGACAATTTTCTTTTGGTAAGGATAAACATTTTTTATCATGGGAAAAATCAAAATTTTTTTTTATCTTAATAATTAATTAATTAATAAAATATTTAAATAAATTCATTGAAGAAAATAAAATATTTTTTTTATTCGTTAACAATTATTTTATTATACTCCATTGAATTATTTTCATAAATATTTTTAATCATTGATATTATGTTTTATTGTTCATTTTATTGTGTCATATTCACTATAGAGTTAATAATAATGTTTTATTTATTTATTTTTGAATATCATTTAAATTAAAACGACTGTATATTATCGACGTCATCTTTACGAAATTCCGGAGCTACTGTAAGTGCGTTAAGACGTAAAATTATCAGACGCCCGTTGGATTTTCACTTGAAATACACTAGAGAGAATGAGAGAAAGGGTATATAATAAGTGAGAAAGGTTTAAAACTTAGCATGAATCCGTATGTGTGCTTGTAAAAGTCGTAGACTCTATTTTTGTCTAGAAAGCACGGGGGCGTTGCTTGGATCAAAGCTTCCTCGCCTTATACCCGTAACTTATAGTTATGTTGGCAACGTGGATTCAGGCTTGTGTATTTCAGGTTGCCTCACACATCAATTTGCCTATTTTTAATAAACATTGCCAACAAAAGTACCAGGCCATTTTGTTTATTTATTTTATTAATATGCCTACGAGTAATATCTCTTTTATTCGATTGTGATAATGATTACTATTATTGCAAAAGTTTAAAAAGTCAGAGCACAGATACCAACTTTGGGTCATTAACCAACTGAAAATGACTAGGAAAATTTCAATATTCGCGTTAGATTGGCAATTTTCGTACGTGGATAAAAAATTCCGTATGTCGAATGAGATTGTCAGCACGTCAATCTGTCAAATCTATCCACTGCTTTATAAATCAGTTTGAAGTTTGACTCTGTTTTTAAATCCAGAAAATCAGAATCCAATTTTCTATATTACATGTCATTAATAATTCAAAAAATATTGCACAAAGTTATTCAATTATTTTTTAGTTTATAATTTTATATTCATTAATGCTTTCTGTGCTTTTAGGACAAAGTTTGGGCTATGGTTTTGTCAATTATCATCGACCAGAAGATGCTGAGAGAGCCATCAACACTCTCAATGGTCTACGATTACAAAATAAGACAATTAAGGTATTACTTTATCATTAAATATTTTTTTAAAAATAATTTAAACAAAATATCCTGATGATTTAATTTGTATTTTAGGTTTCATATGCCAGACCGAGTAGTGAAGCTATCAAGGGAGCAAACTTGTACGTCAGTGGTCTACCAAAAAATATGACACAGCAGGATTTAGAAAATCTATTCAGTCCTTTTGGAAGAATAATTACCTCGCGAATTCTTTGCGATAACATGAGCGGTAAGTTGCTAATAATATTGATAATTAAATTAATTAGATGTATTTGTGCATTTATTTATACTCTAAAAAGAAGATAGTGTCAAGAAAAAATGCATCATGTCGTTGAAACAGCTAAAATAAATTGTTTGCACGAAATAGTCAATCTTAAACTTTTAAGTTAAGATGTTGTTATAATTAAATAATTCAATGTACTTTATGTATCAAGAACAGGAGGGTGGATCGGTGCGCTTCACTCTCAATCATATTTCGGCCATAAAAAAATATTTCTGTGTATTTCAATAAATATATAAGTGTTAAATATTTGTTCAACATATAATCGTTAAAGTGTTTACATAAAATTCAGTACGAAAACCTGAATTGAATTTTGACTGATACACAGTTTACACAGACCTCTGTTATTCTCTTATTTTGTTGCTCTGTTACGTTTTTATACAATCTGTCTATATAATTTATATTTAATGATGTTAATTTTGTATAAAAACACAGCTTTGCGGCATCCATTTTTATCCTTTCGTGATTTAACTAACAGTTAGAGAAATATTATTAATCCTTGATTTCCTTAATTTTAGTAGTGAAAGATGCGTTTTGATTCTTTTGAGTTTGATAATTAAAAAAAAAATCACAATAATTAATGCACAATCCTTTTAAAAAAAAATCCTGTGAAACCGCATTTATGTTTAAGTGAAAATTATAGTTATATTTTGTATTATTTTGTAACAAAATTTCACCTCTGGTTCGTGATTGATTTTTTTTTACTTATTTGTATTTAAAACTAAAGAGAATTCAATAGCCATAGAATCAATCAAATGCTTCTTTGCTTAATCGAATATTTTTTTATTTTCTTTTTGATTGAAAAAAAAAAAAAAAAAAATTAAAAAAATCGAGCATCGAATCAGAGGCTATTTATTACGTATCCTCGCTGTTTTGCTAATTTTAACGAGAATATGATTTTTTTCGTTTCTGTTTAGTACGACAGTATGTGACTGGCGGTGGAGACAATTTACCCGGTACGTAAATCATAATTTTTTATTTTTTTTCTCTTGCACCTTAGTTGAACAGAAATTTCGTTTGGGTTCATTCGTTTTATTCATTATTGCAACGCGTTTTAAACGCACACGCATACAAATACAAGATTACATTAACAGGACATTTGTTTTTATTTATCAATCATATATATATATATATAATTATTATCATTAAGGGACTTTAGAGTATTAGACAATAATATTTTTTAAAATTTCTAGTTAATGTTATAATGATAGTCATAATAATTAATGTCTATGATAAAATTATTAAATGAACCCATTTCAGAATATTGCAACCTAAATCACACTCCTTCTAGTTATAATTTAATTAATTGCCAATTAGCGTTAATTTACTTTAATAACTAATTTTCAATATTTTGTCTTTTTTTTTTTAATCCTCGCCCTTATCTACTATATTAACAATAAATTTACTTATCAAAATTATCCGTTTGCTATTAAAAAGAATGAATGTAATCGCGCACCGAGCCACTCGCTCGGACACCCTCTTTGCAATCAGTTGCATCAAAATCTTCACTATGTAAAATATAGTATTAGAGTATATGTAATTAAAGTGAAGATAAACTATTCAATATAATAAATACCAACTAATAATTTTATTCAACAATCAGTTGTTTGGAAACAAAATGTCCAAATTAAAGAAAAATAAAGTAGACTTTGATAGCTTTGGGTACATTTGAATTAAAAATTGTAGCAGTTGGTAGGCATCTATAATATTAAATAATTGTATCGAAAACGTGAAAATTTTGTTCACAATAGAGAGATTACGATACCTTATAAAGTTATAAATGAGCACGTAAAAGAAAGCCTAGTAGATTTCTGGTTGGCTCTAATCTAGTCTTTCAGTCATTAACTCGTGATGACCACCAGCTGCTTACCGACTATCTTTGTGTAATCCTGTTGAAGAACCTCACTCTGTCCACGTGTGTTGTATTTTCCAAATGGTGAAAATATCTTGTGGAAGTTAATCTTGATCACCAGAGTTGTTGACTCGAAGCATACACCAGTTGTGTTGTTTCATCAGCTTCTGGCTTAAGCTTAATGCTTCCGTGGATAATTAAACACATTATCACGAGAAGTTCCTCATTAGGATAACACAACAAATGTACTCAGCTTTGAGTAAATCCATTCAGCATGATATAGAGCTCACTAACAAGCCCTGGCTACCTAACTCTATTAATTACATACATATCAAGAAGATGGTCAACATCAAAATTTAGTTGGTAAAGTGAATAGCTCAATTAACGCACAACAGGCAATATTTATTAATTAATATGTATTAAGAATGCATTCTTATTAAGTAGTCAAAGTTATTGAGGAGTTTATTCACAAATATTTTATTCCTTAGAATAGTATGTAGATAAGGAAACATCTTTTAGAGTTTTTAACGACTATTTTGATGCAAATTTGAAGGAAGAACAATTAAATGTTTTATTTTAATGAATAAAACTCATAATACCAGGTTTAAAAAAGCAAGTTATTGTTAAGTATTGTTGCTCAAAGTAAATAATTTTTCTAAAGCTCTATATTAAATAAAAAATATTGTTGAGTTCAGTAATGATAGAGCAATTCACTTGACTGATTGAACTTAAAAGATCTTCTGGCAACAGTAACTAATTTTTGTAGATTGATAAGTCGATCCTAGTAACCTATAGCATACTAATAATACCTTGCTTGACCTTAATATTAATAAAAAAAATATCCATGTTCGACACGGGATGAAATTGGCAGGCCTTTCAAAAGGTGTCGGCTTCATAAGATTCGACCAACGTGTGGAAGCTGAGAGGGCCATCCAGGAGCTGAATGGGACCATACCAAAAGGTTCAACTGAGCCGATAACTGTCAAGTTTGCCAACAATCCAAGCAACAACAACAAGGCGATACCACCAATTGCTGCTTACTTGACACCACAAGCAAGTCGTCGATTTGGCGGCCCCATCCACCATCCGACTGGCCGCTTCAGGTACATTCCACTGTCGCCACTATCCAGGTACCTACTCGCCTCTACTCGCTCTGCCCAACAAAATTTAAATTTTCATTATTTCAATTAATTTTTTATTCGATGATTTTTATTAATCATGAGACTAATATCTTGAGACTTTAATTGTCCTTGGATCTTCTTTTTAAGATCTACCAAAATAAAAGCTCGTCTGCCGATTCAGAAACATTTTTTCTATTGAAAAAATTCCACTTTCTGATTGAACATGGTAAATTGTTTTGCAAAACATTCCACTTAAAACAGTACTTTAAAAGCTTTGCTTTCCATCTTATCATCATTTTTTTTATCTAAAAAAATATTCAAACTTTATTTTTGTTAAAATTAAAGCATAACATTACTAATATTGAGAAATTTTTTTTGCAGTAAGTAAAGAATTAATTTTCAAGAAGAAATAGATAAAAATGTACGCCAACGTTATTTTACGCCGTATACTCACCTAATTTTTTCTGACCTCTTTACTCTTCTTAGCTTGGGAGCTTTTATCGATCCTCTGCTGCACCCACTTTTCTTTCTTTCCATTTCCCTTCATAGATAAGCTAAAAGAGAGAGAAAGAGAGAGAGAGTGGCACGAGGTCGAGTTTGCATTTTACAGTTAAAAGACTCCTTTTATTCTTTTCTTGATGGAATAAATGATTTGATCAGTGGGTTAAATTTTTTGCTTGATGTGTTTCTGACATGAGAGCAGTTCGAGCTTGTATTTTAGGACATTTTTGTGTACGAGCGATCATCCTGATACACTTATTGAAGATAATTGGTCAATTTTTAAGCTCAACAGACACAAATATAAATACACAACAAATTTCATTTTTACACTTAATTTTTTCGATCAAATTTAAACAAAATAATTACAACAAAAAAAAAAAAGAAAACAATTTAATTTATTTTTCTACAAAGAATAGAGCGCTAGTGTAATCCTTAATCCTTCCCTTGTATTCTCTTTTGCTTTATTTGCTAGTAGTTAAATAAAAAAAAAAAAAAAAGAATTTAACAGTCAACACAGTAGTGAAGAGAATGCTTTAAAATAGTCTTTTCCTCATTATGGCCCAGCTTTTTTGAAAATATGATTTTTTTCTTATGTTGTCCTTTTGTGTTTTTTGTTTTAGCACTGGCAAGGCCATGCTTGCCATTAACAAAGGCTTACAGAGGTCAGTATTTTTTTTTTTTTCGTTAATATTTTCATACATTCATTGGCTTCTTTAGCTCATCACCTTGTTTCCTTTCCAATTTTATATGGCTTCTTGTTTTCCGTTTTGGAAACCCCGCTGCTTTTTATATAGCCTCTGTTCTTTCCTGTTCCTACTTAATATGCGCACATTTTTATCATTTCATCACATTATCATTCAGATATATACACATTTAATTGTTTTAATTCAATTTTCAAGTTAATTATGAACACCAATTGATTCATCAGAATGGAAAAAATATACACACTGTCTGCAAAGACATTTTTATATTGATCTATAGTCTCTTTTATGATCCGTTATTTTAGAAATTAAAATAATTGATTAGCGCGATTTTTATAAATTATCGTAATAAAAAAAAATATTACTGAATATTTACCGGAATGTGCCTTATTTTTACGCGGCTTGTGATGTCAAGTAGGTACGTACAATCACCAGTGACATGAAAACTCAACATTCTAACGCGTAATTATGCTTCCCTTTTGATAATAGAAAAAGAAAAAGTTAAATTATCTTTACAGTATATTTTGTTATCATTTATTTTCATTATCATTAATCTATAATAAATTCATTTCTTCATTTTCTGTATCTCATATTTCATAAATGAAATTGATGCATGAATTTTTAATACTTGAGCTTTTGTCAAATTTTATTTATGTTCTAATAGACTCATTTATCCTTTTAACTGCGAGCTTTTTTAACTGAAGATGCTTGAAATATCTAAAAAATATAACATAATATATTTTTATTATTATCTTTTTTAGTTGATCGTTATTTATTCAATTAATTAAACAAACACTTGGCATTTTTGTGAATAATTTATGAACAAGTATCACGAAAAAATGACACATAAATATAATATTTTATAATAAAATAATCAATTGAAATTTATAAAGTAGATATTCCTAGATGAAATAGCGAGTGTTTGAGTATTATACATATGAATTCACATCTTGGCATCAGATTGCAGCATCGCTAAATCAGCTTTCATAAATGTCAGAGAGTAGATATTTAACTATAGTAGTGTAAAGCTAAAAATAATTGAAGACACTAAAATGACAGACACTCGGGTAAACTTCAATCATCACAGCTTAAACTCTCGCTGTTTCCGGATTTATCATATCCAAAGTTTCATTTTACATAAATTTCAAATTGCTATGGTGTTGCATAATCTTTATTCAAGCAATTATTAAATAATTAATTTCAATCGGTAATTAATTACATTTGAGAAAATGATTTATTGCTATGAATAGAAGACACCAAAGCAATAAAAATGAAGAATTAATTGATAAAACTAACAGGAGGTATAAAAAAAATGTTACAGGTACAGTCCCCTGGCAGGAGATCTGTTGACAAACTCAATGCTACCTGGTAACGCAATGAGCGGCAGTGGGTGGTGTATCTTCGTGTACAATTTAGCTCCTGAGACTGAGGAAAACGTGCTATGGCAACTGTTTGGTCCATTTGGTGCCGTGCAATCGGTCAAAGTGATTCGTGATCTGCAGACCAACAAGTGTAAAGGCTTTGGATTCGTCACAATGACAAATTATGAAGAAGCAGTCGTAGCTATCCAGAGTCTGAACGGATATAATCTTGGAACGCGAGTGCTTCAAGTAAGCTTCAAGACGAACAAGAGCAAGGCGGCGTAGGATCCGGACGAACATCTATTCTCGGTAGCTGTCACAGAGGACGAGTTGCGACGACGATATGACGCAGTCAAGGCCTACTGGGATGAGATTACGGGGAGAAGTTACCGACTAGTCGACCCGGTTGCACGACAGCGCCAACAGCTGCAACAGCATTTACAGTTGCATCATAAACATTACCAGCATCTTCAGCAACATCAGAGAACCATTGGTTTGTTCAATACAAAGGACAAACCCTTAGGGACAGCACAAGCCAGTAAAAAAGTCCACCAGCAGATACTGAGGACAAATAAGGTGTAGTTTGGTTAAGAAAATTAAACGAGTATTAGGAGCGAATGTCTTTATTGTGTGTATGAATTTTGGAAAATATGTAGTGTAAACACAGTCAGATATTGGGAATGAAGCTACATTTTTTGCAGAGCTTTATTCCGCATAATCTGCGCTAATGATAAATTCTCCGCAGGCTTACAGCAGCGGGTTGTTGTTTAATAAGAGACAAAATCAACAAAAAATAGATTAATAAAATATAAGGAGTAAAAGTAAGGAAGAAAAAATAATAATAGGAAAAATTTAAAATGATGCAACGTTGGATTTTAAACAAATGGACTTGAGGAGTTTTTAAGGAAACACGTGCTGTGAGTCGTCGACTGTGAGTCCGTATAACCGCCCCAAAATTACGAATAATTTTTTTTTTCTTTTTCTCTCGTGACGTTTGTGACACGTGCGAGGGAAAGAGTGGACTTGAACTGCGGAGAAGTGATCAATGATGTGAATGTGTGCGATAAATAGTCAAAGAAAGATACGCTGGAAATAAATATGGAAGAGATTATCATAGATAGGAAAAAAAAGCAACGTCTACTGATCCTGTTTGGTTTATTGCCACCTGCTAAATCTGTATATACATATTATTATTTATATATATATATATATGTATTTACTGGTTAAAAGAGAACTAAATAAGAAGAGAAGTCGTGCAGGAGCTGGAGATTGCTATAAACAAACACAAAAAGACGAAAGGGATCAGCAAGAGCAACATTGTAGCCGTGATCTTTCTTGTAACATACTAGTATTATACGCTAAAAATAAGGGTATTCAGAAAATATTATTGACCATTAATGTTAATTATAAAAGTTAAGAATAAACAAAAATAATACTACTACTGATGTCGATAAATTTAAGAATATTCATTCATAAACATTTCTATAATTCAACGACTCGAAAGAAAAAGTGCAGTTGTATTTTTTGCATATCCTTAAAAGTTGCGTAATACCTAGTTATACATACTCGTTTATGTATAAGTTTTAGATTATTGTAATTTAACGTTAAGAGTGAGAAAGAATATGCGAAGGAATGAGTGAGCATTTATGATTAAGGATAAGATCATTCTAAAAAAAACAAAAAAATAGTTACAAAATAATTATGCACTAATGAAAAAATAATTAAAGTAATCATTTTTTAATATGCGCGTAAGGATGGTTAATTAATGTAATTATTTTTTCATAAGTGAAACATTAGAGACAGTCAGTCTGAACATTAGTAATAATAACTGTCTCCTAATCAATCAAGTACTTTGATAATGAATGATTCAACAATTACTAAGCGAACGAAAGTGAATTTAGGGGAAAAAACAGGAATAAATAGATGAAATAATAATGATGAATAAAAGAAAATAAATTAATAAAAAAATGAAAGCCGAGGAATGGCAAAAAATTAACTAATAATTTGGGTCGGGGCTCGCACATAATTAAGATGAATTAACATTAGTACGAATGAAATGAGAAGATTAACTGATTTTCAAAATGACCGCGCGGCCGATGTGTACTTAATTAAAATATTCCGCGAACAGAGCCGATCGAAGGTCTAATTATTAAACGTAGGACGCGTGTTTTATTGAAATATGATAAGGAATAATAGCAAGCTCTTGTTGGCCGTCGATGGTACGAATCTGTAGAATAAAATCCAGAGGGACACACACACACATACAAAAGCGCACCGGTATCTGTATTAAAAAAAAATATTAATTATTTTAAGCAGATATTTTCTAGTTGTCAAGACACATTTTGTAACATTTTATAAATTATTATGATACTATTCATTAATTATTTCCATGAGTCTGGCAACTACGCGTAATAATTCGTTGCTGAAAACCACTGTCGCTGATTTTATTTTATCACTGTACTAGTCACGTTAATTATTTCATTTCTCAACGCGTTCGTGCAAAACAAAAGTACTTAGTGCATTTAGATGTTAATTTGCGAGGGTAAAACGGGACAGGTTAGTGACCGATAAAAAAAAAAAAGTAAGAATCAATTAAATTAGTGTCACTTAAGACACAGCAATCGAGTCAACCTGTGTTCTTAGAGGCCGCTTGCCACTTGCAATAACGATAAAAATGAATCGATTTAATAATAATAATAATAATAATGATAATACTTTTGTCGCACAGCGCAAAAGATCTATAAATATATCAGATATATGTATAAATAAAGTATATATATTATAAACATTTTATAGCGTATTAATTAAAATATACAATCAATTGAGCCATTTATATATAATCTGTTTAATGAATTTTCGACTGTAGGCCTTGATGTCTGATTAATCAACTTTGATTTATTCCTATGAGCAGATAAGAAATCCGTAAATTTTCTTCATGCTCGTTATGTGTGGATTGATCGTATCGATCGGAACAGTTTATATATGCAGAATCTCTTATTCTTAATAATGAACTGTGAGACAGTGGTAGTAGTAGAAATTAAAACGAGCTCAAAGCTCACTCGCGTTGACTCGATAGCTGTGGCAATGAAGAGAAAATTAAATAAATATTTCGGTAGAAAAAAAATAAACAAAAAAAATATCGGTTTTGTATGTAATATGAAATTGACGATCCCGTTAATCGAGGAGGATACGTCTAGTCTACGTGCAACGTGACAATGAGTCACCTGACTTTTTTTTAGAAAAATAGCTTAGGATTAGTGAGAGAGAGAGAGAGAGAGAGAGAATGAATAAGCGCGAGTGTATGTGAAAGCGAATAATAAATGAGAGAATGAGAAAAAAAAGAGAAAAGTTAATAAAAGCGAAAAGATGTTGATAGACTTTGATAGTCGATAGGATAGTAAGTAGAAAAAAAACGTAAGAAATTAATGAAAAAGTAGAAAAGAACTCGATGGTTTATTATTGTAGGTGAGATAATGTATATCGTGTCCTATTTATATGTACCTCTATGTGTCTAGTCCTCGTGTGCGGATTTTTTTGATTCCGCCTCGATAAAGCTCACTTTATGAAAGCTGAATATTAAATAATAATAAATAAATAAATAAAATCAAGTGAGCAAGCTATAACAACAGCATTTGTGGGACGGTTGATCCCCCCTTTTTTTCAACATAATTTTATTATTTTATTTATTATTATTATTATTAATTATTATTATTAATTATTATTATTATTATTGATTAATTAAATAGTACTTTAATTAAATAATTCAATCATTCATTCAGTGTCCACTTACATATTAACTTAACCACGTACTATTGGTGTTGTCGCCTGATTAGCATATAGGATGATTATTATTTCTTTAATTTATCATTACCAGAGTGAGATATGCACATAAATGTGCTTATTAATAAACCAAGTGCAAAATGAAAAACAAAGATTTAAGGAAAAATACTTAAAAAAAGAATTTTAATGAATCAACGAATGAATATAAAATTAGTTGATTAAATATTTTATCGATGTCAAATCATTTCATTGTTGAATCATTAAATTCTTTTATTTTATGTAATAAGGACATTATTTCCTCAAATTCTTGACTCCTTACTCTGGTTATTATTATTAATTATCATCATTATTATTATTATCTTTATTATTATTACTATTATTATTGCCATTCACTTAGAATCATTACTCTCTTCTTATTTACGTACTTATTATCTTATTATTAAAATTAGATTACTTGTCGCAATTATATTATTATTATTATTTTGTGTCTCTCTTGTCGTGAATTAGTTGATAACACTTAGAATTTTTATCGCTTTACTTACACATCCTTTAAACACGTTACACTTTTTATAATAACTTGATTAACAACAACAGAGTTAACATTTACATCTAATTAACGACTACAAAGTAATAGAAAAAAAAAACAAAGTATCATACTACACGGAGGTGAAAAATAAAATCGCTTTTCTCTGTCACTAATTCAAACGAAGAAATCTGTTTATGCATAATATCTATAGCTATTTGAAGATTATAAGTTGAATTGGTAATGAAATCGAACAAAATTTATAATGCTTATACTTGCCAATTTTTTTGTTCACTATTCATCAACGTAACCACCACCAGTTATTACGCTACTACTACCACCGATTATTTATTTATTTATTTAATTATTATACAACATAACAAATATTATGTTTTATTTGAGAATTAAACTGATTTGTGTTTGGTTCAATGGTCGTATATTTCTTTTTATTTAATTTATGTATTTCAGTTGCAATCCTCTCCTATACCTTCATTCCTAATTATATAAGTTTCATTCAGTTTTCCTTATATTACTATTACCAAAATAAGAACAATCGATACAATTATTTCAATTCATTTTCCTTGATGAAGATTACAAATCATACTGGGTGATATTAATAAACAAATATTACATACAAATAAATGACTGAGTAATTTAATAACATACTCAGTATTTTTTTGTAATCTTTTTAATAATTAAATACTCTTGTACTTGATTATTTATCAATATTATATATATATATATATATCACTTGTTCAACATTAATGCTACATTTTCACATTATTATTTGTTCAAACAGCCGCGTACACTCGACGCGCCTGAAATTGGTTTTATGACAAAAGCGCACACGTAGAATAAAATAATGAGGATACAAGCAAACACGAATGTGATAATCGATGAGTGAAGATCAATTTGTTAATGAAAAGAAAAAAAATAAAAATAAATTAATATAGAAACGAGTCGAAATAGAGTCTCGGGGGTCTATAAACAAAAAATTAAAAAAAATCGTACTATGTAATGCTACAGGGCGCAGCGCACAAACCAAAGAAAGTAGGTTAAGATATTTAAACAAAATGAATAGAACAAAATGGAAATTGTCGAAGGACACAAATCTCGCGAATTTTGTTGACTTCACTCACTAATGACAGTCTTATTGTTTTAAGTAAAAAAAAAAAAAACGTTCCAGCACTTCGAAATCCGTGAATCTTCCTTCAGTATATTATAATAATAATAATAATAATTTAATCGGAACAACGAAGTCTGGTACAAAAGACTGCTTTTCTTGTTCACAAAAAGACTGTTGTGAGTGAGAATGAGGAGCAACAAAGTTGAGTGTGAGCCCAGACCCCCCGGAAAGCCTCGGCCCCACGCACACGCACGTGAGTGAGACGAAAATAAATAATTTAAATAATTTATTAAATAAAACTTAAAAAAAAATGAAAAAAAATAAAAAATTAACAGGGGAATAATAATAAAATAAAAAAATTGATATTAATTGTAAAATACAAGAGAGCACACGGACACAAGACAGATCGCGCTCGTATTGATGAATTGATTGCTAAACAAAACCCATGGGCAGGATTGAGGTAATGCAGTGATGACAAAGAAAAAAGGATAATTAAAGCCACGCTAATCTATTTAATTAAACTATAATATTCAATCTGATTATTACGTTAGATATACATTATTATGTGTATTGTATTTATGTCTCAATAATCGTTGTTAGTTATTATATCGCTACGATTACGTCGATATTTGAAATCGATCCACAACATGACACAAGTTTGGATGATTTTTGAACGGATGTGCGCGTTTATTTGTGGACATGGTGATGATAAAAAAAAAAGTAAAACATTTCAAAAAAGATGGTGCGAATTTTTTAGAGGATCGATAATTAATATTTATTCATAACACGAAACAAAATAAAAAAAAAATAAAACCACAGAGATATTCAAAATTACATGAGTAGAATCATTATTAATTAAACTAAATTCAAAGCCAAACATGGGTTCATAGCTTATTTATGTAAGCGATATGATATTACATTTATTGATTATTATATTAATCATTAGAATCATTATATTATATTGTACTTAATAGTACTTGTATTACACACTTTAAAAAAATGTGAAATCGTCCGGCTATGACACGTGGGGATATGGATCATTGTTGTCAAATTGGTGGGAGATTTATATACAATTATTATTATTATTATTATTATTATTATTATTATTATTATTATTAAATTAATTAAAATAAACTGAGGGATGCTCGGCGTGGTCTTTGATGGGACTGGAGGGTGCGTGGTTCAATTGAGAATATGAGAGAAAGAAAAAAAAACTAATAAGACAAAAACAATTTTTTTTAAACAAAACATAATAATAAGAATAATAAATAATAAATATTTAAATAAATGAAAAAAAAAAAAAATGCCGTGATGTTTATTCGAGTCTCGGTGGTAACGGATTTTTGCGGGCTTTTCGGGGGAATTTCAATGGTGCTGTAGACAGATTCATCTTTCCCTCGGATCGTGAATCTTCGTCAATGATAAACTTAATTATTATAAAATAATAATAAAAAAATACTGAAAAAAAAATAATAATAAATAAATAAAAAAAAATTACACAAACACACAGGGGTCAAATTTAAAATATTTATCGACAAATATTTAAACAATTCCTTTTTTATTATTTTTTTCTTGTTTTTAATGTTAAATATAGATATGACTAAATGTAGATTTCCGTGGAATTTTTATTTTAATGATTATCGAAGACTTTGAATTATTAACTTGAATGTTTTTCTTAATAAAAAAAAAAACCAAAGCAATTGAGAAAAAATATCGATGAAAAAATGAGAATAAACTCACGGCTTGACAGCTCTAGCTCACTGTAGGCCTAATTAAAATGATGTGAAGAGAAAAAAAACAAACAAAACTATATACATATTGTGCACTTTAAATCGATAAAAAAAAATTGACAAGGTAACGAAGTCAAGAGTTTAAAAAATAATACGCGGAAAAACAGTTTTAACGAATGAAAGTGGATGCGAATAGTGCGTGAGTGATTGCGGAAGATGTGTGAGACATAATTTAAAGAAAAAAAAAGAAAAATACTCAAGTAATCGAGATTTTACTCCAAAAAGCGAGCCACAACGATCAACAAAAAAATAAACATTATGACCGCACTTTACTCCTTTATTGAATAATAAAAGAAAAAAAATCGTAAAAATAAAAAAAAAAAGGATGAAGTGATGGAGGGTTTTAACTAAAACAAAATAAAAAGGAGAAAGAAACGTGAGAGATAAACTATAATCTTCGGTACATGTTTTAATTATTCTAATTATGAATTATCATACTTATAATGAACTATTAATTAATTAACGAATGAATTACTTGAATATCTATTTAAAAAAAAAAAAACATATATTTAAACGAAAAAAAAACTTGGTAGCTAGTCTGTCAATGGGTGTATAAGAAATATTTAATTACCAATGTATTCTTAATAGTTCGACACAAAGCGCGACGGGGACGCGACTATGGTTTTTCGGGGCTACTCTTTATTAAATAAAAAAAAACAAATTAATAATTACACATATTCAACCCATTTTATGGCTTCCGATAATTAATAGCATGATACAGCGATGATGATGATGATAATAACTAACACGCATTTGTTTGACAATCGACACAATATTTATTCCTTTATTTCGGTGAATTATTGCGCGAAAGAATGAGCGAAATGCACGACTAAAGACTGCTAAAATGGAAGTTAAAGTTGATTAATAAAAAAAAAAGTATGATAAAAAAAAAATGACAAAAAACAACAAAAGTATTGCGATATTTTATAAAAACATTCCTTCAAATACATTCCCACGTGATTACGTTGTGATACGTGTGACGGATTAAGAATTATCAAGATTAAAATATTAAGAATGAAATAATTAAAGTAATGATTAAATAATAGAAGAAAAAATGATATAAAAAAAAAAAATAAAACAAGTTCAAATAATGTCCACCATTTTTCTGGAAAAAGGGGATCAAATACCCACAAGACTCCATTTTCGAGATGCATTTTTTCTTTTTTAAACGATATCTGAAATAATTAAAAAATAATTAATAAATACAAAAAAAAAATAATAAATAAATAATAAACACTAACAGAGAAATAAAAATAGAATATTATAATGATAATGATAATGAATGTATGTATATACAAGAATGTTTATATATACATTTTTTTTATTTATCCATTCTTACGATACATTAAAATGATTGCAACAAAATGACCTTAAAAATAAACAGACTTTTCGAGCAAGTATTAGAGAAAATGTGTGTGAGAAAGAGCGAAAGAAAGCGAGTGTGCAAAAAAAAAATACGCGAGCAGAGAGAGAGAGAGAGAAAGAATTAATTAAAAAAAAAAAGGTGACCCGCGAGTTGTCGATAAACACAAACGAATGTTATTATTAAAATAAAAAAAAAAAAAAACTAAAAAGAAAGAAGGGGTGCGGATTCCTTTAAAATGCCAAGGATTCGCCGGTGTAAGAGAGTTAAGAATTAAGAAAATCTCTACTAAAAAAAAAAAAAAAAAGAAAGCATTGAGAAAAAGAGTAAAGAAAAAATATTACATGGATATTAAACAAAGTAATGTATTTTATGACGGGTTTATAAGTAAGAGTTATGATATAATTATAATAATAAACGACCGTACTGTGGTAAAAAATGATTTAAACTACATTAAGTAGGGTATAAAAGTGAGCGAGAGAGTGAGAGAGTAAGGAGAGAATATAACTCGGTGTAAAAGGAACTTCGCTGGACGAAAGAATTTTTTTGGAGTAAAAATAAAACGTAGAAATAGTTTCGAGAATTTGTTTAAAAAAAAATTTGTTTTTCCTATCTGGTATTTTTTTTGATAATGATGAGAATAAAGTAATTAATCTCTTGCCATTAATTACGGTTAAATAACTGAGATTTAAACCGCTGAAATATGTATATACTCAAGACAAAGTCCAGTCGCATATGCTTCCATAAGTAAATATCGCGATTCCAGGATTATATTAATAATCTGCACAAATTAGATAATATTACTAAATACATACGATTTTATTGATAAACAAAATGGGGGAGAGATTAATTGTGATAATAATGTGATTATTATTATTCTCTTTTTATCAAATGTGAGGATGGAAAAATAATGAAAACAAAAAGAAAAAATTATCAAAGTGTGAGAAATACTAATGACTAAATTTTTGTCCAGATTATAAAACGGAGACATTACCCGAATTATTTTCTTCATTTTTTATAAAATATACAGGATGGATTTTAACTAATAATTCATATGAGAATCGAGAAATCGGGCCGCACCCCGAGCACCCTGGTCACAACCCCTCCGCAGTGTCAAGGCGGTGCCGAATATGCCGATCACTGTTGATAATTAAACAACAATTAATTTAAAAAAAGGCACGAACAAAAAATAAATACAATCAACTTCTTTTACATCAGAGAATAAAAAAGATTTATTGAAGCTCTCTTGCAAAAATAAATTCTTTCCAAAACCGTAATATTTAAAAATAAAGTTATAAAAAAAATAGCCAGAAATTAAAATCGAAAAATCAGTACCTAAGTGTATAAACAAAATGAAAAAAAAAAAAAATGTAGTGTGCTGTAAACTTATTTCGTGGTGTAATTTTCTCACGGAATATTTGAAAGCAAGAAATTGATGATGATTAAACATAAAACATAGTTGATACACTGATAATTGATCACGCACACTCAGAAGGCAGACTATTATACACGGGTTGAAAATATAAAAAGATTTAAAATACAAGAAAACGCACACAGATTGATTAAAAAAAAATAAACAAAATAATAATAAAATAAATAAATAAATAATTATCCATACAGAGAACAGTGATGTAAACACAAGGGGGACAAAATATACCGCGCGCAATTTAGGTAATATTTTACAGCTACACATACACCCACACAGAATGAATAAACAACAAATAATACGCGCCATCACATTGTTGATATAAATTGCGATCCATGATTATTAATATTTACGATATAATTATTATCTTGCATTGTCTAGTCATACGTTATTATTATATAACTAATGATATTAATTATTAATTATTAACCTGTACTACCTAGTCGCATTATGTGTTGCATAAAAAATGAATTATGAAGAGAATTCCGAGCGCTAGAAATTTAAGAGAACGAGACGAGAAAGATAATTTTTAGGGGACGTTGAAAAAAGAGAGTTATAAACAAAAAAAAGCTTTGTCAACTAAAACATAACAAGCTGCATGCGTTCTCAAGAAAAAAAATTAATTCAAAGCGAGAGTGAGAGAGCGAAAGGGAGAGAGAGAACGAAATAAAGAGAGAAAGTACTTCATTCCTGATCATCATGTAGTGTGCTAATAAAGTCGTCAATTTTTTATTTGCAAAAATAAAAAAGTTTTCCTTTTTTAAGGATTCCTAAAATGAAAAAAAAAAAATTATAAATCAATCGATTAATAATAATATTAAAAACAAAGAGACATGATTATTTTATTATTTCTTAAATAAATTGAAAAATAATTGACGATAATTAAAAGCGTGCTACTGCATGTCAGGAGATTGTAGTTAAATATTGTCACCTAAGCGCGCTCGAATTCATCTCCTATAATTGATTCGATATTTATTGTAATTTTATTCTTCATTACCTTCTCGTTTCTTTGGCCACCTCAGTTGAGGATTGGTGAGACGAAAAATGTTATAAATAACGAAAAAAAAAAAGTTAAAAAAAAGTTGATAATTAAAAAAAAAAAAATTCTTAAGAGATACGAAGGACGAGCGCGCAAAGGGCGAAGCAATGAGTATTAAATATATGCGGGGGCCATGGAGAGGAGGGAACCTCTTCCTTATAAAAATTATATTAAAACCATAAAGCATATTACGAAATAAAAAAGCTAATGATTGAGTGACATGTTCACAATAATGTCGTCCAACACTCATATACAGACACAAACGATACTTATGTATTCTTTTCATTAAACTCTATACCATTTTTATTGTGTCGTTGTGTTTGTTTGAGTGACAATTTATAAGAATCGTAAATGAGATCTTGCCATATTCCCAACAATACCTCCTTCCTGCAGTCCCCGACCTTCTTGACCTAAGCGAAAATGAATAAATCAATAATTCTCGACTCTCGCACGTGCGTCGTCTCTCGTCCCTCTGTTATAAGAAAGGAAGATATTAAAGAAAAATGATGAAATGCATTATAAGAAGGATAAATAAATGAAAATAATCCCTGTCCATCACCTTCCTTATGCAATTGTACTGCAGATATCCCTCCCTCCCTCCCTCCCGAGGAGAGCTCGCGGGCCCTATATTGCAATATTTGTACTTTTCCATGTTGAAACCTCGATATACAATAAATTATATTAACAAACTTTGATATGGAGATTTTTCTTTCATCTCTCACATTTACCATTTTTTTAAAATTCTATATACTTTTAAATCTTTTTATAACTATTAAGCTATCTTCAATTGATATTTCATAATAAACTATTAACAATAAAAATAAAACAAAGCTCTTTTTTCAAAGATCAATTTATAAGTAATATGTAACATTATTAGTAATTATTTATTTCATCGTTTTAATCTTCTCCCGTACAAAGAAAGATTTTTCCTGTGTACTCCTAGCATGCTTAAAAAATTCTATACTTGCAAAACATGTATGTAATGTAATAAATAGAATAGTACTTTTGTGCTAATATCTTGGGATCTCTATGATGCCTATATAGATAAATGATCATATCAATGGATTCGTGAGAACGAGAGTTTTTTATTGCACTAGCTGAAATCGGGATTTGAGTATATATAATTTATGCGAAAATTTTTGCTAAGTTCCGGTTTTACCCGATTTTAGGAGTGAAATAATTGATTTTTAATGTGTTTGACCTGATTTCGCATATCTAGGCGTCAAGACGAAGAGAATGAGTGGTCGATCATTAAAATCGGACAACTTTGATTTTTCGACCCAAAAAAATGGCAAGTGGTACCCCTTTCCATTTTTTTTGGCCAAAAAATCAAAGTGCTCCGATTTTGATGATCGAGGACTCATTCTCTTCGTCTTGATGCGTAGAAATGCGAAATCGCGGCACAGCTTTGGAAAATCCATTCTAACACCCTTAAAACGGGGTAAAACTGGATACAAATTACAAACAATCGTCCTCCTGACTTTCAACCTCTATAACTCTTGAACGGACAGTCCAATAACCTTTTTCTTGGACGTTTTAGAAACCTCAGAATTTGGGCTATCTAACCATATCCATAGATTTATTAGAAAAAATTTGTTTATCCGTTAAAATCACCAAGATATAACACTAAGTCACTTTTTTTTTTTAATTTGCCAAGTATTTTAGCGATTTTAAGGGATAAACAAATTTTTTCTTATAAATCTATGGATATGGTTAGATAGCCCAAATTCTGAGGTTTCTAAAACGTCCAAGAAAAAGGTTATTGGACTGTCCGTTCAAGAGTTATAGAGGTTGAAAGTCAGGAGGACGATTGTTTGTAATTTGTATCCAGTTTTACCCCGTTTTAAGGGTGTTAGAATGGATTTTCCAAAGCTGTGCTGCGATTTCGCATTTCTACGCATCAAGACGAAGAGAATGAGTCCTCGATCATTAAAATCGGAGCACTTTGATTTTTTGGCCAAAAAAAATGGAAAGGGGTACCACTTGCCATTTTTTTGGGTCGAAAAATCAAAGTTGTCCGATTTTGATGATCGACCACTCATTCTCTTCGTCTTGACGCCTAGATATGCGAAATCAGGTCAAACACATTAAAAATCAATTATTTCACTCCTAAAATCGGGTAAAACCGGAACTTAGCAAAAATTTTCGCATAAATTATATATACTCAAATCCCGATTTTAGCTAGTGCAATAAAAAATTCTCGTTCTCACGAATCCATTGATATGCTCATTTATCTATATAGGCCTCATAGAGATCCCAAGATATTAGCACAAAAGTACTATTCTATTTATTACATTACATACATGTTTTGCAAGTATAGAATTTTTTAAGCATGCTAGGAGTACACAGGAAAAATCTTTCTTTTTACCATCTTTCATCACTTACTTATATTTTAATCCTTTCAATTGTTACTTGAAGATTGGAAGAAAAGAAAAAAAAGTAGAAAGCTTTATAGTACAAGTAAGTAGTGTTATGCATTTATATTTTTTCATCTTTGTAAACAAATTCATTTTCTTTAGTACAATAGATTCCGTCATAAATACAATAATTAATCACAATTATTATTGTTCATATTTTTAGTAATTAATAATTAATTTGTAAGACAAAAAAATTCATTTTTAATAAATGCTTGTGTGTAATTAAAAAGAAATTTCTATTGATGTTGGTATTTATTTTGAAATAGTCTTTTTTATTCCTTATTATATATTCTTAGTCGAGATGTAAAAAGGACATGAGATAGAAATGAAATTCACTTGTTAGACAGATCAATATTTTATTTTATTTCGCATAAGTCTTTATCGGTGTATCCTGATACATATATAATTTATTTTGACTACAAATTCATTAATTTTTAAAATTTTCCATAAATTATTAGAAGTTACACGTTACACTGATAACGAATAATAATAATGGACGATTATAAATGTTACAATCGTATTATTATTACTGATACAATTTGTCGATAAAATCGTATATCCATTTCGTTTTAATATCTATTATTTACATTGTTTTTGTTTATTTATTTTATATTACATCAGTTATTATTTTTTACCTAAATTTTAGAGTAACCACAGTGTATAGAATTTTTATTCTTTTTTTTTTTTCATTATGTAAATGCAGTTCATAGTATATTGTCAACAGAACAAATTTGTATTGCCTTAAATTGAATACACTAATTATTTGTATTACTTTCGTTCCTGATTAATTTATTGTTTTATACCAGTTACATATAATATGATATGAAGTTCTCATTGCTTATGAAGATATTTAATAAATCAAACATGAACTTTACATACTAATAACAATTTATCAAATTTCATTTAATAATTATCAATAGATTATAACATCTGATGAATACTTCCTGATTTTATAAATAAATTTATAATTAATGATTTTATTTTTAATTACTTTCTTTCGATGGATCAATTATATGATTGATGGCATTAAATTAAAATTAAGATTAAAAAATAATGTAAACGAAATGACATGAAACCTACCGACAGATTGTAATACATTTTTAATTGATATTTATTTCCAATACAATCGCGTCAAATTGCAGATTATTTTATAACGAAACAATGTAATTAGTATATGATTCGATGTGACAATTTATGCATGATGAGTAAAATTTTATTACAACATTGAAGGAATCTACTTTTTTTTTTATAAAACATTATAGTAAGAGAAATATTAATGTAGAGAGCTATTGCTTCCAATTAAAAGACTCGGGTGTTGATTATCAGTCTTCATTGCAATTTTATCACAGAATTTCGAACGAATAAAATTTCCTGAATTCACCTTAATATATTTCTCCGTTATTTTGTTGATTTTTTCTTCTAACAAATTGACGCGATTAATTTTATTTAGCTTTACTATAGTTGATTGGAAATCAATTCGTGAGTACGCCTTATTTTCATTTAATTTTTTGTGGTCTGTATTTCATGATATTATCTTTACACTAATGAACGTTTTATGGTCTTATATATCTATTTTATTCGTAAGAAAAAGTGTACGACTTTATTGACAAGACTAGAGTTCGCGGATTAACAATTGAGATTTATTGAACTATTATCTTTGATCTCTTTTATCCTTCACTTTGTTTATTTATCCTACATAAATCTCAATCATTTCTCAGGTAAAAAAATCTTATAAATATTATAAATCGATGAACCATATTCAATTACAATCTGTTCATAATTGATATATGACTTTTTTACCTAAGTTAATTCATATCTTTATTAGCTTAACATCGTTTTTGCCACAATAATTAATATTTTACTTATTTCATTTATTTATCTATTATCTAATTAATTTATTTAATATCCTTATCATAACGCTCAGCTATTGTTCCATACAAATATTAAACTATTTACAATGTGAGTGATTTTTGATGATGAAAAAATTGATCTCAATAAATCTATAAATCATTCTCAATGTTTACACAGTTGGTTAAAATCAAATTGAAAAATTTAATTTATATTAACTTAATATTTTATAATTTAAAAAGACAATTTTTGTCAAATGTTTATAAATATTGTCATGCATCTTCCGTCGAAAATTATGAAAATAATAATAAACTAATCATTGAACAATGATAGGCTTACAATAATTATTATACTGATGTATTGCCGTTATTTACATACTTAATCACTTAGCTATTTTACGATCAAGTTTATTAATTTATCAATTATTTTCTTGCAGACGGTTTTTTGATACTTAACTAATTCAATTATTTCTATTATTTACATGTTTTTTTTTATTCTTCTCAGTGCTTAATAATTCCATTAATTGCGTTTGTTAATGAGCACAATTTTCACGTTATATTCCCTCACATTAATATCATTATTTGTTATCGTTACCATTATTATGATTATTGTTAGCATTAGTATTATTTATACAACCTTGAAAATCTTTAGTTATTTTCGTTCGTCCATCTTCATAATGTGAATAATTAAAAAGACAATGTCGAACTGTAGGCCAATAAATATATTATACATGCTTAAGGAAATGAGATAGTCGAATTAGTTGATTAGAATTGGATCCTGCCCAATTAACTTTATTAATTTTTTTTTTTTTATTTTTATTCTTTCAAGTAATTAAAATGATCGACCTCTACAGTTAACCTCTCTCCCACCCAAAACCTGTAGATAAATTATCTCAATGGTTTTCGATAATTTAGCTTACCATAAGTTGTTGTAAAAATTGGGACATTCATGACTTTCAATAGTTTAATGGTTCTACTATCTTCCACCAAGAACTGATAAGATTGAGTCTCATTTTAAACTTCTGTGGTACGACTGTACGGCCCTCCAGCTTCCTCTGATTGCGACAGCTTACGTTCGCGTTTTGCAAATAGACCTCCTAAAAAAGATGGCTGCTGAGCCAGGCCTTTACCTCCACCAGGGATTGTAGCCCCTGGATGAACAGAGTGAATTTGTCCAGGATGCTTCACGCCTTGGCTCATCGAGCTAGCGGAAGTCGATTGAAATGAAATTGACATACCACTGTCCAGAGATCCAACACTGCCTCGTCTCTGTGGTTTCTCGCCAGCAACTAAAAATAAAAAAAAAATTATTATCTAAGTAATGAAAAAAGCTATTGAGCACTGAATTATAACTTCAAGTCAACCAGTTGAGTAATATTAAATATTGCTGATGTATAAAAAAATTAATTGATCAATAAAACTCACATTGTTCGTGAATGTCGAGAAGTGAATTGCTAAGAGCAGATCTCTTCAGCTGCGGATCCAAATCCGCAACCTCCGGTCGCTCTAAGCATGGACCAGGACAAGGACATACTTCAACATCAGCTACGCCAGAATCTCGATTTTCTGAACTTCCTCTAGTGCCTCGACTGCTCTTCTGCCGCTCCAACTCTGTTTCAATCCGTAATGCCTCCATCTCGTCCATTTCGCTAATAGATTCTCTTAAATCTTCTGCAAACTTGCAACGGTCGTGCTCATTTCTTGCATTGAATGTGACTAGTACTTTGCCATCGACTCGCTGTGAGAGCCTGATACCATAAAGATAATCTGAAAAAGGCGGAATAACGTTTAGTTATTAAAGTTATAAAAGAAAAGTGAAATTACATTTTGGCTTTAATAAAAGTAGGTCATTCATCAGTATCATCTTTTTTGTAGGTTTCATTTTGTATATTGTTGAGGTTTTATCTTTAAAAATCATCAATTATACAATCGAAAATTAGATCAATAAGTTAAAGGAGTTCTTAAAGCTAGAGCTTTTTTTTAAAGGAATTTTCAATGCTATTCAATGTATTATAATTAATATTATATACATAGCAAGAGTACTAGAGTTATTTCTGGCATTCATTAAAATAGAAAAATGAAGGTAATTTGAACTTATTGTTTAACTTTATCCATTATATAATGTTTGATAATGAAAATGGAATATGTACGTACAGAATATTTGATTAAAAATTTTTTACTGGGTTGAATGCAGTTTCAATGAAACCACTGAGAAAAGCTCTTTTTAAATAAGATTTATTATCTACAAATACTCGAAAAAGGTTGATAATACTCACGTGGAACTTCAAAAAGCGTAACAACCATTCCACAAAGCGGGAAGCTCTGCCGGAATGTATAAGTAACACTGCTTTTCTTTTTGCTAAGGATCTTAGTGACCACAAGAAGGTCATTAAAGAGAAACACTTCTCTCTGATGAACTCCAGGCCTTTCTTTTTTGTGAATGTCAGGGATCTCGTAAAGTCTACAGTAACAGACAAGTCTCCTGTGTGGAAGAGCCATATTGGGCTTCTTACCAACTATCGTAGCTTGCACCTTCATCACTTGAGTGACATGATCTGATCCGGGTTTGAATTCATTTGCTTTGACTCGCTCATAAATTCCTACGAGAATGTCTCTATCAATGTCTCCACAGTCGTCGATGCCACGAAGATTTTTGACAAAGTCTTCCAGTCGCATTCTTCTCTCTGGTTTGAGATTTGGTGTGTGCAAATCCGTATTGAGCATGATGATAGCAAACGCCAATACGAATACTGTATCTGGCGATCTGAGTCTCAAAATAACGTTCGGATTACACTGGCAGTAACGTTGGCTAAATACTTCCATTAATCTTTCAATTTTTTGGGCTTCTCCAGGCATTCTGAAATATGCCTGGAATTTTCTCAAAGCCACATCTACTTCCATTCCTGCCAAGTCCAACTCGTGAGCAAAACATCTGAAAAAAAAAAAAAAAAATAATTTAATTTAACTGAATAATTTATTCTATTCTACTGCCAATGTTGTCGAAATAAATATTTCATTTACTACACAACTTGGCAATTTTATTGGATCAATACTTACTCTAATACCGCCATATTAAAGGTATTTTGTAAATTCCCAAGATATTCTCCGATCATCTGCTTCGATAGACCTTTCCTGCTGATCAAAAATCGAGCAACTCCTTGAGGACTATTTTCAAGAAATCCCCTTCTTATTAAATACGTAATGCCTCTCTCTGGTTTTTTATTGAACAAATTCAATCCCACACGATATTGTCTCTTTCTCACTGTTTCAGACACTTTATAACTTGCTTGAGGTATTGTTTCTACATGATCCATAATAGGCAATTGATATCCTGAGCTCGCGTGTGAATGATTAAGATCCTTGGCATTATTGATCATATTGTTATTGTCAGGTGCATGGCTGCAATCTTGATGCTCCGGTGAACTAGACTGTAATAACAAATAACAAAATTGGTTTACATTCATCTCTTTACTTAAAAATGTAATTGACTTGGAAAAGATAAGGAACACTGTGATAAGGCCTCTTCCGGAGATATCAATTAAAATTTTCTTAAAGTACTTACGATCCCTTTGTGTTTCCAAATCGGAGAGCCGCGTTGAGCGTCGCCTTCAGAGCTTTCGCAGTTAGTTGAGTCACTTCCAGAACTTTGAACTGAACTCAAGCTTCCATTTTCAACGCTCTTACTTAATCCGTTATGTCTTTGCTCCATCGATCTTGAGCTTATGGAAGATGTTCTCTTTGGAACTTCAGGCGGGACTTTCTTTCCAGAGCCTCGACTTCTTCCTCCCGAACTTAATTGTGAAGAATTACCCCAACTGTGAGTCAAAGGAGTCTGAAGGTTGTGAGGAGTTGAAGGTGAAGTGCAAGGGGTTCGATGAAGATCTCTTGGAGGAGTCTCTTGCCGAAGACCACACAGAGTTTCCTGAAATTAATTATTTACTAATTAATCTGTTTTTAATGGCTCTTCAATCTTGCCTCTACTACTATATTTATATGATCAACGTCAATGTAAATTTATTACAAAATAAAATTCTTTTTAAATATAATCTTTTTTTCAATACTTTGATGTTTCAATTTTAATAAAACGTTATAAAAATTCCAATATTCTTCGTAACATCTGAGAATTTATCATCGTAAAATAAAATATTTTCTTACTTGAGGATTATAATAATGAATGCTAGAGCCACTCTCTTGAGAGCTAGTATCCCAACAAGGACTAGCTGGTGGTTGATGTCTTCCGCAAGGACTTGGGGTAAGTGATGGAGTGTGTCTGCCACTTTGATGGAGACTGTAAGGCGAATGCTGATGTCCAGCATTAATTTGGCTCATCATCTGAACTTCACATCTACCACTTTGACTTCTTGGCATTGCTGCATTTTCCGCATGTCTTCGTTCCCTTAAAGACATACTTCTAATAGGCACAGGTCGATTTGTCGTCTGTGGTGACTGTTGAATGTAGATTTGATTATGGTAGAGAATTCTATCGTGATCACTCATCACTCCAGTACGTTCTGTGTTCTCTTGAATATTTCTGCTTAGTCTTTTTTCTGCTTTCGCCATTGCTGTGATTGCTGCGAATTTTTTCAACAACGTATACCTCCTAAATGCTCTCTGAATCGTTAGAGCAGCATTCCTTGCTTTAACTCCACCGTATTTTCGCTCCAGCATTTCAATCTGTTTATCTAGCAGATCCTGCGAGAGTTCGTAGCTACTGAAAATGAAAAATAAATAAGTTAATAAATAATTCCAGTTTGTTTAAACCTGTGTGAGAAAAAATATCAGGCAATGGTAAAGTAAATAAATTTGTAATTATTTATCTCAACTTTAAATATTAATGTAGAGTTATCTAAACTGAGTAAAATGTGTATCGGAAATATAATATTATATTTACAATTTAGTAAAGTTATTTATATTAAAAATTAAACCACAGAGGATAGTGTGTTCATGCTACGATGATGAAAAAAGTAGATCTAACGGATGAATGAAATTAGTTAGATAAATCTAACGGATGATGTGTGGTTGAGTGAATAAAACTAATAGAGATGTATGATGATAGAGTAAGTAAATTTGACGAAAACGTGCACATTAAACTGACTTGAATAAATAAATCTCATCGGAAGGTGAATTCGAATGAATGAACTCAGTGGAACTATGATGTAAAATTAGAACGACGTCTACTCTAAAGATAAACCTTAATTATTAAATGAACCAGCTATATTATAATAAGTGTTTTACCAAGCCATGCGATGTGACTACAAGAAATAATAAATGATCATTTTGAAATTTCAAGAGGAAGCAAAAAATTACTTACGCTGTTTGAAGTCTACATCGTTTGAGCACATCCCCATTCCTAATGGATCCTTTTTTATGATGAGCTTGCTGATAACCAGACTGTGGCTGTCCTCCATATCCTTGGACCATTGTACCGTAGCTCTGTGGCTGATTGTATCCGGTGTGGGGATACACTTGCATCGTCTGCGAAGGATATGGTGCGTGACCGTAATTCTGAGACTGCATGTACGATTGACCAGTTATGTAGGAAGTCGATAGAGACGTTTGGCTACCAGAAGAGTAGACACCATGAGTACTTGGTCCAAGATTCTGACCCAAACTGGTGTTATGATTGGGTCGATCAATTTTTTGAGGAAAGCTGTAACATAAAACAATAAATTCATTATCATTTTGCACATCTAATGTTCTTTTCAAGATATTATATTTAAAAGCAAAGTGATTAAAGTTTATATCGATAATCAATGGCTGGTGAAACAGCTGGTAATACATCCGGAAAATTTTTTGTATGCAACCGACATGTTGACCTATTAAGTCGTTGCATCATCAATCGATTCACTCGAGAGTTTTTTCTATTTTTGTTCAGATGAGAAGGCTGATTTATTCGAAATTATGCAAGAGTATTTATTGGATTGATCCAACTTTGTCACTCAGGAAAAATTTTGCCTGAATAAGTATTGATTGGAGTTGCTTTCTAGGACTTCTGCGAGCCTATTACGATTTTAAGATTATAGAAAAACTCGGAGAGAAACCTCTAGATATAATTATAAGATCAACTGACATCATCTGACATCACATAATACTGTTTGACGTACAATACATCTATTTATTGGAATCTTTTATTAAATTCACCAGTTCTTTTTTTAGCATTCTTTCTAAGTTATCATTTATAGAGTTTCTACTGCATACCTAGATAATAATAGCACAAATATATTATTACTTTCTTGCTAATCAATGGAATTTTTTTAATTGTATAAAATTAGCATCAATTCATTGACAACTGAAATTCTTAGAATTTTTTAAATCATTATTTACAATGTTATCTTTAGTTGTAAGTATTTAATGATAATTATCAGCAGCTAAAGCAGTAGAAAGATCCAATAATAATATGGTTTTTGAATTGATAAGAGAAAGTTAGATTCAAAAGAGATGGACATGGATTGAGATACATTACTTTGGACTAAAGTATAATTCAATACCATGGAAGAGACATGAACATGACTGCCAAACGTAATTTCCACCAGTAACGGAACATTTAGCAATGACCAGACAGTGTACTGATGTCGGTGCATTTGACAAGTCTACCCAAGTGAGTGAAAATTAATATCGTCGTGTACACAAATTCATCTCGGGATTAATGGAGCGCAGTTTCAACTTGTAAAAGACATCCTTTATACATGCAATACGAGAGACTAATATATGAATAGACCATGTAAATGCAACGTCAAAATTATAGTTGACAGTCTCTCACATTTTCTACATTTCTTTACGTCTGTTTTAATATAACGCCCATTCAACTTGGAGTGACATAGCTTAGATATGTAATAACTTATTCCAGCTTTATTACATAGCTATTTTAGTTTATTTTAAAAGTGAAATGAAGTAAATATATCTTGGAGCACGAAAGGAGAATGAAGTAGATATGACAGAGAAAAAATACAGACAATACAAAGTATAACAACAAGAAGAAAATTTTTTAATATTTTTCTTTTAGCTGGGTCATTATAATTACTTGATTACAGTCGACATAATTAAGAGTTTGCTATTTTTACATAGAACGTAGCAAGTTTTATTGCATTTCATAACGTTGGCCTTTGTAAAATAATTATTGTGATGTAAAAAAGTTTGATTTTAATAAAACTCAACTTTTTAATATCTAGATAGAAACTCATTTTTTTTATATAAAATATTGCAAGCTTTCTTTAAGATTAATATTTGTTGAGATGAACTAGACATTTTTAAATTCTTTTTTGTTGAATAATATTTTTGTTCATTTTCAAGGAAATGTAAAGAGCAAACAAATGGTGAAGGATAAGCCAAGTTCTTGAAATTACATCATTAGTATGTTACAACTCTATTATAATAATTTTAGAATGACAAAATTCTTTGAAACTCAATAAAAATATTTGAGCTGTCATAATACTGTATTATTTGTTTATTTAAAAAATTCCCTACACAATGTCTTTCAGGCATTACAATGATGATGCCTAGTCACTCAAAACTACATTCATCAACCATTCAATTCCCAACAATAACTGAAAAATGAATATTTATGACATATTGTAGTTTGATAATAAATTTTTTTTTTTTTAAGTATTCAATTAAATACTTCAAAATGAATTATCTGATAAACTGGCATAGATATAGGGGTAGAGAATAACACATAAATAATTAATATATGCAGAATACAATATTGGGTTTCTAATGTGTTTATAAATGTTGTAAGGGCTTCAAGAGTTTAGGAAAAGCCTTGACACTATATATCTTTACAAACTCGCCAGGTGGCCGTTACACAAATGTAACCACAATAGAAAACAATTATAGCAAGTATTTTCACACAATGAATCATGTAATGAGTCATCAAAAAAATTAATTTTGTGGTAATAATGATGTTTAAATACACCACAAACAAAAAACTAGTGGCAAAAAATTTATTACAATAAAAAAAAATCTACAAAGTTAAACATACCTTGGAATGAATCCAGAAATACAAATAATCATTTTGCCTTGTTGTTCAATGGAATATTTTTATTTATTTATAACCACAAGTTCCGAATATTATTATTTACTCTCACTTTTTATATTAATTATTAATATTTAGCAAATATTTGCATTTCAAAATAAACAAACTAATTTATGATATTATTCAGTGAATGTTGTTAGATATTTTTAATTAATTATAACTCTAGTAAGTACAGTGGTTTACTCTAGAGTATGAGTTTCAGAATGAGCACACGATGCGTCCGGAGGATACGAAGGTTGAAGCTTGACTGAATTTTGAAAGAGCAGCTGCTACTGAAAAGAATCCTCTTGTATTTCGGGGGGCAAAGACTTTCAGGTACCGTGGTGGGTCGAAGAAGGTTCGGGAAGGGAGGTGGGAGGATGTTAAGGACAACAAGAAGGTGCACAACGACGTTTAAAGCACGAGCCCTTTTATATGCAGCAGGTATACGTAATCATTGATGAATGTTTCTTCACAAAGAATCCCTACCTCAGTAGCTTAATAGCTTAGTATTTTTATTTAATAATTATTTATGTTGAGAAGTGATCATGATCAGTATCAGCTAATTAGAAATTTTTAAATAGATTATAATAATCTGGGATATATCTTGAGATGATTGAGTGTGCTCATTGAAGTGTTAATATTACATTTTATACTTAAATAAAATAAGAGGAAGGAAGCTTGTTCGCGATAGATAGTGATGATAATATTTATGATGTTCATGGGAGAGTAGATTTTGTAGCCAACATACTAGCTAGTCTAGTACTTTAATTGCGTCCGCCCGGATCCGCCAGCTCTCTTCTAATATAATTTAACTACCATAATTACTTTGGATCAACAAAATAATTGACCATTTGAGAAAATACTCTTTTTTGATACTGCTTGTTTGTTTCCATCTATGTAATTGTTCTATTAAAGTGCTGAGGATGTTTTATGATTCAATTATCATCTGTTTCAATAAGTATATTTTTTAAGTAACCAATAACATCATAACTTTTTCAACAAATTAATTAAACCTTTCTAAATCATTGATTAATTAATTTTCCACTCACTTGACCTTCTAAATTCCTTTTTAAATTGAATAAAAATAAAATCAAAATTGTCTGTTTACTTTTAAACAAGAAATTGTAATTATTTATTTATTTAACTTTAAATAAATTTTTTCTTCGAGACGTTTTCATTCAGGAGTCCCTTGAAACATATTGAGTTGAGATTTGAGGATCGACCAAGTGCAGAATACTCTCCACCTGCTTGATTCCAACGCCTATCGACTATTGCTTCTCTTTTCACATCTCCAAACACACTGTCAGTGCAGCAGATGATAGAAAGGACGCTCAAAAAAAAAAAAAAAAAGAAAAGGTAGGAGAAAGGAATCCCTTGGTTGTTTGAGCCCTTATCCTGTCTTTTTTTACCCCACTTTACTTTTACTTGTACACTATACCCCAAGTCTGAATCCAAGGAGAACATCTGCTGGTCGAGGCGTCTGCTGCTAGTACTCTTCCAAGACTCGTGCCACGCTTCTCGTATGCGTGCACATAACCACACGCATTTTATTTTATGTCGTAGAGAAATAACCTTCTCTTTGCTCGAGCTACACCTGGCGTTCTCTCGTTGGTTTCACTACTAATGCCCCTTTTGGATCATCCAACACCGATTATACTCTACAAGTATGGAAATAAAATAAAATATGGATATTTTAAATAGTTATGTAACTTTTTCAAGTAGCAATAAAGGAGTATTTTTTTATGGATTATGTTTTACTAGGAATTTTTCATTGCAGCTAAAATATAAAGTATGGTAAAAGAGCTTCTAGTATAATATTAGCATAATACACCTTTTTGTAAAAATAATTTCGAGATATTTTGATCAAACTTATCTGGTTTTTATTTTAAATTGAAATTTTATTATTTCGATCTCTTCAATTCTTTTCATTTTCTTTATTATTATTTAATCTGCCATTATTTGACATCTGCTCTTCTTCAGGCCTTGAAAAATAATTACTAGATTCGATGAAATATTGATAGAATTGAAAAAAGTGTTTTTTTCTTGCAATAAAATATTATTTTTTAACACAAAAAAATTTCTAATGCTCATAAAGTGTTAGATAATGATTTAAATAAAGATGAATAATAATATTTAATTTTTATGAGTGAATGTTTAGATTTTCTCTTTATACTAATTTTAATCAAAATTCTTTAGATCATTAATTTCTAGAAATTTCTTTAAATTTAGTAGATTAAAATCAATAATGTAATTAAAATTTATTTCTAAAATAATTGTAAAATAAATATTGTTTCAGTTTTACTGAGATTCTTTTTAAATTTTCATTTATTAGCAATAATAATAAACGTTAATAATAAATATAAAAATAAGTTTCCATTTGTTATTTTTAATAATAGAAAATCTATTTATTATTTTTTATTTTTAGTTATTAAAAATAGTGTTAATATTGAAAATGCAAATAAAAATACTACTAATTACTTAATAGAAAAAATAACAGACAAGTTTAAATATCAATAGTTATTAATAAAACACTAGTTGCTTTAATGTAAAAAAAATATATATAAATAAAATAAAATTTTTTATTACAATTTAATGAGCGATTTGGTTCGCTGAATAGACATTTAGCAAGAAAAAAAGACGAAATAAGAGCAGATAATTATTCTAATTTCGAGATAAGAAGAACAAAATTAATTTCTATCTCACTTCCTTCAAACTAGATCTCGTTTTCTAATATTCGAAAGGAAACGTTACTAACTCAATAACTAAAGTTTGTAAAGTGTGCTTTGCAAGTACATATTGCATGACTGTCGTTGGAGACACTATTGGAGAAACACTGTTACCTACGTGTGAAGTGATAAAATGAGGATAAACTTCAGAGATTGTAGATAGACTTTATATCTATAAAAGTCTCAAGAATTTTTCACTTTTGCAATAGTACATACACACACCCATACAATTCTCTTATGTTATCGACTTTGTCGTGCAATGATGTTGAAGAGATTCAGACTCTTCCTGAAAGAAGAAAAAAAATTCCAAGGGGCACGTGCGTCTCAATCTGAACACCTGCTCTTCTGGAACATTTACTTCCAAAGCCTTTTTTTTCTCCTCCAAATAATAGACTAGATGAGCTATAAAAGAAGCTACCATTATGATGAAAATGAAAGAAGAAAAAAATAATTAAAAGTTTTATTTTTTTTTCGTTGAAGACAATGGTAATAACTGATGAAAGTCTTCATGGTCACAGTGGAGACTTTAAGTATCGCAATTTAAAAAGAAAAAGTCCAGAAACGGAAAGGATTTTCCAAGTGAGTCGTTACATCAACCTCTCATCAGTGTATCTTTCTTCTTTCAAAGGAGCTTTTAATACTGTTTCACTCTTTCATCATTTTTAACTTCTTTTAACTCGAGAATTTTCATTCTTCTATGTCCAGAGACAATGTTCTCAACAGTAGTGAACATTGGAGTACTGCAAGTATTAAGAGGAAAAGGTATCCAGGATGAAGAAGCAGAAGTCGAGAAGAAGAAGAGCTACTTGTGTTGTTCAGACAATGTAGCTTCTACTTAAGAGGATCATTCGACACTTGGACACGCGCCATAGAAGCCTTGACAACAGATTCTATCTCTATTACTTCAACCCTCTCTTATTCGTCTTTCTGCCCTCCTTGGCTTCAATACAGTACCCTTGTCCTCATAACATTATACTGAAGTCAACGCGTGCCATCAAAAAAATTCTACACTTTTTTTTTACATCATCTTTCGATTTTTCTTTTTCTTTTCCTCACTTCCGTCATGACAATAATATTCCTGTGCCATTCCTACGGGTTCTTGTCCCTCATTTTTACTCTTTTTTGATGATATTTCAGAGTCTCCCCTCCGGGGGTTAAGATACCTGTCAAAAGCACGAGGAAAAAAATGACTGGAAGCAGTTGAGGTTTGTGTTGTATTCCAATTTTACTTGGTACACAAAATTTAATGGACAAATATTGTTATATTGTTAGAAGAATGTTGAGTAGTAGGGTTTTCATATTTTTTTAGTGGTATTTTTTTTCTGCTAAAAAATACCTTAAAGTTAAAATTGAAAAAAAGATCCACATGTTCTATCCGATTAATTTTATCTTGTTCGAGAAACAGTGCTTTTAAAGCTTAAGTTTTAACTTTTGAAAGCTTTCCTGTTTTTTTAAATACATCCTACTTTTTTTTTTGTAAAGACATGTCAAAAACTAGATATAGTAAAATGCTTTCTCATTTTTTTCTGCAAAAGAATTTAATTAAATTTTTCAACTTGGATTAAAAAGCTTATTTTTTGTTTTCTAGTTTTTTGAAATAAATTATTCTGCTTTGAAAGCTTAAATCATGTTTGAAGATTTTTAGGTTAATAACTCGAATTAATGCAGAGAATTTTTTAAAAAGGAATTGAAGCTCTAAGCTTTTAAGTGAAAAAAGAAAAAAAATGTTGATAAAATATTAAAAAATCTAAAACATTTAGAAAAAATCAAGTCAAAGCTGAATAATTTTTTTTGACATATCTAGATGATTTAATTATTTAATACTTTCATGTGATATTTATAACTACTATCTATTGTAAAAAAAGAAGAAAAAAAAATGATTACAGTACATGTAATTGATGAGCATAATTTTTTTTTCCCAAAGGATGTTTATCCATGTTTCATACATTCACATATGAAGTAATGCTACAGTCAGCAATAAAGCTACATATATCAAGTACATGAAATGCTCCAGTTCTCTAGTTTTACATCAGATGAATGGCTACAGTCCAGTTGCGACACGCAAAGCAAACGTGATGCATAGACTGGCCTTCCCGTTACCAAGTTATATCGTGAGGTACACAACGATTCACGTTGGTTTTACAAACTCTCTCGCGAGTAAAATAAAATACATCGTGAGGGAAACAATTCTCGCGTAACGGTTCGGCGCCGTTTAATTGACCGATATACGTGGAGAATAAGCACACATACATCAGTATCAGAAAAAAAATATTCCAAGAGATATTATTTAATAAAAGCAAAAATATATTAATTATTGTTTTTCATAACAACCCGGAAGACGTCGCATAATGCAACATATAGGAGTATTTTAATTAAAACATGTCTGCTTCTTCAACGACCAACGTCTTTATTGAAAAGGTCAAGTTATTCTTTTCTTAATTGAATAATATTTGATATCAAAGAGGAGGCAAATGGGATATCATCATGGAATAATTTCATTCAATTATTTAATGAGTTCGCGGACATGTTTACTTGGTTCAATTAATATTAAATTCAGTCTAGAAGATATTGAATAAATTCTACTATTTTTTCTCTTCATCAAATCTACCAGTTTATTTCTTCTTCAAGTTAATTCAATGGATCGATGAATAACGAATGTGGCTAAAAAAGATATCTCATTTTAATGATAAGACATATTTAATAATTTTTATGATTTTATTTGCAAATCTGAAATTAGTCACACCCTGCTTCAAAGCTGTTACGTTTTACTACAATCTATTCTAATGTATCAGGTAATTACCAAAGTGAGATTTCCTCAGGAAATTGTAACGATGTGGCCGAGCCTCTCTTTAACCTAATGTTGATTTGATAGCGAAGTTGATTTAATTGAATTTTAAAATAACGTCATGATGGTTTTATTGATGATGATGAGAAGGCATTTAAAATCTAGATAGTTTTGGCGAACGTCTAGACATTTATTAAAATTGGAATTTAGAAGAAAGCTTTGATTAAAATGAATTAGAATCAAATGATTACATCGATAATAATATTATTCCTATCAAATTAATTTTTATGGAATTTTTTTCCAAGCTCTATTATTTAACGCTACCAAAATAAATAAAAATTATGTGGATTGATAATTTTTTTTAGATTTTAATTAAATGATTATTATTGTTATTATTTTTTGTAATAACAATTTTATAAAAGCAAACAAAATTGCGTACAGCCACCGGAAATGGTCAATTCGAAAGACAATAAATATTGAAACATATCAGTTTGGAAGAAGCAGAAGAGAAAGAGAGAATTAAATATCCGGTGAAATCGAACGGAAGTTGACTCGTACACACACCGACTCGATTTGTACGTCTATCTATCTCGTTGGAAAGATATGAACAACTCGATTTTCCACAAGGGACCAAACACATACACAATGACAGCAATAACTCGATTGCGTCTATATAACATAGAAGACCTTGGCAACCGGACAAAGTATTCATTTATATTTAGCATGAACTTTTTCGGAACAGACAAAAATTTATCTGAAATTCCAACCAAGCTACGACACTTTGACAATTTTTTCTCGATAAAATAGTGCTATTTATTTTTCAAATAAATTACACTGTGTTAGTTAGTGGAATAATTTGATATGATTGTTTAGGATTTTCGCTTGTTGAATTTAAAAATAAATAATCTCATCACATTATTTTAAAGTCAATAATAAATACAATTAAATTGTTTATCAATCATCATGCATGTTAATATTCTTTTTATGATTTTTTTTCAACTTTAACGTCTTTTCAGAAATATTTTCCGACTTTTAATATACCATATTATTACTTAGACAATAATATTTTCATATTAAAACATCAATTAATTCAATGAGCTCCATTTATTGATCATAAAAATCCAAAACTATTTACATTCTGTTCAATGATCAATAAAAAAAAATTTATTCTTATTCCCATTAATGTTTTAATCGATGCCGACAAACGAACAAGTCATTTTATTTGAAGGAAAAATCATTTTAAAGCATCAACAATTTTTTTAAGTGATGATATTTAATGTTTGTTTTAATCACTATCTGTTATGATTATAATCCGGTTTAATTTAGAAAAGAATGAATCATCCAAACGTGACAATCATTATGAAGCTATTAGTTAGCAATATAATCAAAGTAATTATCACTCAAACGATTCATGCTAGACTCCAACATGACATTCAAATAAAGACTATAGATGATGAATAAAAAATAAGAGACTCTACTTACAACAGTCTTCTGAAGTAGGCTTTCATCATAAACATCAATTTACTTAAAATTTTCAGTAGCTGATATTCGATTAGTTGATAAGTAAATAACGACTACAAGGACAAAGAGGAGATTATTTAATAGGTATCGTTAATTACGTGTCCACAAGACCTTCATATGTGGTAATAAGTTACGCTTTAATTATTCCCTTAATGATTAGAACGCACTAGTGATACGCTTGGCATCGTCAAAATGTACCATAGGGTCCTCGCTTCCGCATAAGGACACACGAATTGCACTAACTTCATTAAGACTTTCTGTTCAGTTAGAATATTGATGTGATAAAACGTTTACTACAGCTCTGTAAACTAGCTTTTTAAAGACAACCTATATCGTCGGTAAGGTAGAATACTGTATTTATTTCGTTGATGGTGAAATCAGATTTTTTTCTACGAGCTTTCACGTTTTACCAAGCATTAAATTCGTGTCGTTTCCGGGTTTACAACCGAGCTTAATACTTCCAGGGTTGGAAGAAAAATGAAGGGCTGAAGTACATCGTAAATCAGAATTTTTAAGTGAACGTTAAAAGTATGGAAATTCTTTTTTTTATTTTTTCTAAGCATAAAAAAGGAAATTTGCGCGTGGGATATATTTCTTTTGAAGTATAATATTATCCAGGATTATAAATAGTGATGGAAAAAATATTTAGATTGATGTTGATAATAAATTGCCTCAATCAAAAGATCTAAATGTGTTTCCGTTTCTCAAGAAATTTGTTTTTTTAAAATAATATCTTTAAAAAGTATGTTATATATATCTTTAAAATTTTATTTTTAATTTCACTTGTCACTTGCTTAATATCAATAAGTATATTCCAACATACTTTCCTTATCAAGGAAATGAATACTAAAAATATATATTTTCTATATCGAGTTGAAAAAAAATTTCAAAACAGATATTTTTAATGATATTTACCGAAAAAAATGTGGTCTTATCGTTGACCGAAATTCGAGGTCACCAAAGAGAGAGTTTTGGAGAGCAAACTAGACTAATGGTGTGCAAAATGATAATAATCCACTTGGCCCCCTAAAGAAAATGAAGGCTTGGTCATGACAAAGTGCAAACAAAATTTCTTTAACATTTATTCCTCTTTGTTTCTTGTTCATTTTACGTTTAAATTGACACCAAGCTCCCAACTGATTTCACTGACTATATACGTATACAGCAGGTCAGGTTTTTTGCGTGTCAATCATCAGAGAAAGAGACTCGTCCGTTGAGAAAATGGCCTCAGGTCGTCTTATGGTAAAATAAGTGAGTCGCGTAACGAGAGTCTTCCAGCTCCCGCGTGGTGCAATTATGTTGGATAAACAGTTCTCAGAATCATCGCAAATGTCTAATTGCCCCTTGGGGTATTATCGTATTCGTACTAAAAGTAACGAGCCAAATAGTCAAGTTTGATTAGAACACTTCAGGATATTTTTAAATGGAAAATTTTTTTTAAATATTCTGACATTTTTGCTTATCAATTCTGCTTCCCTTTAGGGAAGTTATTTTAATGGAGTCGATTTTTAAAATACGTAATTTTATCATATCTTTACGTTTTCAAACATTTAAAAGCTTTTTAGAAGATTTAAAAATGTATGTACGTACGTACAATTATACGTACGTATGTTAAGTTTTTTTTCGTTTGCGATGTCTTGAGAACTACTGAAGATATCGACTTCAGACTAATTTCATTCTAAAGATAATACAATGAAGAAGATCGGAAAAGAGTTATAAATAGAATCGATTCAGCCATTTTTATTTAATAACAAAAAGTCTGTAAAATAAGTTGACTAACAAAGACATTTAAAATATATTCTACTTACTGAATGATTAATATTGTTGGAAACTGAAGTCAATGTCAATACAATATGGTTGTCAATGACTTTACATGCCTCTAAACAATTATACATTGTTTATAACAATATCAATTTGTTATAAACAATTAAAAACTAAAAGTGCAGACTTATTTTGAGTTATGCTTTTATCTCACTTTAGACAGACCTGTTATTTTTTACACCAACGTTAATAATTATATAAATGTATATACAGTGCCAACTGATGCCAGCGAAAAGATAAAACACACATAAAAGAAGCAGTGCATTACGCAATCGGCAGAACATCATCGCGAAAAAGAGGGGAGCTTTGTAATCTCCATAGATCACATGCAATGCAATTTATTTAGACTATAAACTAAATGTAATTTCAAAATTATTAATATTAGTTTCTTTTTTATATTAATCAATAATAAATAAATTAAACAATAGGAAAATAATTAATTTATTAATTCATTAAAATTTCTTGCTTAAATAATTTTAATATTTATGTAATCAATTTATTATATAAAGAATCGAACAATATGATTAATTGTTAATTTATTAATATAAGCATGATTAAAATAAGTTAAAAATGTAGGTAGCATATTTTTCAGTGTAATGATTATTACAAAATAATTTTCTTTTCATCAGAAGAACGATAGCAAAGAAGATTTTAATTTAATGTATGATGAAAAGTAATTGCATTTGGAAAATAATAGAATTGTGTAACATTGAAGAATAAAAGTATTACAATCATAATGATGAGATGAAATTATTTAATGTAAAATAATGGGATAATGATAGATGATGATACTTGTGTATTTTAATAATATAATAGTTAACCTAGGGTAATGCACGAAAAAAGAAGTGAATGTTATCACTTTCTTTTGATGTCATGAAATGATATGTGAGGCAAAAGGTGACTGATGATGATGTAAGAAAAATCTAAAAATAACTGTTGGTGTCGATAAAAATTTTTAATTACTTCATAAGTATCCACAGATGGCTGTTAATCGTTGGATGTTGAAAAATAAACTTTAATGTTTCAAATGACGCATGAATAGATTTACTTCATCAACTTGACAACAACGCGATGCCATTGTTTCAGAATATCACGGAAGTTTTGAGAACGTGGTTTAAAGAATTGCATGAAACTCAAGAGCATTGTGTATATCCTGTGGGTATGGTAAACTGTGGCTTTTGATTAAGAATCGCGTGGAAGTTGGAATCAAATAATGTACAAAAGCATCAGCATAACAATTTATACCTGATTATATTGAAAATAATGAGTTATTCAGCAAAAATTGTATTTTAACACTATTACGTGGATCATCACGTGCATCACGGAATAATACTTCTAGATGATTTTTAAAACATCGTGTTATATAAAGATAAGTCAATTTCGGAAACATTTATTGAATTTTTTTTATGAATAATTCAATATTTGCTTTATTATCTCTTGAATCACCAGAACAATTTATTTATTGTTTCATTTTTTTTTTACATTCGTTGAAAGGCAAAAGTATAGTGGAGCAAAACGTCTGTTTGATGCATAAATTTTAAAATAAATGATGATGGATGAATAGAACATTTATTTAAATTCAAAAGACTTATTATTTTTTAAGGATAGCATTTTAATGTGGTTATTAAATTAAAGGAATAATTTTTTCTAATGGTTTGAGTATTTTAATTGGTAAAAGCTCAATTACTAAGTCGCAGTTTAGAGGAATAAGAGACATCGATGGTCAGTGAGTAATATTGGTTATTACTACTAATGAAACTAGTCGATAATAATTGAATTTAATTATTATCAATATTACAAAAGCGAAGAGATTGCTTTGTTATTAAATTAATAGTTGATTAGTTCGAATATACAAACCACAATCTATGATAAAATATTTCTATTGGGTTTATAATATTGGTAATATTATTTTTTAATTAAAGAACATCATTTTTCATTGTAATTTAAAATTAATCTGTCAAAAAGAAAGTTATAGATGAGAAGAGATTTAAATATTTATAAAACAAAATAATGGAGCCATATTTTCTTTTTTCCATTATGGTTATTCAAGTCTATAAAAATATTATTCCTTTTACACAGCTTTGTTTATGATTAATTTAACTCAATCCATAGATAAATTATTTAAAATTCAAGATTTTATGGATTTTGAGATTTTTATTATTTATTCAAACTCTTCCTACGTGATTTTCCCTCATTATTTATTCGTAGCTAAAAATAAAATGGTTTTTATTTCCAAAAAATATTATCAGACTGCATCAATGATGCATGCTCAGCAAAAGTATGATGTTCAGACTACTAAATCTGCTCTGTAATATAAATAAATTTCCTAAATTTTATTTAAATGATTTTTTTTCAAGAAAGCAAGAGGCAAGCATTATCAGGCTTGGTGATTAATAATGTAAGGAGAATAAAAATATCTACCGGTTGATAAAGTTTGTTGGTGTGGAGTATCCAAGCTGCAGACGTGACCTGATGACTTTTTCTTGAACAGTAACAACTCGACTACTTTTAGACGTATGATGAACTCGAGTAGTCTTGATGACTTGCTGATAATGACGATGATGATTTTGTTGTTGTTGTTGCTGCTGTTGAAGCATCCGAGAATTCGGAGAGGACATAATCCTCTCACGAGGTTCGACCATCGTTATTCCAAACATTATATACCACTTTCCTTTGCATTCACTTCAGTCACGTCTCACAAACCTCCGTCACGCATTTTCCACGATATGAGATTAGAATTTCTCAACGTATCTTTTTTTATTTGCTTCAATTGAAAATTCTGCTGATTCATAGTGTTTTTTATTTTTTCGAAGAGTTTTAATCTTTCTATTTTTCACGATCACTTTACTGATATTTTATAGCTGTATTGATATGTCTCTTTGGTTCGGTTTCACATGCGGTAGATATGAATTCTTTTTTTCCTGAATTTTAGAGATACATTTCTGTACCCATCGGATCTAGATGTTTGACAAAATATTGTTTTGAATTCAATGTCATTTTTTTTTGTTTTTAAAGGTTTTTTTTTCAGAAAAAAAAGCGAGAAAAATTGTATACATTGGCATTCTTCTATTACAAAGTAAAGAGAATTTTTTTCAATTGTTTTAAAACATCAATGTTTAATTATTTTACAGTATTATTGAAATAAAAAATTCATTAATTAGTGAACGGAGAAAATAATTTTTGTTGTACAAAAAAATGTTTATTTAATTAATAAAAAGAATTGACAATTTTCACAACAAAATATTGCATTTATTTTGTAAAAAAAATATTTCTTTTGTTTAAATAAAGTCTACAAGTAAGTAATAATAATAAAAGTGTTTCAGCTACCAATAATGATGTAATATCACTTCACCAAACTTCTTGGAAGTAGTAGTTAAAAGGAATTGAACGATTACTTAGTTAATTTTAATTCAAACTTCTATTACGCGACAAAGTACTTGAACTTAAGAAAATGGCCTTCTTTGGTATCGATTCAATCTATTTTTGGAGTTAAACTATTTCAGCTTGAAAATAGTGCAATCTAAAGTGCCACTCAATCTCGTACTTTTACCAACTTATCACAAGTAATGTATCAACAATAAAATACAACCATTAACTGCTTTCGCAAAATAAATTTATCAAGACTGATTAAAAAGCTTTTCGTGACATGAGTCGATGCTTTAAATATTTTTTTATCACAATCATTGACGTCAAAGTAATGATATTCAACAATGAATACTAATAAATTTCATTTCGATCATGAGTAATAGTTAACTCCCTTTTCTCTTAATCACTTTGTTATAATTATTTTCATTGTCAATTACTAATTGCAAATTAATTCTAATTATTTTTATTATTCAATAAAAAACATCAATTGTCAGTTTATAACGTAAAGTAACTTTCTAATGGCAAATCACAGAAAAATTAGGAAATAATTGAAACGAGAAATAAAGTATTGTCCTGATGAAAAATGAGAAAGTGACATGAATAAGTAATTAAGAGTAATAAACTGTGAAATCGGAAGTGATTACTCAATATCTATATATTTAAATGCTTTTTAATATTATCCTTATCAGTCACTCTATTTGTCGTAAAAACAAAAAGATCAAACACACACACACACTAGAATAAAAAAACAATTCCATTGAAAGGTCTAATGTTTGTCAAGGAAACATAAATTTATTCTTGCATGGTGAATGCTTGGAGAATAATTTCTAATACTGATGCTATTTTATCGATTGTCTAGATCATCTGTAGACTAATATGTCAAACGATATACCGTTTGTTCTTCTTTAATACGATCACATCGAGGTCGCACGTACTATGCGTCAAACCTGATGAATAATAATGACTACTAAATCACATCACGAGTAAAACTGTTTGACAGTGATTTCCAACTGTAGATGAATTTTCCACTAAAACAATTTCTGATGACGATTAATATTGATTGTACCCATTTTCCTAGGAATGTAAACACCTGAGTTACTTTTTTTTCCCTTTCCCCAGAGGTTTATTTACAAGAATTGTCATACGCAACTGTCACTGTTATTTTCACTTTACTTTTATTATTATTATTTATTGTTGACATCAAACAAAACAAATACAATACAAAAGCACTGTGTAAAAAATTCTATTTATTATCAATGATATATATATATATATATATATTTTTGTATTTTTCACTGTAATTGTGTCTGTTATATGCACTTTCTTTTTATGCCACAGGTTTACATTTCCTCTAATGAACAAGCGATGCTTTTTTTTTATTTCTGTCAAACGCGATCTATTGTTCTCTACGAGTTCTCATTCGTAATAATTTTTTATTTCATTATTGTTCTCTATTATTGCTAATAATAAAAAAAACTAAATTATTTTTCCAACTCAGCATTATCTAATTATCTATTAAAACCGTGCTTTTATTTACATAAACAATTTTTTTATTATTATGCAACTGTTTTGATGGTTTAAGAAAAATATATCAATACCAAGTAATACAACTTTGCTCACTTTATTCCTGAGAATTGATTGTTTTATTTCAATTGTAATAATAAATAGTTAAGATGAATGTAGAAATAAACACCTTTGGAGTCAATTGGTCAATTTGGAATTAAAAGTAGCGGTGGAAGATAACAAAAAAAGAGACACGAATAAAGCTGCTACCTGACAGACCACCGCACGCGTCGATTCACAGACGGGAACTATCCGTGTGGCGATGCTGCCGTTAGCTTTGATACGGTAATGGAACTGTCAAAGTTACGGAAGAGGTAGGGGGAATTTACTCGAACTCTCCCACCACCCATTGGAGAATATCGCAATGCCTCTTTCGATGATAGCTTCATATCATTACATATATCGCTGCTTAGAAATAGCTGCAAATGAATACATGTCACTAATAGACAGTACATATGTATACTTATAGCCATAACTACAATGAGACTATAAGTTTTCAAGAAGCATCGTTGAGGAAGAGAAAAGAACACATTTCCGTCTGGAGAAGATTAAAATCGAGTATTTTTCGCGAGATGGGAAAAAAACATGTTAATAGAAATTTTTTTTTCACAAACTTTTGTTGAAGATTTATCTACTGAGAATCATTTTATTTATTAGCATAGTAATTCTCATTTGTTATGATTAACTTTTAGATTATGTTGATGATGAATGAGTTGAGTTAATTGTATTAATTTTATTTAGAAAAGTAAAACAAAAAAAAAGTAGAAAATGAGAAATGAAGAAAAAAAATTTTATTACAAAGGAAAGTTTAATTTGTCAAATGTTGATGATATTAAAGATATATTAGATGCAATTAAGAAGGAATTTTGTTAATTTGATCAATTTAAAAACCAAGTAGTGCACAAAATGTGGGTCGAGAATTTTCATACGTACTCGATTCGGTTTAGTTCGGTTGAATGTACTAATCTTTATTAAAAACTTTCGATAATTATCCACGTAAATCATTAATTAGTTAAAGATGCACATTAATTTTCGTTTTAGAGAAGAAAAAAAAATGAAATAACAATATATCATGTTCATTAATAATCAAAAAGTATTTTTTTTTCTTTGCTATTTAAATGCAAAAATTGTTCCAAATATTTTTGAAATTAAAATGAAGGAGAAAAAAAATAAGAATGATTTTTATAAGTCATAAATTACAAGCATGAAAACATTAAGTACTGCATGTAGATATGAAAGAAGGGTGAAGAAAGCAAGATGTAAAACAATTCAGACGGATGTATGTAACGGAGCATTTAGAAATTTGTATTACGTGCTCGAACGCGCGAGCTAGTACGCGAGCATACGTAAGTTTCATGAAATACATGCGAAACGGTTCTGAAATGTATACAGATGTGGGCAACGAGTCGTGGCCATTTACCTAAAGTACCGCTTCTGATTATCAAAGTGACTAGTATTTGAAATAGAGGCCACTTGATATATAGAAAGTGCAGAAGGTCTCCAACATGTCATTGGGGAAATCACTGACCTTTCTTAACTGCCAGTTAATGGATTTTCTCGCACAAAAACAAGACTTTTTTTCCTACCAGTTACATCAGAATTAACAATTGTAATTAAGCACTTGGAGAAGTATGAAAAAATTTCTCTGTTGAAAAAGTTATCATTTAAGGCTGTCTTACTTGGCGATGAATCAAGTAGGATTTTATTTTGCAATAAAAAATGAGAGAAGATTAATACAAGTAGAAGTAATTTGGATAAGGGAGACTGGAAATGTAAAGGGGCACTAAAAAATTATTCAGTGAAAATAATGAAATGTACTGCAGAATCAATGAACATAAAACATCTGATTCCAACAGTGGCTTAATTTGCACTGTAAAATCAATAAATATTCACTGACTTTGCTATTCATTTTTTTTCACTGTTTCATTTTTTAAAAGTGTATTTATTGATTCATTTCAGAAAATTAAAATAAAAATTTATATTAAAAAAATTTGAAAATTTTTTTCATGAGATATCCTTTTATTTTTTGAAATACTTCATTACTTTTTAAAATATCCCATTTTACCCCAAAAACCCATATTACTCTAGTCTCTCGAAATTGAAAAAATTGTGGAAATTATTTTTGAATAAATTTTTTAATATTTAATAATTTTTAGAGCTTCGATAAAAAATTATTAAATAAAAATTACAATAGGTACTGTAATATAATTGAACCTGCACATTCTATCAAGAATTGTTAAATCAAGGAATACGTTTTGCCTCGGGTTTTTCAACATAACTGAGACTAGATCTTTCCAAACGTTTTATTTGATTTCTTAATTATTCTGTCATAATTAATAAATATTCTTTTAAACCTTTCTAAAATGATTCCTAAGTTGTTTCATTTTCATTACAATCCGTTAAGTCTTCAAAAGAAAAGTCAGCTGAATAAATAATTCAAAGTTAAAAATATTTCATTTATTAATAGCACAATTTCCTGGTAATAGTTAAGAAAATGAATAGTTGACTGAAGATGTCTAAGGGTTGAAACCTTTTTTGGAGTAAAATAAAGTAACTAATTCCAAAAAAAGACGACAAAATATGATGACTCAAATTTAGGTGAAACGAGACTTGATTACAGAAAATTTTTATCTGGGAAATGTAGCAGACGAGACTAAAGTATTGAAACATGGTTCTAATACCACAAGTCTAGAGGGAAAATTCAACTCTTACTTCTCTTTTCTGCTCTCTATCTAAAGTAAAATATCGCCAACACTTGGCTCATGTGGTACTTTTCAGAAAGAGCAAGAGAACTTCTGAAACAGATGCTTGAAATAAAGTACAGGCATAAGACATTTCATCTTTAAAATATGACATTGGATGCATTTCACTAGTGATTCCTATGCCACTGGTTACGAATAAGTGTTACATACTCTCTGTCTATAAGTAGACATAGAAATAGCTTGATAGAGAAGAACAAAAGTCCACAGAGAAAATGACAATAGACAGAAATCCAAGAATTATCCTCTTCTGCTTCTCAATATGCCTTTTTGCTCATCAGAATCTCTATCTAGTCGATGAAAGGGCTGAAACAATGCCCTAAAAATTACCTACAATATCGATAACTACCTTTTTGTATCAATAATGAAGAAAAAAAAAGAATAAAGATAAGAATGAATTTTACATTGATTTAATTCAAAAAAGAATTAAATCTCTTTTGAATTGTTTTTTAATTGAAGAACCAAGTATTGATTGATTGGAAAATTTTTAGTGATGAATATTAATAGTTTAATATGATAATGATTGGATAAGACCATTGTCAAGTTAAAAAATACATTGAATGAATGACTTTATAATTATGATTGAAGAACGTACGACCTAGTTTCATAATCTGCTTGATTCGAACTCATTTGAACCTACACACCTTGTAATGATCGTGATGTTTTTTTGAAGAACATATCAGATAAGACATGAAAATGATGGTGATTTTTTTTTTAAAAAATTACCTTCACATAAAAAATAATGCCACACTTTTTATTGAGTCTAATAATAGCTGTAGAATTTTTTAGTGCTATGCATAAATAATATTTACAGTTGGAAATTGTGAGTTGCATTAAAACTTGCTGTTAGGTCAGGGAAAATAGCATAACTTTGTTTGTTCAAACAGAATAATTTGTAAAATGCAGTTATAATCAGAGCAAAATGATTTTAAAAGAAAAGAGAAGGCGAAGTTAAATAAAAAATGATTAAAAGATTGTTAATGATGTTGGTAAATGATATGGCAGTCGTTGACCTTTTTATAAAAAGAGGTTTCAAATTCAATTCTTTATTTTTTTACAAGTATGAAACTTGGAAAACCTAATGCAATGAAAAACCAAAGAATTTGCGTATTTATGGCAACCACCTCTTGAATTACAGGTGGTTATGAATGTGGTTAACCGAAAGATAAGGAGTGACTACTGCTGGACACCACATTTGCACTTTGATCATTCAAAATTTTATAATCAACTTTTCTTTCTCCTGGGATATTATATCTTTTAATCTTTTTTTTTTTGCAAGTGACAGGATCAATTCACTACTTGTCGCCTAAGTGTAAGAGAAGGTTCTCTTGCCAACTCTACTTTCTATTTTCTTTCCACTTCGGAAAAGCTGTTGCGATAAGCTCTGAGATTCAATTCTCTTGAAATGCCATTGAATTTTACCGACAATCTTTATGATATACTCGCTCGATGAAATATTGAATATTGTGAAAAAAATAGAGAACTCGATTGAAATGTAATTTGAAGAAACTATCGACATTTCATATAGAAATGATGATTTGAAATTTTTTCAGAAAATGTTTTCAATATTGAGGAATTTTTTCACTAGGTACAAAGACTTTACCTTCATCCTTAAAAAAAAAATAAAAACCAACAAAAATGTTCAATAATTGTTTTTCTGCGAAGAATTTCCTTAATTAACTCTTTTTACAAAAAAAATACATTTTTTTATTGATCAGCATATTTTACAAAACAGCGATATTTGCAAAAATTTCCACTGACTGATTAGCAAGTTGAATATGTATAAGGAAGTTGCTGTTGGCAACGCATCAATATTGCAAAAGAACTTTTCTAGCTTCAAATTAATGAAAAAACTCACAACTCATACCTTAGTGACTGAATTTTCAAATAAAAACATTAATTAAAAAATAATTGAGCAACATTTTTAGAATAAAAAAATAAAAATTCAACTAAATAAAAAATAAGTTACTATCAATTGCTTTTTCATAAAGAATTTACTGATTATACTGTTAAATAATTATCACCATCAATGTTAAATATTTTTATTTAATGCTTCAACCTTTAAACTTTAATCATTTGAATTTTAATTATCTATTGCATTTAAAAATTAATTAAATCATTTAACAATCCAAGTAGACTTTTCTAAGATAGTTCCTGTTTATCTTGAATCCAAGTTCAACTGAGTTTAATTTTCCACGAATTCCCAAGTTTAATTATTTAATGGCATTGACGTTTAACTTTCAATGAAGATATTTTTAAACTACTATGTAACTTCTTGTTCCCTCCATCTCTGACCACTCATTTATTTGGTGTTTAAATGAGAAAATAAAATTTCCAGTTCTAAAAGAGAGTCTCGATCATCTTCTCTATTGTTTAACTTTATTTTTTTACCAATGAACTGGTAAACGAAGTTAATGTTTCCAGTGAGTCATCACGACGCACGTCGACACGATGAATTTTATTTATGCTGTCCGAAGACCATTTATGCCGACAATTATGGCTGTGGAAGTGGAATGTATATACGTACAACTATGGAATCAACACTAGAATGACAATTATCTTCATCATCAGCATTGTATTATATTACATTGACTCCCAATTTCATTTTTAACATTTCATTGAATTTATTATTTTTAATTTATTCTTATTACTCACGGGAAATGACTCGTGGGAAGCTACGAAAAAATCTTAAGAAGATGATGAACATTAGATAGAATGTTCTAGCGTGGAAAGTGTTGATAAAACTTTTATCAGTATTTGTGAAAAAAAAATTGGTCTTATCGTCAATATATATTTCTGATAAAAACGACTGAATGTCAACTGCTGTATTGGAGCACACATGACTCACGGAAATTTATTTTAAAACAGTAGTCTTATGCAAGAATCTTTTCGATAACAAGTCTTGAGGGTCAGAATAATTAATTCCATTATTTTGTCATGGTTTCACTAGTGAATCGGACATAATGCCTTTTTGGCGGTTTTTTTCCAGACAAAAGAAGTCAATTTAAGTAGATATAACTTCAAAAAACACCTGAAGAAACGATTCTGAATAATTTTTCTTTGATTGCATGCCAACATTATTTATTCATAAAATTTTTTTATCCAACAAATTAATTTTGATTTAATAAAATGAGTGAAGACAGTAAAGTCCTAATTTCTAGCTTTTTGTGGATTTTTTAATTTTAGTAAATAGTCATTAATATTCATTTGTGGGAATCCTTTTTAATTTTAGCATAAAAAATCAGTGAATAACGTCAATCCTTCATTTTTATATATTGAAAAGACATTTTACAAAAAAAAAAAAAAAAAAATTATTTAAACAATTGCAAGGATTTATTTTTAATTATAATTGAATTTTATTTTACAAAAAAAAATTTTCCAGAGTATTTATAAAATCTTTCTACAAAAAAATTAATTAATTGAATATTAAATCTATTCATTAAAATAATGCAGGACTTGAAAATGAAAAAAAACCGTGTGTCTTTGTAACTATTCAAAAGTGATTTTTTTTTCAAAACTAAGCAAGTAAAAGAATAAAACCTGACAAAGAAAAATTTAAAGCAGAGAATAATAAAAGAATTGTAGACGAACATAAGTAAGGAGATACATGGTTGAATGGAGATACCAATAAATTAGCCCGTGGCAAAAGTAAAAGTTTGTAATCAAGGAGAAAGCTCAGGTTTGATCATGTTTGATTCTAGCACTCTAGTAAAGTCTTTGCATTGAGTTGTTCCACTACCAGAAACACACTAAGTCAAATAGTTTTAATGCTGTTGGTGATTTTATTGAAGTGTAGAAAAAAGACTATTGATTTTATCAGTATCTTTATCTCATGTTAAATTTCCTATCGAAAGCGTCTACGGTTATTAAACGATGTGCTTCAATTACATTGATACACTCAAAATAGATTATTTTTATTTTAAACACGACAGCAAGATTAAAGAATGTAGTGCGTGATTTTATGGCTGTTAATGAGGTCTGCAGCTTGCTTTTTTTTATGCATCAACGAGCGGAATGAAGACTACATCGTCGAGATGCGAACTTGGCGATGATAATTATGCGGGCATTCAGACATACTAGCGAAAGTACCTCGGGAAAGTCGACACTGGACTTCACTCATGAATTTTTTGATCTTTGCCACACGATGTCATTTGGTGGTGATAACGATAAATCTTTTAATTATTTTTTTTCAACTGGAAATTATGTTGACAGATCAAAGTTTCCTTCTTGACGTCGTTTCGTTATTTTGCAATTTAATTGCTCGTTTATAGATAGGATAATATTACAGTAATATTTAATAGATTGGAGAGCTTGTTATAAAAAATATAGAAGATATTTTCCTTGGATAAATGAGGGCTGTTATGAAGAAAATTCAAATCAAAATTTCAACAAGAAGTTTCGATTGCTTCTTTTTTTTTTTAATCCTAAAAGACTTGTACCTTTAACAAGGCTGACAATGTAAATTGTAAATGATATATATATTGAAGTCCTTTGCATCTTAGAAGAGATTCGCTTAGACTAGAAGAAAAATTTTTTCCGCTTACTTTGAGTCGACAACAGTATTTTCAACTTCAATAAATCAATTTTTTTGTTCAATCTGAAAAATAGCACATGATTTAGTATTTTTTGCTGAAGGTTCAATACGACAAAAAATGTTTCGATTTATTGTTAGAGATAGAAAAAGAATCAAGAGGTTATAAATAGAAACCAATTGTATTTTTTGTAAGTTAGAAATCAAAAAACCTTATTCCTCGATAAAAAAAAAGCTTGAGTTATTAAATATTTTACTTCTGCATTTTTCAAGATCACAGACGACGAGACGGAATAAAAAAAAGGAATCAATAACAGAAGCTATTGTTCTCTGTCTATTGGAAATTAAGGAGAAAATTCCTTTCACTTTTTCTTCAGATAGTCTTTGTCGACTTTCTTCATCTAAAATATTATACGACTGACTGAATGAGTCGAGTAAATGTTTAGTGTTATTGCTATCGTATAGTCATTTGACAAAGTGAAAAACGACTTGGAAATACATAAAATAAAATTATAGATCGAGATATAGATTCGAATCCATAAGTCATGAGTTGAAAAAGTGTCAAAATAAAAGAAAACGTGACAAGGGTGATTATTGGAAACCTTTCTAGACATTTTGATGAAATTTTTAATTTATAGGGCTAGTATTTTCTAGTTTTTTTAACACTTTTGTTAGACCTAAAATAAATTCTGCACTGTATTAAAAGTGTAAAATGTATCACGAGATCACAACAAGCACGAGATAATTGAATAACAAGCATGAATTGATTGGTAAGCGATACTGAGATGATATGAAATAAAAAACTACACCTATTACTTCACCCTGTATCTCTCGTTTTTCCGATTCTATTCTTCTTTTTTTAGGATCAATAAACTGATACAACAGCATGCAGATGCTAGAGAATCTTTCGAATATTTCATAAATTTTTGTCAACACCATTTTAATGATGAAATATGTTTTTCAAATTTTCCTAGTACGTCAACATATCAGTAATATCTTTAATTGTTTGTGATTTCTTTTACTCAATAATAATAACAAAAAAAGAATGATATAAAAATGTTAATATAAATGTTGAATTGCTTTTTAATAAATTCAGTGAGATTTTTTATTAATATCAGTCAGAAGAAACCTTCTTATTTGAAATCTATAGAGCTATAAAAATATTAATATTAAATATAATATAAAATATTTTTTTGCATGGAAATGACGTTTTATCAGAGTTCATTTGCAGACTAAAAGGAAAATAAGCACATAAATATTCCATGTACTTTCTTTTATTTTAAATTAAATATTTGAAATAAATGTGTTGTTTTTTAAATTGGTCATTCAATTAATTTTATTTTAATCAAATAAAAAAATTATTTCATATTGCATTTTGGTGATGTAAAAAAATTTTTAATTTTAATAAAAATAACTTTTTTATTTAAAATAAATGTTTTATCCTAGATAATCACATTATTCAAATAAACCATATATCAACGTTGTTATCCTACACACTTTTGATATATGTTTCTATTCATTAAATGTTACATTGTAATCCAAGCCCTGAATTTGTTCATCCAAAAATATGTATTCGGATTAATTCTCGTAATATATATATTTCGTATACTAACAATGTGACAAAAAAATTTTCGATTGTTTGCGAAAAATATTAACACGTATGCAATTACTATCAAGTTAAGTAAAATGAATGACCCTGAAAAGATGTGTATACAGAGCCTTGAAATTTATATTATCCACACCTTTACTTCTCAAACAAAACTTTGATTCTTATCAGTACTTTATCTCCCTCAGACTACGGTATTTTTTTCGATTAAAAAAGTTACTATGAAAATTAATAATGACTCCGATTAGTATTAATTAACGACAAAAAATTAATTCAGACTCATAAAAAATATTTAAATAAATTTTAAAAAAACACTGATAAATAATTTTAAACACTTATTGATATTTTTATCACGTACCAACAAAATATTAAAAATTCAGTTACACTATTAAGACACTCTCCAGTCATAATTAAATACAAGACGCCAGAAAAACAGATTACACCGTTATCTTAAACACTATTTCGTAATATTGATCTTTTTGGTCAAATGTCTCGAGTCTTTTTTTCCACTATTAGCACACAAGTGTATTTATGGAATGAAAAATCGACACATATGAGCGTGTTTTACACTCGCGTGGTGACTGTTCGCGGTTTAAGGCTGACTGGTTGCGACGATATACCTCGGAATGGCGCGAAGTTCGTTCCAATACACAGAGCAAGAGATACCCCACCTCTTCAGAAGCTGATGTCGTCGCGGGGGACCGGATAATAAACGAACACACTCTAGTCGAGTGCAACTCACATGTAGTGCCATAGCCATTCTATTCTATTCTACTATTTCAACAGCACTCTTATTATATATTATCAAATCTAGTTGATATGCAGTAAGATCTGGATTTAATTATTGAATCATTTTAAATTTAAAATTATTTTCAAAAAAATTTTTTCATTCCAATTTATTTTTTATCTTAAAAAATTAAACTAACATTTAATTAATTAAATGATATTTAATTATTCAGTGAAATGATTGCAAAAAATAAATAAAGCTTTTATTAAAATTAAATTAAATGATGGAGAAATATTGTTATAAATTTTATTTTAATTAAAATTACAGTTATAAAATATCTAGCTCCTTTTCATGATAATTGTTCTCTTTGCATTGATTTGATAATATTCCTTGCTAACTAGGATGATTTTAAAAAATTAATTGAATAAAAAACAAGTTTATTGAACACGTTCATCATAGAGACGACAATAAAAGACTTTTGATCGATTTTACTTTCTGTAGTTCAATGAAGAATTCATCTCTTTCTGAATTTTCTGTTAATTGGAGCGCGAGCTTCAGTGAAGTAGGCGAAACTCTTTCGAATGGTTCAAGTTTTTTCAATAGAGATCCAAGATTATCTGCTGTGTGGCCTATATCCTGATTGGTTGAACGAAAGAAGAGGTGAAGAATGAAAAAAAAAATATGCTGACAAACGGAAATAGAATGGTAGATGATTCGCTTTTATTTTAAATTCATTTTCTTGTTTGTCCATTGCATCGATTCGTATTGAGGTACTCATGCTTGTTAGAATATTATTTTAAGCATGAAAGGAAATTACAGGTAATCTTCCGTGCTTGATCAATAATCGGTTGTTTGATCATGAATAATAACACTCAGCTGACACTTTTCATATCGGTATGTGCGTACAGTTCTAGATGTTAGTTGGAGTAATTCACTACCATCAGATTCATATTTTTTGTAGTATTGATCATAGCTCAAGTTAATTTTTTCATTTAATTAATAAAAAATAATTGGCATGTTGGAAAGATAAATATTGGAGTTATCTTGACGCTGTTAATTATTTTCTCTAGTTTTAATTTAATTAAATATTGATTCAATTCCAGCATGAACTTTCAACTTATGCTCATAATGAACATGAAAAATGAAATGTTTATTTTATTTCAACGTTTGTAGATAAAATTATCTAGGTAGAAAGCAAAGTAAGCCTATTCCTAGTCCAATATCTAGTTGGAACAATCGAAGGCATCATTGACTCAATGTTGAGCCAACTTTGCTTCCTTCTAGGGTGTTGGAATCAAAAACACTGATATTCTCCCAGTGATTGATGTGAAAGTACATTTTGGATTGCTATTTTCTTGCTATAATTTCTTCTTAGAAAAGTAAACCATCAAACTGAAAATAAAGTTCTATTTGCAGACATGAATGTTGAATATGGAACAAAAAAGTTTTCAAATACGAAATACACTTTTTCAATTTCATTTTAAAAATTGAATTATATTTTCATTCTCTCCAGGAAGTCACTTCAACATTTTTCTAAATTCAAATGAAAGAAAATGGAAGCATCTCCACTAGCAGAGTCTTCATAAAATTATTTAAAGTTCCATGTGATAAATAAAAGTCAACTTGTCATAGAATCATGACATTTGTAGAATAAATAATTATTTAATATCTAATGCATTAAATATTCCACTAATGATTAAAACAGTTAAATTATCTAGACACATCTCTGGTTATCAATCTTCTGCTGATACATAACATGCATTTAATTCTTCCATTTCTTAACTTGAACTTTATTTGCTCTTCCGGCTCCAACACTACCAACTAGATAAAGTGACAAGTAATTTCCAGTAATCAATTTCAGTCCGTTACACGTAGTACACGGAAGTTTATAGGTACTTATTGGCTGAGTCAAAAGGAATTCAGGACGATTGCAACGTTTACCAGGATAAACAAACTGTGAAACAAGCTTAGGGCTTTATTCTCAGCAAGTCTCCATGAAACTTGACTGTCAGCTTGTGATAAGATGGATATATACATGGTTATGCTGTTAGACAATAATGCACGACTCACAAAATCCAGTCACTTGAGTCGCAATGTTGTAGATTCAGGTCATAAAACCAGCTATGAATAAATAATTCTGTTCATCAACTGAATCAATAAAAAAACACTATCTTTCCGCCGGTTGGTTACCAACGAATTACCACTGGAATTATTTGAATTACTATAACAAACTTATTTTCATATATTTTTCTTTTACTGAAACATTGATGAAAGTTTATTCTGCTGCTGAATTAAAGTTCTAAATGAAAAACGCATTTTTTAATTCATCTATTATTAGCAATTTGTTAAAACGTGAGTGAAGCTCTGGGAATGATTGCTCAGTTCGGCACGTGTTCCTAATAATCTTGAAAGTAGATGCGCGGGTGGCGAAAGTTACAACAATATTTATGCATTTCTATATTATATAGAACCAACCTTCATTCTACAACTTTAATCCACCTCCACATAGATCGTGACTTTTTATTTTTATCAGTGAAAGAGAAATAAAGTAAAAAAATTGTGGTAACTGTAATGTATAAAACACGTTCCTTCATATAGGAAAACTATACATATGGTATAATGTATTTTTTTTTTATCTTTAACTCTTTTTCAGAAAGTTCTGTGACAGTTTTACACATTACATGTACTCTGAATAACAAAGAACTTGACATACATACATCTCTTTGTGGTTATACTACATTAAAGTGAAACCATAAAACTAAAAATAGTAAAAAGAAAAACTCTAGGAAAAACGTTTCTACTAAATTGAAAAAGGGGAAAATTTTACGCTTCAAGTTTGAAGACGATCGACACTGAAAAGAATGAAAGAAAATTAGGGGGTAACGTTAGTGGAATTTCAATTCTATAGGTTTGAAACAAAAGGAAATTTTTCCTGTGAAATATCTTGAAATTTAGTTACAATGATTCTCTTTAACTGTTGTAGGATTTTTTATTAATTAAATCATTCATTGATGATGAAAGACTATTTATTAAAAGATGAAAAAAAGCACTTTAACTTATTTGTCAATAATTGGACCAATATTCTGTAAAATAAAAAAAAAAGTTGAGAAAAATGCAATTAACAATGTTTGATAAAAAAAAAGACAAGTTGGAAAATAATAAAAGCAATCTGAAGTTAAACACAAATAGACCTTTTAGGTCAAAGAGTAGAAAGATATTTATTGTTGGTTCCATGAAAATAACAATTAAAATAAATTGAAGAAGTAAATCAATTAAAAATGAAAGAAATGAATTTGAATTGAGAAAGAGGTATAAAAAATAAGTAAAGTGTGCAATTGTATGTCAGCAGAAAGTGGAAATATCGACTTTCTTTTGCCAGGTCGTGATCCCTGGATGATTAGGTGTGGTTGTATTTCAGATTCATTGAAAAAGTTGAGACTTCAAAATCCATCAAACGTCAATAAATTAATCAGAAGAGTGTAACTGAGTGAAAAATGATTAATAATTATTCAAAATAATGTCAAAATGGTAAAGACAACGCCTCCTGATTGTGAAAGGAAAAATAATTTCCACACTTTCTGGCCTATTAAGCACTTCCTACACGAGGTTGATACGTGGGTGGTCAGGCTTATGTTTTACACCACAAAATCAGTCTCTACTTATTAGAAATTAATTCTTCCGCCTGTAATTTCTATGTAACTTTATAATCCAAGTATGTTACAATGTATTAAAATTTGGATATGACATTTACTGGTTGACTAATGGAGTAAAATATGTCTTAATGTTTTGACAACTGTTTTGAATTCAATTTAAATCATGAGTGTCTGTAAAATTGTCTAGTAGACTAGACAAACTATTTTATAGTCAACTAACTGTGGTATTTCTGAATGATGTTAGTTACAGTTTTTAACTTTTAAAATAAACCCAAATTCATTTCCAAGTCTGCTAGCAAGTCTGTAAATGAAATGTAACATTCAGAATAATGAACAGAAAATGGAAAAAAAAAATTTCCAACATCGTGAGCTGGAGAACATTGGGAAAATTTCATTGAATTACATGGAGAGGGATGCGAAAGTTGGAAGTTGGCAATACAACTTGGCTATCTGTGATACACTAGAAAATGAATTGCAAGAGGGAATTTAGTTTTGCACAAAGCGTGGAGTTAAGTTAACAGGAAATTGATGTAGGGGTGCGTAATCCCTAGAAAAAGGGTCCTGATATAGTCTAGACTTGATACAGCAATATAACTAAAAAAAAATAGTTGAACAAATATTGAACCAATGTCAATGTAGTCAGCAATAAATAAGAAAGCTGATTAGTTAAAATTGATGTCTTGGCAAAGAGGTGTGATTTTTTGTTACTTCCTTGACTTTTTGCCATTGGTTCCACCAATTTTTAGATCCATTGACAGATTAATCAAGAGAAACGAAGAGTTATAGAGGCTACTTGGAAGGACTTGAGACCTGCAACGTTGGGAAAACGACCTTGCCTGTAATTGTGCAACGACATATCGACTGACCTAGTCACAAGCGTACCATTCACCGAGTCGATCAAGACTCAATACATACCTATTCAAGAAAAATATGTATACCTTTGATATCAATATTATTTACATTCTTACGTAGTATACTTTTGACATCTTATTTTTTGGGGAATTATTATTTCATAAACTCTGCTATGGTTCTCAACTATTTTGAAATGTGCTTATTAAAATATGACATACCTCTATAATTAAAATTTTTTTACAGGTAGAAAATTTTCTATAGAAACTTAATTATAGACAAGAATTTTCTTTTAATTGTATAGAAATATTTTTTTATATTTTAATTAGTTGCACAGTGCAACATTATTTTTTTTTAAACAACAAAAAAACAAGAAATGAATTTTTTTTTTAATAAATATAAATACAATTATTTATTAATTAAGATCCAATTAAACTAAACTTGTTATTAATTTTAATTTTAAAAATCTAAGTGGAGAGTACTGTTTTTAAATTTGTACAAAAAATCCTTGAAAAAATAACCAAGCTGATAAAATATTGTTGCTAAACATTAATTTGTTTTTTTTAATCATAAACTTGAAAATTAACTATAATATTTCCATGCATAGAATTTCATTTGAATAAATCATCTTTGCTGTTAACACACCAAAAATTCATTATTCATTTAATTTATTTTCAATCCCACCATAGCAATCTCCTATTTTGAGATTTTAATTAAAAAAACGAATAATTGATCTTTCACAAGAGAGAAAAAAAAATAGAGAATCCAAATCATTAGAAACATTACTCATCTTCTCACATGACATTTCATATTATTCCAACTTTTTTCAAAACACTAACTATCATTTCCAAATGACTATATTACCAAACTGTTTCATAACCCTAGTTCATTTAGCTTGCTGTGCAGGAGAACCAAGAAATATTTATGATTATGAAGAAATTGGAAGAATCAGGAAATAAAAAAGTAAGATGATCATCATATTACGGTATCTTCAGTTGTTGCAGCTCTAGTGATTTTATCTAGTAGCAAATTAAACGATATTTTATCTAATATTTAATTAAGCGTAATCATGTTACACCTGTTGAGAGATGACCCCCAAATCAATTGGATTAACGTTCATTACAGTATGAACCATAATAAATTTATTTTTTGCACAACAGACTATCATAAAAGATATAAAATAAATTTTGCTTTCTTAATAAAAATGAGAGCAATGTTTGTTAAAAAGAGTATAAACACGGAAATAAATAAGAAAGAACATTGTTCTTTATTTTTCGCAGAAAGGGAGAAGGCTTTCTTGCAAAGAAAAAATTTCTCAGTAATTAAAGTCTTAATGCTTTAGAGTAAAAAGATCTACAGCGACATTATATGTTAAGTGGTAAGCAATTAAAGTTTCTCATATACCTCTTAAATCATTGTAATTTCTCAAGGAATTGTTACATAGTATTATTAAATATATTTCGTCATATTAAATAATATAATGATCGTATTACTTTTTAAATAAAGTATTTTATATCATGTGTACATCTGACAGACTAATTGACAATGAGACATTTGTGGAATATTCCAGATTTTATTTATTCAATATTTGTAATGTCAATATGTAAATGGGTGGAACTGATATACTGTTCACTGAATAATTAATTTTTTATCAATAAAACGATTTATCTCTCAATGGGAATAGAAATGATGTTATTTTATAATACATAGAGAAATTTATCCAAAATGTGTAAATATTTTACCTTGATACTGTTGTTTTCATAATCAATTAACAATGTGACTCACCTGAAACACAAGAAAACAAGTTCATTTATTAAAATAATTCAAACCATCATTTATTTTATTTATGGATAAAAATTTATATTTAGATGACACTGATGTATCTGTTATTTATTCACAAACTCTTATGTTACAAATATTGTAATCCATTACTCAATTTTATGATTATTATTTCTTTTAAATTTAATTTTAATATTCCCAAACCTGTCTATGATTAATTGATGACGAAAATCATAAATATAAAATAACAATTGTTTATAATCCAATTGAAATTGAATAGCAATATTTGATTTACATCAATCACTGGATATTAATATAAACCTTCACTAAATAGAAATAACAACTCTAGTGCTAAGTAATTTTCTAAAACCTTGAATAATACTGATGACCTTCTGATAGGTAAAAATTTTTCATTTAACACTGAGCAAAGTAATTTGAAAATAAAATAAAAACAAACGAAAATGTAAAAGAAAATAAATTAAATCACCTATATGTATTTCTTGTACAAAGTAAACCCATTATATACACGATATGCAAACACATCCACATGCACAAAAGTTTTGTTATGAAACTATTTCCATACAAAATTTAGAACTCTATTAAGCATGAAATAGTAATTTTCAAGAGAGAGATTTCGACTATCTCTCAACTACACACAACATAATATACGTACAGCACAATATTGATTGAAATTGCCGACCAAAATGTCTTGCCAGATATAAATTAGCAAGTCTTTATCTTATCAGTTATCAATTTACGTTAGTATAGATAAGAAACTAAGAAGTTTTTGTGGGAGATTTAAAGAAAAAAAAAGGTATGCAATGAAGTGTTAATTAACTTAAGTTTTTGTAACAAACAAAAATATCAAAAGAAACAAAAAAAGTGTAAATATTGAGTGTGATAGTTTCAGGTCTCAATTGTGAGTTTCCAACTGCAGGTATAAATGTATACAAAAGAGAACAGAGAATAGAGTGTTTGCGAATCTGCGAGAATGTATCGGTTGGTGATAGGAATGGAAAATAAATGAATAGAAAAAAAAGTGTGGAAATAAAAGAGTATTTGATGAATAAATTTCTACAAATTTTGTTTTGAAACAAAATAGTTTATAATAAAGCAAAGTGTATTGTTTAATTTTGTGAAATAAAAAAAAAAATAGGTGAATGTAATTCTTTTTAAAACTCTTTTCCACACGTGGGTTTGATAAAGTCGATAGTGAGAAATTATACGCCCTCCAAAGTGCTTTACGACGCCCACTTTTCTTCTCATCTTGCAGCTGAGAAAACGACGATAATTTTGATATCACATATTTTTCAGCACTAACGTTATGTCAAATACAAGCTCAAAAAGGTTTTTTATTTTATTTTGTATCAAGCTTTATATCCGCCCACATTAATGTGCATAAATTACTTGGTGCACAATAACAAAAGAGACTCTGCTATCAGTGATAATTAATTTTATCACATTTTTTTTTTTTTCTATGAATTATTTTTTTTTTAAACAAAATATTTTGAATAGAAGTTAAATTATTGATACATTTATGCATAAAATTAAAATGATCATTTTTGTATTCTTCAAAACACTACAAATTATATTCACTGACGTGGAAATATTTCTCTGAATAATGCCAATAATTTATTGGCCATATTTTATAGTTTATAATTAATTCAATCGATCGCAGATCATTGAATAGAAATGCAAAAATTAAATAAACAATAAAAATGGAGCTAATATGAAAAATTATTGAATGCTGATATTTTCTTTTAACTAATAAAAACAAAGTTTTGAATCGTCGCAATAAAATGTTTTTTTTTTTTTTTATAATTAACATGGTAATGCTTTTAAAGATTCAGTTCTAATGATAACTTAAAATAATAAAAAAATAATTCATTGAAAAAATATACTTTTATTGTGCTCGATAATTTTGAGAATAATTGTCTGAGTACTAGTTTATTTTACCATTGTAAATCCAAGTGTTTATAATATTGAACGTCATAAATAAACTCTAGTAATTTTGTAGATAACTTTTAAACGTTTCTAGGCATTTACCAAAACGCTATAGTTTATTTATGATGTTTAAATGTTTTACTATATTTAAATTTACTATAATCTTGAGCCAAATAGAAAAACACATTTCATTAAATTCAATAAAATATTTAATTGCAAATATTTCAAAATCTTCTTATTAATGAAATAATCATTCTTTTGTATAGTAAAAATATCTTTTTCAATGTAAATTTATTTTTACACGACATAAAATCTTTATTTTATTGCTGCATCAAATTGGCAAAAAACATAGAAAAATAATGCATATATCTGATGTACACTAAATTCCGAATCCTTGCATGTACCAAAACTTGATACCTCTAGAAAGGAAATAAATCAAGAGCTGTGAGTTCATGTGACAGAATAAAAGTATATGAATAAACGTGCATTTATTGGAAATAAATAAGCATGGATAAGTCTGATAAAATCGGCGAAATATTGAGACTTAGTTTCAATGGTAGATGTCGCGTGCGTTAAGTCTGTCAGACCCCCTTGGTCGATCAATATGTACTCTGGTGGGTTTCGCGCGATATTCGAGGGATGTCTGTATATTCTCGGTCGTATATTCTCATCTACGTTGACTGCTAACATTACATGTATTTGCTGTCCTTATCGCATGAAAGGGAAAGTGTGTATATCTCCGGTTACGAACATTCACCTTCGTCATCAACTAGAGGGTGTGTTGAGGCTATTCGTGCGCCACTGACGTTATTACCGTTCGACGAACACGACTACTATAATTTCGGTGATTGCCCCCTTCTTTTCCTCCTCTATCCTTTCACCCTAGATTTATCTCGCTCTCTCTCGCCCTTCTCTAACCACTTCCAAATTCATTTCAGACGAATGTGCTGTTGAACGGCAAATATTTGATACAAACATAACAATTGCATTCGCACATGCTTTGATTGTAATCATTTTATTTCTCTTTGACGTTATTGCACGTATATTATATGTTATTGTTCTGCAATTCATTAGTTTGCTTTATTGAATCTACTCAGGAAAATAAAACCATGTTTTTTTTTCGATGATAGTTCGATTTGTGTGGATAAGATTAACGTTGTTTGACATCTACATATTAATAATTAAAGTAGTCATGATTTTTTTTAAAAACTTTAATTTTGATTTTGATTTTTAGTGTTGATTAGCATTGTTACCATATTTTCATGCTAGCAAATATGATGAAGAAACAAAGACAGACATTGAGTTTTAATGTCAAAACATGAATTTAAAAAAAAAAACTGTGTGGTAAATCATACTTTCCAATTTATATTTTTTACTTATTTACTAAAATTTTTCGAGCAATTGCCAATTTTATTCCGAAATATCGCTAAAAATAATATTTTTTCCCTCAACTGATAGAAATCTGATCTTTTAGATTAATTAAAAAAGGGATTGTCAACTGTAAATCTGTCAATACCAAACTATCTTAATTTTAAAAAGAAAATTTTGAATTTTATTTAAAGTACATTTGAATAGGTAATCATTTTTTAAGAACTTGGAGCAATAAAGTATGGAATAAGATTAAAATTTACCTCGGGCCAGAGTTGAAAAAATTTTAATCCAAGGTAAATTGAAAGCCTACGCTCTTGAAGCTGTGAATTCACTTTCAATTTCGTCGAGTATGATATTCAGATTTTAAAAACGTTTGTCAATGTAAAAGCGATTTAATTTAATATCACATGAATTATATTATTCTATTTATTTTTTTTGCTCAGAAAATTATGGGATCTAATAACGAAATAATTCAGTACGATGAATCATTTATTTGGAGTTTGGTAATAAAATATTCAATAGCCATAATCAAATTATCCGTAGCTATAAAATACAATTGGTTCAATAAATATCTGTTCACTACAACAGTCAATAATTAATTTGATTTATTTTATTTTAATACAATTAATTCTAGTTAATAGAAAAATCTTTTTTCCTTAAAAAAAAACAAAAAAGTTTCTTTCCCTCCAATAATTTTATTCCCAGCTTATTGATCTATATTTCTAACTTTTGTATTTAATTAATAATAAAACAATTAATTCTGAAAAATAGAAAAAAATAAACTCAAGCACAATCAATTTCTTTTTTATTCAAGCAGTTGTTGTTCAAGTGTAGTTTTAATAGGGTGAATCATTCTGAGTCATTTTAAAGTAGATTTCAATAAAAACAAGTATTTCATTAAAAAAAAAAAAAAAAACGTTGAAACACATGGTACATCAATAGCTTAAAATTCGTCCCCTATTTTTTTCACAAGAATTAATTAACTTGTAGTCATTTCAAAATATTGAACGTGATGTAATAAAAGAAAAAAATGAAGCTAGTAATTGGTGACGAAAGGATTGACATACGCCCCTTTTTCAGACTAGGTATATTGTTCTGCAAAGATCAATTAAACGGTTCTCTCGTTACAAATGCGAAAATTCACACACGTGACCGATTGCAGTTGAAGCAGGATATTTAGTCTCTACTTCTGTACGTGTATATTTCCTCCCTATGCCTTTTGCGTTAACGACCGCAGGGGGTGATTCACTCGACGAAAATTAGTGGCTTTACCGCTGCTGAACGTTATATGGTAACAACCTAGAAGAGTGTAGGCAAGTTGAACTGGTTGGAGTGCAGCAGCAGCAGAGGGGAGTTTGGTACGCACGAGAGTTGAGTGCACTGTGTTCTAATGCGGGGAAAGGAAGAACTACGCTTCTGGATGATTCAGGAGGGTGAGTTTCAACTCGCCCCTCTGGCCCCTTAACTCTGGTCAACCTCACGGGTATTCTATGGGGGTTGTTGGGAAAGCGTAGTTCTATTAAAAATCGATAAACCCCCCCCCCCCCATGCTTCTCTTAACGAACCCGTTTTCAACCATGTTTCGACAATATTGTAAAAAATTTATACTTTGAGAATTTTTTTATTAAGACAAATAACGATAAATGAGGTGATTTAATAACTTTAAAAACTTTCCTCTTGATATTGTTTTTATGATGAAAGAAAATTAAAACACGTCAATACTTTCCACTTTATTTTTATCAAAAAAAAATAATAAAATAAATAATGGAATAATTTTTATAAAGATATTTTTCCATAAAAATGGAAATGTCTGAACAAATTTTGATTTCTCTACTTTTAAATATTTTTGCAGATTAATTTTTGTGGAAATATTTTATTTTACTATTTACTACGAAGATCAATCTATTGAAAATGTGATAAATTATTTCAAGATGTTGGCATAAAAATATGTTTATTTTAACCAGATGAGTAATAAAACAAGACCAGAAAATTTCTCAAACTCTTAAAATGTTTACAAAACAGTAAAACTCAAGTAAAATAGATAGTATGTATTCAAATCCTTTAAACATCTGCACCCCAGACCTATATTTTCAATATAGGGTAATTAGTTTGGATAAATCTAAAGTTAATATGGTTAATTTATTCTTCTGAATGATCCCATTTCCAATAATTTTTATTAACTAATGGGTTAGTGGGTATTATTTTAATAAAGACTCATAACTAAACAGCATCGAAAATGATTAAATAATTTATAAAGTGTCATACTAAAATGACATTAAATAAACTAAGTCATTTATTTCTAAAAAAAATTATATTTTTTGATTGAAAGTCTTAAAATGGAATTAATTTAAAATAATTATTAATAAAAATAATAGTAGTAAGATTGTTTTTATTAAATCAATGATGAAAGATAGATATAATCTATAAAAAATAGATAATGTATTATCTATTTAATTCCATTTTATTTACATTTTATGTCTGATGTTTATTTCCTCCTTTATTAGGTATAAACCCGACTTAAGCACCTGCCGTAGTGATAAAAAAGAACACTACTGATGCTGAAATAATTATTTATATCCCTTGAGAGTCTAGACACAAAATATCTCGAATTTTCTCGAAAATTTTCTTCAAAAAAAAAAGAAAATGCTTTAATTCCATTATTTATGAAGTCTCGAGTAAATATGAAATATTAAGGAAGCTAAAACCAAATGTACTGTTTACTTTAATCCAACCTCGACGTTCACATGCACTTAAACATTCCCATGTTTTTCTATTTAATACCTGCATTCAGTAAAACATTGACAATGGCCTTCTAACATCGTTTCCGTTCGTATTCTACAATACACATTGAATGAACTTATTCGCTAACACTTAAAGCTGTGTTGCAAGCACAAACACTCAAGTTCTTTGTCTACCATCAGCAAGGAAATCATGTACTATAAGTGTTCCGAAAATAACTGCATAATCGTTCCTCCCAAACCATCTTCTTACTCTACTTCTCCTTAGCAAACTCGTTGAACCACAAATTCTCTTTGGCAAAAAACTTTTTTCATAAAGTTAACGGATATTACACCCAACATTTAAACATTTTTAAACTGTCATAAACTAAACTAATTATCATCCGGTAATTATTAAAGCGTAATTGTATGTTTTTGACGATGATTTTCCGGTAACAAGGTTGTATTGTGATGGCAGAAGGAAAGTAAAGACGACTGAACTGTAATACTTATAGAGAGTAAAGGTTGTAGGGGATAAAGAAAGAGGGAGGGGTGACAATGCATCTGACAATATCTCTCCGCCCTGTTAGGAAGTTTGCTACAATCAATAGTTCTCTCTATCCCCGCCATAATAGTATTCAAGTTTTCATTCAATTCATCAAAACATCAATGACATTAAAAAGTTTGCTTGCAGATTGGGCATTTTTTATTTATTTGCTTCATATTGTATGTATGAAATTTATAAACAACTTCTATTAATCAGAGTTTTGCATTCAGAATTTATTCTCTGTGAATAGAGTAATCAGAATTAAATAATGAATTTAGATTTTAGATTGTAAAATTATTAGCAAATTAAACAACAAGCTATCTATAATAATACTTAATGTACTTCACAATAAATTATATGAAATTTATTGTTTATATTTTATTTATTGTTAAAAATTATATTTTAGTAATAATATAATTTAATTATAATTTTTAACAATATTTATGCAGAAAGAACGCGATGATTTTCACGTAATGATGAACGTCACGAATTTATATTTCTCAAACTTTTCCAAAGTTTAAAGTAAGAAATTATGTGTAATTAAAATTGAAATAAAAGTTTTATTAAGTTATAATGTAAATTTATAATTATTTTTAATTTTTTGTCCTTGAATGTATTTACAAAAATTGGATGAATATCATTTCATCATCATTTGGTATTGAATCCAGTATATCTAGGTTTCTACATTTTCATTTCTAAATATTTTCTAATCTCTAATTCTTCACTGCTAATTTACTGTAATTTGTTTGGAAATGTACCTCTTCAACATTGACTCATTGCCTCTTATTGAAGACTTGACATAATTGTATCTTGTCAAGACAATAATAAAAACATAACTCTCATAATATTAGTCATTGACTGATTGTTATCAGTTAGTAATACTGCAAAACTTGTAATAGACTTTCTAATAATGACACGTTCTCCAACACTTACATATTTCCTCCATGATCTATCATTTTTTTATTTAAAACAAAATAATATACAATTTCCACATCACTATGAGTCTCTATTTATAAATAATATGACTTGTTTTAAACAATCAATAAATAAAGCAGTCCTAGCATCTGTTAGCAGTTTAAAAATTATTTGTTTCAAAAGTCGTTGGGTTAATAAAGCAGGTTAACTGTCGACAGCTTACTTTATTGTGCTCAATTTTATGACAGGTCTTACTCTACTAAAATGTAGAATTAAGGTTAACACAAAAAAGTCGCAATGTTGGTAATGCTAATACTTGAAGTAGATGTTGATAACAAGCTACTGCATCTCTGGTAAATGGCCAAAAACAAGCCAAGTAACAAAGTAGTGAAGCAATCAGGGTTGATCATCACAGCTTGTAACTTGGACGCAAATTACGGAAAGTCTAGTGGCAAACGTAGGCAAAATAGAGGGTGGGTTGGATCCAAGGTTATCCGATCCAGGGCCATGATAGTGAACTAACTGGTAGCCCTGAATCACCTGGCACGCCTCCAATTTGGTCAAGAGAATTTTGATTATGATTATAACTCATGTTTTTCAATTACCCTAAAGTTTAGATGATGCTTTTTATCTTAATCTGGTGTCAGTATTAGTTGTAACATAATATTTATTAGCTTTGAATTCATCTTTCAACCACAAACCACAAGAGTTCATCGAAATTGGGATTATCCCACAAAAAAAGAGAAATAGTCCTTAATGTCTATTTTTAAATATTGAACAGCCTTGAATATATGACAAACAAATTCCTTCGTAGAAGTAATATTTCATTGAAGTTGGTGATGGCGATGGCATGTGAACTGGTGGAGAGCACGTTTCGTTACACCCGCTTTTATGCTTATTCAACCGATAACTTTATGGCCCAAGTTACTGCATCCCACGTGAAGTCAACGAAGCGATTGGACGTCTGCTTCTATCAGTATCGTTACCAACATCAAAGAGTTGCTGCTCAGTCAGTACAGAGACTATATTCATTGTCACATCCGGCCTCTCCTTGTCATTATTTCTGCGTAATGCACTTAGGTACAAGTACGTAAGAAGAAACAGGTACCACTCTAACATATTGCCGCTAGCTTTTTCCACCTCCAGGGATCTTAGGCACACAGTTATTATCGTCACGATACCTTCGCGTGCCTAAACATGCTCCTGGCATTTACAGTTCTGTGGCTCCCTCAAGCTACGTCATTTCCATCTTTCTTACACATCTTCCTACTATACTGCTTGCTCTAGTTTTAAACCAACAACTCTATCTTCGAGACCCCCCCAGACACTCAAGTCTTGCTTTTCCTCGTATGAACGCGTCGATAACAAGAATCCTTTCAAATTGACTCAAGCTGCTTTACATTCCGACCACAAGATCACTCCACCAATCGACTTACATAGATTCCTGCTGTTTCAACTAAGTTTATTCATTTTTATTTTCTAGACAATTAAATCTTACTAGCTACTTAAAAGCTGCTTAGTTATTTAATTAATTACTGCTAATTAATTGATGTTGAGCGAGCGAATAATTTATATTTGAAAAAATTATTGTTCGAAGTTATCTTGTGAAGTAGCTGAGTTAATAAATGCTCTTTTATTTTAATTTTTTTCTTTCTTACTTCACCTACATTTTTAATTGTTATTAATAAGTGTTATAATGATTATTTTCAAGAAGAAAATTGCATAAAATTATGCAATAGACTAGAATTCGATTTAAAAAATAAAATAATTGTTTTCTAGTAATTATAAACAATTAATTAAATCATTTTTCAATGTTAAATACCTGAATTATATTTAATTTTTAATTATTAAACAATAATCTTCATGGTAAAATCTAGTTTACTACACTAGTTATTGAACTTTTATTTTCTGAATGTCATAAAACATTAATAAACTAAAAAAAAAAATAGTTTAAAATAATTATCTGTGGTATTTAAACGCATGATTGGACAAAGTAATTAAATGTTATGAAGCTACCAAAGTTTTATAATGACAAGATAATTATAAATTTATATATAATGAACTAAAATAACTGGTTTTACATAAAAGCAGGATCATATTAAATTTTAGCTCCCCATTTAATAAATTGATACAAATGTATATTTTCCTTTACCTTAGATAAAGTATTCCCTTTCAAATATATTTGCTGATATTTATGCAAATGATAATCATCAATTTTCTTCAACTGATCGATTGATCAAATCTTATTTAAAACTTAACATTAATTATTTATCATCGTTTTATTGATGAAAAATAATTACTTATCCGTCAAAAGCTCTTTCAACTGTCAAGTTCAATCTTCATAATGTAACCAGACAGACTGGAAGCGCGTTACAGAATAAAAAATGAAAAGAAAGAAAGGAAACTGAGTCTCTTAGCATTCGTATACGTTATGAGCACTCGGAAAATCACAGAAGCCACACAAAGGAATTCTCGTCCACTCACAACGTCGCGACGCAGAGTCTCTTCGGATCTACCCTTTCCTCTACCTGCTTTTACTGCAACTGAAGTCCACCACATCCACATACAAGAGTCGATGCACGAAGTGTGGAAAAAATAAAAAAAATAAAAGAGGCCAAAGTGACGAAAAAACGACAAAGAAAAGCCGCGGAAAACGGAAGAGGAAAAAAACGAGAAGGAAATGGCGTCGAGCTTTTTCCGTGGACGCGGGTCGACTATTTGAGCTTGAGAGAGATGAAAAATTTATCTCTTTCACTTTTACTCTCCTCTCCTTTTGGAGAAGTTGAGTGCGCGTGTGCGTATATGTTGTGGGGGGCGCGCGCGTGTGCAAGGAAAAGCGATTGCATTCACGTGTGATGTGAGAAATAAAAGAGATAAAGACCAAGGGTGTTATATTAGTCTGCTTATGTGATCTGACTGTGATACGTAGCTTAGAGGGAAAAAAGGAATGAACCAACGTGAAATAGAAACCAGTGCAGGAGTTAATAAGGAGAACAATAGAAAGGAGGAAAATGGGGAGAGAGAAGGAAGGATTGGATGTTAAAAGGAAAAACTCAAACGAAAAGTGCGCTACACGACGTAATCGGCTGCAAGGCTTATACTAATACACATTTACATATACACACATACACTTAGGTGTCAAAGAGATGTAGTGAAAAGAAGCTTCCCTATTTATTTTCACTTTCTCTCTTGTCGTTTACACTCACATGTTCATAGTCGTCTAGTCCTCCCCCTCAATCCCTTACTTCGGCAGACTGTTATGTGCACTCTCCCGACATTCAAAGTGTCAAGTAATGTCCCTTTGTTCTAAACATCTCGATTTCATGTGTTTTTTATGTGTTTGTTTGGCTGCTACTCTGTCCTATGGCTTTTGATCTCTTTTCCCTCGACAAACTTCTCTCATTGCGCTTTTGCTGTTTTCAAATATCTGGCAATTAGTAAATTATTCGGTCTTATAATTAGCGCTATCGTTGCTATCAATTGCTTTGTATCATCTCTACATTCTTTTTTCCGTGTATTTTTAATTGCGAAGTAATGGCAGTTTTATTGATAATTTATTAGTGAACTTTTTTTCATTAGGAGACTTGTTATTTTATGCATATTCATGGATAACTTGACGTGCTATTTTTTTTTTTTTTTATTGGGAATTTAAATTTCTTGTGATGAAGTAGTGTTAGGAGGGTTGAATTTATTCATAAAAAATTTTATTAATTAGAGGATGCTGATATTTTTTATCCAAGTAAATTTACAGAATACTTTGAGTGTAGGAGACTAGACAATTTTTCTTTTTAAAATTGTAGACTTTTCTTGAGTCAAGGAAAAGAATAAAACAAAAAAAGATATGAGAGGTGGCAATACTGTAAAATGTGGCCTTCATCATATGGATAAAAAAAATCCTCACTCTTTCAACCCTTAAGTATTTCAGAGTAATTACTGTAGAGCTGGAATATTACCAGTTTTTTTTTCTTCTAATTATAGAATACAGTTTTGTTGTAATTTTTAATTGAAGGATAATGAAATATTCTGGGAGTAAGAGCACTAAAAAATTCTGATGATCTTGATATTTATTATTGAGAAAAAATCTTTGCTATTTAAATCATGATTTAAATAGCAAAGATCACTGATCAGTGATTAGCAAAAAAAATCAGGAAAGTAATTTTATTTTAAAAATTGTAAATTAATGCAATAATCGGTACTTTAACTATATATATATATATATATATATATATATATATATAAATAATTATTTGGTAAATGATATTTTTATTTTCTAAATTATCTATTACAGAATTGATTGATAATTTTGCCCAATAGTATTAGAAAAAAAATATTAATTCCGAGCTCTGGTGATAATACAATTGTCACTTAAGTGACATGAGATTAATTCTTACTTTCTGAGATATTATGAATCTTAAAAAAAATTGATCAATTGAATGCAACATTAAAATAAACTAATGCTCAGATAATTCTATTTAAAATAATAAAACACAATAAAAATGTATATCGGCAATAAATTATTTAAAATAATCAATAGAACTGAATTCAAAATTTTGATTTTATTAGTTGAACAAAATATCACTTGTGCATTTGTAATGCTAAATGAAAAGTAAAAAGCTGTTTTAATTTCTTATAAAAGTTGTCAAGTCTTAAAGGTAAAAAATATAAAATAATATGTAAGATAAAATATAAGTTTCTTTGGCATTATTGAAAACCTTTACTCAAAGTATAAAAAGAGAATGATGCTTTCGACTTCAGTCTTTCTTCATCGTTTCAACTCCTCTGAGTAGTGACTTTAAAGAAGCCTCGAGTGAAATAAAATTCTCTCTCCCACGTTGCTGTTTCACGCTTGCTCTTGAAATAGAAGCCATGTAAGTTCCTTCGCACGTACATATAATTTTACAAAAGATTGCTTCACTTATTGTATACACAAAGTAATTGCCTCCAAGCAATTTACTTCCTTTTATAATTACCTTTTATGTAAATTACTTTAACGTACATCTAAGAACAAATTTAAAAAAAAAAAGAAAAAAACAATAGCCTTTAAAATCACTCCTTCTATCTATACCATTCACCAATATTTACCAGTAAGTCTTTATTTTTGTGTTACATTTCACTTTTAATTACTTTTCCACCCAACTTTCTTCATTATTCCAACTTATTGTTTTACTTTGTAGATGATTTAATTATTTTAAAAATATCAAATTCATTTTAAAGTTTTTATTTTTTCGAATTAATTTAACAAATTCTATCAAATATAGATAGAGATCCATTCACCAAAATTGAATGAAATATAAAAAAGTCGGAAACCCAGTACGTGCCTGGGCATGATAATTGACGTTCTGCTGAATCAAGGGAATGATTTTCTCCGAATTTCCTTATAGTGTAGGAATCCTGATGATATGACCTCTGACCCGCAGGTTTATTCACCACTATACTATGTACATAGTGTTCAGTTCCAGTTGTATATATGTACAACAGATAAGTTGGACTTGGGGAGCTATATTTACTTGCATTGTCCCTTGTCGTCTAACGCGTTTAGGCGTCTACTATCTTTTTTATGGATCAATAAATTACACAACTGAAACAAAATGTCGTCCATTGTTTAATCTCAACAATCGTTTCCGTTAATTTATTTTTTTTTATTTACTAACACTATCAGGAAAAAAAAATTAATTAAAAAATTTTTTTTCTGATTTTTAAATCAAAATGTATCTTCTTTTAAAATGAATCTTCTCTTTATTATAAATTGTTTGGTTAACAAATATTATTTTATTAATATATTTTTCTAAACCAGATATTCTTAAATATCAGAAAAACATATTTAATCAATTGAGAAAAAAAAAGCTATCAATATTCACTGAAGTAGAAATTAGTTAGGGCTGAGTTAAAGCCTGACATTTTACCAATCGAATCCCTAGCTAATTTTTACACAGGTAGTATATCGATTGAATCAATTCAAAAACACCGACACAAGTCAATATCGATTTCATATCAAGTATCTCCATTTATAAGGAAATTGATCTAGATGATATCCATAGATATAATAAATATGTTATACATTCAGAAAGCATCAGTCTTTGAGCTGCCAATGCAGAAATTGACAGCTTTTCTTTCTATTCATCTAAGAATTTTTTTTTCCAGATATTCTAGTGATGAACAACTCAATCATCGATGAAATATTACACTGTGCTATTATTCTAGGTACTGGTTCTAGCTAGTTTTTCTGCTTATTCTTTTGTTACTTATTCTTTTTAGAAGTTCGAATGACTTGTGCTGCCTGTGGGGTCTCTCACTAGTCTAACTTTAGAGTCAGACCAAAGTGTCATACATAACAAGCAAAGAACCATCAGCGTTTTTAAAGGCGTATAAAAATAATGAGTGTTATATTGCTATTATTTTTGCTTTGTACTACTTGTGAGTAACAAGATTTTTCATTTTTCAAGAATACTTGGGGATTATGTAGTATTTTTATTTTCTTTATTTCTACTGTTTATGTTTTATCTGTTATTATTATTCTACAGTATAATATTGTTGCATTACATAACACAAAAATCGATTACTGTCTGGCTATTGACGCTCACAACTCCTTTGTACTTGAATATACCATTTATTCTACTCGCTATCCAGTAGAAGAATGAAATTTTTAATAAATCAAAAACAATACTTGATCTTGAAATTTCTGACAGAGATTATGGGCTTTAAAAACACTAGAATTTTTTAAAAAGTGGTAGAAAATTGTTTGAAGCTTTTTTTATCTTTTTGGAAAAAATCTTTTAATAATCAGTGATTGGATGTCGTTGCAAAACAAATACTTTTTGTTTTCAACATTGATAACTCATGAACGAATATTATTAGATGGTAAAAAAAATTTAAAATATATTTTTTTCTAATAAAGTAACACTTTTGTATGAATTTTTACAGCTTGACAATATTTTGTCTTTGTATGGGAGAAAATTATATTGTAAAATAAATATTTTTCTTGAGTTCAACATAAAAAATGCATGTTTTATGATGTTAAGACCCTCAAAGCTGTAAAATATGTATTGAATATTCATTCATAGCTTATTTTAAGTGTGGAGAAAAAATATCTTAAAAAATTTTAGTACCGATAAATTTAATATTTTCTTTGTATTATTTTTAATAAAATCATGAAAAAAATTGTAATCAATATTTAAATAATAACAAAACATTTCAAAAATATTTATTTTTGTGATATAAATATTCCCATTCAAACACATTTGTCATTTAGTTTATATGAAAGCAATAAATAATTTTTTTTTTTATGTAAAAATTACTTCCAACTAGCACTAAATTATTTCTGTTCAAAAACCTCATGTTTCTCATCATCTAGACAATTCGATATGTCCTAAAAAGAACACTAATCGTGTCATACAAGTTCTAATGTGTTCATTTTTTTCACACAATGACAATAATTTTTCTCTGTGGGGCGGGTCGTAAACCAGAAATGAAAGAAAAGTAAAATGTTCACGAGGCATGACACGTGTTATACAGAGCCTTGCTTGGACCCTCCACGTGGTATTCTTGCAGCATCCTAGTGTGACAGCAGCGTTTAAGCAAAGAAACACATAACATACTGTGCAGGATCCACGAAAATGACATGGATAGACATGCCACGTCCTAGGGACCTCCAAGCTCATAAATAAAGCTCTGCCATTTGATCAGGGAATACTTAGAGTACCTGAAGAGCAAGTAAACAGCCAAGGAGGAGCTCAAGTGGGCAGTAAAGAACCCCAAGAAATTAAGTGCTGGTTTAAACGACTAAAAAAGAAAGAAATGTTGAGGAAAAAAATTCCTTTAAAAATATCAAGCTTCAAGAGAACCTTCTCCATAGCTGGTGCAATACTCATTAGAATAATTTCTTTTTATTGTCCAAACATCCCTCGAGATAACGAGCACCAAAAAAAAAAAATAATAAAATGGAATAATTGTTTGTTAACGAAGCATCAGCTTGATCCTCATGCTATCTTGTCTCTCAACGAAAAGTCAATGAGATAAAAAACAGTTTCAAAAGGATTTTTAAAAAAGTCAAGCTGTGAAACAAAGCTTCCGTTTGTTTGACAAATTTTTTGTAACACTCAAGGGGTATTTAAGAAAATAAAAACTTCCCTTACTCATTGGTGGTAAATGAGATGCATATTTGGTTTTCTAATTGGACCAGGCCACAAAATCATGAAAGATTGGAGCAAATAAGCTGATTGAAGGAGACAGAGTAGTTAAGGAAGAGAGATAGAAAGTGAATGTGAGAGAGAGGAAAGCTATGTACCCGTTCACATGCCACTGCCAGATGTTGAAAATATGTGTGAAATGCAGCGGTTGACAATGTGTTTCAAATTCCCTGAAGCCTAGTCGCTCCTCTAAGACCACTTGACTTTTAACCTTCGCAAATATTCTCTCAATTTCTAGAATCTCATGAATTTAAGCACATATCTAACCGTAAAAAAGTCTGAGTGTCAAATAAATCGGGACATTTTTATAGTTTATTGAGTTTAAGAGTCATTAACTTTTGACAATTGACTCCTTTTTTATTACTTCAACACCGTTTTGAGATTAAAGAATACCGCTAATAGAAAATAAACATCATTTGTATACGTGATTTTTTAGGTTTCGTATGTACAATTCATTTTTATTGACCGGAAAAAATCTTTTCAAGAGAGCTAGAATTTTTAAAATAATAGCATTACACTGTGGGAAATAATAAATTTACTTTTATGGAGCTTTTCATAAATTAACTCAGTAATAAATAAATCAACACATTTTTTTTTTTTAGTAATTCTGCTCTTCTGATGAGCACAAAAAATTCAAAAATATTATTACTTTGTATTTAAAAAAATTTTTTTAAGTTAAAAAAGTTACTTTTGTTGAATGAAAAATATCTTGAAGCAAGAAACTATTTTTCAATTCCTCTATTAATTATCTGAATGGAACATTTCGATATCGACAGAATGAAAGAATTTCCTTTCTATCCTATACCCACGTTAGTGGCTTAGTGGGTAGAATGTAATGCTTAGATTTCAATACCAAAGTGATCTGCCAAGCTTGACTTTGAGCTCCAGTGCTGACGTTCAAAGTCCCTCTTCAATCTAGGATTTTCTAGCCCTCATTTTATTTATGTGCCCAAAATAATTATTCGTTATTATAATATCGGAAAAAATTGAATCTATTAGCAAACATTTCTATTGTTATTTTATCAATATACGTGACTTCTAATGCCATCGTCATATTAAATTTAGAAAGTCCTACAATAAAACACTAATCTGTCACTTATCCACTATAAAAAATTTTATTTCATTTCTTATGATTATTCATCATTATTTAAACTAATGAGGAATTTATTCTGATAACTAACTTCCCTAGTAGCTACAAAATATGGTCATGGATGGACCTGAATGTTATTGAAATATTTAATAACAATACAAAGCTTCTTCATTATTACTTTCCAACTACCTTATTACTACCACAATAATTGCCCATTTTACAAATAATTACTAAATGGCCCTGGCCTTATTCCTTTTTTTAGACTTGAATTTACTTCCGCAAAGTGCCATACTAGGTCTGAAAAATTAAATGGGCCATCTTTAGGACTCTAGAATAGGACCAGATTCAAATTGCCACTAGGGTTGAAGTAATTATCCTATTTTCAATCAAATGAAATCTATTATGTTCGTGTTTGTAAAGTGTGCTTATCTACAATAATCAAATTTCTGTGAATTAGTTTCAATGATGAATGATTTATTTAAACGCTGTATTTGAAGAAATTAGATGGTTGGATAATTTATACAGCTGACCTGGAAAAATATTCCTTTGAAAAATTGTTGACTATTGAGGGTATCAATGAAATGTCACAGCTGTGGAAATTTAGTTCAATGCGAGGAGTGAATGAAATGAAAGGTTCGATCAACTATTTATAATATGTAATTAAAGGTGTTGCTCAAACATACAGAATATTCATGATGTGGATGTTTATAGTGTCATTTATCAATGAATATGTACATTCCTTCGTTTCAACGTAAAAGATCAATGCCTCAATAGTATTTTAATAAATCTTGGAATAAAATATCTAAAAACAAAAAAAAAACATTCGTTATATAAAATAATATTTTTCTAAACTGTTTCATAATAAAGACTTAAGAGTTTCTTTTTTGCTATCCTGATTAGATAAGTGAATCAGCTCATTTCCAGACGGATGTAAATACATGTGGTTTTTCTTTTTAATTTATAGATCAAGATGTGTGTGTATGGAGATCCGCTTAGAGAAAGTAGTCTATCTACTTGCAACCCAAGAATTACAGCACGAGTCAAGATATAGTCTGGAGTAAAATAAGAATTTAAGAGGAAGCTCTTTTGTGAAAGCCTGACGATCAGATTACTTATTTAAAAAGTTCACAAGACGTAGGTGATACAAGTGTGATTAAATTATTATCACTTTTTTTAAAAAGACTCTTCCGGAGACTAGAATAAAATTTTATTTATCATCAAAAAAAAAAAAAAAAAAAAAGAATAAATGACGTACGATTTTTAACAAATTATTCAAAATGTCGTAGAAATAAATTTTAACTTACCCTAGTATTAAATTATTTTTGAAACCAGTAAATATTGATTTTATTGAAAGAACTGTCATTTTAGGTTATCAATAGAATTAATTCTTGTTTATTATTCCATTATTTTTATTCAGTTTTGCAAAAATATTTTAACTAACAAATACTGAACAAATAAAAATATAAATGTTGATAATTTATCAGCTTCTCCATTATTTTATTAAACAATACTTTTTAAAAAAATAAAAAAAATAACTTTTATATTAATTTTGTTCTTTCTCAATATTTGCCATTACTTAAATGTTAAAATTAATTCTGAATTTAATATCAGAGTAATAATTTATTATTGAAGTAATCTTAAGAAACATAAGTCTGTTGATGGTACCGATTAGCAAATTTAGTCCACAATTAAACTTAACTGGAATATTATGAAAATTTCTCAGAAATTCTCCTTACGTCTTCCAAGTATCTAACTTAGATTAGAACAGGGAGTTTGTTGTCCGTGTACTTGAACTCACAATCCAATTAGAATCCGGACGTGAATCTAGTGTTGAAGTATCTAACCATCATAGCCACCAATTCGAATCGAGAATGACGAAGTGACTTTAAGCTGACAAGCCTATATACCTACATATACAATCTACATATATATATATTTGGAGAGGATGAGAAAGGAAGCTTTGTTATGTGGACTGCTTGTATAATTCTGATTGTCGCTAACGTTTTCATGTACGATACGAATGAGAGAGCAAAGTCAGTCTAGGTCGAGATCAATAGAATTTACCCTGCTACTTGTATATACTAGCCTTGAAAGTCGAACAGACCAGACTCGATCAATTTAAGTTAATACGGTACCTCTATTTATGAGCTTTGAACAGAAAGCTAACTCTGGATTCACCAACTAAAATCATTTGAATGCTCGATACATATCAATAGATAGTAATCAAATGGAATACACTAAATACATCGAGATGACAACTATTTCTCTTGCTTCAGTTATTTAAACAATTTTATAATTTAAAATTATTGGAAATTATTACATCAAAAATTAGTTTAGATAATGAAATTAATAATTTAAATATTATGATTTCATTTATTATATAAAAAATTGAACTTGATCATAGTATAAATAAAGCGTTGATGAATTTTGTTCATACTCTAACAAAAATCTTTCTCATTTTGTAATATAATTAATTACAATTGCCAAATAATGAAACCAGAAATTTTAACTGTCATGTTAATGAACATTTTAGTGAATATTTTTTGCAGTATCCAAAAATATATTATTTACGGTGAATCGGAGTGAATGGAACTTGAAGGTAGAATAAATTTCATTAATTATTTTCATACATTTATGGTCTGGCGTTCGAATTTAAAGGATTACTAACGAAAAATGGAAATTCATTTTTTATCATTCACAGCAAGAGAAATTAAAAAAGGATGAAAAACAGGTAAATTAAAAATTAAATGTTTTTTATTAAAAGATAAAAAAATTGAATTAATTATAAAAATAGTGTTATTCATTTATTCAAAAAATAAAAATGGAAAAATAATGAATAACTTTTTTATGATTTTAAATTAAATTTACTTCATTAGTTGAATTAAATTCAAAACTCTTATCTAGTTTTTATTATAAAAATGTTTGAAAAAAATGTGATAAAATTTTTTTTTTATTTCTGTATTATGTCATTCCTTTTCCAATAAACATGAATAATTTTTAAAATAAATTTTCAGATTAAAAAAAACACTCATAATACAAGTTTGGACATGTGTATATAGTAACAATAAATATTGTCTTCGTTCCGATAAAAATATAATAAAACTTTGGTCAACTTTATATAGTTCTTCATGGCCTCTTCACATTTACCATAGAATACTTTTCATCCTCTTCCGCTTTTGCAGAGCTTGACAATTGAACTTGATGTGAAGTATAAAGGCTTGAAGAAGAAGAAGAAGAAGAAGAAGAAGCAGAAGTAAAAGAACTTGGTTGGCACAGTCTTGTTGTATACTCAAGCACGTTCTTAGCGGATGCCGTCGTCCCCTCATTACTTTTCAACGAATTAATAAGCAATGATATGTCTTGAAGAAGGGAACAGACAAGCAAAAGGGCACAAGTGGAGGCTCTTGGAGGTGTATGACACTCTAGTACTAGTCAGACTTCACCTTTCGTCTACCTCGTCACGTCCACATTTATTCTAAGTTAAAATATATGTACACGAGTCGTTTGTTATTACTGGTGGGAACGGACGGCGCTACATTTCTCTCCCTCAATTCTTCTTCCTTTCTATCTTGTTATTTTTCTTCTTCACTTTATCCTACATGAATCTAGAGCATTCTCTCTTCTACACGATACACGATACCTCACACCGCTCGCGAGAACGCATTTGTTTACATCTAACTTCTATAATAGTAAGCACAGATTGCGGTCCGACGCTAGGAAAAACCGGTCGTGAGAGATTCCCTATAGTCACGCCCGTAACTTAATCAAGTCAATTAAATTCCGTGAGAGAAGCACGCTTATATGACCATGAGTTACATGGTGCTATCGAAAAAAATATTTATATCCAATGAGTAAGACACATTCAGGATAAAAAGTATCTTCCAGAGAAAAACTAGTCATGAAGAAGAGCAATATAAGGTCACAACATGATGCAAAATGAATTACAAGTTCATCATAACACAACATAATGTTTTTAGACTTATTGAGACTCTTGAGACGATCAGGAAAGAAATGATACAAAAATTTCCTGGAAAAAAAATATGATTGAATTTGAAAACTGAAGAATCTATGGAATTTATTAGCAAGAAATGATGGTAATTATTGGGTCGATTTCTGTTCGCAGATGATTCGTGAAATTAATCATTAACGCCGTACATCCCCAAGGGCAATCGGCGATCGACGGGCCTTGAGGTTAATTGAATTCTAAAAGATGACTTGTGATGTGATCCAGACCCCATAAATGGCTTGAATAATCTTCATTTTATTACTTACAGACACGTATATGCACATATCAACATTATATTCATACTCCAAAAAAAAAATAATGCAAGAAAAATAAAAATAAATGGAGTATACTTTTATTGAGTTTTTATTCTTGACTTGCAATTTTTCCTATTCATTGGTATGTACTTTCTTGACTAGATCTATCAGTCTCGGAAATGTATTTGCTTTTAACTCCTGGAATAACTTCAGAAATGATAAGTTCGGAATAAAATGCACCATGTTGATAGATTGCCTATCAGATTTGACTTTAAAAATCTTATTTCACTATAATAACGAATATTTTCCAATTAGCTATGGAGTGAAAATGATTAGTAAGTACCGGTTAAGATATTCAATTACATAAAATATGCATCATGATGAATTTAAACAAAATTGACATAATCACATCAATTTTCTTGGGCATTCAAATTTAAATGATTTTTTTTTGTTAATAATTGGAGCACTTCAGGCATCAGAATGCGATGAAATGATTCTAGTGATAATAAAGAGTCATAAAAGAGATTAGAAAAATTTAAAAACGCACATGAAACAAGTTTGTTCGTGATTTTAATTCGATATAATCAGTATTAACGAGTATAAAGCACGAACATTGACAACATTTGCATTGAAATTTTCTTCAAGCATTTGTAAATGTGTATTGAAGTTTGAATAATTGTATATGTGTTTGTGAACAGTACGTTTAAATGGAACGTAGAGAGGTGATGGACCCGCGTGGAATCCTCTTAGCGTGGGCGGATGCATACATACTCCCGCTGTGCTTTCATGGATAAAGCTAATGCTTATGTATTGATCGTCCATTGTTAATTATCCACTAGTTGAGCAATATATCTGTTTTCCACTTTGTACTGATCATTTTCTGTTATAGATTCCAAAAAACTCATATATCATAAATTAATAATGAACAATTCATGGTAAAGAACTACAAAAAACTATTCCAAGTATCATTTATATGATCATTTCAGTGTTTAAATAGACTCTAATGAATTTTTGATAAAATAGTTAACATTAATTATATCTAATAAAAATGGGGAGTATGTATTTTGAGCATTATTTCCTCCATGACAATTAATCTCTGAGTAACCAGATAAATTAAATCCATTCACACCTCATTAACGACATTAAATTATCACTACTTTATACCCAAACATTTCTATTAGCAAATTGGATAGTCAAAAAAACGTTAAAGTGATATTTGAGTTTAACCATAAAATGTGATTCTTGGTATTAAAATTCAAAATACACAATAAAATTCCGATACGACCAAAATACACGCAAGGATTTCTCTAAAGAGATTGTGAAATAAGAAATCATCTCCAATGAAATACTCCCACCCAAACAAAGATCCCTGGCCTTACAAGGTCGTCTGGTTTTGGCACCACGATAGAATACATGTAGGTGAAGCTATATAGGTTGTTTTTAACTTTTAGTAATGATATGGAATGATAGACCACAGACTTACCTGTCATCGTGAAGACGTTTGAGATCTGCCATCTCTAGCTCGAACTTGAATTTTGACACCTCGCATAACAAAGCATCGCGCTCACCGATGATTTCTGACAATTCCCGTTGTAACCCTTGGATCTCTGCATACTGACGCGCGATTACGCGGTTTTTTTCTTCAATCAAGGCCTCGACATCATTTTCAGATTTCGTTATGTGACTTTCAGTCGCTTGTTCAGATATACTCGGCGTAACGGCACTCATTGCGCTTTGTTTACCCCGTCTTGATTATTCTTTCACTTCACCACCTTTTATTCACCCTAAAAATTCAATTCAGAATATAAAATCTTATTTATGTGAGCTAATAATCAAGCTGAACGCAGTACCGACAGAAAAACATTGTTTTTGAATTGATTTAACGGTTTTTACACCCTCGCGGGAAAATCACACATTTTTTAGTCGATAAATAATGACTTTTGAATTCAAGAACACATGATAAACACTTTGCCGATACCTATTTATTCACATCACGGGTTATATATTTATTAGTTTATTGTTTGAATGCTTTTTTTGATCGCACTTTTTTCACGTAATATGAATTATAACGCTAAAAAAGTCACACCGTAGACAATGCTTGTAACACACTCGCCATCTTGGCCCCTTACCGCGAGGACCGCGTCGAACCAGTTCAGGGTCTGAGCTCCTTCTCCCTTTCGAGTTCTCATCAACCCGTGTGAAACCAAACGTACTGAACACTCGCGTGTGTATGGCGTCACGCATGCGCACTCAGTTTCTAACAAGTAGTTTTGAATTTAGCATTCCACTAGAGCGCCACCTGTGAGACGTCTTCTCAACTAAAGATCAATTACCGACTGAACTAACACAATGTTTTATCAATTGTCAATAATCAGTGTTGTTCTAAGAATTCAAATTTATTACATTTTGATGTTTACATATTTTGAATTATCTATTAATTTTTTTTATTATTCAATTATTACCATAGTTTTTGAAATTTTGAAAATATTATATAATTATAAACCTCCAAACAAAGGGAAAGATAATTTTTTTCCCTCCAAAAATGTTTACAATTTATAAAATGGCGATAGTTTTTAGTAAACAAAAGAAATCAATGCAAAAAAAAACTGTAGACATCTAATCAATACATTGCTATAATATTTAATTGCGACAACTTCTACATTTGGGATTTAAAATAAATGACGACTAATTGATAAAAGATAAATGTACATGATCCAACAATTTTACTATGTAATTATACTATCACAGTGATAACCTCCAACTAATCCTGCATACTGCACCGGATGCTACTATTATATGCATGTATTATCATTGTGCTTCAGTGCGTTAAAATTATAATAGATAAACATATCATTGTCAGTAATGGCCAAATTATCTGACCATAAAAATTTGTATAAAAAAAATATTGATATCTTCCTAAAAAGTGGCAATTTAAAAATTGATAAGAGAGTACTCGACAATTGTACAAATAAAAAGATAAAGAAGAAGAGTAAGGTTAGAAAGAGAAAGACTGATGTTGAAATCTTTTAGTAACGCTTAATTAATCTACTTACACATAACATAAGCGTCAATTCGTCAGAAAATGATCACGTTTTAGTTATCTCCAAACGTGCTGCAATTATCACGTGCCAGACAAGTATGAAGAAGTCAAAGGAACGTAAGCAGGACCGTTCACAGACAGAGGGGAAAATAAAGTTTCTTTGGCACGTGCTTACCATGCTCTATATTTGCTCGACTTGTTAGTATCTTCGTCAATCTTACGAGAGCAATTTAAATGTATCAGGAAGACGCGTGCATTGTGGTTTCATAAGTTATGCAATCTTTTCCTCTGTTCATCATTTTTGTAGACTATTTTTACTGATTAAACCAAAGTTTGTGACACACATGCAATCTATGGATAGTATGTAATGTTAGAAGAAACCCACTAAAACAATTTTCCAATGCACTTTTGTTTCAACATTGGCAGATGTCAATTTATTTCTGTTATCACTTTAATTGTAGTTGGCTCGAAAGTACAGCAGTTATTAAATATTAACTAAACAGACATTATAACTTATACATTTTCTTTAAATTTATGATTTATCAATAATTTCAGCTATTTACATCTATGCAGAAATATTTTTATTTAACTTCATACATTTTGCTAGTCATCTATATTCAACACGACTGATAGGTTTATCGTGGCATAGAGCAAAAAGTTCAATAATAATCTTACTTCATGCGTTAAATTCGTGACAATAAAACAAATCACGTATTGACGTTGTTGATTCTAATTGACTAATTGTTGATGATTTTAAATACATCTGTTGTTAGAAAAATATGAAGGTCTCACTTATTAAATATCATATTGACAAATATTTTCAATAATAATTTTGTTGCAATCAATGACGTAATATGACATACTTGATAAATAAATATTCAGTAAATTGTTTTTTTGTCTGTTTAAGTATTTTTACAACTTTGGAAGAGCCGTTAATTATAAATGATCAATAATGTCACATATATGTGATTGTATGTGATAAACCATTTTGTATACAAAATGGTTTAATAATTTTCTGTGAATAATCCAAAAGACAGAATTTAAAAAAGAGGATCAAGGATCAGAAAGTTATCTACTATTTTACATTTTAAATTAATCAACTTTCGAACTTTATCAGGATGCTGTGAAAGTCATTGTAAATTGAATTCATTATAAGTTAAGTAAAATGTCAATTATTAGCAATAAAATTGATACGACAAAAAAATAATAAATTTGTATCTTTCAGGTATCAGATAATACTAGGAAAAGCAGAATTAGAAGTTATAGCGTGATCTAAAAGTGTTTCATGGACCACAGAGATAGGAGCAATCACTCCGAGATTAGCTCAACAAACGATGGGGCTAGAGGGAATCTCATGCTCCTCACCATCCTCCCGCTCCTACCCTCACCTTGATGAGCCCCCTTCTCCCTCGGGCGTGTTTAAGGTCTGCAGAAGCAAAGTGTTTTACACCTAGTGTGCAACTTTGTGGCGTGTTCGTTGTACACATTGACTCTTTCGTTCATTGTCACTTCGTAAAGCCCCCGCAGGCATTATATAAAGTCACAAACTTCTAGATTAAGCTGCACTAGTCGACAAGCCGGTAGATCAAGTATCTTCGTGATAAAACTTGGACTATTCTTACTACTTATACTCGAAAAGAAAAGGTAAAGAAAGAATGTATTAGACTGTAAACAGCTTTTTCATTTCACCGGAAGTCATCATGCTCTTTTCTACCACGTCTTTGCCCTTCAACTCACAATCGTTTCTTTTTAAGTCGGTCATTAGGTTACATCAATTGCAATTTATGATAAAGAGAGGGAGAAAAGGAAGATAGACAAACTGTCGTTAAATAATAAATCTACCGTAGAGTTATTTTTTTTTTGGTTTTAAATTTTTTATCAATTTTTCAAAATTATTGACAAAATTAATTCGTAAAGATTTCGTAAATATCCAACTTAAGCTTTAAAGCAAATACTAACATTCGGTATTCAGCAGCGGGGGGCTATTATAAAAGCTTGCTCGATGAATTGCAAAGAGAGCAGCTGTAGTTGGAAGTTTAAACCAGACACTACTTGACTTTAGTTCGGGTGATCAGTTTCGTCCGGTGGACAGTACAAGGTATGGAAATTGGTAATGATTAAACATGTAATTACCATTGAAATATCATAGAACGTATCATCTATTTAAACACTTATTCTATTCTTTCTCATATTGATAATAATACTAAACATAAATGAATATTTATATCAAGAACATATAATTTAAATAAGTTTTTATGATCTTTTTTCTTACAGAAAAATGAATAGTTTTATTGTGCTGTTCTGCCTCGTGGCAAGTATCCAGCAAGTTTACAATTTGCCCCAAGGATCATCTGATTATGAAGGTATTTAATTATTAACTTAAATGCAAGTGAAATTAAATATAAAATCATAACTAATTAGTGATAGTATACATAAATGAAATAAATTTTGTTGAATTTGTTTCCTCACATATTTTCGTTTGATAATACTTTTTTATATTTTTTTTGTTTAAAAAAAAAATAAAACTTTTTACGGATAAAGTGAACACGACAGAAGCTGATATAGTGAACGATTGAATCATAAAAATTACAAAATCGCTATTCAAATAAACAATTTTGTTGTTTTATTGTAACGACGAGATTTGCAATGGATGTGAATGTCATCTGAAATGAAAATATGCTTTATTTATTCAATTTGTTGTCAATTCTCGTATTGCATTTTTTGCATTTAATGAAAAATTCATGGTTTAATCTAATTATTGATTTTTTTATTCTTAACAAAAGATAAAAAAATAGCAAAAAATATTCTTTACTTTGTAATTTTTTATTATTCTCTGATAACTATTCATTATTGTTTTTTCTTTGTTTTTCAGATGTATCTTTCTGGTTAAAAAGTGCCCAGGAAAATTTGCAAAAAATGTTGGCGCAAAAAAACATTGAACGACGAGCAAAAAACATCATTGTGTTTATTGGGGATGGAATGGGAATGGCTTCCGTTACTGCAGGAAGGATTTTCACTGGCCAAAGGAAGGGTCAAACTGGTGAAGAATATAAATTAGTTTTCGAAACATTTCCAAACACTGGATTCTCCAAAGTAATTAAACTTCGTTATTCAACATTTTCATTAATGTTTTTACTCGTTAAAAAGAGTCATGTAAAGTACTGTTTTTATAACATTTTTCCCAGACTTACAATATAGACAAACAGGTACCTGATTCTGCTGGTACGGCGACAGCAATATTTTCTGGAGTCAAAAGTCGATACAAGGTTATTGGTTTAGATTCGCGAGCTACATTTAATTCTTGCGACGCAACCATTAACGAAAAGGGGAAATTGACAACCGTGGTCGACTGGGCACAAGCGACTGACATGGATACAGGTAAAATAGATACCACAAAAAATTAATTTCACATCTGTTCATTGTCATTGTAAAAAAAGAAGAATTAGAAAATTGAATTATCGTTAAAATAAGTAGATGATTACAAGATGAATGACAATAACTGCTATAATTTAATAATGGTCTTGAGTCTACTCTCACGAGAAATATAGTTATTTTCTCACACAGTAAATAGATGTTTGAAAGACATACAGAATTCTTAGAAAAATGAAATGATTATTTTATCTGCGAATATAATTAACTGAGTTCAAAACCTTGGGATAAATTCAGTCTAATAGAAAGTAATTATTTTTATAAAAAATAATTAGAAAAAAATTTACAAAATTAACTGAAATATATATTACTAGCATTTCGTTATGTCTATTACTCGAGTTCTCAATAAAGAATTAGAACCAAGTGAACCTTGCTTGAATTATCTATGCAGTGAAAATATATTCAATCATCGAGAGTTTGTGAGAGCCATGTCATGGCCAATGTTTTACCCTGACTGACTTTACGCTCCAATGAAAGGGTTGTCATTTTAAATCATTTGTTCATATTTTTTGCAAAAAATTCATTATTTAATATTTAACTTTAATGGATAATTTTTAATCTCTGTAAACAATGTTTGTTCTTTTTTTTCTTGAAAGAATCGTAAATAACGTTTTTACAATAATTTTTAGGATTTGTCACGACTACAAGAATTACTCATGCCACTCCTGCAGCTCTTTACGCTCACGTAAACCACCGAGATTGGGAATGTGACAGTGCAATTCCTCCTGAGTACAAGGATTGCTGTAAGGATATTGCTAGGCAATTGATTGAAGATGCTCCCGGCAATAAATTGAAGGTAGAAATTTGTTTTCAATTATATGTCTTAATCATAAATAAATTTTATTTCTTTCACTTGATTCTTTTCTTTGCTTTCGAGTTAAAAAAATGATTATATTATCACAAATGAATGAAATAAAAAATCGTAATCAGTTTAAAATCTAATCAGTTAAGACTTACTTTCTATATTCATGTCAATATAAAATCATGAGATCAAACTCCATTTATCTTACAAATGTAAGTTTTTATTTTTTAAAGTTGATTAAAAACAATTCTACGTAAATAATTGAACTGCTTAAATGTATTAATAGAAACTTATAAAAATGTAGGCCATCAAATTATTTTGAATAATTTTCAATAGTTTAAAAATTTCCACTTCGAACTAACATAATTTGTCTAAATCAGGATATTTATAATTTGCTAAAATTTAAGGAATAATAACAGATAAATTATTTAAAGAAGTTCAAGGTTAAACAACAATTGCATCATGAGACTCTTATCATATATTGTATCCGACTTGTTTTATTGATCTTAATGACGCAATTTGAAGTATTTGCGTGTTTGTCAAACTTTTGCTATTAATGACAAAACATGACGTAGACCATATGTGGAATAAAATATCATATAAATCATATTCCACGAATTGTCCGCAATAGATTTGAACAAAAGATGTTGAAATATAAATATAATTAACTTATGATATCTTGACTTTTGAAAAATTATAGCCAAGTAATTAGTAAATTATTACTATTTGTTTTAGAATGTATTGTAATTTCATAAGCTAGTATGTATATAACAGTACGTATCTAATCTCTTGATCACTGGTATGCTTATCATTTATGCACGAATCACACTTGATCAAATACCAGTTTCCTCTTTATCTCTTATTTAATTCATTTGATATTAAGCGATAATAAAAATGCCAATCTAATAATAAAAAAGCATAAGCTGTATGACAATAAATTATAAATTAAAATCTTAAAATAAACACTTTCAGGTTATTTTGGGTGGAGGAGGACAAAACATGGGAACAAAGATGCCTGATCCTATTGATCGAGACACCTGTACAAGGAAAGATGGTAAAGATTTAACAAAAATCTGGCAGAAATTAAATCCAAGAGGGAAAGTCGTTAAAAATGCTGCTGAATTAATGGCTGTTGATATCCAAAATACGTCTAATTTATTGGGAGTATTTTCATCAAGTCATATGCCATATAGCGAAGTAAAAACTAATGAAACTCCAAGTTTAGCAAACATGACATTGCAAGCAATCCGAATGTTGAAGAAAAATGAAAATGGATTTTTCTTAATGGTACGTTGAAAATACTCATAACTTGAAAATAGATAACTGATATTGTTTAATTACAATTAATTTAAATTTCGATTGGTGTTTAATGTCGATTAGTGTGATAAAATCTCATTCAATTCATTCTGGGAAAATTTTCTCGGTCTTTTCTGAAGACGGATGTATCAAGCACTTCCTTTGCAAACTGTCACGGCATGAATTTATAGTTTTTGAATGTCATAAAAAAACTGCTTCCTGTAAGTTAATGAGAACTTTTAAAACATCAGTGTAATTTAGTGTGCAATTTTAGAGCTCATTATCATTATCAAAAGAATATAAAGTAGGGGAAAAAGAAAAACAAATAACAGAGTAAATAATAAGATTGTTATGTCTTTGAAGCAAGTTTAAGTAATCATGTCGTAATGGTAATTGTATTAATAAAACGATTCCAGCGAAAAAAAATAAACATCAATTATGAATTTATATCATTTATATATGTCTCAGTTTTATCATTTGATTATCTTGTTTGTATGAAAGAAATAAATTAAATGAAGAATTTTATTCTTTTTAGGTGGAAAGTGGTAAAATTGATTTAGCTCACCATAAAAATTATGCCAAGTTGGCTCTTCGTGAAGTAACGGAATTAGAAGAAGCAGTAAAAGTAGCCCTGAGAGAAGTAAAAATTGAGGAATCTCTTATCATCGTAACTGCCGATCATTCTCATTCGTTCACAATGAATGGATATCCAAATAGAGGGAATGACATTTTAGGATTTGCCACTAACGTTTTAGATCACAAAGCCAAACCTTATGAAACTTTAACGTATGCTAATGGACCAGGATTTTATCATCATGTCAATAACAATACTAATTCTAGTAGTAATATCTGGCTGCCTGTTGAAGAAGATAAAACGAGAAATGATCCATTTTATCAACATTTAGCTACTTTTTACTTAAAAGATGATACCCACGGTGGTGAAGATGTTGGACTTTATGCTATCGGTAAGTCTCAGTTTAAAGATATCTATTATTTATATAAAAATGGTGTTATTGATAATTTATCATTTAGGTCCATATGCTCATCTATTCCGTGGAACTTTTGAGCAAAATTACATTAGTCATGTGATCGCATATGCTGCTTGTTTAAAAGATTGGCCATCACATTGTGATCGTCATTACACAAAATATTATTATGACGTCTCAATGACGGATTCTTCATCAAGAATACCAGCATTATCTATATTTACGATAACCATTCTGAGTTTATTGAGCATGTTGTGTCTTACTTAAAATAGAATTTGGATGTTTTAGCAGATTTTAAATTATTTAAATTATAAATAAAAAATAATTATTTTTTTAGACCAAATATTTTGACATTGCAGGTCGATGCCGTTAACATTCCGGGATAATTGTTTTGTTCTAATAAGTATTATTTTGCCGATTTTTTAAATGAATAATTAAATAGTAATAATCACAGTATGATAATTCAAACCAGGAACGTATGATTGAAATAAAGTATAATATATATTAAGTATTGCTGATTATGAATGATTGATCGTACAATTATTTTCTTATAATGTATGTGTGCGAAAAAAAAGTTTTTTACATGATGAAATTACATGAACTTGATTAATTAAACTAAACAAACACTTAGAGAATTACAAAGTAAATAAATTTTAAGTAAGTTTTTCATTTATAAATAAAATAAATCATAAAATATTAAAAGATTTTAATGTGTATACAGAATATTATAGATGTTATAAATAATTTATAAAATTTTTACAATGTTTAATTAATAATTAAACAAGCCAAGTATTTAAAAAATAACAATAAAGTTAATATATTTATTTCAATAAAATCAACAAACTATTTTCAGATATTATCTACAAGTAGCAATATATTTATTTTTAGTATAAAACAATCTTCTCAATTGATTTTATTCTATAAACGTACTTCCTCATTACCAGAATCAATTTACTTATAAACCTTTCACAATGCTGATGCAATAATTTTTATACATTAAAGGAACGACATCATCACTGACGAAATTCCTATCAGGTTTTACAGCAGCAAAAGGATTCTTCTGAGGTTCTAATAACACTTCAACATCACAAATGGATTTAATTCTTTCAATGTCTCGTGGTATTTCAAATTCAGTATAGGATGTAACAACAACTGGAACTTTGGCGTAACAGAATTTTTTAATAGTTTGTGGCCAAGTGTCAGTACCATCAAATCCAGTGACTCTATATAATCCTGGATTAAACAAACATATGAGGTCAGCTCTATTTCTATTTTCTGTATTATGATATAATTGTTGAGCATTGAAAGAAACACTAATTTTTCTTTTTGCAGATTTACATCTTCGACACATTTTAATTCTTCCCAAGAGATCAGGTGGTAATTGGGGCAAATACAACTCCGGTCCAGTAAATTCAATAAAAAGCCTCTTTAACTTCGGAAGAAAATGAAGAAAAAGTTTTTCCCAAACTCTTAATGATGCACATTCAAACTGAAACTCAGCTCCAATCACATGAATCACTAGATCCTCTTTTAGCTTCCAATCATCTATACTTTTTTGCAAAGCAAAAAGCGCAGTTAATGGAGCTGTTGCAATATAAGAAAGACTTGCATACGTATAGCAATCAATTCGTCGATAACTAGGACTATTCTCATACATGCTGTAGATCAAAAAGTCAAAATTGAAAGGTAGCTTTCGTGCTTCTTTGTAAAATACAACTGGAACATCAGGATCAATATAGCCATGTTGATGTTGCATCAGCAAAATTTTTTTGAATACTTGAAAATCTTTACACCATTTTTTATGTTCTTGCTGATGATTGCTGCAGTAGAAATCGATTTCGCAGTCTAAACAATAAGATAAATCATCTCCAACTTTCTTGCAAGTTCTACAAATCCTTGGATACAGGATAATCTCTCTTTCCCATAAATCCAGCCGTCTTTTCATCAATGCCTCAACTACATCAATTGTTTTTATCCGAAATGATCGATACAAGTCAGGAGGTAGACTTTTTGCAAGAGAAAAACCTTTCATTCCACCACAAACCTTGGTGAGTACTCGACATAGATTTTCATGGTCTTTTTTATTTTGCTCTTTATGAATTTCAGAACAGTAAAACACCATTTTGCAATTATTGCATTGAATTTCTTCAGTGCAAGTATTCATGCAAGTTAAGCATAAATTGCTAACATAAACAAAACGAGGTCGAATATGAAATTCTAAAGTTTCTTCATCATCACCGTCGATTGATAAATCAACTCCAGCAGGTATAAGAGGTAAATTCAGTCTTGAATAGACATCCAAAATGCTTGTAGATGATGTTATGTCATCATCATTCTTCATTAATGCAGTAGAATTAATTGCACTTCTGTCTTTATTATTTTCACGATTTAAATTTAGTTTATTAGAATTGTTTTCTATTATATTAAGAGTATTGTTTTTTTTTATATTTTTCTTTTTATTACGACCCATTTTAGATAGTTCTGTAAAAAGTAACTTGAAATTAAATTATTTTTGAATTTAAAATGCTTTAGTACGAATGAATAAAGTGTCATTTACCTGTAAGTTGAAAACCGAAGAATTATGTATCCGTTAATTTAATTAAATATCACATTAATAAACATTTAGTGATTAGATATATTTAAAATAAATTTAAGAAATGCAACTTTCTTGGCGCTAGAAGTAGTCGAAATATATACTTAGAAGTAGTATGAAAGCTTGAAAGTGAAGACTGAGATTCTGTCCCCTGTCTTTAACACCACCGAAATAAGACTCTGGTAGAGAGGTATTTTGAGCCTGCGTCTGTGTACATACCGATTTTTTACTTGGCCCGGGCTAGATCTAATATGTTTTCATGTACAATAGATGAGCAGTATATTATCTTCTAATGTTACGTAATTATTTTTAGATGAATGTTTGTATATTATATTTTATTTACAATTGGGACAGAAAAGAAATCATTGAAAACGTTTGAATTCTATTTTAAAAATATTAATAATCGATTAAATTGGACTGTTATGAAATTTTTATCACTATAACGGAGTTCCAAACCAAGTTTCATCCAGATGTAGTGGTTAGAAAAAAGTTATGATTTTTTTTTAGTAACGAAAGGTGTCTATTTGTTAATAAAAATTGTTGTGAAAAATAGAAGTGGTTGAGTATGGTAGCTGTTTTTAGAAGAAAGAATTAGTCATTGGATTGGCACTAGATATCAGTGAATATTCACTGATTCACAGTAATTTTCACTGATTAAGTTTAAAAGAGTATAAATAAATCGGCGGTTATAAATTTTATTTCATTATTGTTGAGGTTGAGTATTTTTAATTTTTTCAATGTCAGTAATTGTGAAAAGCTTTTTAAATCGTTATCATCTATCTATACTTATACTTATACTACTATATAAAATTCTGGTGTCTCTCTGTCTGTCTGTCCGAAGTAATCTCCGAAACGGCTAATCCGATTGCAACCAAAGAAGAGAGATTAGTCTCTCTTCTCTGTTGCAACGAAACTTTGCAGACACGTAGAGGGCGTTATTGAGAAGGTTATAGGCTACTTTTTGTTCATGTAAATTGTTTATAACAATTGAATTTGTTACAAACAATGGTAAACGGGATCTACGTAACATATTTGAGTTTTTCCAACGCGTAATTTTTTCCTTTGGTAGAATAAAGTTGCAACTTCGGGAAATTTTCTGACTTGAGCCCAGCCTTAAGTTGTTTACTTAGAAGCTGTCTTTACCGATGGATGGTGGTTCATTCTTTGTGAAATTTAACGTAAAAAAAATTAACACATCTGTAAACGAATATTGTTGAAAAAACAGCAAAATATCACAAATGATTAAGTTCATATGTTTTTTTGATATGTTGCTGTTAATCATAAAAAAAGACAGTTTAATTTAGTTTGTCGTTTACAGTTAGTCACATCAAGTCTGTCATGTAAAGAAGTTTAAGTTTAAAATAAAATTATAATACAAATAAAAATGTATTATTTTTCATTAACTTAAAGTTAACAAATATGAATTTAGTTATGTAATTAAGTATTGGGATAGGTCACTTAGTAAATAAGATTTTAGATCTCTATTAGACATCTTTTTGGCTTTCTTTCAGGCATTTGAATAGACATCTTTTTGCGTAGAATTAACTAGAGTATTATCAAAATTTTTTGCATCAACTTATGATTTTCTCACGTGAAGAATATGTATAAATGTTAAATATAATGATATACAGGAAGAAGGCTAAAGTTTGAGAGTAAAAGTAGAGTAATAATTGCATGATAAATGATTGTTTAATAAAAGGCTCATGACAAAGATAACCACTATGAAGACTCGGGTATTCAATTTCGAAAAAATTATCGCTCCATGCTTACTTCATTGTCTCCACGGTAATTAAAGATACTCAGGATTTTTTTTTAGTAATTAAAATGGTCAGAGAATATTTTGCAGACGATAAAGAAAAAATTGGGGGCCTGAAAAAGCCGGAACTTACTTTCAGGGGCTTTTTTATTGAAGATATAATCAATAAAGAGACATGCGTTAAATACGCCATACTCGGTTTTTTGTTTCTACGCTAATTAAAAATACGTGATGCTCATTGTTTAATACGATCAATTTAATTTTTTATTTATTAAAAAAACTTTTTAGTGCGGTTCAAAGCGGTTAGTGACTCCGTTTCAACATTTCGTTACTCTTCCGCTTTTAATTTCGACATAAAAGAAAAAAATCATAAATATGATTTATTATAAATGTTAGCATTTACAGATTGCATTTATATGCAATAGTAAATTTTTAATTGTTATTATAAAATTTAAAAAATGAAAATCTAATATAATACATTGGGGTAAAACAGATAATGGAAACTTGACTGTTATACCGACTCTGTTTTGCTTGTTAGTTCGGTGGAAACGGGGGCGCCTTGCAATGGAAATTTTTTTTTAAATGGCATTGCTACTCTCAGTTTTCTCTCTGTATGTATACAGAAGAATGAAAAAAAAATTGTGTATACACAAGAATGAAAAAAATACAGCTGGCAATATCTAGCAAGCGTTTGCCAGAATGGTGAAACTCGCCCTTATAAATTCAAGGTAACTACAAAATATTTGCAACTGGAGACTACCTGAAGAAAATCGGAGCTATTGCTGATCCCAGTTGCAAACGTGGGTGGAACAATCAAGATTTAGAGCATCTTTTTTGGGCCTGTCCGCTGACAGCGGAAAGTTCAGAAAGACTTCAGAAGGTGTTATGTGAGGAAACAAAAAAAAAGCCTCCGTTCAACATAAGAGAAGAGGCTTTCTCAGAGAATGAAAAAATTTTACGCGAAATTACTCAATTTGCAATAGATAATAGAGAAGTAGCGAATATCGCACATGTTTACTCAGCAGATTAGTGAATCAAGTAGATTTGAAGTCTGGCGCCACGCTGATAGCGAGAGCTAGTGGCGTAGACTGAACGCATCCATTTTAGTAACAACATTGGCTGTACGGGCACGACCCAAAGGCCAGCTGGAGTTAAGCCAGCAAAGGAGAAAAAAAAACTACAAAATATAAGGTTATATTATGTTTATTGGTAATATTAATTATCTTGGCTTGTTTATTTAAAGTTACTTAATTGAGACAGGTATCAAAAACAATTATTTTATCGGTTAATATATTTTTTATTTAAAATAATAAATTATTCATCAACAAATAACATGTTTATTAACTGTTAACTAGCTTGCACAATTGCATAAAACTTTTGTTGAGTTCTCATTGCGATGAATAGTTGCTAACTCTGCTTTTTTCTTTTTATTTATTTAGATAATAATAATGTGGGAACAATATAACAGAATGGTGAGTGATATTTTGATTGAGCATGATTCTTTCTTAATAATATTCAAACATCTTTGCATTTTGGCTAGCCGGTCTTAACAATCTATTTTCTCTGTAAAATTAAGTAAAATTGGCTTTGACAAGACACCTTATACTGACTCCTTATTCTATAAATGAATTCTGTCGATATGAGCACTTTAAGTCTAGTAGTTTAATTTATTTCTGTAACTATCTACAGTACTTAAATTACTTTTAATTGGTTTAAAGCAAGTTTAAAGTTGGATTGTTTAATGTTCGGCATTAAATCTATTATCAATACTCATTCTCACCTATTATTCTGATATTAAACTTTATTGAGAAGTTTTATTTTAGTTAAAAAATAATTCAAAATTATCTTTTTTAGTGTTTTGTGGTGATTTACGAATATCTTATTAAAGAAAATGAGCCATGCAGAGTTCAGCACTGAAAGAAAAAGTGAAATTCGTTATAGAAAAAAAGACGAAAAACATATTCTATCAGAGATGGTGGGTTTTGAGCATGTAGAATCTCTCAACAAGGCTTTAGCCGATGTATCAACAGAGTTAACAGTTTATTCAGAAGACAGTGATGTAGAAGATGATACTAGCTGTCTCATTTCTTCATCAGTACCACGTGTATCTTTTGAAGAATCTAAGAAAAATGGACAAAAAATTAAACGTGTTGAAATGGAAGAGGACAGCGAAAATGTTTGGACTATCGCAGTACAAATGTTTATTCCTTTTTTACTGGCTGGCTTTGGAATGGTCGCAGCAAGTTTATTGCTCGATGTCGTCCAAGTAAGTTGTAATAAATTCTCACGAATTTAAGTAGACAATTGTTCCATTATGAAAAATGAATAAATTCTTTCAGCACTGGCCAGTTTTTCAATATGTCTCTGAAGTCTACATTTTAGTACCAGCTTTATTAGGATTAAAAGGAAATTTAGAAATGACACTTGCTTCAAGACTATCAACTCAAGCAAATCTTGGGCATATGGACACAAGAAAACAGCAGTGGACATTAATTATTGGAAATCTAGCTCTCATTCAATGTCAAGCAATGGTAGTTGGATTATTGGCTTCTTTAGCAGCTGTGATTCTTGGTTGGATACCTGAAGCACAATTTGACATTAATCACGCCCTTCTTTTATGTGCCAGTTCTCTTATCACAGCGTCTGTAGCCAGCTTTTTGTTAGGTCTCGTTATGGTTGCTGTTATCCTCTTTTCTAAACGAATGAACATTAATCCTGATAATGTTGCTACACCAATAGCTGCATCTCTTGGAGATTTAACAACTCTAGCATTGCTTTCTTGGATTTCATCACTTCTCTATAATGCCATTGGCAATCAGTCATGGATAGCACCGACTCTGATAACTGGTTGTCTTCTTGTAACGCCTGTATGGGGTTACATTGCTGCGAAAAATCCTTTCACAAGAGAAGTCCTAGATTATGGTTGGAGTCCTGTGATCTCTGCAATGCTTATTAGTAGCATCGGAGGGTTAATTTTAGACTATACTGTATTAACCTATACAGGAATAGCAGTTTTCCAATTGGTTATAAATGGAGTTGGAGGGAATTTAGTTGCTGTTCAAGCGAGTCGAATTTCCACTGCTCTTCATAAAGAACAGAATAGTGGAACTTCAAAGCCTCCTAAAATATGCATCAGTCCTTTTCATGCATTTCTAGCTCCTGGTAAATATTTTTCAAATATTAAATTGTTTATCAGTCAATCATAAAACTAATTACTATTGATATTAATTTTAAGGTGGTCATGCACGAACAGCCAGGGTTTTGTTGATGATGGTGATCCCAGGACATTTAATTTTTAGCTACACCATCAGTTATCTTCGAGCCGGCCATACTTCTTTTACTGCCATATTCATTATTATATATTTATGTGCTGCACTTTTGCAGGTAAATGTATTTATTTTACTGTGATTTCAAATTGATTAATGAAATCGTTCTCATAGTTTTATTATTTTATAGGTTGTTTTATTATTGTACATTGCCCAATTGATGGTAGTGTGGATGTGGACTCGTGGCATGGATCCCGACAGTTCAGCAATTCCTTATTTAACTGCTGCTGGAGATCTGTTGGGAACTGCTCTTTTAGGTATCGCTTTCCATATTCTGTACGCTATTGGTGATGGAGATTCAGATGTTGGTGATTAATCTACAAGTAAGTTTATTGATTTTTTATGTTATTTCATACCATACTGAACCATGTTCAGATTTTAAAATCTTGATAAAATTATGTAGAATTTGACAATCAGATGATGAAAAGTTTAAATATAAATTTTATTTTTTTTATTATTATATAATTTACAAATATAATTGTTTCATTTTGAAGCATAATGAAAATCAATTAAAAAATTTTCATCAATTTATAAGCTCTAACTAGTTAGGAGGAATAGATTTTTACAGTCTAATATTCTTATGTGATAAGAAATTAAATTTAAGAATAAATAAAATTATTTTTCCAGTATTTTTAATCTTTTGTTCAGGATAATAATTTCTGATATTATTGTTATCGAAAAAAATTCAGGCTCAAAACATTTTGTACCTGAAATATCATTAATATGTAGTCATTAGAGATGTAATTATTTCATTGGGACCTAAAGAAAAAATTAATGAAAGCCTAAAATTTGAATTTGATAAAAAAATATTGGTTTTAGATTTTATATAAATATGTGTACATATATATTTTTCCAAATCATTTGGACAGTATTTATGTTCAGTAGTATGAATATTTATTAATTATATTAAATCAAAGTTAAATAAAAATGTTATTGCATTATTCAAAGATATTCAATCAGAATTTAAGTTGTTTATATATTATAAATCTATGGTGCTAAAACATTGAAAGTGAGTTCCAAAAATCAGAAGTAATTATCATTAAAAAAAACTTCTTAAATAATTACAACTATATTAATGCTAAAAATAATTACTATAATAACTGATACTTTAATTTTATATTATGTAAAATAAAAAACGGATAAACGGTAAAATTAGCTTTAAGTCATAGTTCTACACATAATCAAAGTGTGATGGTCACACTATATGCCATTTAAATGATATAAAAAGGACAATGCATTTGATTTGTAAAAGGATATTGTCTTTTATTATCTTTTATGTAATTTACATTATTGATACATATATATATATATATATATATATATATATATATATATATATGTAAAAAAGATTTTCTAAAAATTTTAAACCTGATGCAATGAAGAACTTTAAAAGTAGATTAATTAATTTTAATCATACATCTAAAAAACTATTCATATGTATTATAATTGATATTGCGCACGTTGTATATATAATAACGAGTTTATAAAAAATAGTCCTTGTTTATAAAACACTGGACATTACTGTGATTCCTACTTTATACCATTTATTTAGGCCAGTATTTGAAGTTATCTAAGTTTATAAACTTATTGCTAATTATGTACTTTATATTGAAATAAAAAAAATATTCATATAATATTTGTAGAATAGTTTATCTATAATTATTAAGTAAATAGGTGTAAAAAAGTAATGTAAAACAAACAACAAGTAAGGTTTATTTGAAGATAAAATTTCGAGGAGTCATATTAAGTAAATATTCTCAAAATAATATTATCTAAGTAACTTTGGGGAATTTCGTTATTACTAAACTACCAAAATATTCTTTAGTTTTTGTTATCATGTAGGCAATAAATGATGCTTGTTTACGTACGAACAATGTACAAATATTATATATTATTATGATAAATGCGCGATGTAGATCGTCGTATCTTCCCGGTCTCTATTATTGTACACAATAGTCTCTTTAACAGATTAATAGACCATGCGTCAAGTTAGCCGTAAGGGTTCCTTTAACACCTCGTACATAATGTGTCACGCGTATGTACAATCGAGTTAATGTATACACAACATCGCTTTTAATCTGCAGTATACATGAAAGAGAAATCGTTATTTATCAACATATTACGAGGACTCAAACCTATGTGAATCAGATTCTATTTCGTTGGCTAAATTTATCTGAGATAAAAAAATTGTTCAATGATTGTAATATGAACATTCCAACAGTTATTTCCGCCCTAGAAAATTTTTATAAATTGATCAAATGTCACAAAAAAAAAAATTTGAATAGCATTCATTGTAATGAATTATCATCCTGTTGATGGTAAATAATATTCACTAAACTCCAACAAAATTACAATAAATTAATATATCAACTTGAAGTAATATTTTTATTTTTACAAATAAAATTGTGTAGAAGTAATGTTCTTAATATTTTTTTTCCGTTGACAGAATGATAAGATAAATTAAAAATCGATATCACCAATCGATCTTTAACATATACTTGATTGTCAGAAAACGGACCTGTGGATTAACGAGGCGTCAAGTTTCTGATGTCAATGAAAAATCGTCACCTTAGTCTCCATGGACAAGAAGCAGTAAAGTATCACGGGAAAAGATGATGCAAAACGGTTTATCTAGACTGCCAGAGAGCTTTAGCGTGTCTCTTAGCAGACTCTTTGAAGTATACTCGACATGAAGCCGCTTGTCTCTTACGTTCATCTCGTTTGATACCACCTACACCCTTGTCTCTCTCTTTTATTTCACTCTCTCTTGTTCCACCGTGTAATCACACGCGGTCATACGTGCTCTATTGATATGATGCGTGTACCAGGCATATAACACGATGGTTATATGTCGTCTGTCAGTGCCAAATAACCCTGCCATCATGATGGAGTGACTACGCATATCCAGAACGTTTTTAAAATTATCATTTTTAATGTTTTCTTATATTATCAGTTTCTTCTGACTATTTCAGTACTTAAGATTTTTTTATATAGTGATTATTGACAGTGTTAATCCATCATTAATTATTGTTTTAAGTGTTAACAGGATGATAAATAAAATTGATCATAAACAAATCTATAATGAACAAGACTCTCAATGCAAAATGGAATACATTACGGAAGCATCATCATCATGTCTTGCAGAATTTATGACTTGGAGCTGTTGATTATAATTGCGTTAAAAAATTTATGCTCCAAACAAGAGTGAAGTGATTTTTTATGCTTTAATCATAGTGTTTATCAATGTCATAGTTTTTATTATAAATAATATGAGAATTTTCAACAGTTACTTATTTAAAAGTTTTTACAAAATGATCTTTTAAATATTAATTTTATCATTTATCGTTACAAAATGAAGCCACCTGGATCACAAGTTTTTTTAAGCAGCTGACTACTGGCCAGTGTAAGTAAACATTTATTTAAAAATTTTAATGTAAAAAATTGATTTTCATGATTATTTTTATTTAGATACTGTAGTATAAACAAATATAACTAATATTTGACATCATACCACGACGTATTATGATAAAAGATTATTTTGAAATGGTTTCATTCAATTGTCTAGATACTTAAGTTTTTCTATTGCTTGATATTTTAAATTTATTATAAATCCAAAACTTAATTAATTTAATTTAAACTTTTTAGACTTTGATAAGCTTTGAAATCAAAGTAATATATTATTATAACGATATATTTTTAATCATGAAAAGCATTGAAGATGTTTCTTATTCATATCAGTAACAGCAAACATTACATCTAAAATCCTACGAATTCACAGTCACTACGCTGTCGTAATATTAGCAAATAAAATGAAGACATCACTTTTAGATTCTTCAGTCGCGTTTTGTCGTCTCTAAATATAAAACTAGATAAACGATTTTTCATTATAATTGAATACAATGATCTTTCTTGCATTGAAATCTAAAACTGCCAGCAATAAATAAAGAAAAATGTACTAAATGTATTTTATTATTTTTATTTGTTTAGTTGATTTATTGAAGAAAACTAGAAATCATAAAGATGGAGAAGGAGGTGCTAAACCATCGTTCTCCAAATATCAATAGAGGCAGGAGTCAGTCTTTAAGGTAAATGATCTAACGTTTTATCATAATTGACTTATCATGAATTATTTTTAGATTCTTACAAATTACTCATTGAAATTAAAGTGTAAAAGAATAGTGTAAACTTTTTCGTCAACTCCTTAAATGTTCCACGTGCTACCGAGCGAAATAACTCAGCTCTCGGTGGTTCACAAACGGCCCTGAATACAGTGACAATGTCAATTACACGAGGCCGCAAGTCTGTCGCTGCCATGGAGAGTTATACACCACTACATCCAGTTTATAGGCATTTAAGTAATCATTTGTGAGCTAAACTATTTGCCCTCCCTTTTGGTTTTACTTCTCTCGATCATTCAGAGTTGCAAAAAGCATTATCAAGTGAAAATCTTGATTAAAAAGATCCTTTGATTTAATCAGAATTGATAAAATTTCATTATGACTTAAATTTAATATTACAAATCATACAAATGTATCATGGTAATATTGATTGTATTATTTTATTCTGATGGTAGCTGTTTAATAATAAAATGGCTACTCTTTCAACTACAACCTGACACTACTTCTAATAACAATAATTTATCAGAAGGAATAAATTTATGTCTACCAGGAAACTCATAACGACAGGAGATTTGAACTTATATGTGGAGTAAAATTACTCTTAGAAAATTACATTGGCTGAGAATGCATCTTGATTGCATAATTTTATTCTCCAGAATTTCGATTTGAAGGGACAATGTCAATTCTAAATATAGACTATGTAAATGTCAGCACAAATCTATTAGAAACTTTTCTTTATTTTCATTTATTGGATTTTCATTTTATGAATGTATCAAAGAAATATCAAAAATGAACACATAGTCAAGTGTTAGATAATGAAATAATTGTGTCAGCTAGACACGTGTTAGCTGCTAAAGTTTTTTACACTTTTTATTGTGGTCTCATTAATTGTTGATTGAGTAAATAACAGCTCAGGTAAAAGAGCAGTCAAATTCATTGTGATTCGTAGTCTATTTGATCTGTATCTTCACAGACAATTATAAAATTATATCTTGAATTATTATTTCTACATTGAATATAAATGATCAATGAAAATTAACATGCAATTATAGTATATTACAGCTCAATTAAATTGATTATTAATGATCGATACTACTAATTACGTTGTCATGACGGACATAGAGAAAAAAGTGGTCTTGAAAGTTAATGAAGAAAAGATAATCATAATAGACATGTGTATAATTCAAACATTATAATAGAAACCATTATAATAGATAATAGAAACCAGAAGGTTATTCGTTCAAAAGAAAAAAAAAAACTCCTATCAAAAAAATTACTATCGAAATAAGGTAGTTTTCATACTTTATTAATCGTTTACATATTACATGTAATCAAGAAAAATTAATTAAGTGATAAATTTCCATTCAGATTTTTATAAAATAAATAATTATGGAGTGTCTTGAAGTAAAATGAATGGAAGTTGATAGAAAAAAATTAAATCATTAATATTTATTATACTGCAATAATTAAAAAATCAATGAAGTTGTAAATGAGATAATGATAATGGATAGTATAAAGCTATAAATACAGGGAAAAAAATTAAAACTTGTTCAAGATCTGAATATTTAATTATTGTGAATAAATGAGAGTACATAACTGGAAGAATTTAATAAATCATTAATAGAAGAGTTTTATAATTCTTAAACAATTGCGTGTTCGCAAATAATCATGGGATAATGATGAAATGAATCGTCTTGGAGTTTTGTTTAATTAGTAATAACTGAGCTACATGAATTATTTATTTAAATCAAAAAAATTATTTCTTGATCTTATTTTTTGCAACTGAATAAACCACTTGGTGTATTGCTTTATAAATGATAAAGTATCATTTAAAAAACAATTATTGAACTACATTCAGCTTCATTAAATATTGTTTTAGCTCTTAATAACTCTCTCAAGTTTATCAGAAAATAGGAGGCTTAGTATTTATTCTGGTGTATTTTTTTAATGATTGAAGCAGTCAATAGAATAGAAAATATACGTAAATCTTTGAATCTAGAAACAAAAAACTTAAATACTATTCAGGAATGATAATTTAACTATTTTTCATGAAGTTGAATTAATTAAAAAATTATTTACATTTTTAACTTTTTCAGTGATAATTTAATTTTTTCATGTACCTTAATTCAGTCAATTGGAAATAAACTCCTACCAAAATAATACTAAATCCAACAAATGGATTGTATGAATGACTGAGAGAAGAAATGGATAATAACAGAAATTTAAACTCCCTCTGTTTAGTTAAATGACAGATTAAGTTTCCCCGGGTCAAAGGCAAAACGATTGTAGGTCAGAAGGGCCGCAACCTTCCATCAGGTTTGATCGTTCCAATTCGACTGTTGCTTGCTATTCGCGGGTCGTTGACGATCATGAGAACGAAATGCAAACGTTTAACCGGGTAATCAGAAAAGTGGGCCTCCATAGATGTGACCTAGTCCAGAAGTTACCAGAATATAAATTGCCCGTGTCACTACTCACTATAGTAAAGTTAAGAGTTTAATATCAACCAACTACAACTCTTTGCTCTGACTTGTACATTATATACATGTGCAATGTGCACGATGTTATGACAAGATCGTATCGCCTCATCAGACGATCAAGTAACTGCGTTGAATCAGTGATAAGAGCCTACATTAGACCACATAACAATGCTTCACTTTTGTAAACATTGATGTACCTACCACAATTTCATCACCTTTTCATTCAGGTTTTTTTAAAGATTTTTTTTACCTGTTATCATTATTAATACAATCAAGAAAAAAATGCCATGTTGCTTCTATTGATTAAAAAAAAAGTTCAATAAATAAATTTATCAAAAATTCAACTGTAAAAGCTTTATCAACTTTATTGTTCTAGATTTTTCATCCATACTCTAATTCTCTGAGGGTTCTGATGTTCTTGAAATGTTTGAAAATCGATAATGTTGATTAATGTGATACTTTTGTTAACTGAAACCAAACTTGTGATGGAATCAGTAGATGTGTTTTTCATTTAAAATATTGAATTATGTAAAACTAAAATTAGTAAGTAAATATACATAGCAGATTTAATAACTCAAGTAAATAAAATGAAATATCGGTCACGTTACGGATATTATTATTTTTATGAACAATAATTATTATTGATAACACGTGATGATTATATAAATCTAAATAGGACATATGAATTTAGAGATGTCTATTCTGAAACAGTGAACAAATGTAAGCTAAATGACCTTTTTCAAATATCCTTCATGACCCTGCAAAAAGTCAAACATTATTTATGGATCAAAAAAGCAGAATTTATATGTTTATCCTAGTTTTCATGGCATTTTTAACTGGTGTAATTGTTCAGTAATTTTTCACTAAATCTTCATGTGATGGAAGGATATAAAAAAGTAAATATAATTAAAAAACTATAAAAATAGAATATTAAATTAAAGTATCATAATAAAGTATGAATGATCTCTTTTATAGTTGGAAGAAAGTAAAAATTCATAGTATCACATTAGCATATTAAATAAAGTCCCACGCCTACTCTGCTCCTGTCAAGGACGTTTTAACATTTTCATTCCTGGCAAAGAGACGCAGAGAAGAGGGAAAGTTGTGAGGGAGTTCAAACGTCATTCGTAGGCGGCAAGAGCGTATATACAACGAATAAAATGAATCGATAAGAGTGCGCTTGCTCGATGTCGCTTTACTCCTCCCGCAAACTAGACTTGTCTAGACTGGCTCGGGGATGCTTTCAACATATCATCGTCAGTCGCGATGTAACCGCACCATGAAACGGCCCCGCAAGTGGCCAACGGGGAAAGACCTTCAATGTTTGACAGTTACAAACGAAAAACTAACAGTAGTTGGAGATCAACATCTTCCAGGAGTCATTCTATTTATTGATTATTCAATCAATCAGACCTAAACAGCCAAATTTTATTCAAGAAATTTATAAATAAATCGTTTGACATTGAGGTGAGATTTTACTGTATACTTAGTTTCAAAATCCAATGCATCTTTGATTTTTGCTCAAGTATGAATGAATATTTAATGATTAAGAAAAAAAGCATGAACTAAAGTACTGAGTATTGTGTGTACAGAGTTATTATTCTTAGAAGAACTGAATATAATACAGCCATTTAGTGTCAGGTTTGAATATCAAACTACTCTTCATGACCGCAACCCTGACGCCATCGGTCGAACAGTTGCGACAAGTCGTGCAACTGTACACCACGTGTCGAGGCTCCGCATGGTCAGTAGGCCACACCAGCTCTACTTGCTAATTTTCCACCCTTCTAGTAGCTTCTTTATTACATAGCAGTATCTGAGTAAAAAACCCAGAACCTAGCTCCAAATAAGCTCTTCTTGAAATACATCATTCTCATGCTTGAACAATATGATATTTAGTTGGGAAAAATTTAATGAGCGTTGATGACCATGTAACTAAATTTAGAATAAACTTGGTGATAATTATTTTAACATTTTTAATGATAGATGAGCTGTTCATTAAAAAAAGTAGACTATGAAAAAATAAGGTAGATTTACTCTTTGTGCTCACTTTGAAGGTTTCGCTGATAATCACTAGAGTATGAATGAAAAAAAATGCCAAGTCAATACAACACAATGCACTTTTCAATATCTATATTATCCCAAAAACTATTAAAACTATGCCAATAATAGAAAAAATAATAATTTATTGTTATGCTAATCATTTAGAATTTATTTCATTACAATATTAAAGAACATAATATGCTCATCTGGAATATCATCAAATCTATCATCATTAATTACAAGGACATGTAAACGTTTAAGTAGAAAAGAATAAACTTTGTCATAAAGTTTTTTTTTATCACTGCTATAAACATTTTCGTCATGTTCCTCATGATTTATACGTTTGAAGATGATTATGTTATGAGTTATAAACAGTACAGGATTAATATTCTGATGTAATCACGTGGTTGTTATGTTATCGAGTATAATAGCAGACAAATTTTCTGTCTTGCCGTCGAATATCTTATCATTTTACCCAGGAGACAACAATGACTATATAATTATAAGCTTTCAAAGTAAAATTTCCATTTGTAAAATCATGAAGACAAGTCAAGTGCATCAACCACTTTACCAACCACAATTGATCAAGCATCAAAGTCAGATCCATGATAGTAACTCAATTAAATCAGAAAAGTATGCGCTCATAAGTTTAATTATTTTCTACTTTCGATTTAATGAATGTTCCATTAGGATATTTGATTTTTAATTAATGGTAGACATGAAATACAATAAAATGTCATTTGGTTGATTTCAGTGGACCATGTAAAGAACCTCTACTGCCTTCTAGCAAAAGAAACTCTTATAGAATGACGCCAACTGGGGGACGTTCACGTACCGTCTCCGAGACGAATGCGACTGCCGTTTCAACACCACTCACATCAGAAGATTGCCATGAAATAACAATTTTAGATGAAAATACTGATGCTGGACGTCTACCGGATGTTGTAGCTGAAAGCAGATTTTGTGATGACAGTCAGGAAAATTATGAATCTTATCTCGCAATTACAGTTCAAGTTTTCATACCTTTTCTCATCGCTGGGCTGGGAATGGTTGGAGCAGGTCTCGTTCTGGATCTCGTTCAAGTAAGCATACTTTATCAAAACAATTAATTTAATTTAAAGCCACCAGTTCTTTTAATAAGAAACTATTTATCTATAAGTAAGATTAATTATTAACATTTTATTATTTTTTATAGCATTGGGAAGTCTTCGAGAAAGTAAATGAACTTATGATCCTAGTACCTGCATTATTAGGATTAAAAGGGAATTTAGAAATGACTCTCGCCTCAAGACTATCAACACAAGCAAATCTTGGTAATATGGATGCTCCTAAACAGCAGTGGTCGATGATTGTTGGCAATTTAGTTTTAATACAGGTAAAATAAATACAGTTATTATGTATTAATTATTAATATATGTATTAAATTATCATTATCAGTTATATTTATTATGGAAATGTCTATTGAAATGTTTATCAACGGCGCCACGATTTTACATTATGTATTCATGGTCTGTGACGTTTGATACTGTTTGCCAACATTCTTATTTCTCGAGTGTGAAATAAGGTGACAATGTAGTAGTACAATAAGCTTTTAGATCTTCCTTTTCATGTTGATATACCTTTAAAGTATTTTTACATTTATTTTTAGCCTCATCTGTAGTAAGATACATTCCCGACTTCCTCCGTCTCATCTTCTTGTTTTACTCTTCTCAGTATCAAGTGATTGAATTACTTGTGTATTACTTTGACCCCTCCATAAATTTGAATTTTTATCATCTAAAATTAAATTCAAATTAAACTTCATTCAAATCCAGTAGAATTAAACTAAGCTATATATTATTATTATTATGTACATATATTAGAAAAATATTTTGAGAATCAGCTGATAAACTTTTTCATTGCTATATTAATGAAAACTTCCTAATTTAAACGATTATCATTATTAAAATAATTTTTAAAATTTTTTGTTTCAGTGTCAAGCAATAGTCGTTGGTTTCTTAGGATCAGTAGTAGCAATAATGATGGGAGCATTTAGAAATGGTACAGTCTCCTTGGATCATACATATCTTCTATGTGCTAGTAGTTTGGTAACAGCATCTTTAGCTTCGTTTGTCCTGGGACTGATAACAGCCGGTGTAATAGTCTTCTCTCGTCACTGTCATATCAACCCTGATAATGTAGCCACTCCAATAGCTGCAAGTCTTGGAGATATAACATCTCTTGCATTGCTCTCTTGGATTTCGACAATACTTTATGAGTCCATTAACAAACAAGACTGGTTAGCACCTCTTGTAATTGCATGTTACATACTTGTTACTCCTCTTTGGGTTTGGATAGCTAAACGAAATAAATATACCAATGACGTTCTCTATTCTGGATGGACACCTGTTATGGTTGCGATGCTTATTAGCAGGTAAATAATTCATTCTATCCAATATTATGTAAAAATAAATAATTTACGTATTACTAAAAATAATTATTATTTTCAGCTGTGGAGGTTTAATTTTAGAGTTAATGGTATCTCGTTTTGAGAATCTGACTGTGTTTCAGCCTGTAATTAATGGAGTGGGTGGTAATTTAGTAGCAGTACAAGCAAGTAGAATATCAACTGCTCTCCATAAACAAGCAGAGCTTGGTACTTTATTGATTCCACCTGGTTGTAGTCATCCAGTAATTTTCATTACTCCAATAGCTAATTTCTTTGGTAAAGGACATCATGCAAGAACGACACGTGTTCTGATGACAATGGTCATTCCCGGCCATTTAATTTTTATCTATATGATAAAATATATGAAAGACGGTGATACAGCGTTAACACCGCTCTTTGTATTTGTTTATCTGTGTGCGGCAATGCTCCAAGTAGCAGCATTATTGTATATTGCCTATATTATGATACATTGGATGTGGAAGAGAAAAATTGATCCTGACAATTCGGCTATACCTTATCTAACAGCGATGGGTGATCTTTTGGGTATCAGTCTACTTGCCATAGCTTTCCAATTTTTATATCTTGTTGGAGATCAAGACTACGATGATGCCATAAAGCCTTAAATGATACAACTCCGAATTGATTTTTTTTTACTCCAAATAATAAGAAAACTGGTGATTGATAATGAAAGATGAGATTAAAAGACTTTTAGGTCTTTTAAGAAAATAGGTAAATTCAAATTGAGATTAAGTTCATGGTCAATTGATTCACGACAATAGGATTTGATAATGAAATAAGTAATTTAATTCTAATTCTAATATTGACTAAAATGAAACATGGTACAGTCTATATTGGATACTGATTAACCATATTATAAAATAACAAAGTTCAAAAATTACATTCGACTGAACGATGTATCAATAAAAATAAACTTCAAATCTTGAAAGAGCTCGAATCAGACCATTAGATATAACAAAAAAATTTTAAATAAATAGACAAAGCATATAGCTTTGAGTAGTTGCCTTTATAAATGAAAAACTTATGTAACAAAAAGGCCTTCTTGTTGTTTGTCTTTTGTCGGAGCTTAGATTTGTGTGTTTTTAGAATGAATATTTTTAGTCAACAATAATTAATGTATGTTTGAATTGATAATTGATTAATTATGAAATCTTACTCTTATGGATCTGATTCGCAAAGAAACAAGATACAAGAGAAGGAATATGCTTCTAGAAACAAGTGTCAAATAATCTTTAGAAAATAGTTGCGATCGAAAGTATCTGAAAGATTATTGTTTTACTTATCAAAGTGAGGAATATGCAAATATTATTTTTAACTATTGAATAATTAATTTTTAAATGTTTATTTGTAATTTTTTTATCAGACCGTCAAATACTTTTATGATAATTATATTCATTAGTTGTATTGATTATTTTTTTAAAATACTCATGTTGATTTAATAGCAATGAAAATGTTCGGTTACTTTCGACCATATCATTTGATTTATTGTTACTATAATATTTAATTAATTAATCAAAAAATTGTTAATACCGTGAGGTATACAAGTAATGCAGGGACGGCACTCAGGCAGTCTAGTATTATTAAAGATGTTCATATGCTTCATTTCCAATGCATGCGATGAAATAATTAATATATTCTTCTATCATACGACGAATCTCGAAACAGAAAATTCCGAGTTCGAAAGAATAAATTGTGTAGATATTATTTTAAGATTGCAAATTTGTTATAAATACAATGTAAATATTATAAATATATAATTCTTAGTAAGCTAGACTTCTTAGAGGACTAATATTTAGTCCTTGAGAATGCGGAAAAGATTATTGAAGTTGGTGTATGAGTCCCCGGTGTTAATGAATGATAAATAAATGAACCTACAGTATTATTGTGTGGTTTTACTTTATAAAATTTTATGTGCAAGATAGTCATACATTTTTTGATAAATTAAAAAAAAATATAATGAAATAATGGAATATACAATGAAATCAAAATATTTTAATAGGTAGAAAATTAAATAAATAAATAATATTATTATATAAAATGCAAATAAATTAACCGACTAAACCTTTCATTTTTATCTGAATTATTTCACTTAGTTGTGAAACTTTGCTGTAATTAATATTGCCGGGCGCTCGTTTGAAATGTGCGATCTAAAAAGTTATTATTTTTCAATAGATCAATTGTTAAATACTTTTGATAAATGTAAAAATAGTTGTAAAGCTGTACAGAATGAATAAAAAATTAATTTTATTCTCTGTTTATCTTTTATATTTCTACTAATATATCTATTTCCGAGTGTAAAAATTATAAATTCATTAAATTGAAAAAAAAGCTTATCAAAAATGTGTGCAATAACAGAAATAAGAATTTAATAATTAGTTCTATTCAATTATAAAGTAATTTTAATGATTAGAGATATAAATAGACAACGAAGTACAAAAATATTGATCGGAGTAATTGAAAAGTATAATAAATGTATGAACCTCAGTGATAAGAAAATCATGTTGATTTTCGGATACACAGAATCTTAAACTTTTTAAACTTAGTCGACTGTTCAATATTATATATGTTGAGTTGTGTCTATTTATGAGTTTTCATTCATAAAACGCATATATTACATTTTTATACAATTAACTTATACATACGGCAGTTAAATGATACATTATACATTTACTTATCAAATGCATGTTACTTTAATTTATTCGCAATTCATTCATAGCAAGTGATATTTTTGAGATTTTATTGAAGTTTCGCTTCCTCTTTCACCTTCCAGTGGATTAATTCCATACAGGCTATTGCATCTTCGCTACTATCATGTCCTCCAACTATGAGTTAAAAAAATTTTTTCACAATAAAATAATTATTTATTCACAATTTATTATTAGAAGTTTATCTAGAACTTATTTTTACCTTCATTTTGGATTATCTTACGAAGATATTCAGAGCATAAATTTTTTAAAGCACGTTTGTGAGGAAAACCATTTTTGTGAGGAAATACGTTAGTGGTATCTACAACAGTATTGTGAATAAGCTTTAAAGCTTTAAAATCACTCTCTAAACTGTGCCCAATTAATATTGTATTCTCTGAAAACATTGTAAGTAGTGTTGCTTGAACATCAAGAAGAGTTGTTTTTACTCCTTCTAAATCTCCTTCAGTTATTCCTGAAAATCTATAGTGCAAAATTTTTCCATATTAGTAAAGATAAAATTCCTTCATTTTAATGAGAATAAAATATTATTACCTCGTATTATAATCAATAATAGTATTTTCCGGTTTAACAAGAGTTTCGTAAATGACTTTGCAATCTTCGTCTATGACAGTTACTCTAGTTAATTCTAGGCCTTGAGTAGTGTACGACATTTCACAGTCAAGAGCAAATACTCCTTGTTGCTCTGGTGTAATATCTGAAAATTCATGAAATCATTAGAATAAAATGTTTATAATAGATAGTTTAAGTTAAAAAACATTCAAGATACCTCTTGGTAATGTTTTAACATAACCGCGAAGATTTTCTATGTCGACATAGTCCCAAACATGATTTTTTGCATCAGCACAACCTGTTGCTGATCCGTATTGTTGACAACAACTGTATTTTTGTTCACCTCTAAATGTGAATTTACGGCCCCAATGGTAAATACAATTCTGTTGATCCACTGCAACTCCATGTTTGTTGACCATGTAGGATTGGCCGCATCGAGTGCAAATTCTTTCGTTAGGCACTTTGGATAATCTCGATTGATTACGTTGACAAACTGTATATATTTTTGCCCGTCCCTGTTTAATAAAGTTAAAAAAAAGTTATTAATATTGAGCAGTTAAATAAAAAATTCTTCAACTTAATATTATAAATGTATATTACTTTTGGACCATCTGGATGAGGTCGAGGATATCCGTTGTCTCTAAGTTGTTGCTCAGTCAAGATCCACTTTTTGAGCATATTATACAAAGCAGTACCTTTAAAATCTGCAGTAACTTTTTTGGATTTCACTACACTCCAAGAACCCTTAGTCTTTCCAGTGAGTACTACATCATGAGAAATCACTCCACTTCCTGATGGAAGAGAATCATTGCTACTTCCTTGGTCTACTTCTTTCCTCAGTCTGTGAGCGGCCAACATACATGAATTTTTATAAACTGTTAAAGCTTTACAACGTTCATGACAAGCCAACTCTTCACGTAATGCTCTCTCTGCCGCGTCGTCACTACTCGTATAAATTTGTATACATATGTCATGCATAAGGTTCACATAATACTGACGAACGTTCATAGGAAATTTTTGGGTCGCGACTTGAAGTGGTTCCGGACGCACAAGTTGTGGTACCTGTAAAGATGTTGAAATGTTTTTATGCTTACTTTACAAAACATTTAATCAAATTGACACCATTATGACAATTAAATGCTTTTATAACAAAATTGAATAATAAAATTCTTTGATTACGTTAATCATACATTTTATACATATTAATCATTTAAAAAATTTATTAAAAGTAATATCGCTAAATATTTAAAATTGTTGATGATAAAATTAATTGACGTACAGTTTATTATATTTTTTTAATATAAAATTTTTTTTCATTTATCTTTTAATTGATTTGATAGTTTGCATAACTTACAGCTTGAGGAACGTGAGCTACACGCGGACCACTTTTGGTAGTTTGTGCTACAGTCTTTGGTTCTGGAACTTTGGCTACAGCTTCCATTACTTTCTTTTTAGCAATTTCCAATGATTTTGCATAAGGTACAGGCGCTATTCTTATTCGACCTGACAATTTATATAGTAATTTATTAGAAATATTATTTTCATATTTCATCTAAACAAAACCAAGTAAATTTTCTTTTACCGTTTCCATTAATTTGAGACTTTAAGTCTTTCGATGAGGTTTGATTTAATTCTCCAACACAGGATTGATCTACTTCTTTATCAGCTCTTGTGGATAGTCTTGATGAAGTGACGCCAATAGTTTTTTCTGCTGTAGCTTGACGCATTAACCTCCATCGCTCATACATGCGTTGTTGAGGATTCGGAAGTTTTTTGAAAGGCTGAGAGGGTCCCAGTGTTCTTACAACTGAAGTGGCTGCTAAAGGATGAGCTACTCTTTTTTTCCCAACTTCTTCTACTTCTTCAGTTTCAGGTTTTACTGTTTCACTTTTAGTCGTTACACCTTTCGGATGATCTGAAACTTGATATTCCTGGAATTAAAAATATCAAATTTAATGCACATTATTTTTCGTCACACATAAAGGATTTAACCAATCAATATTAATACTGCTCTATATTTAAAAAATAATTCAATATTTAAAACTATCAAAATGTTAACAGTGAAATGAATATATGTTACCTGAAATATCTTTAGGCACTCTTCTTCAACATCGTGTTCAGAGTCTGATGTCTCTAAGAGTTCATCTTCATTAATAAAACCATGTTCAAATCCACTATTTGACCTATCATCGTGATCAGAATCTTCAAGTGCCGTTTTTTTGGTTTCACCTGATGCATGGCTTGAATGTGAATGATCTTTGTCAACATTTTTGCTTGACGACTTTTTTTTATCTGACTTAGAAGACCTGGAAGACTCGTGTTTTTCATGTTTACTAGACTTATGATGATGAGACCTATCATTTTCTTTTGAGCTCGAACTTTTATCCCGATGTGATCGTGATTTATCTCTACTTTTTGATGATGAACTGTGTCTACTACTTTCATGATGATGACTTTTATGACTTTTACTTGAAGATCGTGACCTGTCACTAGATTTAGAGCTTTTTCGATGACTATCATCCTTTTTCCTGTGATCATTCTTTTCTTTATCACGACTCCTATGTCTACTACTATGACTACTACTACTGCTTCTACGACTACCGTGTTCTTTTTTAGTTTTATCATGTTTTGACTTATCTTCTTCATTATTCTCTTCTTTATTAACACTTGTTTCCCTAAGTAAATCTGTTTTCACGTTTTCAACATCTTTCTCACATTTTTCACTCTTATCTTCTTCTTGTACTTGTATATCTTCACTAGCTTTATCATTAAAGTTTTGTACTTCTTTGGTTGAATTTGTGACTTCGTCATCTTCATCATCTGAAAATTTCGCTTCTATTTCATATAAATTCGTATCACCTTCAACACAGCCTGATTTAGAATCATCTGCGGTTATATTCTCTAATTCTTGAACTGATTTTAATGGGAGTTTGATTGCTTTAGGAACATATTCTTCACGTCTTTTTTTAACTTTTGGATAATAAGCTTCTTTCTTTTTTGAAGCATCTCCAGAATTGATACTCGGCTCATAAACATTTGATGCATCAAATTTGACAGTTGGAACATAACTGTCAATTGAAGTTTTATCGCTAGAATTACTTATAGTTGTAGGTTTATACGTCAATTCAGGTTTAGTTTTTATTGATTCAGGTAAGGAGCTCAACCAAGGTTTTGCTGAATCATCAGATTTTCTTTTAACAGCTACTTTACTTTCCCTTGTTGGATTATACACAGGCACTGCTATATGACGTTTTTTTAATTCTGAAATGGGAGTAGGATTATAAACACAAGGAGGTTTTGATATCAATTGTGGAACACCAACATGTTTGCCAATAGTTGAAGACAACGTTGGTTTTAAACCTTCTACAACTTTTGAGACAATATTTTCTGATACTTCTTCTTTGTTTGAGACATTTTGGGTAGCAAGCACCTTGCTAACTGCTTCTGAGACAAGTTGTTGTATTATTTCAGAGTTTGTTGCAGATATCGAGGTGGAGGTTTCCCTTGTTTGATTCCTCTCTGTTGTTTGAAGGTTAGAATTAATTCCAACTGCACTTGCTGTTGAACTGGATCCATCATCTAACAAAAATAGTATCAAAATTAATATTTAAGTATATTAAACAAAATTACTAGGCAATTAATAAATTTAATCATGATTTTACCTCGTCGTAAATGTTTGAAATGGCAATAAGGTCTTTCACAAGAGCCGTTGTCATAGAACGGACAAGAAATAGATTTAAAGTAACCGGTCGATGGAAGCATAACTAGTTCATCTTACACTTATTCTATTTACACATGCCATTATGTGCAGAAAAAGTTCTTTAATTGTCAATATACGTGAATGATGAAGTCGAAGATAGTCACAGATATTTATTCAAAAGGTTACACAGGTTACGTTTTATATTTTTAGGTTGACGCATCGGATGCCCATGTGTGAGTAGAGATACACGTATATATATATATATAGATACACATAAGCAGAGGGAAGACTATTGATAAAACAGATCATTTTCTTAACCGATAAATTATCAATTGATGGTAAAACATTCAAATTCATTATTAAATACCGAAGAATACAAAGAGTGCCCGGTTACTTATTGACGAATTTAAATTTACTTATTGAAATTTGACGAATTAATTCGCATTCGAAGCTCATTGCCATTATGGATCATTAAGCCACCTACTGTAATAATTTTTTCAGAAAAATCAATCATAAAAAATATGATATTTATTGGTAAAGAAATTCAATTTTTCTCACTTGACAGAAAATTCTATGCATATAATTTTTTTTAGCGTAAAAAATTTAAATAGTATAGAAGTCCAATCTTGGGTTAGAAATCTGAACGAAGTTTCAGCTAACAGGTATACGTTAGATCATATAAACATTCGACTAACACATGTAAAAGGTCTGCCTGTAAGCGCTATAACTGTATTAGGGATAGCACGTAAAAAATCATAGTTCAGACAAAAGAGAAGGAAAAGGTTATTGTAATCCAACAAATTCCTCACATCCGATGTTGGAAAAGTTCAAGAACCCTACAATAATCGTCAAACAGTAGACTATTCATTTTGATGCTTTTTCTAATCCATGAAAACTTTTAGAAATTTCAAAAAACGCTTTTACAGAAATAATAATTATAATTTTTAATTTACATGTAATTGAATCAAACAATGAACATGTGACTCAAAGTGTTTACAGTCTATGAAAAAAACAACATTTTGCTTTTTACAATAAATTTTATTGAAAAAGATGGTGAGAGATTTTGTTTACAACAAAATCCTTGTTGCTAAATCATTAGCTACCATATTAATAGTATTCTAACTTTAAATGAAGCAACAATGCTTAATTTAACAAATGAAGTTCTTACAATAATTATATAAATTATCAAAAACAGTAATTAGTTATTATCTCTTTAGTTTCTTTTTAGTTTTTAGTGCAAATTACAATAGGACTGTTTTGCGTCCGAACATTCAAATATATATACGTGTATATATTTTTCTATATTTTATAACACAATATTACAAAATAACAAGCGCTTCAGTTGCGATAGTCAATTGACTTGATATTTTATACAACAAATTACAACTTATAACATAATTTACATCCTGTTTAAATATACAATTAATTGCATAATGCTGATTATGTTAATTCATTTGAATCTATGTTCAATAATTCACTAATTCATTTGATAAATAGGAAAAAGGTACAAAAACTTTTTGTGCGCGATGTACAATTTTCGTTTCTCTTTTATAATGAGTAATTATCTATTTTTTTTTTGTCTATTTATTGACTTTGTTCTTCTTCCTTGTTATCCTCTTGAGTCATTGGTTGAGGTAGTTCAGCTTTCGCTGCTAAATCCAGGGTATGGATCCACCTATTCACATAGGAAATGAAAGAAATGTAAAATTTTTAATGTATCAAGCAATTTACTAATTAATTTCACCTTTCTTTGTCTTCCTGAGATGATGCTTGAAGATAATAGCATTTTCTGGAGTGGTAAATTTTAAAAGATCCTTTCCTATCCTTTTGACTCAATGGATCTTCATCTGGAAGCTCTGCACCTTCAATCACTGTAAAACCCGGCATTGGCGTTGCAGTCAATGCTAAGTTTTCAGATTCTGATTTGAAAGTATAGAGTACAAAGTCTGAATGTAATGCAAACCATCGTCTAGTCCAAGGTTTACTTGCTTGAGTTTTCAACAGCAAATAGCCAGATAAGACACATGGAGCATTAGCGGATACTTGGAGTAAACTTGGAACAGGTCCTGACGGTGATGGAGATTTACTCAGAGGCTGAGTTAATGCAGCATGACAAAGTCTACATACTCGCATATTTTTGTTGTCTTCAAATAATAATTTTTGGTTCGAACATTTATTGCATACAACCTGGAATAATGAATAATGCGAATTTATTTTTATTATTTTAAAATAACTTATTAAAAAATAATCTCCATAAACGATAATTTGCTAAGTATTAATGATGTTAGTGGCATATTTACAGACATTCTTGAACGCATAGTTCTTGAAAATTTTATTGCAAATCAGCTTATTGACTGATAGAACAACGTTCAATGAAACTTGAAAAAGGATAGGTGAATGAGTATTTATGTAAATAGGATACTTACAATTCCACAAGCTCTACAATTATGTTTCCTCTTCATAACGGAAAAAATTGCCTCACAGACCATGCACTTGGTTACGTCATCTGCTTTAACTAATGCGGTTTTCTCGTTTCCTGTTTTTAAGCTTGCTTTTCTTCTCATTATTTCTTGCATTGTTTGAAATAATGCATCTAACCAAGCCGCTTTCTCTGTTGCTGAATGAGTATACAGTTCTACGTTTTTATTAGAGTCTCTTAGATAGAAGGTATTTGCTGTTTCCAAGTTATCTCCTTCAATTACTTCGAGATTCTCAATCAAAAATTTGGCTCTCAGTCGATATAAAGGTCCAGGAATCAGTCTTATAGAGCATAGTAATAAAATATCGCTAAACTGTAAAAAATTAATGAGATAAATAATGAATGAATGAATTAAAAATAAATTATGGTATAACTTTAAGTGAAGTAAAATAATTAAACTTACTAAAAATAAATGCCTATCCTGATGATCACCACTTCGTGCCGAGATTTTAACAATACGACCATCTTTAATAAGCTCTCGTGTTGCACTGACTAGATCTAATGGATCATAAATATTCTCTTGAATTTCTAATAATTTCTTAAACTTTGCTATTTTCTTCATCTCTTCATTGCTGTGATTCGCTGCTGTTGATACTAATTCTAAAGCCTCTAAAAATATAAATAATAAATTAATATAATGGAAATAAAGTATATTACTTTTCGAAATTATTATTATTAGCTATTCCTTACTTTTTGTGTCTTCAAAATCTACATTATCTTCTGTTAAATTCTTTAAATAATCTTTTAATAATAATTCATATCTAGGTAGCCTCTGTATAGGACTTAGCATGTGATGAGAGAGTGAAAGTTTGGCACACTCTTCGAGCTTCTGAATTTCATTAACAATGGCAGCAAATCTAGGTACTTTTTGTTGAAGTGTAGAAAGTAAATTCATAGCATAATCAAAATTTTTTACATATTCTGTATACATTTTTAAAAAAGGTGCAAAATTCTTCATAATATCACCAATTTTTGGATTTACATCCCACGTCTTCATTCTCTCTTCTAATTGTGGTAGCAAAAAATCATGATGAAATTTATAAATCGATTTTATATTAGAAAACATGTGTTGAACTGTTTCAGGAGGAAACATTGGATGTGCTCTGTTCTCTTGATCAACTCTAAATTGAAATACTTGATCTATTAAATGTAAAATATTTACATAAGTCTTTTCAGTTGCTAGCAATTCTTCTGCTACTCTTTTGGCTTTTTTTCTTTTTGAATCTACTGGGTCTTTGAATATCGTTGTTTTCTTTTCGGACGGTGATTTATCTTGTTGATCTTCAGGCGCTATCGTGAATTCTGTTTCTAAAGAACGTGTTTCTTCAGACTCTTCTTCACTTTCTGATTCGCTAACAGCATAAGACTCTACTGTATACTGATTAGAACTTCTCTTCGTTGTTACGTATCTGAAATCGATTGAAAGTTATTATAAATAAATTCAAATCCTTGACTGATGTACTTAATAATAGATTGAACATGAACACATGTTGAACTTGATGATAAAAAGCAAATGGTTTGGCTTAAAGTATAGATAAGCTATTAATACAAACTACGTACGTTAGATATTCAATTCATTATTGAATTAAAAACAAATTGAATGTATTCTAATGTTTACAATCATTTTTAAATGTATTGAAAATAATTAAGTATCATTAATTCAACATTGTCATATAGCATTATCATTTTTTATTTCAAGATAGATAAATGTAAACTAATGTGTCATGTGCTAACTTTTACAGCTCATAAGATATTGACACTTGTGATGCAACATAATCATAATAATAAATAATTTCTAGCCTTTATTTTTTTTATTAGATAAGTAAAATGTTTTTCAAGGTTGTACGATTGTTCTGAAACAATAATTAACCTAAAACTTTGTTACTATTTAAATAATTAATCTATTTTCATAAAAATTTATTTACTTGGAGCTGATAGATGAATCAGTAAAGAGTTTTATGTATCAAAAATAATGAAATATAATACCTGCTGCTCCTATATTCCAAAACACTATGACTCATTTGAACAATTGACGTTGTTTCTTCTGTTCTGCTAATAGTAGTACACTCATTAGGGCTTGAAGTAGACATAACAAATGATTGGAATCTTGGAAAACCACCAAAACTTGCAATTCTATGAAAGGAATGACTTGTAAATTGCTGTTGTTGATCTTCAATTCCCGTAACAGAATCAGAGTCTTGTGAATTTCCATCTTCACTAGCAGCGCTTTGTCTCTCTGATGAATCTCTGGAATTAGTTTTTGTTGATTCTTGGGCTACAGATGTTGATGATGTAGTGTTTGATGTTGAATCTTCATTTTCAGTTACTTCTAGATCAGTGTAAAATTTGCTGGATGATGTAGAAGACTTGGAATTGAACATTTTTAGTGTATCAGCCTTGGTAAAGTTATCGAATGGCTCTGGCAGCAACCGAGCCATCCAGGACGAGATGTCCTTCAACTGGCCTCGCTGCATTCTAAAAATTTATTAGATAGACTTTAGTAATTTTCTTATGAATAGAATAACATCGATGATAATAAATAATAAACATTGGATTGATGGAATCTACATTTCCTTGAATATTTCAGAAAATTCAATAAATTAAATGACCTCATATGTTCTTTACAAAATGTCAGAATACAGAATTTATTTAAAAAATAAAAATAAATATTATATGTATGTTCTGTACAATTATGCAATTGTAGATATTTGTAAAGTTACATCAATCCAAAAAAGAAAATAAATAAATAATTCTTACTCAATAAAAAAATGGAGAAACTATTTTACGATATTTTGTCGTGAAAAGAGAGGTTATTTCTCTCTATTAAACACTTAGTCACTTCAACCATGTTTTTTAAAAGGATTTCTTAATTATTTAAACAATTACTCTGATTTTAAGGTTAGTAAATAGGAGTAAAACAATGATTATACCATGTAGGCGCGGCACTTGAGTTTAATAATACCAAGGTGTCAAAGATTATTAAGGTTTGACGTGACTGTTTTAACTACTCCACTAATACTAAACGTTGGAATCGGAGCAGTTACCTTTTCCGGTGATATTTAAAGTTGTATGACCGTACACTGATGACGTTTGAATGAACGTTATCGTTAACATAATTATTTTACAAGTTGAATAGCTTCGTCAACTTTGGTTTCTCGTCTACTGACACCAATTGCTCCTATTCCAACATACCAAACTCATCTTTAATTTGCTTTACACTTAAACAACACACATTAGAGCTCATTCAGCTTTTTTTAACACACATTTAATGTACATAATTATAAATTTTCTGAGTAATGCGACACCTGAAATCGAATTTGTAAAGTATGCGACTGCGCTTTATTCAAATAATTTGTCTTTATTGTATGTACTACGTCATATTGACAATTGTTGCTGAGTGATAAAAGTATGAGACATTCTTAGAATCAAAGATCAACACCATGTTATTACACATCTGATGTTTCTGATAACTTCGGACACTTAAAATATATCCCGAGCATCACAAATGTCGCTACTTGTAATGTTGCGTTGACTGATATGGTCTAGTTTACATACATAACATTTTTCAGTCGACATTACTATATACAAACTGTTCTTTGAATGATTTAAAAATATTTAAAGTGGGAATCTAGGGAGGGAGAATAGGAGCTGTTTAGCTACAAGCAACATAACCAAGTGTAAAAATACATCTATGTATTGATGAGAATTGTACATTAGATGGATTCAATGATAACAGAGAATCATAAACAGCTTCTTCTTAATTACAACCTATTTAACATTACTCTAATACATGAATTATTAGCATGTTTTAATCATTTACATCTAAACGAGGTTACTTTGAACATTACTTAGTTATTTATGCAAAGAAAAAATTGTTTTCCTTATTAATTTATTCAGAGAAATCTTAAAATACTTTTTGTTAGAATATTTCTCCCTTTTAATATAAAAAATGAAAATATTCATTTAAATAAATAATTAAATTGAAACAAAAATGTTATTTAATGAATTTTGATATAAATAGTTGTAGAAAATTATGAAGCAATTTTTTTTTCTTATTAGCTTTAATCAGTACGTTTCTATTTTTATATTTTATGAAAAACTTGTAACGTAGAAAAATCTTAATTTGTAAAGTAATATAATAAAAAGCTATAAAAATATTATGTAGCTTTGTAATGATCATCAGTACGAGTAGTATATACATGTCCTTCAGACGATAGGAAGTCTAGAATTCCATCCACTTTAGATAGCAAAGTAGATGGTACTTTTTGTTTAAGTTCACTACGTTCAATACCAGCTTCAGAATCACTGTGTTGCTTTATAATTCGGTAAATGATCTTTTGTTCATTCGTCAACCCGAGACAAACATTATCATCATCATCGTCGTTAGTACCTTGCTCTTCGATTCCTTCCATGGCATTAGAAGTGTGAGATTTCATGGCAATCATAGTAACTTCAAGAAGATGACTAAATATTTCAGAAAAATATTTAACTGGGGTTATTTTCATCACAAAAATATGAATTTTATCTCCTTGTTCTCTCACAGATCCATGGACTTTTGCATAAGACCCAATCTTGATATCATCTGGAGCTGTACTGTCAGCTTCTAGCCATTTAAATGCTGATATTGTACCTGTAATAATAAATAGTAAGAATAATATTCAATAAATTATTAAAAAAAATAGAAAATCATCGAGAACATACCAGTTTCATCTTCAAGTTCATATGCAATTTTAGTGGTAACCTCTGAAATTTCTTTGACAATACCAACCACACAAATGATGTTGATATTCGCTCCCCAAATGGTTTTTGATTTTCTTGTACATTTTTTTACATTTCCAATCATCATAGGGATGATATTTGCTCCTCGTCGAGCATCTTTAGTAGTTTTTTCTTGAGGAGCCGATGTAGAGTAGCTCTCATCCATGAATCCACCTTCATTTTTTCCTGAATTCCACATCTTGATTAAAATATTATTATTCCGTTATTTGAAGATGAATATATAACTTTGTTTCACGAGCTATGGAATGACAATTTATTCAATTTTTGTCAACTTAGTTTTTGTCTGATATTATACAAATTATGTCCTAAATTATAACAACAATAATCAAACGTGTTTAGCTGTAATCTGCGCGGCAAAACAAAATGACAACATCTACAGGATCTGCTCACATTAGATTTTAAACACTAGCGCTCGTAGCGGTAGGATTTGGTACTTTTTACCGCGAAAAATTCAACATTTGAATGATTGGTATACGAAGAGCTACTTTTTTTGCAAAATTAATTTTACTAATAATATTAAATAAGTAAATTTTATTTAGTATACAATATTAAATTTTTAATGTATGTTGATTTATATCTATTGAACAAATAAAATCTTCTATTATTTACGAATTGTGTGTACCAAAGTGATTGACAATTAAAAAAAAATAACAACTACGATATATTATTGATGTTACGTTATTTCAATTTATTGGCCCTATACACCATAATACATTAAGAATAATAGTTTATCACAATATGAACGCAAAAAATTTTTTAGTACATCCTAATATTTTTTGATTAAATCAAATTTCCTTCAACATGTGATAACATTATTAAGTATCTCAATGTACATTTTTACACTCATAAATTACATGATTTAAAAAATGTAAATTTTTGAGTATTTTAAACTATAATTACTTCTAATCCATGTACGTAACATTAAGCACATTTTTTACATTTTTTTAGTATAAAATTAATACTTTCATTACCCTGTTAGGATTAATGATTTGATAATTCTTATCTTTATTTATAAAAGTCATTTGATCATTCACATTAACGAATATACAATTCTAAAAAATTCTATTACTTTAGTATCATTTAGCTACGAAAGTAAAATTCATTATTCTTATCCTAATCTCTTTTTTTTTTAATTTAAAAACCTAGCAGTTATCATCTATAAAATAATAATTTAATTATGACGTAAGTAATATAAAAATTGGCTTTTTAAGCCGCTTTAATCACACCATAAGGGTGACCAATTTCTTTAAGGAACCAAAAGGCTCCACCAAGGAACATTGTTCCACTTAGATCACCCAATGCAGTCAAGTAGGGAATTGCTGAATTGTCCGGATCTATCTTGAACCTCCACATTGCATGGATGATGATGTGGGCAATATAAAGAAGTAAAATAATCTGTAAAAATAAAATTTAGTATTATTAAATATTGAATTGATTAATATTGATTTAAATATAACACATAGGACTAACGGAACTTACTTGTAAAAAGGCAACAATAATATATGATAATATAAAGTAAACATGCAGTGTAGATTGCTGCTGTTCAATATAATCTGCTGCATATATAAAAACTATTTCACCCAGAATACCCATCACAATAAGTAGTCTTGCTGTTTTAGCAAAAGGCACTGAAAAAAGATTTAATGATTATATTCAAGCTTTTTGCCAGGGCATGAAATATAACAGAATATTAAAATAATTTACATTTACCTCCATTGACCAGAGCTTTCCACGGAGATACCCATATTTTTGTATACGGTGGAAGAATACCCATAAGTGACGTTTGATGAAGAGTTGTAGAGATTCTTGATGCTTGAACTGACACGAGATTACCACCGATACCATTAATGATGGGTTGGAAGATAACGAATCCCGTAAGCACATCTACTGCCTCACTTAAAATTAATCCTCCCAAACTATAATTTGAAAAAGTATTAATATTTTATCACGATTATGGTAATGATTTTGTTCTACTTTTCGTTGAAATAATAATTAATCTTCAACAAAAGTATCAGTAAGCAACTGATAATTATCATTAGAAAATTCTTTCTCAATAAAGTAGGTTTTACTCACCCACTAATGAATAGTGCTGATAGCACTGGTGTCCATCCAGAGGTCAGAACATTTCTCGTGTATTTATTCTTCAATACAATCCATATCCAAACGGGTAAAATAAGTAGATAGCCGCAGATAATGACGTATAAAATCCAAACTTCATATTCCATTCGAGCGAATAGACTTGAAGCGATAATAGAGAGAACACTGACTGATACGACATCTCCAAATGAAGCTGCCAGAGGTGTGGCCAAGTTATCTGGATTCATTTTCCATCGATATGTGATCATAATCACAATAATCATGACAAGATCTAAGTAGAATAAAACAAAAAATGATTAAACAACCAAATATTGATAATAGCATTTGTAATTATAAATACTGATAGCAATATAGTTCTATTAATTATTCAGAGATCAAAAGAGCTCATATAACACGTGTTATTTATATCTTACCGAGAATGAAACATGAACTTGTAGCTGTGCAGACACTTGATGCTGTCACGAGTAGGGCATGATTCCACTCGAAAACACTGTTCATTGCTGCATGAGCAGAAGTTGCGAAAATTGACACGATTATTGCTGCGACAATTGCTTGAATCTGCACCAGAGCTAGATTACCAATTATCATTTTTGTAATCTCTCTACAGCCATGCATATTCCCTAGATTAGCTTGAGTACATAATCTGGATGCTAAACACATATCTAAGTTGCCTTTCAAGCCAAGAAGAGATGGCACAAGGATGAATAGTTGTGATACTTTTTCGAAAACTTCCCATTTCTGAAAAAATTACATTTCTTGATATCATTGATGATATGATGATGGCATAAAATAAGCAAACCGATAAATGAGTGCATCATAAATAAAGTACACGAATCAAAACTAGTTAAATATAATTATCATTAAATGGAGATTAATTAAGATAATTTAACATCAAATATCTTATATAAAAAATGTTATCTTTTTTTAATCTTGCGATTCTATTAGTTTGTTGGTTTATTTATTTAGAATGTTAGTCATGTGAAAAATACTAGCACTCAATTAAACTATGTGTATGTTATAATTCGTTAAATTGAATATAAAACTTTAAGATGAAGTCAATTAAACTTTAAAAACAAGAGCAACATGTCAATAGTATATGCAATAATTATTACTTATTTATCAATCAATACAAGTTATAAAATTACGTAATAACTCAGTTACCATCAGCTATATGAATTTGAACTTGATGAATTTACATTTTTTAATAAGAGTTTATCGCTCAAGATATCTTTCTAGATAAATTAGAGTGGTTTGAATGACTATCAGAATAAATTTATCACTTTGACTTTCTCGTTAACGATCGATCGATAATTTGACAGTTATAACTATTTTTAACATTTTTTTTTAAATTAAGTCTTCAACAGTATTATTGATTTGTTCTATATTTTATGAAATAAAGTAAAGTAAATTAATTACCTCAACTTTAGCTAAAACTAGACCAGCGCCAATGGTTCCAATTCCAGCGATAAAAAAAGGCACTGACACTTGTAATGCAGTATGATGCCACCTTTCATCCAATATATTTCGTCTTCTTCTGTTTGAATTGCTTTCATTTGCTTCAGGATCAGGATCAGAATTGGCTGCTGATGAGATTGTCACTATGGAACTGCCACTTGATAGAGATTCATCACCTAAAAGTGGTGTTTTTATTGTTATTGTTGGCATTTTTTTTATTTACACAACATTTAAACTGTTCGTTACCGTGAACAGAACTCAAGTTAATGCTCTTTGTGTTGAGAATGTGTTTGTCATCAATCTTAGACGGGGTTATCAATAAATGAATAAAATATTCCGCACTTTTAGTATCATCATAATTTTTCCTACATTGTTTGTTTTTTTATTTTTCTTTGGTATTAATGATTTTGCAAAATGAAAACAACTGGTATTTTTTTTCTTTTTATTAAGTTCATTACCTGTGGCTTTTTCAACCTTGAGTTGATCAGCAGGACGTCCTAATTTTTTTTGTCCATTGTTATCGACGTCGTTAAAAGCCAGGGTGAAAGCACCGTTTGTATCCTTCTCAGACGACATCCCAATTCTTGGTATGATTATTGTATTTTTCAATGGAGCGCCGTCGATTTCATCAACGACATGCTCGATTTTTCTCATTTGTCCATCGTCTTCCGGTTTCGTGACGTCGACCAATTTAGGGTCGTTCGTCGAGTTCGGAACCCCGACCATGTCTGTAAAATGTTTTCATGATTATTACAATTTTTTTTTTATTTTTTTTTTTAATTCAATTTTTTTTCATCTTCATAATGAAAAATTATTATCATGAATATTTTATTCCCTACTCAATTTCTTTACGTTTGTTAATACATAAAAATAGAATTCAACTTACGACTTTTAACTATTTCAATGACAGAGCAATTATTTTGTCAATCAGTAGAAAATCAATAGAAAAAAATAACCACGTCATTTATTTTCATCATTGTTATTACTTTCATTATATTATTATTTTATTTAATAATTTGTTAAATGGAAAAAAAAAAATAATTTTTTTTGAATTTTTTCTTCAATTGTATCCATTTAACTGATTATTGAGGACATAGATAATGAATATTATAGATATTAAATTGTTGGAAAAAATTTAATTTATACCTAGGCCTGATGATTGGCAAGACAGCTCTACCTGGTGGATCTACCTGAGGAAACTTGGTCTCTGACCTTCCAATAGTCGCCAGACTGCGAGTGCTGGAATCATTATCATTTAAATAAAAATAATTTGATTTTGATTACTTTCGGATATAAATGATAAATACTTTTCCTTGATGATTCTTGGAATTATATTAAGTACGTTTACATTGACTACTAAATAGCCAACCTTAGTAAGCTAATAATGATTGCCATTACTGATAATATTGTAAACTTACCGAGGTTGATGTTGATCACAGTTATTCCACAAATCAAAGGCTATAAGTGTTCTTCCTAGTGCAGGATCAACCTGAGTCAAGCTCACTTCTGATCGACCAATCCTTGCCAGCCTTGATCTGCTGAGTATGCTTTGTATAAAAAACACAAAAATCAACTTCTTGCCAATTTTTACCATCACAGTATGATACTTTTGTCTAATGAGCACGTTATTGTTCAAACCGGTGTGAAGAACAAACTCAAACTAAATGAAATATATAACGAATAGAAATGTAATGAGTCGAGCTTACTTAGTATGCTATTAGTAGTTGTTATCTAGCAGTAATCTGATAATATGGTGACGCTTATTGGCCGAAAATTTTGATAAAAAAATGTCAGATATTGCTACTGACTTGATAACTTTTACTAGAAAATTTTTTTAATGATATTAAAATAATTTGAATAAATTAAAAATTAAATGATACTAAAAGTTACAAGAAATAATAATTGACTAGAAAAAAAATCTAGAATGTCAGGTAACAAATAGTTATTGACTAATTTTAGAAGGTCAGTTAGTGTTTATCTATTTTGAAGTTAGAAAGAAGTTAAGTAAAATTGTTTTAACACAAAACCCAACAATGTTTTATGTAAATAAATAACATTACATTGTATGAAAAAAATAAAAAATAAAATATATTGACAAAAATTTGTGGAATGTTGCCTATCAGTTTCTATAGAATCTTGATAATTGTGACTTGGTGTGTTATCAATTGCCAGGATTCTGATAGCAATGAATATATTTATTCAGGAAAAAATACCAGTTATTGACAGGTGGGAGAATTGACTCTCTTCTTATCATTTTTATTGGATACCTTTGAAGTGATTAACTCATTTATCAATTAAATCGTATTTAATTTTTTTTTACACAGCTAAAAATTATCATTATTATTTTTTTATTTTAAAAATTCATCATTTAAGCAAATCTTTCTATAAAATAATTAATATTTATTTTAAAATTTGTAAATAATAATTAACAGAATGTTTATCTGTTATTTATTGAGATTTTTAAAATGGTTCATGATGAATAAAAAAAAATTACACTTTAAAAATAAATAGGTGTAGGAAATACTTCATCAAGCGTTTTTAGACCTTCTAATCCTATTTTTAAGAAACATTCGACAGTAATTGAATGACACTGAGAAAAAGAGTCACGTGTAAGCGTTCCAGCTGATGCTAACGAATTATCGGCGTCGTTGTCCAGACACGCAAAGACAGAATGACTAGATTGTTCTGGCTATCTTTTGAAACTCTATAGCTAAGAATCAGCAAAAATATCGTCTTCAAGATATGAAGGGTCGAGACATGCGTATGATTAAAATCTAGGCGCACTAATAAAACATTCTTATTTTATTTTTATAATTAATCACCAGCAAATGATTTGAAATTCTATCCACATATAATTTAAATAATACTATATATATTAAGTTATTACAAGCTTTATACACTCGCTAAAATAATTTTACTATTTCTTTTTCATTGATAAAAGAACGATTAATATTTATCTTGGTCAACATTTCACGGACTCGAACAGACTTTGAAGATTAACATGCATATCACAGGCAAATATATTGCGACCGTACAGTGAATTTGAATTGATAAAAATTTTACTCTTGGACTTTGTGCAAGGGCACTAACGTCATGCAAATGTGATATACAAAAATTAATGTTTTATTTTATATACATATATATGTTGACAAATAAAATGCTTTAAATACTTAACAAAAAAAAAAGCATTTTAATTTAAACATGTTGATTTTTTAAATTAATCTTATTGATGTTAATTAATCTTATCTATCATTGACTGTTGATGATTAATGTCTTGAATAGAAGATGAATTGTTCAGTATTGATAATAAGATCAATTGAATACTTACTCAGCTTGAGTTTTCAGCTGAAATAGCGCCAGGTTGTCGATGATTTCAGCAGTTGACAATGTTGAAGTAAAAAAAAAAATTCCTTCTCTCGTAATAATGGGATTAAATTAGTAATAAAATAGGGATGATTTATTTGATACAGAAATAATAAAAATATCAATGATCGGAGCGAGAAAAAAGTCACACAACTGTCGGAAGAACATAAGAAAAAAATGCTCAGCAGTTTGACTAGAACTTTAATAGAGCGGCGAATGGACCGTTTGCCGCACGCGACCGCACTTGACTGATAAAAAATGGCTCGGTTCATTCTATGTGACTCCCCTGTTGAGCAAGAAAGATAGATAGAAAGAGTGAGAGAAGAAAACTCTCATGCACTAGGCGATACAATAAGGAGGCCGGGAAAACACGTGTGTTATCGTGCTTGAGGAGCAAGAGAGAAAGATTCTATGATTATTGTTCATAGAATTTCATTATTTCGCATTACAAGTGATATTATTTAATAATTTTAACAATAATGAGAGCTTAGAGTAAAGAATAAAAAAAATGGTATGATTTGATTCTTTTAGAATGATTGAGTTTGATAACAAGGTGTGTAACTAATATTTCATCATTGTTTTTAAAAGTACTTGAATGTAATTTTCAATTTTACTATTGCGTGACAAATGTATCATTTCATATCATATGAAATAAGTGTTATGCTTCTTCCTTGATCTACTTGAAAATATGTCCTTCATTATGTGTATTATTGTCGTGAAGGCATGGGATTTTTAGTTTTTTTTTTATATTTATTAAGAAATTGCATGACTTAAACTCCATAGTTTGTGAGTCAATCACAATCGATTTTATAGAGATTATTTAGTTAAAATTTAATTGGCTGATGGATTAAAACGCTCATACACGTGCAGAACAAGTATGCTATTTCATCGAAATCCAAAACCACTAAATTCTTTGAAAAATGTCTACACGTGGGGTTTCTAATTTTTTTTATTATTCAAGATCTTGCAAAATTTATTTTTGCATTAATTTTTGAAAATTACGTCAATAAAAATTGCAAAATATTTTGCAATATTTTTTGAGCTCGATGTATTTGGAGTGAACTTGAATAATTTTTAAACAACATAAAAATGTTATTAATGAAAAAAGAATTATTAGAAATAAATATTTCACTCTAAGATAAATAAATATTTACATCTATTTTGATTTAAATATTTTAAAAAAATTTAAACAAAAATATTTGAACATGTTACAATAATATTTCAAACAATATAAAATTTTTTTACTAACTTTAAATTATCCAGTCATTCTTACTAATTCCATATTGATTACATAATTTTGATTCTTTTATTTTTTTTCTTCAAGTGTACTTTTCTAGTATATACACAGACTGTGAGAAAAATATTTGAGAGTTTTAGATAAATATTTTATTAATTTCAAACCAAGTAAATATTGATTAAATTGTATGTTTGGATTAATTTAATTATTAAAATAATTTATTCAACCAATATTAAATCAATCTCTCCACTATTTACTCAATTTTAGGAAATTCAATTTCAACTCCAGGATGTAATTAAAATTATAAATAAAATTCCCATCAACATTAAAAAAATTCCTGTTGAGAATTTCAATCAATTCTATCATTGAACAATTTAAATATGTCCTAGAGCTATCATTTCACGTCTCAGAATCAATAAAATATTATCTCACAATCTACGTCATATGCAAAGCAGCAACTGTTACAATTTTCCTTAGTAAAGTCACCGGAAAATTTTTTTCCGCATACTTATATCCGTCAACATTTGCCCATAAAAGGAAAGATGAGATTACAACAACAACGTAGCTGAATAAAAAAATAATCTAACAAGTCGTGTTGGACTCATTTCCTAAATGAAAAATAATAAAACTATTTCGTATGCATTATCGAATTTTAGTAGATGTATTAATTAATCACGTAATCGATTGAGTGTAACCATCGGTGAAAAAACAATGGAATTATTTATCAGTGCGAAAGCTGATTTGGATAGTAAATGTTTATCGCGAGTTATTTATCTGTGACAATAATCAACAATTGCTAATCGATCGGGACGTCCCCGTGTGTCTCTGTTGGACTTTTTAAGGAGCCATTAATGTTCCAAATGTCATAAGAATTCGAGGCGTAAAAAGTTTGATAGAGATACACTCATAAATATCTAGGAATTACAAAACTCTTTAGATATAACATACATAAGAATTGCTTAATAATAACAAACCATTTATTGTTTGTGTATAGATTACATTCACTCATAATAAATTGTCATTTAAATCATGCAAATATATGAATAAAATGCAATTGCGATAAATATGAGAGGTGACTCGGGTGAACGAACGTTTAAGGAAAAGAAATAAATTTTTAAAAACAAATAAATATTGAAAAAAATTTTTTTTTCTTCAATTGTTATTGTAATGATTGTTTAGATTTGAATACAGATAAAAAACTTTATTTTTCATTTCTTCAAGTGTGTGTGTGCGTGTGTGTGTGTGTGTTGGGTGTTGGGTGTTGCTGTCAGTGACGATTGAGTGAAGAGTAACATTGATTAAGCTTCTCTGATCTTGTGTAAGCCGGCGATTCAGTTAACTTAGTGGTTTAATATCAGGCCTCGGATACGATTTCTCAAGTTATGTACTCATATACTCACCTCGAAGTAAATCTGTGATAACTCATTTATTGCTACCGACGTCGGCAGTACTCCGCAATTGTCAGTCTGATTACTCGTGTTGTAAAATACTCGAGATTTATGATTAAATTAGAAAAGTATACATCTATTATTGATAACTCTTTCGAACACGTGTTAATTATTAAGCATAATTAAGTTGCTTTATTGTTGCTTATGATAATATTTATTAAGGAAATTATTTATTCATTTTAAAAAATCATTCTGTCTGTTGAGTGAAATAAATTTTTTAATCAATTTATTATGCAATTAATGTCATTCAATGATAGTACATTTCTTCATTAATAAAATAATTATGACATTAATCAATATTTTTTGATAATTATTTTTTTAAAAAAACCTTGAGATATTTATAATTGTTTTTTTTTTCAGCTATGCATGATGCTTTTCAACAAGCGGAAATATATTATCTTTTAGACAATTCCATCGAATCTTGGTCATTATCAGATTGCAAATCTCAATGACAAGATGCGGAAATGTCGTGTAAAGGTGGTGTTAATTATTAATAATTTTAAAGGAACTTGAGTGTAAGAGAAAAAAAATAATAAAATTACATCTGATGGTATTTAAATGTCGCTACAAAAGAATGGTATTTTTAATTCCTGGATATTTATCCAAGAAACAATTACCAAGAATCAAATATAACGTAAGACTTAACATGAAAATGGCATTTTTATCCCAGCTAAAATTGTTCGAATGATTATATAATTTATCATCTAGTGATAATTATTTATTTCATTAATTTATCTTAATGACAATGAGATGTTATCAATTAGGTTATGTCAAGCTTTGTGACAAAAGGTAGTAAAAAAATAAAAATTCAGGAGGATATGGAATAAAAAATATTTAAATTGCCAATTCACTTTATTGCTGTGCAGTTATATTTCCATTTCCTCAACTGATTAATTTTTACCTTTTTATCATACCTCTTCTGAATCATGATGACACACAATAAGCAGCTGATGTGCATCAGTTATTAACGAAATAATTATTTGTATTACTACTTATGCTGATATCGCTATGCACATGAAATTTTAAGTAGAATAAATTTGCAGAATGTTTTTCCCCAGATTTAGCAGGAAAAAAAATCAATAAAGTAAAAAAGAAAAAAAAATTTTTATAAACCATTTAATCAGTATTTATCATTTTTTTTTTTTCTTATTAAATACAAGTTTTTTTTTATTGAGAATATAGTATACATTTCATCATACAAATGTTGCTAAGAAATTAATATGTAAACGGACACCACAAAATTAGTTATTTATTTATTTAAATAATTATTTATATGAAAGTGTCACATATCATCCATTTGAAGTATCTTAAACAAGCGTAATGCTACCTTACAAGTACAGTAACTTTAAACTATTTTTTTTACATATATAAACTAACGAGAATAATTTTCAGGTCCTTATAGTACTTAAAATTAATTTTGATTCTCGATTTTTGATTTTAGTTTCATTATACCACTTACAAAAATTCACTAAACAATCATATTAATAAATAATATAATCCATTGGCTTATTAAATATTATTTGCAACGAATTATTATTTATTATAAACAAATAAGTGAAAAAAAGTTGATTGTTTATTGGAAAAAATTTTTTTTTTCAAGTACAATCATTAACTTATTTATTTATTATGAAAAATGCCTCAAAAAAACGAAAATCACAGTTATGCTATAAGGTTTCAGTCCTAGTGGCATTTGTTTAAATATATTTTTCAATAATCATTTATTCATTATTTATCTTTAAAAATTCTGATAATACTCTTTTAATTATCTGTTATTTTTTGATCTGTATTATTATGATTATATTTACACCTAAGTTGATTCTATAAAATTTTTGTCTAAAATATTAGGAACATTAAATTAGTTTACTAGACCATCAGAATTACTATTACATTCTTTACATTCATTTATTTATTCTCGTTTCTTCGATAGTTTTATCTTTAGTATCTCCAGTATGTACACATTCTTAATGTACACATACACATAAATCTACGTAATTCGTTCATCGTTGACGACTTTAAATAGTTAAAATCATTTGCTATTGTTTTTTTTTTTTTTTAATTTTTTTCTTTCCATTTATTGTTCAAAAAATTTCGCAATTAATTCTCTTAATCTACAGTGTCAATCTTTTAAACGAGTGAATTTATTTTTATTCTTGAGACCCTGAATGACATAATTGTTCACTTCATATTATCTGAATTACATAAAATCTCTTCAGAATATATAATATACTTTGTTAAAATTATTCCTCTTGATTATAATTTATCAACTAATTTTGATTTTTACTCTTATTATCATACGTATTTTTGTTTTATAATATATAGAATATCTTTCTGATGCTTGTCTTCTTATATTACTTATTATCTTAATAATGATCGACATTTGTTGTCGCTATTAAATATCATATAAATATATTTTGACAAATTGTTGTATATTTCCATTTATGTAATCATTCAGTAAGTTTATTTTAGGCATATCCTTGGCAGAATTGAACATAATATCTATTACGTACTAGTAGAGATAGTCCACATTTTTAGTTTTAATATTCTGGTTTTATCGAATTTATACTTTTTTTTAATTTCAAATTGTCTGATCATTTTAACAGAGAAGTAACCTGAGTTGTTATGATAATAGGAACTTGACACATATCCAACATAGTTTGTCTCTTACAAGTAATTAATAAATGTAATTAAATTATTGATAATTTGAATTTTTAAAAAATAAAAAAATATAACGAAAGTGATAAAATAAATTGCCAAATATTTTTCAAACAATGAATGAAGAAATGAATTATTGTGAGAGATACATAAATCCAGCTGAGCATTAAATTTGTAAAAAAGTGAAAGGGGTGAAATTATTTCTAGACGACCAAAGCTATTCATTTGTACCATGTTAATTCAGCTTACCCTATCTTTCAACCCTAATTTCACGTTTTTGACACGTTTTTGGAATTTCGCATTTTTTGCTTTCTCTACTTTTTCTGTAAACTCGCGTGTGATGAAAAATCCTGGCATCTGTTCGGCTCGTGTGCCAGTTTAACAATAGGAACTTCTCATACTAAGCCGGTGCACGAGGGGGGCAATCTTATAAAAGATTTCCAAAATATTGTGTAAATCAGGGTGCGCGAGAATTGTAGAATTGAATTGAACTTTGTTCGTACATGTCTATATGACTAAATTTTGGGGTGAAATCCGTAGAAATGAAACCCCTCGTTTGATATCCGCCCTCTCTTTTCCTCTCAATCGGTCGCAAAAATGTTTTCAACGTCATCATGATGTTCCACCCTTGTATAAATAAAGGGTTGGCTTTCACTCAAACTCCTTGCGATTATTTCAACCCCTTTTACTTTCCAGATTTCACTGAAAATCAGCCTGATGCTTCAGTTTATTGTCACACAGAAAACCGTTGGCGCGTGGCTGTTTTTTGCTCTTTTTCATGAAAAAAAAAAATTAGCCAAATAATAGAAAGTTAAGGGGTTGAAGGATGGTTTTAGACTTTTTTTATCTGGACTCAATTTTTGTTGAACATTTATAAAATTTTTTAATTAAAATACATAAAGTGCATTGTTTAGCAAACTCAAAAGTTTTAAGAATCTTTAAAAATTGGCTATAAAATGTTTATAGTTTGTTTATGACATTCCTCATGAAACACATTTTATGGATTTTATATTACACCGCTTTTACAAACATTGAATTTTTTAGTGTTTTAAAAAAATAAAACAAAGTTTATATTTCACATTTTTTTATTCTTAAATATTTTTTTAAAATAAATTTAAAAATTATTTTAATGATTATATAAATATTTTTTTTAATTGTTCAAATTTAATTTAATAAAAAAACTAGTCATGTTGTCAATGCTTTAAACATGTAATATATATTCTTCCTTCCTGATGAGTGTCAGAAAAAAATTCTTCATAAATGTTGGATTATAATGGTGTTAGAGGCATTTCATCCCTCCAACATAAAAAGAATAAACTTTCGATGCGAAAAGGAAGCCACGAAGTTATACCAGTAATGATAAAAAAAAACATGTTCTCTACATCTCTGAAGAAACACCTTTTTAGTCTACACAGTTGCTTAGAAAGACATAAAGATTTCTTTCAACTTTTATATTTCGTTAGACATCAGGCAGAATATCGAAAAAAAAGGAAAAATCTAGAAAACAGGATAAATAGGAAATAAAAGAGGGTGGTGAAATGATTATGAAAGGATGAAATTTCGTTGCTGCCATCGGATGATGAAGGAGCAACTTTTGGAAGGGCAACGAAATTGAGCGATGCGATATATAAAACTGAAGGCTGTGTGATAGAAGAACAGCTCAGAAAGTCCAGCAGCTTTGGGGATGAAACGTGGAAAAATAAAAGGAGAAGCGGAGAAAGACGAACGAGCGAACCGAGGATAAGGGGAGATTTTGATAATTGCAATCCACTCCCGCGATTCCAGCAAGTTTGACGAGCTAAGAGGACCAACCACTTCTATCCAAAAATTCGGCCTGTTCAATATCTTTTTCGGATGTGAAAGAAAAGCTGATGAGAAAATAATACGTGGAAATTTTTACTCTTTAATTAAATGTTATCAACAAAGTAACGTTAATTTTTAGTTTAATCACCGAGGAAAAAAACTAATCAATCATAAATAAACTATAGCAGTTTTTAGATGAATTTTAAACGTTTTTTGGTGTTTACCAAAATGCTAGAGAAGTTAAGATTATGGTCCAGTCTTTAATATGATCCATTCATTTATTTTAAAAACCAGCCAAGCCAAATATCAAAATACATTTCGTTCAATTCAATAAAATATTTCAAATTTTTCAATTATTAATTAAATAAACATTATTTTATACAGCAGAAATTTTTTTTTCAAGAAGTAATATAATTTATTTTATTTGAGAATGAAAAATAATTGAATAAAGTATGTCAAGTAATTGATTACCTAGACGTCATATAGAAATAATTTTCAATAAACTTGAAAGCAATAAAACACAAATTGAACAAATATTGTAATAAAATGAAATATTATGTTAGTATTTTTCTCAATTAATATAAAAATGGCGAGTCGGTGGTGAAAAGAAATGTAATTTGACGGATAAAATAGGAAAAGCTTTGATAAATTTACTTTTTGTTCTCTGAAACAACAAAGAATAACTGAGCTCTTTTCTACCACTTATGGGGACGCTTGGTCGTTTTTCCAAGCTCTTAGAAACCACAAGATATTATTGATTTTTATACATGGTCCGCACGATGTGGGTAGTTTCCGCGTAGGCGTATGTACTAGTTGGTGTGCGTGAGAAAAAAGAGGGTGATACAAACTAAACTCGAGTGTTGGAAAAAAGGGATGAGAGTTAGTATGTGGTATAAGGTATAAGGAAGAAGAAGGAGGCCGTCATTTGCCCGTTGGTCGTTAGAGTCGCGACGACAATCTTTTTCTCTTTTTTCGAGTTTATATATCTTATTTTTTTATTTTATTTTTATCGTTTCATTTCTTCATCCTCTTCTCCCCCTCCTCTTCCTCATTCTTTTTTTTCTTTCCAACATAACGGAAAATGCGAGCAAAAGAAATACAGAAGTGGCGCAAAATCGATTGTGATAAATTTCTACCTCGCGAATTATTAATAACTTTTTCCCCCATCTTAGCTCAGGGGGTGTAGAGGTACACTGGTTATTTTAGTGAACACGCGATCATATTTTTTCTTTTTAAACTAGTAAAAGATCTGTACATATTTCGGAAAATTATCTTATCTAACAGGAAAGGAGGAAGAGTGAAAAAAAAAAGAAGGGGAATGAAATTATCAATTCGTCTCGACCCTTGTATCGTAACACTAGATCAATTCTCACTTAATAAAAAATGAAAGACACGCGCGAAATTCATCACTTTAAAGTTGTTTGCACACTCGTTTGTACGTGAAAATAGAATTGAGGGGGTTGCTGGTGTCCCGCAAAAAACACGGACTGCCACCCTCCGACACTCATTTAAAAATGAAAGGTCTTTAGGGCTAACTTTATAGGGTCTAACGTGGGCGAGACTGTTTGTTGAAATATGCCCCCAAAATTAAACCCTGAAATTTTGACTGCTGCTGTTCTGTGTATCTGAAATTCAATATGTGAAAACAAACGTATATCCTGCCCTTCAATTAGGCGTGCAACGAAATAATATTGTATACGAGAAGAGAACGAGAGAAATGAAAAGAAAAAAAATAAACAAAAGTCAATAATAAAATTATAGTTATTACGTTTATTCACAAATTAATATAAAATGATAAAAATATTATAAATATTATGCTTTTGATAATTCAATAAATAATAATAAATAGATAAATTAATTAATTAAAACTAAAAAATAATTCTCGACTACAATGTTGGACTAGAAGATAAATCATCAATTTGTAATAATTTCCTTTTTTTTTTTTTAGTTAAAATGACTAGCAAAGATATACATAATAAATGCATTTAATCGAATAATTCTAGAATTTTTTTTATACTTGTTGATCTACACATTATCGCGTTTATCTCATACTTATTGCGATAATCGACAAATAACATGTTTCGCACTCCTGCTTATCTACGTAATTATAATACAAAAAAAAATTCGAACTCGTTTTCTTTTCAGTTTCGTGCGTGACAACAATCCGTTTTATTAAACGATTATAACACCCTTATAATTAAATACTTAAAATCTACCTAATGACTTAATTATCAAATAATTAATAAATATAATCAGTGATTATTATCAATTAACACTATCTTATGCTTCTGATTTATCGGTATAATTTGATTTTGCGCTCAATTAATGTTTACAAAGGCAAGGCTAGTGTCAGGTCAATGTTGTCTCAATATAAAAATTGTCTGTACGATTTTTTCATGATTTTAATCAACAATAAAAATCTTATCGATTTAATTTTCACCTTTTTTGTTTTCAATGATTTACTTGAGGGAGTTGAATTGAAAATAGGGAGGGTGATGGTGATGAAGATAACTAAAAGCATGAAAAAATCATATTGACAGTCGCTTGCATTTATTATTATCAATAAGGTAATATCATTGGTATAACAATTAAAATACACTCGTTCCCTACATTTCTAAATAATAATTGAAGACCATTAAACATGGACAAAAGATCGGCGATCGTTTCGCCTGACGAAGCAATTAAAAACGGTTATGCTGCCATTTGCATCAAGCATTTTGCATGTCATTGTATTTCTTATGTCCAACGGTGGAGATTTTTCATAAAAATCCCCCTCATGAGAGTCACCAAGGTCACGACGTTTGACCTCTTGCCAATCTCTCTTGGTGGATGGGTAGAAAAGGGGGAGGACAGATGCAGATATTTTTCTATGTCTCACAATACTTTTAGAAACATATAACATTTTTCCCTATTCGTGCAATTGAAACAATTTTTCGTCTCATCTTTTTCCAGACTAGTATTTATTTTTTTTTCTCTCTTTTACTCTTACTTTTATTGAATAGACTCGTAATGGCCGATAACTTCCTCCCCTGAAATATGTTAATACATGCGCGTGCGCATACTAATTCATTCCGAATTTTTGGAAACTCCAGGGTGCACTGATGATTCACGCTCGGCTCGTGTTTCGTACACGGGGGATGATGATGATGATCACGGACCATTGGGAGAGAAAAAGAATTTCAGAGGGACTCTATTTTTATGGGCTTCTAGACAATGGACCGGTTACATTTCACCCGAGGGACACACGGTGCAGTTTCTATTTTTTTTTATTACAAAATATTGAAAATAATTCTCTTTATTGGAGAAGTTATTAGCGACAACAAATCGCCATTATAAAGATTATAAATGACTAGAATTTATGCAAACAAGAGGCAAAGAAGTAGCAAAAAAAATAAGTATGTAATGCTGAAAAAAAAATCAATCGCGTGACTGGTTTTAACCGAGCGTGACCAATCACGAGATAAGTAGTCCAAAAAAACTAATAAAAGAATATTCCTTTCAACTATTTATTTATTCTATATACCCACTTCTGATAAGCTATTGTTTCAACTCCTAATCACAGATATTTTCGCGTAGTTAAATGCGCGGGAGATGAAATACACGGACATGCACACCAGACGGAAGTGTATCATGATGTTTCCCATCCTCTCTTTGTCTGACCAGTATTCTAATGAGGTCGATTTTTGAAATTCGTAATTTTGTCACATCTTTATTTTTTAAAACATTTGAAAGCATATTAGAAGGTTTAAACATTTCATTAAATTTCATTTAAAAGATAATAACAATAAAGAAGATCTGAAAGTAGTTATAAATAAAATCGGTTCGGCCATTTTTTTTTAATAGCAAAAAGTTTGTAAAATAAGTTGAGTAAAAGAGACATTTGAAATAAATTCTACTTATTGAGTGATTAATATTGTTGAAAGCTGAGCTCAATACCAATACAATATGGTTACCAATGACTTCATATAATTCTAAACAATGATATATTGTTTATGACAATAATAAATTGTTATAAATAAAGAAAACAACAAAAAGATGACAAAATTACGGTTTTCAATAAATGGAACGTGCGCTCAGACTTTTTTTTTTCGAGAGTCGATGTCACTGAAGGACTGACCAATTCACGCACGAATGTACGCGGTTTTTAGCCCCGTTTGTTGAGTTTAGCCTAAGCCGGCTGCATTCAAACCATATTATAACTGACGAGACGAACGCGATGTGGTCATTGCGAGCACAGCTGTCTACTTTCCAATAACCTTGTTCGAAAGGTTTGCTCAACGATCGTCCAAACAAAGAACTTGTCTATTTTTGCGGACCTCAAGTTGACAATGCTTGTCATCGATAAATATTTTTTTCCTCTAATCATTTGAAATAATTTTTTTTCTTCTACTATTTTTAAGAATACCCCTCTTCTTTGTAATATCATTAATGAAAGAAAAATATTTCTATCAAAAAAAATGAGAAGATCAATCATGACTAGATCATTATTTTAATTTTAATTTAAACTTATTTCATGGGAGAAAGTAATCATTAACTAGTCTATTCTGATGTAATTAAAGATAATAAAATTAGTCAATTTTGATTTTTCTAGTTTCCCAGAGATGCAAGGCACGGTGCATAATCAGTTTCTCTATTGGTAAGTGTACTTTAATAATTTATTTTTCTTTGCAAAATTCATCAGACTAGATTCCAAGTATTTTTTTTGGTAATTTATACACTTAAAAATAATTTTTATTCCAAACGGATACCTCAGCTATTTAATAATAGAACTTTTGTAAATCTTTGGAAAATACGAGTTTTGTTTTACATTTAAAACGGTCATTTTATTTTTTTTATAATATTTAATATATTAAAAATTCTATTTAAATGCGTTGGCTGTGTATAAGATTGTACTTTTGTTTCGGGTTGCACTGCATTCACCCTGAGTTTGTTATACCTTTGTTTTTATTTAAATAATATTCATCACTTTCGAATGATATTCAATAAGTATAATCACGTAAGAAGCAATAGCGCATTTTCCTATTATTTGTGCGTCACGATAGAAAACATTTAATTTCAACTGTCTTTCTCTCTTTAATCCACAATTAATTTATTTATTTTCTCTCATAACATCTGGATATTTTGATTTTTTCCTCTTTATATTTGAATAATTAGTGCTAAAACATATTTATCTTATGGTCTGCATTTAAAATAGGAACTTTGACGATTATCTATATAATTATTTTCATAACTTAATATAATAATAGTTATATATATAGATATATATATATATATATATATATTATCATATTTACAATATAGTAGCATTGTAATTAGTACATAAATGTATCAATTACAATAAACTTGTAACAACAATGTTTTTAAACGCAGTACCTTGACTTTGACAAACATTTTAGCACATTTAGCAGTGATTAACATTTAAAATTTATTCCATTTACATACAAACTTAATTAGGAAAGCAAAAAAGAGAAAGACAAGTTGTTAATACTATACAGCTAACAAAAAAATTGATAATTGTATATAAAAATTTGACTATGTTTTAAAAAAATATTCTTTATGCTCACTGGTTATCTTTAATGTAGGAAACATTACCGAGTGTTCATAGTTATTATTTAAGTTTCATAAAAAAAAATAGGCAAGTTAATTTGTTTAGTATTGACACAGTAATAAATGAAAATCGATTCAAGCAGGACTGAGAGTAAAGGAAGCCGTGAGGACATTATTAATTCTCGTACGAACCGGTAGATACACTAGAACAGGAGCAAATTTACGCTCTAATCGGCTTTCATCACCAAAACAATCTCTCTCTTCAATGATAAATGGTTGCATCACTGTAGCATCTGGATTGGAACTTGAGTCCTGTGGAATCGCATAGCTGGCAGGTACTTTATGTTTATTTGCCACGTCACGCAGGGTTCGCGTAAGCTCAGCGATCACATACTCCGTCGGATCACCCATCGTTTTATGATCTTTTTTCACGTGTTTCTTTATTCTATTCAAGTTAGCAGTGGCAAAGCCACATTGAGCACATTGGTAAGAGGTTTGTGGAGTCACCAAAACAGGAGCAGGTTCATCACGTTTATTTTTATTTGATTCTAAAGATACTTGAACCTGAGGACTAACCTGAATGGGTTCATCTTTCCCCTCTGGTTCCTTCTGTTCTATTTCATTCCTTTCCTGACTCCCTTGGCTTCCATCCAATGTAGGAGGGTTGATGACAGCCGATGAAAACTGCGAATGCAGCCCAGAAAACTGATGACGTGTCAAGAGATGATGATGTAGCAGTTCCGTCTGTGAAAATGTCTGTGAACAGATGGGACACTGTAGACCATTTTCCACGTTGATATTTTCCGGATTAGTTGTGTGAGATCTCTCATGCAGAAACAAAAATGGTAGAACTGTTGTTGAAAAATTACAGTAAGAACAACGATAATTTTTAGGTGATTGTTCTTCAGATGTTCCAAATAGACTTGATAAAACTTGATTCCCTAAACTTGGATAATCTCCACTTTTGAGATGCTGGGTGATTTCTAGGCCGTTGGGAATTTTTAGACTAGTGTTAGGTGGTGCTGGACGATTAGCTGAAGCTGGCCTACTTTTTGATGAATTTTGATACTGCTGTTCTAACTCTCGCCATTTTTCATGACCAACTTTACCATGATCTCCTAACATATGAGCTTTCAGCCACTTTATGCTTCTAAATCTTCGACTACAAACAGGACAAACTTCAGTAAAATGAGAAAAGTATCTATGACTTAAGTCCCCTAGTTGATCTGGCTTCAAAGAGGTATCTTCTTGGATATTTGGAGCATCATAGCTTTCAGGTTTAATACTCGTACTCCCTTCATCAATAATTCCATGAGTGTTATGTTTGTGAACGCGTAAAAAATATTTACTACACAATTCTTTATTGCAGATATTACACACAACTCCACCAATTTGAGAACCATTTTCTATTTCAATTCCATGCATTCGTTGCATGTGAGTTTTCATAAAATATTTATTACACAGTTCTTTGTTACATATCTCACAGTAACTTGATGTTGGAGTAATTGAACTAATTTTTTTATCCGACGGAGGAGGAATTGGTGGTCCAGGTGCTGGTGTTGGATTTGGAGTATGGATGACAGTGGAATTGCCTGAGGTAGGAGAGATTTGTTGATGATCTTCAGCAATGTGCTGTTTTAAAGCTTCAAAGTTTTTATAGTCTTTTTCACACAACGTACAAAAGGTTGAAGTATTTGTAAACTCTCTTGCAGTTTGTGAATTTTCTGTCAGTTGAGAAGGTGATGGTGGATCTTCAAAAACACTTGTGCCATGTTCTAAACTCATATGGGTTTTTAATGCTAACTTATTTTCACACTCACGACTACATATACCACAAGTAACAGTCCTACTTGATTCTAATCCATTTAACTGTAAAATCATAGTCTGAAGTTTTTGTAAATCCTCAGAAATAGAATCAGTACGTTCTTCTTCAATGTCTTGCTTGGGTGAATTTTCTTCATCATTGTCATGGAATTTTGACTTGTGCGTTTGATAAAGTCCAAAAGTTTGAAATCGTATTCCACAACGTTTACATTCAAAATCTTCTGATTTATCATTAGATTCAGAACCAGCTGGATTATTTGCCATAATTAAATTCAATGGACTTGTTTGAATCTGATGCCAAGCAGCAGCAGCTCCAGGAGTATTTGGCGACTTTTCGTTGTCTTGAGTAAATATTCCATGTCTTTTCATCTTGTGCGTTTGGAGGAAATATTTATTACAGTACTCTTTACAACAAATTTCACAAAAAGCTTCTGGATTTAATACACCCAGTTTACGAAGTTTATCAGCATTAAAACCACTCTCTCTTGCTTGCTGAATCGATTGTGGTGAAAGATGTCTTGGCGCTGGCATGAACTTTGCATCTTCTTGTTCAATGCCAAAGTCTTGTTTCATCAAAGCTTCCATTGTACTAGGACTGAACCGTCCACTCTCTCTGTCTTCATCATTTCCTGTAGAATGTAGTGATTGAGAATCTTGATCAAGACACTCATGAACCTTTTGTTTATGTTTTTTAAGAATTTCTTCATTTTTAAATTTCTTCTGGCAGATGTCACAAAGTAAAGTTGGAGTTGAAATGGTCATACTCACTTCGACTTTTGGTTGTTGTTGTGTTTGTTGTTCTAGTTTGATATTCGGTGATGGAAAAAATGTACTAGGGAATTGAGCTCCATTGCTATCATTCGAACTTTGTCCCAAAGGTGCATCAACATAAATTCCATGTTTATTAGCCTTGTGTGTTTTGAGGAAGTATTTATTGCAGAACTCTTTGTTGCACAAATCACAGTATGCATCAGGATTAAAAATTCTAATGGGTGCTGGACCAACTCGAGGAAGTTGTCCAGTATCACTCAGTGGAAATGTTGGCAGAGGAAGGTATTGAGATAAACTAACATGGTAAGGTAAACCAGATTGATGACTAGCAACTGATGTAATAGGATTTTGACTAGACCATTCTGAATCTTGTGACACTTGTGATTGTGTTTGTCCAGATATCCAAGAAGTTGCTAGATTTTTTATATTAAAGTTTGAAAGATTTACTGGACTCTCAGGCTCTTCTTGTTCGAGTTTGACACGCACTTGACCCTGAGATGTTGCAGTAAGAACAATCGATTGTGCCAAATTGCTTGTGCTAAGTTCATTATCTGTATGGCGACATTGTGATGCAGATTCTGGATCTTCAAAAATACGTCCACAATACACACACCGAAACTCTGAATTTAAATTTTCATCTCTAATAGACGCTGATCGATCTAACGTTTTACCTTTCACATTAACACTATTTTCAAACTCTTCACCATCATCGTCGTCCTCTTCTTCAGACTCGACTTGTTCTCCAGCTGACATGAGGGACGCTGGAAAGCGTACAGGTGTTGTTTGCTTTCTCCGTTTCTTTGGACTGCTTGTGTCATTATCGTCACGTATACGTTTCCTCAGCTCACCTCGTTCATCACCACCACTCGATGACTCACTATCCAACTCACTGGACGGTGGTATCAACATTCTCTCTCGTGTCAGCGTAGATGTCATAATTGGATTATTGAAAGACAGCACCTCCAACTTGGACGTGACCCTCCACTCTAATTGTTGGGCCACTGTGAACAGAATTTAAAAAAAAAAGAAACTTTAAGAAAAATTGAATGTGACTGATAATTAGATTTTTCTTCATCACTATTGTAGCGGGATGCTATTATATAAATTGATGAAACCTTACAAGAGAAGATTTGATGGAACTGAGTAGAGTAGGGAGAGATGAAGGGTGGCAAAGAACAACAGCTAATGCACATGACGGCATTAATTTGAAATGTTATAATGATTTTAGTAGGACACAAAATCGACGCCTTGCTGGGGGTTAGCTAACGAGTATTTACCACTGCTGATATCGGGTGAAAAAGAAAAGGGACAAGACGCGAGAGGGGCAAAGAAAAGAAAAACGAAAGTTGTCAGAACAGAGTTCAAATGCTAGACACCCTCCGTCGAATTCGATGGACATGCGGTCTAAATAGAAGGTGGGGAACGAGAGCTCACATGACTCATGAGTACGCCCTCGTTTTTGGGGATAAATTTGGGAAACTTGAGGATTTTATATCCATGTATTTGGAAAATGCTTTTCAAAATCTATAACTATTTTATATCCCTCATCACGCCTATGATCAATTTTATTTCGAGGGAGTTTCTAATCCCAAATGCTCCTTTTCAACCATCATCTGCTGCTCTAATTTTTTCTTTTAATTTCTTTTTTTTTATCTTTTGTTTGGACTATTTAAAATGCTTGATTTAGTATAAAAAAAATTATAAATTTAAAATATTGCCTAGTCAGCCCAACGAATCATGTTATTTCATGGATTCGTGATGAATTTGTCACGCGAGACAGCGCTATCCTGACAACTGAGTTCATCGCGACGTTTCTCCCCTTATTACCCTTGTAAAAAAAATAGCACTGTCACTTCCTGGCACACAAGAAAGTATAGCGGACGAAATATAAATATATGTTGGTACTCGATTGCCCCCCTGCGACATTAAGCACCCTGCTATGTCACCGCAATTAGATGATACATTTTACCCACGGTTTTGTCTAAATACTACTTCAAAATTGACAAGTATTCGTTTGTAAATTCAATAAAAATGTCCACTCCAACAAAATATTTACTTTAATACTATTTAATGTCTTTCCAACTAATTAAAAAATTTTTTAAAAATCACTAAATAAAAAAAATTAAATTAAAAAATTTTTTTATCGATTAATAATTAAAAAAAAAGTATTTAAGTTAATTTTTTTGTTATTTTTATAAATTTGAGACCTTCAATGTTCAATTTATTAAAAAAAAATAAAAATATTCTTACCCTATTTTTTCTTTAATCGATTTTAGATTCATTTAAAACAATTATATCGTCATTTTTATCAACAAATACGTTTCTATTTGTAGCTTATGTCACTATTAGTTTTAACGATATTTTTTTACACAATACTTTTTCCATGATTATAATGATGACAAGTACACACAGATGATAATAAACGTCACGATCGCGTTGAGAAGTAAATTCCACACATTGCGAATTTCCGACCAGCCCCCTTTTAGGTTGGTGCTGACGCGGAAGACGTTGGAGAGAAACTCTGTCGAGTTTTCCTATAAGGGCGTTATCGGCACGTGGCGAGGTTTTCGAGTAATAGAGGGGGGGATTGGCCAGTGATCGAAGGAAAAAAGAGGAAGAAATAATGGAGGGAGGGATAAGGAGAACAGGACGTGAGGGAGAAGTTGATCTTCAATGCTTGCTAGTGCCAATTGGTGGACACTGTATTAAGTCTCATGGGAGATCTTTGAATCTTAAATTTAAGAAAAAGTATTACAAAAAAAAATAATAAGGAAAAATAAAAGATTGACTGTGTGTGTGTGAATGATCTGATATAAAATCAAGAAACACATAAAGACGACTGAAACAATGTGTTCTGAAACCTGAGGGTAGGAATACGAAAATTAGGGTCGTGAGGAGGTGATAGGTTGAAGGGCTACACGTGCTACTGATTTTGTTCCCTTTTTTTTCTTTTCTTTCGTCTTTTTCCTTTTAGATCACTAACACAGACTTCTGTTTAATGTCCACTATCCTCACCGTTTGATCTTTTCTCAAATTCACCACTATGCTTACTGGCTCCTCACGGTCTAATGCTGATCTGTCACACTGCTTTGGTCCCTACCACCATGCTTCAAGTCCCACTTCCCCCCTACCCACTTTTCACGTAGGGATTATAAGTTTTGTTGCATTTCCGTACAACTGTCGATCAACTCAAACATCAAATTTATACATTAATATCTATCAGAATTTCCCTCAAATGATTTATGACTCTAGATTTATGAATAAATTATTTATCTTCACCTCAAGTCTTTTCAGAATTTTTTTTTATTATTGCTTGGAATTATTTAACACTTTGGTGGGTCTTTCACAAACTTTTATCAGAGTTTTTGAGCGAGAAAACTTTTTATTGATAATATAATAATAGATTGGAATGAAATAGGGACAAATAATTGATTGAAGTAAATTTTGTGGTTTCTTAATAAAAATTGCAACAGTCAGTAAAAATAATTCTTAGAATTGAATGCAATCATGAGCGACATGTTAGGGGGTTAGATAATAGTGGTGAAGGAAGGAAGGAAGGTGTATTGGCAAGAACACATGGCTTTCTACTTTCTCTTCCTCTAGTCAACTCGTATTATGTCTACTATTATGTATATGCAATCGGAGTTGAATGCATCTGTATTTATATTATACTAGACAGACGTTTGATGGATTTTGAAAATATATTCGTAAATATACCCGTATGTTCGAGTTTCCAAAATTATGGATATTCTGTTGGGTTTAAGTCCAATTTTTCGATTGGTTAAAATACTTGACGAGGGCTGATAGGGTGGGATTGTCAGCATCATGGAAACCGATGAAGTAAAAGAAGGGAGGAGGGAGTGCCATCATACACAGGGTGAAAGGGTGATTCTACACAAGAATACCGTGTGGGTTTTGAAGCGAGAAAAATAGATTGGTGAAAGTGAGTTAAATAAAAATGACTATTCTTGCGAATTCATGCTTGTATACTGGGGGCGGGGGTGGAGAAAGAAAGGGTACAATTTACCCCTTTTTACCATCATCTTTGAGTATTTGAATTACATAAATAGTTGAGAATTATTTTATTAATTATTCAAATATTTTTTCTATAAATAAGTAATATTTTTTTTGATAAATCGAATGAACTTCAATGAAAATATCAGAATTTATTATTCACTAGGCTTACAAAAACCCTCTGAATTAATGTGAAAGTTTCAATGGAAAAAATTAGAAAGGTCATTATAGAGAATAGAACAACTGAGTGTCAATAAATCAATATTATTTATTAAATTAAGTAAAAATATGTTGAATAATGACTGTTAAAAATTTAATTTATTAATAAATAAATAAATAAATAAATATGAAGTTGTTTCAGCGGATAAATAAAATGTACGTTTAAAATACATTGTACTGTTTAAAATTACAATTATAAAATGAAAAAAATTATAAAGTTGGAATATGAAAGAAATGTATCAACTCACACAAGTTCAATGTATTCGCAATAAATTCCAAGCTATCTATCGAAAATATAACTGTTCATAATAATCTACACGGGAAAGATTTTACACGGAGAAAAAGGATTTATAAATATTACTCTAATAAATAGTAGTCTGTTGCTTCGGATACTAAAATTGCAATAAGCAATTGTTTAATTAGTATACATTACAATTGGAGTGTGTAATAAAATTTTCACAAGAAAAAATTGTAATGTATACTAATTAAATAACTGCTTATTGCAATTTTTGTACTCGAAGTGACAGACTACCATTTATTGGAGTAATATTTACAAATCCTTTTTCTCCGTGGACGATAATTTTTCTGAATTTCTTAGCTATTTTTACTAATAAACATCTGATAATTTCTAATTTTTTCACTAGTAAATTTTACGGTATATTAACCAGTAAAAATTACCGTAAAAAATTTTCTCTGTGTACTGATATAGCATACCTGTCAAAATTGAAAGTCGCTAATGTTCAACTCGAATATTCTCAACAATTTACTGCAAATGTTACATTAGTGAAATATTTCAATGCACTTAAAGTGTTTTAAAATGCTAATTGAATGCATAATTATTATAATAAAATATATAAAGTGCATTGAAATGAAACACTTATAAATTTAAAATTTGCAGTAAACAAAAATATAAAAATATTTAACTGTATTCAAAAGTTCATTCATCTGTTAGTAATTAAAATCATAATGATTATTCGAGTGTAAATTTAAAAATAATTTTCACACATGTAAAAGAGTTTTGTTGATTCAATAAATGAATGTACATAGCATGAAGAAACATATCAATGGCCTTAAAATTCTTTCTCTTTGTTAAACTCTATCGATAAAATGTAAAAAATGATAAGTACAAATCAATACTAGGTTTGATTGTGAGTGACGTCTCGTTGCAATCATGAAATGTTATACTGATGATAGCACTACAATTGTACGTTTCATATTTCAGTGACGTTACAAGTCTCTTTAAAATTTTATACTATCTTTTACCTATGTTCGATACTTTTCCAACTATTTTTTAATCATGCTTCAACGATGTACAACATTGTTACTTTCTATTGCGCAATTTATTTATTTTTTTTAACAATTAATCTAATTAAAATCTTTATCAACCACTCAACTGCTACTTCAATAATACGTAAACACTCCGAGGAAATCATCAATAATTTCATCAGAAAATCTAATAAATAATCACTAGTAATTTTTAGCTGTAAATTGACGTGAAAGCGATAAAAAAATAAATTATAAAATGATAAATAAATCTTTTCTTTTTTTATTAATAATTAAAATAAAAGCCTTCCTGCTTCAATTATTTATTATTATTAAACATAAAATGGTCGATTTTATTTCAACATTAATTAAGAAAAAGTCGATTTAATCTGAACATTTAAATTCCAATTAAAATAATTTATAATTAATTCTCCATGACTGTTCAGGAAATTTTATTTACATAAAAATGATTAATTTAAAGGGGTTTAATAGGCGACAATGTGGGCTAAAGTAATTAAAATTAAAAATCCAAGGGGTAAAACGAAACAGGTAGAAATTTTAATTGGCGTAACAGGAAGTGAGTTAATAATGTGTGAAGAACAAATGAGTAGGTGGAGGTGTGATGAATAAATTTGTAAAGATTTGTCAGCAATTATTTTCAACAAGATCGAATGTCATGACTTGGTTGTGTGAACACTTGAATTCAAATACTATCGAGTTGAATCTTAAAGTATTATTGTGACCACGAGCAATGTGTATCGTCACATTGTCACGCAACCATAGCTCACGCCATGCCGATAAAGTGTGTATCACGTTAATGAACACTAGATCTTTGAGTTAACTATACCGGCCTTCATGTCTCCCTGGCATTTTTTCTTTTTTCTTTACAGTAATTGATTCAATAATTTGTATCTACCCATCACTTTCTATCTCATCATATCATCTTGAGGACATTTATTGACAAGCTTTTTCGCTCGCAATGTCATCTTTCTAAGAAGTTATTTTAATGAAGTCGATTTTTTAAATTCGTCATTTTGTCATATCTTTACATTTTAAGGCATTTGAAAGCATATTTGGAGCCACTGAAGATATCGACTTCAGACTAATTTCATTTTAAAGATAATACAATAAAGAAGATCTGAAAGTAGTTATAAATAAATTCAGTCCAGTCATTTTTTTTTTAAAACAAAAAAACTGTGAAATGAATAGAGTGGAAAACAGTTGAGAATTAACTTTACTTATTAGATTATTGTTGAGAAATTAATTTAATATTAATAAAATATTGTTGTTAATGACTTTATACAATCTATAATCATTGCATATTATTTATAACCATTTTAATTTGCTATAAACAATTTTTTTAAAAAAACAACGATATGGCAAAATTACGAATTTCAATGAATAAATAAAATATAGATAAGATTTTCATAAAATTGTAACAAAAAAAGCATAATGTCAATGGATTAGATGTAAGTATGTACGTACGTATATTCGTACGTACGCATGTCAGGTATTATGCCCGTATATATTGGGACCCATTTTCAGTCTTATTTGTACCAAATACTGGAATTTATGAAAGATGAAAAAAATAATCTGTCGAGACCAAAAAATATTTTTCTTTCGAATCTTCAATAAAAGGCTGTTAGGCAATTCTCGTGTTAAATGTCTTAGACCTCTTGATTCGAGGACCAGTCCAAGGGTCATAGGATAGAAAAGTGTAGGTGGGGAAACAGTGGAAATGTTTCCTCTTGGAGCCTGGAGAGAGTAGGTGAGCCCCCCGCGTAAAACTTTTTCCTTGTGTGTGAGATTTTAGTAGAGGCCTATTGATCCAGCGAACATAGTTCAGTGGCCGGCACACGCGCATAAGTCTTGCCGTAAACAAGACAAATATCATCGCACTCTAGTCCTGAAAATCCGTCTCCATTGCCCGCCTACATCCCGCTCTCGTCTTCAGGGTAACGCGATTCCACTTTACTCGCAAAACTTTCATCGTATCCTTCCTTTTCATTTACTCTCCATCCACTTATGTATGTACATGGTATTCACTTTTTGATACAGTTGACTTCGCTTTCTTTATCTCTAATGATACCAATGGAATATCGGGTTGTTATAAAATGACCTGATAAATCATTGTATAAAAACGGACGGAGAAAAATTAAGAGAAAAAAAGATAAAAAATAAATTGAACATCATCAGCCACGCCCTTTGAAATACATTTCCCGGGGGATATATTTTATTTGCGGTAGTCACTTACACTAAAAATGTATGTGAAGCTTATCCAAGACTTTTTGATTGCACACAATTGAGTTAACAGCAGCATAAAGTTATTAGTAAATTAAAATAATTATCCTTTTATAAATTCTAATTTGATGTCATTTAAATTATCTTTCATTCAATTCACCTCAATTACGATTTACTTCTATTTTTTGATTACCTCATCTTTATTATTTATTTTGATTATAATTATTTTTTTTTTAAATTCAAAATTATGTTGAATAGATTTGAGTTGATGAATGAAAGTAAATAATTGAGGTTGTTATTTAATTGAGCATGTGGATGAACGCGTACTAGTCAAACAGGTGTTTTGAGAGGGTAGGTATTACAATTGACCAAAAGGTAATTTGCATAGCGGTAGGACGACTGAAGAAAGAGAGATGGAAATCTTGATCTGCGCAACAGTGTGCTCAGCAGATGAACCACGTGTTTTCACATGCAAACGAGCTCCGTCTGTCGGCGTTCAGTCGTTCAACACGGATCAACATGATATCATTCACCAACAATTTTATTTCTCACTTTTAAAAATAAATATTGCAACAGAAATCATTGGAAAATTCATCATATTTTTTCGCACAATTCCTTTTGTGTTTAATGAATCAAAAGATAAATTTTTATCAAGACATTTTTTAATTTAATTAATTGACAATTGGAAATAATGTGATGTCTGGTATGTTGATAACTGATAAGGCAATAATTAATTGTTGAGTGTTGTTCGGGAATTTCATTTTTAATACTTCTTCTTGTTGATTCAAGTCAAAGGATATCAATAATATCAAGTGATGTGATTAACTTATTTTAATGATAGACATGCTTGCAGCACGTGGAAAACTTACCGGTCGACTCGTGAGCAACAATATTTGTCGAGAATAGTTTTGAAGTTTATGCAAAAACTATTAGAAAAAAAATAATAATAATGTAGAGTAAAAACTTTAATTAACATTAGTTGTTTTTTTTTAAAGATAATTAAACAATTTTTTTATATGTTACATTTAAATCCATCTGTTTCTCGCGACAGATAAGTGTGAATGGAATAATCCTTTGCACTCAGTAACTTGACACAAGGAAAATACACAAATTCATGCACACTTGTAAAAATAATTAACATAAATAAATAAAAAGAAACTTGAAATAAAAAATATCATCACTTTTTTCGGAATTTTTTTAGTCATCACAAATAAATTTAATTTAAATTCCGATATTTGGAAATTTGTATGAAAAAATTTTTTTATCATCAAAAAAATGAATTGAAACAATTGTTAATTTACTTACAACTGTTTTGGCCATCATGCCACGATAGCGGCCATACTTGATATGAGAAAGTATCCCCACATTGTCCGCTAGGCCGTCCACTAATTTCCCCTTTTATCCCCGCGCTTATTCGACTACCCTTCTAAGTCACCCCCGACGGCGTACCATCCCCCACAAGAGCCTCCAAAGTCAGGCCCGACTTACATCAGGGGATATACAGAGAGTTTTCAAACGCGCATGCACACTCTTTCTCTTTCTCTTCAAGTCTTTCCCTCATTTCTCCCTTTTACTCTTGCCCCTCAATTCTAGTCATCGGTGACATTGAGTCCAGCAGGTTGACCATCGAACATGGATTTTCAATTTAGAAATGTAATTGCTGGAGATTCTGCATTCACTAACACTAAAGCTGTTTAAAAATTTCATCAACAGAAAAATCCAATTAATTTCTTTGCCCTTTCTTTTTATTTTTGTTAAAATTATAAATACTGGACATTGGAAACTTTTTTTTTTTTGAGAGGGCGAGAATTCATTCGTCGATTTAATTGATTGTATTTCTTCAGTAAACAAAATTTTATATTTTTAGAAGGAAAAAAATAACATTATTTTTATTTAGTTAAATAGTCATTATTTTACATGTGTTGATTATCAATTGATTTATTACAAATATTTAAATTATATTCCATCTATAAGAAATAGATGATTTATTACTTGTTGGTAATTTTTTTTTGAAGTAGCAATAATTATTCTATTACTTATATCATAAGTTTTACAGAATACTTAATTACATTGGAATTAATTGTATAACGAATTATTGTTATTAATACGAATTTAAAGTTAAGATAATAATTAGTATTTTAAGATAAATTTTTTTTAATTCAAAGAATATTACAAAATAATTGTACACAAGGAATATTTCAATAATGAGAGACTAATTACTAAAACAATTTAATGTTAAGAAATAATTATTAACAAAAAAACCCAGACATCATACATTAATTTCTACATTTCTCAATGCAAAGAAAAATATAAAATAACCCTAAACTGTTGAATTATAGATATATGTAAGGCGTTTAAGCTAATCTCACATTAAATATCACTATTAATGTTGTTAATTTGAGACTATAGTAAGCCTTATAGACAATAATCCGTAATTTTTTTTGTTTTCTAGTACTGTCCTTCAATTACAGTAATTTCATCCATTTACTATACATTGTTTATTCTAAAATCATTTTATAATACTTTTTACTCCATTACTAGAATAATTTCTAGACTACATAAAAATTTCAAAATCATTATAATAAATTTTTCCATCACACTATGTGACGTTTCAACACATTAATGATTTCCTTATCGATTCGTGTGTGATGTAAAAAAAAAATTTTCCATTAAAAAAATAATATTTTATCGGCATCAGACATTATTTTAAATTGAACAGAAAAACATTGTTTTTATTTAAAATAATATTTTTAAACGAAAGTAATTTTTTTTATTTAGTAGAGTAATTTACTTTTTCAGTGTTCAGGAGGAAAGACAGAGCAAAAAATTAATCATTTACTTTATGAATTTTTCTCATCAGAACCAAGTATTGTACATTTCTGTTGGTATTGGTTATAATAACGCAAGCATCGTACCTTTCAGCATTGCGTGTTTTTCATCTTTTTCCTTCCCATTCGTATACTTTCACTTTTCAGTATTTTTCTTCCCTTCTGTTGGAGAAAAAAAAACTCACTCACACATGACCAGCAAAAAGTAAAAGAAAGCTGGCGAAAAGACTGTGCTTTTCCTCCTTTGGATGTTGGTCACCCCACTTTCTGATGTTCAACTCTCCCCCTCTACATCATTCGTCCACTTGGGAACAGACTTTTCTTTCAGTTCACAATTTTTCTTTCTGATGATATCGGAACCGCGGCTCGCTAGTGACAGGGAAAAAGATAAAACAAGAGAGAACAAAAATTGAGTAGACGTTTTTTTCGATAGTCACTTGCGGAATTTGGTAATTTTTTTTTCGTCTCTTTTTATATTCTTTTCCCCCTTCGATAGTTTTCATCTTCAACGATGTCCCAAAAGTTTGTTTATATCTAATTCCTATTTATTTTCCAAAGCTCATATTTTTCCGTCAATAAATCATCGGGATAACAATCAAGAAATTAATTATTAAGAAAAATGTATCGGCAGAAAATAAAAATTGATTATTTTTTTAGCAGATTAGGAGCAAAAATTGGTGAACATAATTATTTCTACCAGTCAAGCCGAAATATTTCATTAAAAAAAAAAACAACCCCTATAACATAGATTCGTACACAAGAAAAATTAAAAACAAATATTTTACCAACAATAAAGTCTTCAATCATCATTGGAATTATTTTTCTCCATTTATCCATTTATTTATAAATACATTTTTTCTTTTATTCAAAAATTAATTTCTCTAATATTTGCTTTTACTTTATTAAAAATCGAATGAAAAATTAATCAATTGTTTTCCTCTGATAATAAATGTTGAACGAGAAAACTCATTAAAATGTTTTGTTGTTTCTAATAGGAAATGAATGAAATTTTCTCAAGAACATTAAGTGGGAAATAAATAAATAATTTTCAAATCATATTCCACCCACAAAAGTTCTTGTAATCATATACTCAAGTGTCAGACAATTAATTTGTAGGTGGGGCGGAAACACCTCGGTCTCACCTCGTTAGTAGTCGCTCGTATGGTCAATCATACACAATCGAGGGTGGAGGACGTTTGAAAACACAATCACATGGCGCTAGTTAAATGTCCACACATACACACAGCATATACAATTCAAGAAATAGTAGACTTGTAAAGCTGAACAAGTTCTCACCGGCCACTAGTCAATGACTCTTTCTCTTTGAATTTCAACCCCTCAAAATCCTCCCCTTTGTCACCCCAAGAATCTATCGCACCTCGTCACACTTGGCACCTCTACCAAATTGTCTTACTCTCAGTCTTTATTTTAATTTATTACTCTTCTGTGCTAAATTTCTTTCCACTTTTGTTTCCTCTTCTCTCATTGATGATAAAACAAAAAAGTTAAAAAATAGTTTTTATTGGATTGTCATTCATAAAAATATAAAAACGTTAGGAAAAATAAATGATTTCGTGATAGTTCATCGTTATAGAGAGACTAGAACATGCAATAAGGGTGAAAAAAAGTTTTACATTCATTTATTATTCGTATTCCTATATATTTTTTTTTCTCTTGAAAATTGAGTGAAAGTTGTAGTCTAACGATTATGTCTATTGTGAAAGTACAAGCCTAGAATTTATAGAAAATTGTTAATGCTTTCGTTTCCGTTTAACACACGGTACAACTGTTCTAGGGGTTGTTCCGCTTTACGAGTAACGCACTTGTCACGCAATTGAAAATCCTACGTGATGATAATAGATATAATACACCTAGACAACACATTTCCTTGTTTTTTTTTCGTTTCTACATGTACACCAAACTTTTTGCTCACTTTTCAATCTGTTATTTAAATTTCCGAACTAATTCATGACCGTTAAAGTGTCCCAGTTGAACGGAATTATATTTTGGACATTTGTTTGATAGTTTGTCGTCATTAAACAATAAATTTTTTATATCAGTTTTACGATCGTGTTTTAATAAAAAAAAATTACTGTTCAATTATTTACATGAATAATCATCAATAAATCCGACTCATAAATTGAAAAATATTTTTATTTCCTAGTTTGTTGGTTTTTGTAAAGTATTAATCGTACAAAATGTATCAACTTTTACCACACAATGTACTTGACAACAATTTAGAAATGATTGTTTAATTTAAAATTCATTTAATAAACATCAAGATCTAGTAATGATGTTTAGTTATGATTAAAAATATTAACTTTATTGATACTAGTGTTTAAATGGAAGTAACAATTCTTATATGAATTGAACGATTGGCGAATACTGATAAAAAAGTGCATGAAGAGAAATAAATCGCTCTAGACTTTTTATGAAGAGATAATAGGCATGATAAGTGAAACCAACGAAGAATATAGAGCAACCCAGGATCATATTCAGTGTAGTAGGAATGGGAAATGGTTGTTGTGAGCGACAAAACGTTCTATGTAAAAGAGAACACCACTCAGTGATGAAGAAATAGGTGATAGTATCCGATGACAGCACGTGTCCACTCCAAACAATGGATATGGAGTATATTCTTTTTTCTTTATATATTTCTTTCAGATCTTTACGTCAGTCTCTTTATCATCTTAACTTTCAGAGGATAGGCATATTAAATTTTTTTTTTCATTCACTATTCTCATGATAAAAATAAATTTGCAATTTTATGCATAACTTTAGGTATTATTAAATTAAGTATTTCCTTAATTGATATTTATGATTAGATGCTAGAGATAAAATATAGGGTCGTAATGTCAGATTATGTTCATTGAAAGTGACCAGCAGATGCGAGAGTGTCCCCAGTCAGATAAACGCGACGTAAAAGAAATGAAAAAAAAAAAATGTTCAGCTGGCTGCAAAAAATAAGAAGAAAAAATTTTTTTTTTTTTAATATATATTTTACTGTGTCTATATGATAAAACGTTTATTCGCCACTGAAAAAGAACCATCGGAGCATTTTGAAGTTACTTGGGTATAGGTATTATTAGACTGGTCAAAAAGAGGAGGGTTCATTGGTCGAGAAGAACAGCTGGACAATAAATGGACCTTTCTACAATCCTCAATTCTACATTGATTATTTTCATTCCTGTGTGATGTTAAATTTTTTCGATGTCTCTTCTGGTCAATTATTCAATGTCGAGATGAGGGGATATTAATTCTCTTAAAAGTATCTTTCCCTATCTCACCTTTAATCTAACTATTTTACATTTTTTTTCCATCTTTTAAAATGTCAATAAAATTATTTTTATGTCAAAGTTTTGGTAAGTAATCGATCCAATAAAATTTATTAAAAGAAGAATGTTAAATCAAAATTTAAAAATGTTTGCATCTGATGAATGTTTGGAATTTTTCAGACGACTTTTACTAGTAGGGAAAGTACGAGATCGATAATATTGATAACTTACTAAAAAATAATTTTAAAAAGTGGTATAGAGTTATCAGTAATATCAGGAGAGGGTGAAAGAGATTACTGGAAAAGTAGTTAATGTGTGGCTAATCGTAAGAGGGTTGAAATATTACCTATTGTTGATGCTTCACATCTCTTGCTCTTAAGGGTCGCAAATAAATGATATTTCCTGCAGTTGTCAAAGTCAATTCCTGCTCCATTCCTAGCTTCTGCAGGTAGTTGAAACGTTGAGAAAACAGAAAATTCTCTATATCTATGAGAAAAACGACTGAAACTCTTCTATTATTGATAGAAAAGTAATAAATCTAACTTTATGTTATGAAAAAATAGTAAGAGATATTTTTTGAGAATATTGAATAATAAAAAAAGCATAAACATTTATAGATCGTATGTTATTCAATGACCATAAAATACAACATGAGAATTTCAAGTATCATGAAGAGTCAGCGGTCGCATCCTTTGTAATAGCTTCTTTTTTTCTCGCGAGAGGTGAAAAAAAGCAGAAGGTAAGGGTAAAAAAACCTCTAGGCTTTTATGTCGTGCTAAAATATTCATCATCTTGAGAATGAGGGTGTGCTATTAAAGTGTATTGCTGGTTATAGTTACGTTGCCAAGTTTAAAATGTAGTCAAAGTAGCAAAGAAAAAGTTTGATATCGTATGATCCAGGTGTACTGGTAGATATTCCATTACATCTGAAGGCACGATTGATGCCTTTAGGCACGATAGACGTTTGAATATGAATGTCAGAGATAGATGTAATAGAGAAATTCAACAAACCTCTAGAAATCCAATATCTTTAATATGACGTTGGTTGAAGAACTTATTCCATTGAAGCCTCTCTACTTAATTGGTAGCTGCTTGCACACTTCCTAAATAACTTGATGAACTACTTTTATTACAAGTTTAATATAAAATTTTTCTAGCCGGGTTTAAAAACTTTTTGCCTTTATTCTTTTTTCAAACACTGATATTGATGCTTTTTATCACTTTTATTTCATTCCCATCAACAGGGGTACGTTATGATGAAAGAAATATTTATGGTGGAATGTGAAAATGGAATTTATAGAAGATTATTCTTTGCAGTATCGAAAAATTTATAAAATGATATTTGTAGATGGTAAAAGAAAGATGTAATATTAACGTTTACAAGAAAATTCTCTATATGTAATAAAAATCCAGATTGAATATTATCTTGATGGTTGTTGGAGATGCACGAAATATGAAATATTTTGATTTCAGGTGTTTGAAGAATATTTTTCTTCAATATTCAGTCATAGTCTTAAAATAATATTTGTTTTTTATTATGTCTTGACAAGAATCTTTAAAACACAAAGTAAAAACTTTAATAACTAAAAAAATTAATTGAAAAATAATTTATTCCAATTGTGATAAAGTTTTTTATTCGATGAAAATAAAAATTCAAGAAATGATTTATCTGTTTGTAAATGAAACGAAACAAGCATGAATATTTTTAATTAAATAAAAGGAAGAATTTATGATAAGACAAAGTAATTAAATAATTTAAATTTCAAGTAAACTTCTAAACTTATCACTCATGACATTTTTCTTCACCATGACAAGGGTGTCCAATGTTTTTTTTAATCTACTCAACATAAGTAACATATTTTATTCATAAGCATGACCAGTTTTCAGACATATATGACACCTGCATAAGTTGAAAGTTGAAAGAAAGTGTAAAAAAGAGATTAGAGTAAGCTAAAATCGCATGGAGACATCGTCAAATGAGAGTGGAGTTGAGAAGCTGGGTTGGGATATGAGGTGGAGAATTGACTTGTGAAGAAGGCGCTTCAGCCTTTATTCATGCATAAAATCCATATTCTTCGGTGGAAACAACGTGCTTCATCGTCAGAGAAGCGTCGCTTCACCAACGACACCCCGACCATTTTCCCTCCTTTCGTGTCCTCCACTCGGGCCCTCTGCCACCTCCGGCAGTAAAAGCTCCGGTGGATGCTTCATCGTCTCTTCCGCGCCTCTTGCTTCACTAGTGTTAGTAGTATATATCCCTTGTATATATTATATACGAGTACGTATTGCTCTAGGTTATCGTCACTACACCATCGTCAAGTCAGTTAGCCAGCAGCAAAATATTTCATTCGTGACGACTTTCTCAGTCTTTTCTCTCAACTACACCGACACTAACGTTTTGAAATATTCTTCAACTACTATTATGATGTTATTATCGTTTAAAATTGTTTAAAAAATGAGATACAATAAAAATATCCTTTTTATTCTGCTCTTGCGAAACATCTGCACACTGAAATGACATGAAATATGATTTATGGTTAAATTTATTTACGATCAAAGTTTTATTGATACATTTTCTGTTGGTTTAGCAAATGATTAGTACAGTTTTATAGCACTTTAATTTATTCAAAATGTTTACATGTTGTATTTGAACCAATCACATTTGTTTTATCAATAAAAAAAAAATTAAAAATTCCTTAAAAAATTAAAAAATTGGCATATGTGTTTTTTTGAAAATTTACAAATAGAAGCAATGAAGAGTTTGGAATACCTATTTACATCAAATTTTTGACACATAAAAATGTCAACGTCTTTGATGATAATTTATTCCTTTCATCACAGCTGACGTTCGTTAATTACTCAATAGTGTAGGTCAGAGCGTGGTTATGAATAAAATTTACAGTATATATAACAGCATATAAAAGGAGATAAGAGCAAGGGTTGATGAAGAAGAAAAGTATAACTCACTGTTGATCGTTGACAAAGACGTGACTGTTGGGGATGTGAAAAGAAAAAGAGATTGAGATCCGTGCTAAAAAAAAAAAAAACTTATGCTTGGATTTAGACGAATCTTATAGCAATAAGACTACTACTTGAGAAGAATACTAATATTGTTTGGTAAAGCAGCTTTTTTGTTGTTATTATTAAATTTCCTTTTTCTTCCATTTGATTTCATTTTATTTTTATCAGAGTTCATGAAATTACTATGATCAATATTGACATTTGCTTTTTGTTTTATTAATAATTTCTCTAATATTCCCATCAGAATTTTTATTCCACGTTTTGGTATCAAGAGTATTCTGCAAATTCATATAGCATGCGCAATGTGATGTTATCTTTTTTTTTATTGGTTCTTTTTTGCACTACTCATTCTTTCTCTTACATATCAACTACGCTACATTGAACTGACATACACTTTGAGCCAACACGATGTGTGTTTTTTATAATTCATCTCTGGCTTTAACGTTTGCGCCATATTTTACAAAAATACCAATGCCACTGACATTTTTACTTTATTTACCTTTTTGTTTTGATAAAATATCATTTTAAAATTGAAAGAAGGTTACATCATAAATGCAACACCATTTCATGAAAAATCAAGTGCAGAGTTATGAGTTTGATGGAGTCTAACATTGAGTAAATATATTTACACTAAATTTACTGTTTAAACGAAGTACCTCACGTTTATATTTTATTTTAGCTGAAACTAACAGTCAATTGCTAAACCATACCGAGTATTTGATTTTTACACAGGGCTTACAAATACACCAGGGGTTATAAAGTTTTATCTTCCTATTTTGTTGATACTAGGTTGTCATTGTGCGTTTATATGAAAGTAGTCAGTAGCTCTTGATAGTAGTATTGATAATTGGCTATTATATTCTCGACTTTATGAGTTTAAGAGATTGGTTTTTTTAAAGACAATTTTTATATTAATTAAAAAATTTTTTGCAACACTTGTTTTTAATTGATCACGCTTCTGATTGATATAATTAATTGGTAGAATTAATATTAGCGTAACGATGATAGATGTTTACAATTAAAAAAAGGTCTGATGTATTAATACAGAGTATTTGTTGTGGTAGCGTAAGTGGTAGAACATCGCGAACAATAAGAATAAAGAAATCTCCTCTTCCTCCACATCAACTTTTTACACCCGATTGCTGATAGTGACTCTTTATTAGAATAAATATGTTTCTTTTATGGGAGGTTGAACACAAAAATCATTCTTTCATAAAGAGAAACTTGATCAGTGTGAAATAGGCTTCGAACTATGGCGAACAAGATGTTCTGCATTTAATAATCATCGAATCCCTGGTTCGAATCCAGCTCGCAACAATTTTTTTTTAAAGTTTATTTTAATGGGTTACTATTGTTTAGCTTAAATAGATTTTCTGATTATGTACTTTTTTTTTCAATTGTTTATATTTTTTTATATTCATAAAATATTAAAACATTCCAAATAGTTCAAGAGTAAACATTTTTAGGAATGTTTAAATGTAATAAACAACATCCAATTGTTGTTAACTATTTTTCTTAATCTGTCACAGGATCGTCGTTGCTGTTATTTGCATCTCTTTGCAAGCTTAATATTGTATAAATCATGTTTATTCTTAATTATATTTCAGCTGGTTTGCCATTTTTTTTATTTAATTTTAAAATCAATAGAGAAATTGGCTTTTTTTTTATTTATCTAATTATTATTCATCAATTTTTCTAATCATTTAATTCGGTTCATTACGTCATTAAATCCCATTGAAACAAAAGAGTCATCAATATTCAATCAAATAAAAAAGTAAAGCAAAAGGAAAGTTGATAGCTAATTAGTTATTACAATTGAAGATCTTGAAATAGAATTTGGGCATAAAAAATGATATTTTCTGTGTAAATGGGTAAGTATGCAATTAAAACTAAAATGGCTAAAAAATTGTTATAAAAACTTGAAATGAATGAAAGAGCAGTCAAATAAAAATGTGGAATGTATTTCTACCAACAACGTGCTGTGGAAAAGTAATAATACAATCCACAAATTCCATACTCAACAAATAAATTTTTCGCATTTTCTCTCGGTAACTGGAATCCACAATAAAAATTTTATTTGGTACTTTAAAGAGTAAAAAGTTGATTAAAAGACATTATACCTATCGCTAAGATAATCAATAATGCTCAAGATATTCTGAATGCATTAGTAATTTAACCCAATACCAAGTTGAATTTTGATAAAATTGATCGATTGATGCTCTAGGCTATTGTTCCCAGAAAGACCCAACTCACTGCACCTGGAAAATTGCTTCACATCAATCATGTGTGTATTGCACTTTGACACTGCATTGGTAGTATTTGATTATTATTTGAAAGTGATTGGTTACAGCTTTTTGTTGCTTTCCATTCTTCCTAATAAACCCATAACTGTTGTCAAAATAATTATGACTTTTCTTCACAATAATAATGATAATAATAATCACCACCATAAAGTAGTTATGCGTAGATAAAACGGAAGATATGACGACGAAAGCTTCCAGACGCAAATTGCAAATGTTCCGGAGAAACAGATAATCGGATAATCAGCTAGACTGTTCTGTCTCCGATTCCTATTTCCAATATTCAATGGAGAATTACTAGAGACTTCCTGTTAGTACGACGAGAGTATGATGAAAGGTTTGCTACTTGGAAGTTGAAAAAAAAAATTATAAAATGATAGAAAAAAATCATGTACTTATTTTTCATAATATCAGTGAAGTGTGTTTTATATTGTAAAATTATTTTTCACCCTCCAACTTGTGCAACACGTGTGCAGTATTTTCTACACAATTATTGAATTTATTTTCTTCTATGCATATAAATTTTTTTTTCACGTCGAAAAATTCGACACCAATTAAAAAACTTTTTTCCATAAATATACCTGTAGAATAATATGAAATAACGTTAAATAAATTCAGTAGTTTTTTTTTTCATTGAAACCTACAAATGGAAATTATTGTTTATAAATTAAATTCAGATCCAAGTTGGAATATTTCAGATTCCATTTGAATCTAAAAGTAGATAGGAAGAGCTAAAATGAAACCCGCTAATTCAGATTGACGTATTATATTATTATAAAAATTAAAATGAATTTGAATAAAATTTAAATTTGATCATGACGGACATGGTGAAGTTGAAACTGAGGTTAGTGATTAAAATAAAGGGAAAAAATCTTTATCATTAAAATTAAAAATGGTTGATGGTTTGAAAGGTTCAAATAAAGCTTCATTACACTGAAGAGATTGGAATAAATTGGAATTTTCAGTGATGAGATAACGTTATTGAAAATAATTAGCTTATCACATCATTGATTTTGACTTATGAATATAGTTTATGCATTTAAACCATCAATGAAATTGTAACGATGTTTCCAACTTTCTGACAGTAATGCATTTAATGTGATATGATAGCTTGTGGTTAACTCAATAGCACAATTGAGTTAACATAAATTGTTCTATTCTAATCAGTGATGAATAACAGAAAGTTAAATATATTCACAAAAAGATCTCTGATTTGGTTTGTGTATCTATCAGTAATGTATCATTAGGTCTGTATAGTAGATAAAGCATAGAATATAGACTAGAGTTCAATCAGTTGGCGTGACGCGAACTCCCCTTGGTGGACAGACTGCCACTGTACTGTGGTGTTGCGGTTTGTGGCAGCCGTTATTGAACATAGCAAGTGAAGGGTTACAGACCTCAGCCGATCGGATCGACATCTGTTTCATGAAAATTGTCAAGTACAATTCGACTTCCATGAGTCTAACTCTTGCTTTACTCTGTGTTCTGTAGTCTGACTGGATGTCTATAACTTTCTTCTTTCGCATTTATTCAGCACAGGTACATTCAAATTCCTACAAAGTTAGAAATTTGCAAATTGCTATGCTGCTAAGATAACTCATAAGTCATCCCTCTGCTTTCAGGTGGATAAATATCTTGAATGGTGTACCATTTTCAAGCAGACAGAATTTTTTGTTAATTATAGAGGTAAATGGGTTTTATTAGCTTGATTTGAGTTAAATTATTCTGAATATATTTCTTCTAATCATGTAATACATTTTTTTTGATAAATAGGAAGAGTGTAATTATTTGATAATTCTGAATGAGAACAATCTCAAAGAAAAGTTCATCATGGAATCAGCTGGAAGTGAGAAAAAAAATTGGACAATTTTTTGAGGGAGGATAGTCTATTTTAGTTTTTCTCACAGTTAGAACAATTTGAAGCTTTAAAAGCATTTTTCAGTTTTTATTTAACAAAAGCACACTATTTTTCTAGAAGTTATTAATAGAGAACAATATTTGATCATTAAATTCCTCAAAATAATGAAAAAAAGCAATATTAACACATTTTTTCACTTCATCCTAACAGTAAAATCAAATTGCATCTATTTTGAAAATTAAAAGCCATTTTTCTCTTTGTAATTTATTTCTATTCAAATTAGTAAGGTTGGTTCAAAAAATTTTATCACCCTAAAATTTTTGAAAAACTTTACTACTTCATCTTGTTGATGAGTAAATTAATAGAAACAGTGGTTTAAACCATATGGCAATAGCAGAAATAGCCATTAGTGATAACAAGTTTAAAGATGAAGGACGGATAAGGTAACTGTAGTGAACAATATGTCATTTCTATATCATGGGCGAGAGAAATGTCCAGAACAGAAGAGAGTTGTTAGAAAGCATCAGACCATAAGCTTGGAGGTGTGGAATAAACTTCCGTCTGTCTACAAACTGCTTGAAGACTCGCCTCATTCACTTCAGACATTTGGACGAAGCACTTATTTTATGTCCCTTTATTTTGGCCTAGTTTTTGTCTCTCTTTTGATACTTTTCAACTCTTCTCTCCAAGCTGTTGTTATAAATTTATTCCAATCGATAAATAAATCATAATCATAAAGGTATATGTTTTTATTTAATGAACGAATGGATGGTAAACTAATTGCATAAGTAAATTAATATCGCAATTAAATAGCAACTGGAATAACATGTAGCTTATTCCAAACAATGTTCAAAATAAAATTATATTGGAAACGGAAATGTATTTCAAATACTAATGATGAATAACAGTGCTTTTAATCAATAACTGATATAACTTAAAATAGAAAATGAAAGAATTAAAATAAAATTGAAAAAATAAACGTTGGGCTGAAATGAGGTAGAGAAAAGTGGATGGAAAATGAGTGTTGAATGTTTAACATTGAAGATGAGTGTGTTAAAACAATGAGATGAGCAAATTATAACTTGTTACTTTTTTTATCATGTTATTATCATCGCTTTTTGTGTGTTTTAAATATAAATGAAGGTTTTTTTGAATTTAAAACGAATACCAAATAAATTTGTATTTTTGTTAGATGGTTGATTAAGGTAATTTATACTAAAGATGAATGGTAAGGCAATAAACATGGAAGTTAATTGCTCACAGAGGATTACACGAGGTGTCAGGTGAATTGTGGCGTTACAAAGACTCCATGTAATACCATTAGAAGTCACGTAGTTAGTAAGCAACCATATTCTTCATTAAACAGTTCTACCAAATTGTCTAGCTTAGTCTATTGTTATTCTACTAAATTATTTATATGATTGTTGATGTCAGTCATAATTACTGTATAACATTAGATATCAAATAGGTTTAACTTTTAAGTCGTGAAATAAAAGTCTATAGTTAAGACTTACAGCAGAATGGTGACTTCCTAAGTCAAAGTTGAACAAGCTTCAAATTTTTCAAAACAGACAAATAGACACTTATAGAAAAAGATTAACTATAGGTTCAAGTGTTTCTTTTACTCATTCTAACAGTAGTTATTTAGTCTATGGAATAGATCTACCTACAGAGTACAGCAAAAGCAAGCTTTGTCCAGTGCTGGTCAAAACACTGCCTTCCTCATGATAACTGGTTGGAACTTGCTAGTTTTACTATAGGTTTCTACATCTAATCTTTGACATTTTTATCATCTTTTCATGAAAGTTATTTGATTCTCAGCACTATAATTTTTTAACAGAAAACAAATTAGATCTAACCAAGACTGGATCAGTCATCCTGGATCCACTGTTGGACCAAGTATGATCCTAATTCTACTCGAGCTTATAATTGTTCTCATTCATTCTTTGATCATTTATTCACAATTTTCTCCTTTCATATCACACATGTTCAACATTCACACTAACATTGTGACGTGACATTTGAAAAAAAAGAAAAGTATAAAAAAGTAATTAAATTATTAATAGAGAAGCAGCAGAGGATATTAACTACTTTGTGTAAAACAATAACGAAGGTAAATTTGTTTACTTGTAAAAAAAAAAATTCGATCGATAAAAATACATGTACTTTATTGTTTTTTCATTACATAAAGACTCTTTTAACCGACCGACATTATTTCCTGCTTCTGAGGTGAACAATCTGGGTGTTGAAAGCACTGAACTGAACAGAACTGTATGCGAGAGGACTATGCGGCCAGCATTCGTGAACAATTCCAGCTCAACGCCGCAATTATAATTAATTGCAACCTGCGGGCCCCCTATTAGCGAATATAGCGGGTGCTTTCAGAGCTATAAGAGCAAGTGAGAGCTAAATATACCTATAGAAATGGTGCAAGCATTGCTGATGCAGGTTTCACAGTAGTATAAACTCGAATCAAAATATAGTTTATTAACTATATTGATTTAACCTAATTTTAATATCTCCAAAAAAAAATATTGATTAAATATTTGTGACAAAGAATTTATGTTTACAAAAAATATTGTAAATTCTGGAGTAAATTAAATCATCAATTATTAATTAATAACTGAAAATTTTACATCAATATTATGAATGGTTCAACAGACTCTTTGTTATCAATAAATCAATAATTTTGTTGAATTGGAATAAAAGCCTAGATTGAAAGCTAAGTAAATTGGAAAAACAATAACAGTTTCAGACTATACAAGAAAGCTGTCTAGACATAGTTGTTGAGGATGTGAGAGAAAAGTCTTTAAAATTAACCAGTAATTGCTAAGCAGAGATTTAGCTCGTTTTTGCTCAATCTCTTGTCTATAATCTCCAGTTGGTTTAAAGTTCTTCAACCCTTTATATTCTCATAATTATAAAGCAACCATAGAAGAGATTGATTGCATCACTTTTCTATATAAGGAACTGGGGTAAATGAAACTCTGTAAAGTTTCTGGTGAAAAACAATAATAATTTAAGAAGCTATTCATTTTTTATCCGGCCCATATGAATGAATCAATGATGAATATTGGAAAGTTTTGAATTAAAATTGACATTAAATATGTTGGAATGGAAAGCAATAAAAATCAATTTACTTCAAACTTGGATAAATTGAACTTCAATTCATGGCAACTTTAATTAGTGCTAAATATTTAGTAAGATAAATACTGATAAATGGGATCCAGTAATTTATTTTTTTGATCGTTAACTGCATAATTAAGATTAAATGATTGGAAAAAGTATAAATTTTATTGAGTAATTTTGTGGACAGTGTAACAACTGCTACGTGCTCAATCAACAGTCGTGATAAAATCGGCAATACTTCCATTTATTTATTATCATACATAAGTTTACTCGTTTAAATGAATTCATGAAAATGGTTTGTTCAGCAGTATTTAAAAATAAAATATGAATTACTCGAAAAATTAAAAATTTAAAAATTATTATTTTCAATTTATTCACTGAAAAAATATGTTGGATAAAAATATAAATAATATTTAATTAACTTTTTACATCTCTTTATTGAGATTTTATTATAAAATCTGTAGTTTGTTTGCGGCATTTCATATTGAACAGGCTAAGCGTGTTTAACGTGTCTACAAAAATAATACACTTGGATAGAAAAGAACAACACACCACAGTTATTTCAAATGTATTCATTTTATATTCCTAAGATTTGAACGTGTCTCTTAAGTTCTCTTGCATTGTTTTTGAAAAAAACGTGAGTTACTCCGAAGCTATAAAAATTATTCTCTGTTCGCAACGTGACAGTTTGTTCATGCAGATACTTTTTTAGGTATTTTAATGATAATATGCTTCATTTTATTAATTGATAAATAATTCCAATTTTTATACTGTCAATCATAGCTTAAAATAGTCTTCTTTTTATCATTTTCAATTTTTAAGTCCCCCAAAATCCAATTTTCCTCTAAATGAAAAAAAATCAAGTAAAAGTGAATAATAAAGAAACCATGACTATTTGATTGAGTGAAAAAATGATTCGAAGTCAGATGTATATTTTTGTTAGGGACGATAGAATCAACAGGTTTTAGTAGTATAGCAATGATGCGCGCCCAAGTTAAAAAATAAAATCATCCATGCGGCAGCTACGAACCGAGCACATTCTACACCTCTATATTATATATCCTCTTCGGAAAGCTCGAAGCATTGAGGTGGCAACCCCCGTCGTGTATCAATCCTTCCTTATACTACTTCGCCTGTGGCCCCGACCACTATAAATCCTTACTTGCTTCCACCCTCAGATTCTTTCTTCAACCCACCTCGAGCGTGTATAAGCAGCACAACCTGTAGCTGTACATTTTACACATTGGAAATGTACGATCGACACACTACTCTCGAATTGACTCTCTAACTCAACTTCCACTTCTTCCTCTTGAATTTACTCTAGACTTCTTTTCAATGTCGATTGAAGAGGTATCGTACAGAAAAGATTTCATCTGTAAGTTCGAGAATTTTCTGTGAATATCCCTTGATTATTTATTTTAATAATATTTTATTTTATTTATACAAGTAAAAATATCTTTCAGCTTAGTGAAAATCATTGCTGATATTTAGGACTTGCATGATTCAGTTACTATAACATTTTACTGGAATTTAACACATGAATCCAATTACAGTGCACCTTGCAGAATTTAATTATCAATTTTCACTCCTACTTGAGGTTTATGTAATTTATTATGTGTTACGTGATTATATTTTTTTACATTTCTGGTGAGGAAGTTTAATAATTTATTCAGAATTTTGTGTTATCAAATGGTACTACATTATAATGAAAATTTCATTAAATAATCATATTTTGAGTCTCAAGTGTTACAAATATCCGAAAAAACAGATGCAGTCAGTAAATTAAATAAATACTGCTGCGAAAAATGTCACAAAATATACATGAAAAATTTTTTTCATGAATTTCTTTTGTTGAATAATATTTTATATTCAATAAAAATGGATGATTTGATGATAAAAATTTTTTAAGATTATTTTCATTATGAATACTTTTACCATAAAATATTAAATTTGTTAACTAGATTTTTCTGAATATTATTTCAAAGTTTACATTGAAAAATATTCATTCTACTTTACTTTTTTCTTCAGTGTCTAATGCTTTTTAAAAAATTTATTATAGCAAGTTCCGTTTTTACCCCCCCCCCCCCATTTTAAGAGTGAACAAATAAATTTTTCAAATGTTTGACCTGATTTCGCATTTCTAGGCATTAAGACGAAGAGAATGAGTGGTCAAACTTGAAAATCGGACAACTTTAATTTTTCGACCCAAAAAAATGGCAAGTGGTACCCCTTTCCATTTTTTTTGGCCAAAAAATCAAAGTACTCCGATTTTGATGATCGAGGACTCATTCTCTTTGTCTTGATGAGTAGAAATGCGAAATCGAGGCATAGCTTCGGAAAATTCATTCTAACACCCTTGAAAACGGGTAAAACTGGATACAAATTACAAATAATCATCTCCCTAACTTTAAACCTCAATAACGGTTCAATAACGTTTTTTATGGACGTTTTAAAAACCTCAGAATCTGAGATATCTAATGATATCTATAGATTGATTGAAAAAATTGTTTCATCCTTAAAATCGCCTAAATATAAAAAAAAATTATAATTCGGGAACTATGAGAGATACGAGATTTTTGACGGGTTGTTATAATTAAGCACGCAGTGTAGCCTATTCACTGGCTTTATTAAAAAAAACTAAGCTTGCAATTGGAAAATATGTTTTTTCGTTAATTTGATTATTTATTTATAAATTAATAAATAATTAATTTTAAGCAACGATCACATAACTAAATGAAGTTTATATCCAAACTCAAAAAGAATAATTAGTATAAAAAAATTAATTATGGAAATAAGTAAAAATAAAATGGAAGAAGGTACTTTCTTTTTCTTTACTCCGTAATTGTAGAGTCGTTACTTTACGCGAGTTTCCGTGTTCTTTATCTTCGCCCACTTTTCACCTTCCACTTGAATTTTATGAGCGATACGAATCAATATTGAAATCTCCTGACTTGAAGGACCCAGTTTATTTACATATTTACTCCATGTCATTATTTTTTCTCGTTATTCACCAGAAAATCATTCTTTATGCTTCACCTAATTTTTCGTAACAAAAATAATATGTATATTCGTAAAAAAAATATTTAATTTAATCTCATAACTACTATCTTCAACATCAAACTAAAAAGCTTGCATAACTTTTAATCATTTCTTGTATTGTCACAACCGAATAATAAAAAAAGCTTCTTCCAAATTTTTTAAACACTTTGTATTACCCTAGACTTTCAACTTTGCTTTTTTTTTTCTTGCAACGGGAAAAGTCATACAGTGTTGTTGGAATATTAATGACAAATAAAAAAAAAAGCTTCTATTACTGACTAATGAATAAATGATTTTTGTGAAAATAATTAATTAATTGGTAACATATTGATTCGTGAAGATGAAAGAAAGATAAAATAAAAATAACGAAAATGTAAAATAATAAATACTTTTAGCGTTTACATAATTAGCAGTAACGAGTTGTTTATCCCAATTTCAACTCCATCATCAATAATTGCCTTCTCACTCATATCACTTTTATAAATTATTAATGCTATAGCAATTCCACCAGCTAGTTGAATACAAGCTCACCTCATGTGAGTGTACACCAAATACAACTGACTAATTTAATAATAACACACTTAATACGTACATGTTACGTTTGATTATACAATTTAACAGACTACTCTACTTCACCAAAGTAAATTGGATATTTATATATATTTCTTTTTTTCTCCCTAAAGTTCTACACATTAAACGAATATTCCACCAATAAATCATGCATTCACGACGTCTGAAAAACACCCTAAAGTCCAATAGATCATCGTAAACTCGACTTATCGTATATTAGAATACACTTCTACTTGGTTTAACTTTCACAAGTACTCCTTTGAGGTCCATTCTGCTTTTTCATAAATTAATTTTTAACGCTAAAATTACATCTTTCTTTGGAAGTTTAAAATAAAATTATCAACAGTTTCGAGCAAGCCGAGTAAACTTTAGAGATATCGAAGTACTTTAACGATTAAATATTCAAACATTTTTTATAATCATTTTCCTTATGGAAAAAAACCTTCAATTGTTGAGACTAAAGTTTAGAATAAAAAAAAGGGAATTAAAGAATGCTGAACAAGTATATACGAAGTTGAAGAGAGGCATAGGGAGTATAAAAAGGAAGTAAAGAGACTCGATGAAGCTTCGAATATATAGTGATAGGCTAGTGAGAAAAAGTGTAGAAGGGGTTGAGGGGTAGTTTGAACAGTAGAGGGAGTAAAATTTCGCGCGTGCTCCGCACCTCTTGGTGGTTGGATGCTGAAAGGGATGCTGGACCGCGCGTAAGGTGTCAGTTCTCCGCGCAATTTCTTCGGAGAAAGGTTTCCCCAATTAAATAGTCCCTTTGTATCAATCCTGTGATAAAACTTTAGCCATTTTATGATTTTTTATACACTCAATCAACTAGTCATTTTAATTTCAACAGTGATTGGGGTGAATGCCAACAACGTGATTTATTCTCGACACACGGATTAATATATACACACAACTGCTGAGAGACGAAACCGAGGACTATCCTTGTGACCACGTGACAATCGTGAACATGAAGGGCATATCAAAGGATAATAATGTATGTAGCCAAAAATATGTTTATATTATTTTTTTCAAGTTTTATGAAATATGATACTTTTGTCAAATAAATTTCTCTGTTGGTGTTTTTGTTGTTGTTATTATTGTGAAAAAATCTCCGTCTGAGTCGACGAGATAGAGCAATTATTTATGATTCAACGAGCTTATCGGTTTGACTTTTAATAGGCTGCATATGCAAAAGATTTTCCATACATTCATCAGACTATTTTATTTCACATGCAGTCGAGAAAATATAAATTTCAGACTTTTTGAGATATTGATAAAAAAAATTTCATTACACAAAATTTTTTTTTTTTTCTAACAATGTTAACTCTGATTTATTTGAATTTTATTCTTTAGAATTTTTTAAAATTAAAATGATAAAAATTTAGTATCTGATAAGTAAATGAAAAAAGTCGTTGAGTTAGTAAGATTTGATAATATTTAGGTAAAAGAAAATGAAGCTAGTGGTATTCAAAATATTCTTCAACTACGTGACTAGATTGAAGTTGAACGTTTAGGTTTTATTGCAAGCACCAGTGATGTCGCCTATCTCATTAGAGAACGTAATAGTCTTCCGCCGCAGACATTTCCGAGGAGAATCGAATTTTTCATAAAGAAAGAAATGAAATGCCACTGAAGACGATAAATTCCTTTGAGTTTAAAAATTCTTTTGATTTTATACTACAACTTAATGTCTCTTTTTCCACGTCTGTATTCATTAATAAAAAATTTTTTATTGTACTTATTGACGTTTCTATTCATGTTACTTCATAACTGAAATCAAAGCACTTTTTTCCAATGTTTTAATGAGAATTAGAATCAAGTATTTGCTCCACACTTTTTGAAATATTTGTGTAGAAATATAACGTGCAGAGAAATATGTTATGATATAATAAGTAGAATTATTTTACTTTGATGTATTTTCAGAGGTAGAAAATTAATATTTTATAGAGTTAGTATCTTGATGAGTTGGTTATAAAATTTTTATTATTTCTATTACTCAATGCAGAATGTATGAAATGTTTTCATGATTCTCCTAATCAGACTTGGTGAATTTGATTGTCAAGCCACAGGTGTAAACTTATAAACGTAGGTACAACGAATCAAGTCTCTTGTGGATCTCAACTTTGCTTTTAACAGAAAATGGATTTTCTAACTAACTTTTAGAGCTAAGCCAGGGATTGAATTTTCTGTTTAGAAATCTACCATCTACACTTTCTGACACATTTAAATGAATTATCAATTTTATATCACATCATTAATGATCAGAATTAGCATTTTAGAAAATTATCAGCTAACATCAAATAAATTGTTAATTTAATCTAATCCAACATCTGAAAATAAATAATTCATTGATTCATACCTGGATCCATCTAGGTTGATGATCACATTCTTTGACGCTGAATGATGAAGTGTAGACAAGACAAATGGTGGTGTGAATGATAAAAAGACTTTTAAAGACACATAGTCATAAAGAATGAGACAAATGATGTGATAAGATGATCTTATCGAGCTTGAAACAATCTTGAGTTTCCAAATATTTCCATTGATATGAATAGAAGTTGGAGATATGCAGCACAGTGAATGCTAGAACCAGTACAGATGGGCAGGAGACATCATCTATATTCTACCAAACTTAAAAATCACAAAACTTTTCGATATTTATTCAACCATATCTCTGGAATGTAATGTTGCATGAAATTTTTATTATCATCTACATGTCTAGCATTTTTAAAATTTAACATGCCATCAAAAATTTATCGTCTCAGAATTTCAAATTGACCAGTCAACTATTTCATTCACTCAATTTTTTTTTTATATTGACATTAATCTTATCCACGTCCAATATTGAATATTTCTGAATTATTAACTCCAAAAATATCTTTTAAAAATAAAAATGTCTATGATCAATTTCAAAATGGTAATAATTTAAATCGATTAAATGATATCCAATATGATATTCCAACTTCAATTATTCATTGAATTTAGCAGAAATATTTAATTATGATTGATGTTCTGTCACTCTGTTGGACGAAATCAATTGGAAACTATTTAGATATTTATGATTTCGACTTGACAATGAAATAAAATAAATGATTACTTCACTAATATAATTACCATAAATAATGATTACTTCCTCGGATGAATTCATTACATAAAATGAAGTAAATTAAGTTGTAAAGAAAAAACAACTATTAAAACTCTATTAAAATAGAATAAACTTTTTGCCATTTGCGCAGAAAATTAAAAAGGATTCAAGTGTGAATCCAACTTTTTTCCTTCTCTAAACGCGCAAGGGAGGGATTTAAATCCTTGGCTGTGCTCAACAGTCTGTGATATTTGCCGTTGATTGCGAGTCCGATCAAGTAAATTCAATTCGATTACTCGTGAATCTCCAGCACTCTAGAAAGGAATTTTCTCAGGGCTCATTTCACATTTTTTTTTCCTTCTTTTATCATCTCCCTATGAAGTTATCGATATTTTCCACACCTTTTTCACTACTTGGAACTTTTCTGCAGCTGTATAATGGTAGAGCTTTCTCTTTCTTTGCTTTGTCTCGATTATTAACGTTCTTCGTTTGGCTAGAATAGAACTTTATTTCTCGTCTCTTCTTATACGCCTACTACACCCTTTTCTCTCTTTGAGCCTCTCAAAGACTACTTGCGTACTCGCACGTTTAAATATGTTGAATCTTGTTAAAGTGTGCATACTGCGTGAGCATTTTGTATTATGAAAATTTAATGCTCCACTCAGAAACCTAAATACCGACCGCTTCGGTGTTTAGACGTTGAGAAATGAAAATTTTACGAGACGCTCACGTAAACTACAAATACTCTTACACTTCTTTTCTCACATTTCGCTTATTTTTTATTCTTTCTACTTGAGTTTGAGATCCATTCAAGTTTTTTCTTTCCAAGCATTTATGACTTTTTATTGTTTTTAAATTAATCATCAAGTTGAATTAAATCTCTCATTTTTATTTACTTTTAACATCATTCTTTCTTTCTCTCTCTCTCTCTCTCTTATGAAATTTCTTTGAATACATTTTTGAGAGGAAGATAGCAATTTACACCTCAAGAACTTTTTTAAAATAAGAATAATATTTTTAAATAAATAATTTTGTCATTTTGTTAAATTAAAGAAGTGTACCATGTCTTCATTTATCTGTAAACAATAACAAATTGAAATACATCAGTTTTAGGTGATAAATTTTCTTGTATCATCTGTCAATCCATTTATACTTGTCTTTATAAAAAAAAAAAACAAATAATTTTCGTAAAAGCTTCAGTTGTTCTTTTAATCCAATGGAATTTTTTGTCAACGAATGCTTCAAATCCGGCTATTGGAGCTGAGTCAAGCAAACGTCAATGCTTTTTTGGGAAAAACAAATAATAAAAGACGTGAGATATATTTTCTAAACAATTGAAAAGAATTATTCAACATTGAAGAATGAAAATTTTTGTCACTTTAAACTGGCAAGAAAATAAGGAAAATTGAAACAGCTATTGAATGGATGATATTTTAAAAAAGTGGAATGCAATATCGACTTAATAATGAACTGGGTTTGTATTCTATATCTCGAATGACTACCACAACAGTTGGTGAAATGCAAAAGAGGAGGCATAAAGACAGGAGGAAGCTTGGGGAGAGAGCAAGTGAAAGAGAAAAGCAGTGCCTGGGGGGTTGCCATCACTAAAGTCGCGTTGGTTATCAGAGGACTCGGAGGAAATGAAAGAGGCAGAGGGGTAAAGTAGATGCAACACACAATAAGGAAGTGCATACTTATCGGGATCGGGGCCAAAAGTTTGGCGAAATTGCGATAGTTGAAGTGGTTGAGATGATAGCCTCAGTGCAAAAGCTTTGAATTTTCAAGCTGCCCGCAGGGATGATTTTAAGCATATAAAAGGAAGCGTGAATTACGCACGAGTTCTCTGCAAACGGCGTGAGCTTTCGCGCGAGTGCCCTTGTAAAACTTGACATGCCTCAGGCATAGCCATATCATACGCAGCAATTCACAAAGCTTTATTTTTTATTTTATATGCTTAGTAGTCTCCTAACTGCGTTTACACAACAAACAAAGGTGTCGAAAACCTCGTCATATGTTTCAGAAATCAACACATCTATCTTCCGATCCTTTTTTCTTTTTAATTAGCTACTAATATTATCCAACATTTCAAGAATTAACTGCCAACTAGATTCACTTGACTTTATTTTTAATTAAAGCACAGCCAATAAATCAACAAGATTTACTGGTCTATGTACAATTTATTGCATAAAATTAATGATGTTACGTAAAATAATAATTGCAGCAGAAATGATCAGATTCGAATGCTTTGACTGGAAAAAGATTGAAGAACTCAGTTGTATAATTGTCTTTGAAGAGCCAAACATCTCTTTATGCAAAAACATCATGAAGCATTAATAGAATACCATCATGTGTGTATGTATCTGTCTTGTCTTAGAACTAATTCGTCTGATGTTCAGCTAATATATATTAATACTAAACTTAAGTGACCTAATTTAATTAACATCTTAATTGATAGATACATTGACATCACTGATTGCTGATGATTCATATTGATATTAATTAAATGATATTATCTACAAGAATGTTGATTAAATTATTCCTAGTGTTATTATTATTGTTATTACTAAAAATTCTAAGGTATTTTTTATTTGCTTTTTTCATTTTCCAATTGATTTAGATGATCAACAAATACTTCGAATGTTCCAATATCCCTCAGCAATTTTATTATTTGATTAATCCAAATGCAGTAGCATGACCTCCAACAAACGAAAATGGATAAGGTCGGAATTGAATTTTTTTCTTTTTTTTTTAAATTCAAAAATAAACAAAAATCCAATTGAACAAAAAAATAATTCAGCACGATTTAATACTTTTTTATTCAATTACTGTTTTTTAGTCGTTTCAATTTATCATTGATTTTTTCACGTATTTATTTAAATCCAGGGAAAAATAGTTATCCTTTTTTTAGTTTACATTTGAGCCAATTTTCAAAAATGCCTGATGAAGGACTTCATTAGAGGAAGGTGGGGTAAAATGAAACAAGAAGAAAAAACGTAAATCAACAAATTAATTTATATATCAACAAATGTTAATAATTTTTAATCCATTAATAAACTGAAAAATTGATAAATAAAAAATGCAATGAGTTTTTTAAAATTTATTTTAATAAATTAGTACATTTTTTCGAGAATTTCACTTTACCCTCCTTTTCCTTAAATAAAAAAATATCTTTGACAATAAATTTTACTCCAACAATTACAAAATGCAAATTATTTTGTTTTAATTAAAACTAAAATAGTATTATCGATCTTTACAAAAATGAGCATTCTGAATAATAATAAATAAGACATATAGTATTTTTATTCTTTCCACTGGAAAGTTCGTCGTATGGACATTCCGAATCACACCTATATCATTTTTTTCTGTTGTAGGCTAAAAAGACTAGAGGATAATAAAAGAGAATAATGCATATAGGATAAATATCCGAGATAATACTGAGTAAATTCGAATAGTTTGATATACATTATTTCATCCAATCTAAACATATTGCGTCCGTTAAGCTGAATGCTTTTCTCTGGCGTAGCTTTCCTCATTATCTCGACACAATGAACGCTCTGTCAGGTATTGGCATTTGTGCGAATTCCAATAGAATTTAATTGGAGAAAATTGAACCAAAGCTTGCATGTATAAGGCCACATGTACATGCGAGAAAGCTTGCGTGCTTTGCTGCAGCGTAACACAGACTCATGTAGGTATTCCCTTATAGCTATTCACTCTGAGCCTTTTTTTTTTTTCTTTTTCACTAAATTTTTTTTCCAAACGTTCGTATTCAGTCTTTCTCTCACATTACTTCTAGTGAATCGTACTGTAAAGTGCCTGTTGTCCTTAAGGAAAAAAAAATTAAAATGTTTTTTCCTACATAAAAAATGAACGAATTCATTGAAAAAAATGCTAAATGATAAATGGAATCTACAGTAAGTTTGTTCCATATGGAGTTGGAGATATTATTTCATGATGAATATAACTGCAGATTATTTTTATTCAAGATTTATGAGAAGATAAAAAATAGTGGGATTATAATTAATTGAAAAATAAAATTAAAACAGTTTTGTTTTACTTGTAAAAAATCTATTGACTTGAAAATATCATCTAAGTTATAGTGTTGATTGACATTTAATTAAAAAGGAATTTTAGTAAACATTTTATGAATCGATTAAAACAAGAAGTGATTGACATTTTTTAACACACTGTAACCAATAGTATTTGTTTAAGGCTTAATCTGGACTGCCAATTGATAGCTGGTAATTTTTTTCATCACTTTCTTGTTGTATTTTATGCACTGAAACATTTAAAATGGCATCCAATTAATAGCAATAAAAATAATTCATTAAATCCAATTAAACTCAGTTTATATCACTTACAGCTTTGGACCCAATCAAATCTAATTCAATCAAACTGGATTGAAAATTCATTTACACATCTCCAGTTTTATAAGGAAAAACTTTGCCAGTTGTTTTTATTTCTAAAGAAGCTGAAACTTTAAGAATAATAAAATCATCATTTTGCAACTTCACTGTTTGCTAAGCAGTAAAAATACTAACTTTTATTCCTTAAATAGAATTCAAGAGCATTAAAATTTTGTTCTCAGGATAAATCCATTGTAAATATATTTTTACTGACAACTATCTCACACTGGTAACGATGCAACTATATACTTGAAGATTACTTGAAATATCATGTGAGCAAACTAGTGCATGTGTTGATTGAATGCCTAATATACACAGAGATTACATCTAACAATGTTTACCTCTCCATTTTTTCCCTTTCTCTCTCTCTCGATTTAATTTACTTATGCTCTCAACACACTTGCACAATATGTATTGAAGCTTTAATAAGTGGTAAACAAATTTCATCTCTATATTTTTAGATTCAATTATTTCATGAATTTTGCTATGATTAATCATTCATGTACCCAAGTTATTACAATATTCATTAACGAGCATGTTTAGTTCTTCATAAACACACATTCTCTACTCTCAAATAGTTGACGAGAATATTTCTTGATTATACATGCATTATAATAAAAATGATTTTAATGAGCGTATAATATTCTTGTTTCATGTTTTCATTGTTGACCTGATTCTCCAATTTCTGAATAATTAAATGTAAATTTCAATCTATTTTCAATTAAATTACATTCAATGGGTTGATAAATATTGTTGGAAATTCCATCAACTCCATATAAAAAAATTTAATTCCCCAAACGTTCCCTGCATGTTCCTCAATGAGAAAGTGCCCCGACGTACCCCTCGTAGAACTGTGGGAAACGGTTGGGGAACAAAATTTTTTTTTTTACAAGTTTTTCTTTTTACTCCAAACGTACTTTAACTTAATTTTCTGCTAAGAATTCAGGATTTATGAGGTCTACATAGACAATAAGAATATTAATGGATTCGTGAAAACGAGATCTTTTTATTGCACTAATTAAAATCATAATTGGAGCACAATTTATGCAAAAAATTTTGCAAAGTGCCCGTTTAACCCCATTTTAGGCGTAAAAAAATAAATTTTTCAAATGTTTGACCTGATTTCGCATTTCTAGGCATTAAGACGAAGAGAATGAGTGGTCAAACTTGAAAATCGGACGACTTTGATTTTTCGACCCAAAAAAATGGCAAGTGGTACCCCTTTCCATTTTTTTTGGCCAAAAAATCAAAGTACTCCGATTTTGATGATCGAGGACTCATTCTCTTTGTCTTGATGAGTAGAAATGCGAAATCGAGGCACAGCTTCGGAAAATTCATTCTAACACCCTTGAAAACGGGTAAAACTGGATACAAATTACAAATAATCATCTCCCTAACTTTAAACCTCAATAACGGTTCAATAAAAGGGAATAAAAGGGAAAAATGTTAGTTAATAATATAAAAAAAAAGGATATATATTGTAAGGAAGTAATGAAAGCGAGAGTAAGACTGGTAGTAATAGAAAGATCTTTTGCTTTAAGAACATTGTATTAAAACATCTCTCATGGCTATATCCGTCTTTTTGTCAGGTTTTACTGTGGTATTTAACCACCATTTTTCACATTCTTTTGCAATATATATACCACTTTAAGCACTTATACGTGCTTGGAAATTGCAAAACCTTCCTTAATACTTGGGCCATTTAAATGGTTCCAGCTTACTTGTATTTTCTTAAATGATAATACAAGGGATAAGACTGGAATAATCCACCTAGTAATTTCCCCTGTTTCATGTCAGACACAAACAATGAACAGAAATAATCGCAGTTTTTGTCTATTCATTTATATCTCATTTTTTTTATTAATAATATCCAAAACGTTTTTGTTTACAGCATACCTTTACTGATAAACTCACAAAATAATTTACATTGAATAGATTTTTTAAATTCTATACAACAGAATTATTTTTTGTTAATTATTTTTTAACCATTAAATGATTGAAAAATGATATCAAAACATTCTGAAAACATTTTTATTTATAAAATTAATTTCAATAAAGGATTAATATTTTAGTTCGATTTTATATTTTTTTTGTCATCAATAAAAAATTTGTACAAAGAGGACTCGTATGTTTCGAAATAAAATTACAATATTGTGTAATATTTTGATTGTTTCCCATTAAAAATATTAACTCACAATGCAACAAAAAGTTTATGTAATTTACTCGTAACTTTATCTCAGTTCTAATTTTTATTAATAACAAAAAAGGTTTAATTTTATTAAAAATAACTAAATTGAAGATTAAAAGGATTATCACGCACATTGAAAAAAATTGTTTAGTTTAGAAAAAAAAATTACCAAACTTTATTCCCAAATAATTATAATAAGTATACTTACGAGTAGAAATTTTATCTTAGGCCTACATGACCTTTGTCACATATGTCATTAGTAATGCCGAAAAAATCTTTCTACTCGGACTTTTCCATCAACAAATTTAATTATTATTCAATTCTAAAAAATTAGCTAATTTATTTTAACATACCCACTCCTCTTAAAAGTATTTACTGTATAAACTTTATTTTGCCAAAAATAGTGTCAAGAATGTACCTCTAGACAATTCTTCAGCGAGAATATATGCACACGTATATAAGTAATAGAAGCATTGAAGAATAAAAAAAAAGATTAGATCTTTTTATCTTTCATCTCCAGCCTTTCATTAGATGCACTGGCTATCAAAGAGTAGCTTAATTAAATTGCATGATAATTAGAACGACAATAGTAACTGTAGCCGTTTTTCCATTGGATTTCGTATAACGTTGATAAAAGAGAAGCATTTCCCAGTTTGTTCGATCGATATATTTAAATTGGAACAACCGATATGCTGCTTGTTATCCCGAGTGCATCGTTAAATCTTGTGGTTACATCTATTCATTAATTTTTCCAATGTCATAATCTTCAATCTTCTATTGTTCTTCAATGCATTTAATGTTAAATCAAAGGGATTTTTAATAAAATGATCATTTAATGTAAAAATATGATTAAACTGTCGTCTGTAACAAAACTCATTCAGGTTCATTGTCCTCGTATGCTATTAAAAATATTAAGTATTAAATAATTGGTCTTAAAAACCAATTATTATTGTATTAATTGGACATTTTAATTGTTGAGATGATACCTTTTTATCAAATAGAACTCTAGTTATTAAATAAATGGCATCATTTTTTCAATGCAATTAATATAAGTTGTATTTTCCACTTCTGAGTCTCAAGTAGATCCATTTTCATTCATATATTCGTGGACATGTTCTGTCTGCACTCACTTACATCTCTCGGAAAGTGTACGTGCGCACTCTCTTTACCTACTCAGTAGAGTTTTATTCCTATATAAACCTTGTTTACAATTCTTTCTCTAGTATATCTCGAAATTCAAGAGATTATCCATGTGTATAAATCCTTTGTAAATCTTGTGCGTATTATTTGTGAGGTTAATGAATATGTATTAAGGGAAGAAAATTTATTGTACTATTTCTCTTAATGAATAATAAAATATGAGAAATATCAACCATATGAATGAAGACATATTACAGATTTTTTTTTTTTGAATTAAGAATTATGCATTAATTACGATTTATATTAGAGTTAATTCTTTTTGGATTTTTATCAAGGTTTTTTTCTACTACATTATAATTAACGATTATTAAGAAAATAAAACGACTGATTTAATTTTTTAACAATTCAATTTGAGTTATTCAGAATCAAAGTTTACTATTTCCTTCATTTAAACCAATGCATAAAAGACCAATTAATGAATATGCAGAAAGCTAGTGTGTATATTTAATACAAAATATTAATTCTATTTAAAAGGGCCCTGGATTTTTTTGATACGAACCGGAGCGATCGAAATATCCCAAGATAAATTTCATCATTTTCAGAAATAAAGTTTACTAGGATTTATTTTAATATTGAATTTGGATCAAATTCTCTAATTAAATAATTAAATGGGAGAGACTATTTTCATTTATTTAATAATGAAGAGCGAAAAATTATTCTTATCAATTTTACTTGATGAAAATGTTTTTTTTTAACATAAAACAGCATGTCTGTATTGATTTTTACACTTTTAATATTCATCTCTATTTTATTTTCAACAAAAAAAAATTTCATCTCTAATTTTATTGTAAAAAAAATTTCCTCATCGTCATGTTCCTCTTCTCAAAGTCCAAAGTTTAATATCGATATAATTTTTATTGTTTTACTTTCACGAGGAAAAAAATGACTAGGCATAAAGAAGTTAAATATTGACAATCGTTAAAAAATAAATGTGATGATCATATTCCAGTAACATATTTTATTGGGTCTAATATTCTAAAAGCACCAATGGAACTCGAATATGAGTTTTCTACCTTCTATCGTTTCCGATTCTTAACCTGCATTCTCTATTATATAGAGGAGAATATAAGTAAGAGCAAAAAGGTTTTATTCCATTCTCCAACATCCTCCATAGTTCAATATCTGAGTAATAATTTTAATGAAATTCCAACAGAGCCATGCAGTCTCCGAATTTCAATCTTCAATAAATGACGCCTTGGACCGCGAAAAATTCCCGCGCATAAATCAACTTTTCCTCATGTCCTTCATTTTATATTCTTTGCTTTTCAACCCTTTTTTTATCCTTTTCATTTTATCAAGACATGTCGCAGCTACATTGATCTCTCTTTTTTACCGTTTTTCCGTTCAACCATAAGAGATCATTTTACTTCACTTTTTCTAAAGAAAATTTATGCTTGACATTGTAACATCAGCTGTAAATATTGACTATACTATATTTACCCTATTAATATCTATGCAAACGAGAAATCGATTCTTATGCTATTATCATTTCAACCGTCTTAAGAAAATACGTCTTATCACCATTCATCGATTTATTTATTCTTCTAATAAATATTTACATCCTTATTCTTATGGCTTTTTAAACAGATTCACCCTTAATTACACCAAAATTTATTTAAAGAAATTCTTTTGACAATTTTTAAAATTATTCTTCATTGTTCTTTTCTAATCTTGACTGTTGTGAGTACAATGCGTTCGTCGTAAATTTTTTAGAAAAATTTTTTTCTCGTGAAATATATTTTTTTATCATTATCCTACATTATTAAAAGATGTTGTCTGCACCTTGAAAGAAAAAAAAATTGTGGGCAGAAAAAATACAACAGAGATAAGCAAAAAACTCTTGAAAGTTTGGTCCATAGTATTCGTTTGCCTTCTTGAGATTCCCACTTATAAATCCATGCTGAGAAGAACTCAAAGATGAGACCTTTCTTTTCTTAGATAGTCTATCGCAAGGGTTGGCACGATTTCAAACTGAGATAGACATGCACTAATTTTGAAAGTGGCAGGCGAATTTTTTAGAGGGTGGTGATAGAATATGGGCACAGTATTCAGCAAAATGAAAGAAAAAAAAAGAACGAGAAAAGTAGGAAAGATGTTTTGTCATGCTGTAAGCTTTACAGTGTAAGAAAAAGAATGGAACGTTGATAAGAGAATTGAACGAAAAAGTAGACCGAGTGTCTTGTAGAAAAATAAAGCCTTCGTTAAAATAAAGAAAAGGGAGAGTGTAAGTAAAACGTGAATGAGGCGTTGAAACTGATTGTTGAGCTTCGTTTATATATAGCGAATATTTTTCTCTCTTTTTTTATTTAAAAAAAAAAAGTTTTCACTATTATATCTGACAAGGACAAATAAATAATGGGTCTTATGAAGCAGGATTGACATACATTTCTGTAAATATAGTTTTATTGTCAAAAAATATATTACTCAGAATTATCTTTAATATTTTTCAGCATTTTTTTTCATACCATGTTCTATTTTTAAAACATTTTTTTTTAATGTACTTAATAGAGAAGAGGGTAGGATTATAGATTACTTTTTGTTTTTACTAAATTATATTTTACTCAATTAAATTATCACTAATCTCACTTCTTATATTTTTGTTAATTACCAAGAAGTTATTTTCCAATATATTTAAAAGTTAACTAATGGACCATGCTACTGAATGGGCAATAATCCTACTTTTTACTTTAACAATATAGAACTATTTTATTATTACCATAAAACCACTCATCAATAGTTATCAATAGTTGTTTTACTAAATGGCCCTAGTCTTTTTTGCTCTTCTAAAAATTAAAGAAGTGTCATATTAGGCCATGCTCCAAAATAAAATTAGGTTCTACTTGCCACCGAAGAAGTTGACTAAACTCAAATTTATCAACCAATTAGGGTGTTTGCCAAAGTCTTTGCATCATCCAATGTGAAAATTTTGAAGACATTGAAGAGAAACTGAACGTATTGTTTCAGTCAAAAAGTGATAATTTTTATTGCCAGGAAATTGATGCTCTAAATATTCACTTTATGCAACAACTCAATATAACTAGACATTGACCAAATTATATTTTATTGCTATTTTCAAATTTATAGCAATACATGTTCACAAACCTTTTTTTTGCATCCCACAGCTATTCCCATTGAAAATAAATATCTATTGCATCAGATTATTTTCATATAATCATTACATTTTCAATCTCATACTTTCCTCCATAGTTTTCTTGACATTCCCAAAAACGTAATGTGGTGTAGAATGTCTTAATATGACAAACTTTTATAAAAATAAAATAAGAGTAAGAATAGATGCAAAATATAACTGTCGACAAACCTAAAAATTTTTCAGGCTTCTAAGTTAGGTGAATCAAACAATGTCATGTTCTGAATTCAAAACATTCATTGGCTATCTTTCGTCAGCGTTTTTATACTTTTTCAGATCATGAATGGAATAAAAATAAAAGCGGTGAAATCAAGTGTTATTCTGTCAGCAATTTTTTTCCAAAGATCGAAGAATTTTATTTTTTACCTGACTCAGACTTTTACTTTTATTTTTATTTATTAAAAATTCCCAATGAAAATAGAATAACGATAAAAATAAATTAATCACGATATTTAAATCCGTGGAGAACATGTATCTACAATACTAGAATTGTTTAAATTTATTTTGTCTAGAATAATCATTACATGGATAAATTGGATTAATCAAATACCACAGGAACATTCTTGAATTTAAAATATATTCAAATTTCATGGGTAACAAATTGAAGCAGAATAAATCGAAATTTGTATTTATTTACAATAAAAAAAATTATGCAGTCTCCTGATATTGAAGTGTATTCAATTTACAATGAACATTCACTATGTACATGTCTCAAATGATATATATTCAACTAAACAAACTCAAACTGTGAGTTTGCTAGTATCTATTTACTATTTACGAGGTTCTCTTGTATTTGAACTTGTATTTGAATAACTCTTATTCATATTCTGTTGAATACACAAATAACACTTGTAAAGGATTTGCCATGCTTTGGTACAGATCATAGTTTGTTAATTAGCTCGACAAATAAAATAAACTGAAAAAAAAAAACAAAAATGAAAATTCATATCCAAGTGTAATTTAAATTTTTACAATTATTCACACATTTCAGAGGTATAATTTACGCATTATTACATTTTTATTTATTTTTATAAAATACTTTACTAGTATTCTCATACTTTTAACTTTTTTCCCCCTACTTTCTCGGGGTTTTTAAGCTGCTTAAAACTTTAAGCTCCACGATGTGCGCTACTCTGCGAATTTTATTTAAAGTATTCAGCTAAAAGAATTACAAAAAGAAAAGAAACGAAGTATTATAAAACAGTTCAGAAAAACGAACAATGTCTATCATTAACCATTTTTTGTGTAGCAGATTATTATTAAAGGTACATTATTAACAGACAATAAAAAGACTTTTATTTTAAATGTTAAAAATAAGATGGAATCAAACTGATTTTATTTATCATCAGTATAACTTTAGAAAATAATTATCGATGTTTCATATTTAAATAATTTTCAACACAAACTTCATTAAAATGTGAAGCAACTCTCTTGATAACGACTACACTGTATCGTATTTTTTACGTTCAAGTTTCATCGAGCGTAAAATTTCAGAGTTTAGTAAAAGAAAAAGGTCGATATAGGGGTGAATTCAGTTGCAACGATGGGTAGATAGACTTTGTAAGAAAAGTGAAGAAAAAGTGGGCATACTGCCAATATAAGACTGAAACGATAGAGATGTGATGAAGGAAAAAAAGGGGAGAGTCAAGTTGGCAGAGTGAGCGGATTTAGGGTGAATGGGTTGATTGATTGAGCATGCTTGTATTGTTTCAGGAGGAAGCTGAATCGACGTAACGATCCACACCAGGATGGCCAGTTGGCCGTTGAGAGCTGCGCTCCTGTCCAGTGCCCTTATCCTCGTTCATGGTAAGTCGCTTAATTTAAAGGTCAAACTTGATACCAGTTCTCTTCGATAGTGGCATTAAAACTTTCACTTCCCTTTTGAGTAGTACGGGAAAAAATTTTTAGTGACTTGGATCAAGTTTTGGAGTACTACTCTTGCTCTAATAAAATTCTTTTTCAATACTTTATCAATTGAATTATTCAACTTTTGGTTTTTTTTTTTTTCATGTAACTTTTGATCGAATCAGTAGAACAATACGTCCATGATTATTTTTGGAGAAGATTATGTTAAAATATTGAATTTAAATAGATTGGAAGTGAAGCACTGGATTTATTTATCAACATTATTTGCTTTTTAACTTACCATTAGAGAATTATTGTAATGACATTCATAATTTTATTGTATCTTTACGTTTGGAGATATTTAAAAGCATATAAGAACGTTTACAAATATATGTACGTACGTACGAGTATACGTACGTATGTCAGCTTTTTTTCCACTGGAAATATCGACTCCAGACTTATTTCATTCGAAAGATAATACAATGAAGAAAATCTGAAAGTATTTATAAATAAATTGATTATAAACAATTTAAAAAAAACGATATGACAAAATTATGAATTGCAATACATCTATAAAATGTAAATAGATAAGATTTACACACAATAGGAAGATCGTCATGTGGGTACAAAATGCAGCCAGAGATGATTATTATAATGGTATTGGATCGATAAATAAATTTAAAAAAAATACTATAAATGAAATCCCCCGTGAAATTTGATACAAATCCTAATAGATGAGATCATTTATCCATCACCACTTTCCACTAGATTTCCAATTTCATTTACAGAAGCCACGTAATGAGAGATTGGTTCCAATTAATAGTACCATTACCCATTCTCTAGTGGATTAGTTAAGCTCTTAATTGTATCGGTTTATTTATTTATTCTTCAGTACGACAAACAGAGTCCAGAACTTTCACCACTCATCTTACATTTTCCGTTTATACTATTGGACCTCCTTTTAACTCATCATCATTAACGTTGAGCTCATTTCCTTCCAACAATATCACGCGTCATTTACCAAAGTTTCTTCAAAGTCGTTTGCTTACCTCATCCAACCTCGAAGAAGGTTTTCTCACCTGGCTTATTCTTGCTTAACTATCTCGAAGAAATAAAAGCTCAGGAAATTAGAATTTCACGTTATTGCACGAGAGAGTCTTTATGAAAACTTTTCACTCCACTTCACTCACTTGTCGAGAGACAGTCCCAAGGGAGTGTATCACATAATCTCTCTACTCTTGATTTTTTTAACAACCTCCTGCTATGAAAACTCTTTCAATACCTTCTTTTGATACTAAATGTTTTGTGTTTGTTTTTCACATGATGAAAATCGATTTCATTCAGAATAATTTATTCCTTTGATTCTATATTTCAAACACTTTTAGATGTATTTCATTTAATGAGTTATGATATTTTAAAAAAGGTGTTATTATTTCTTGAAAAATTTATTAACTTCAATTTTCAATGTATTTTATTCACTGTAAATTAAATTAGTTTTATAATACTTTTTTCCATGAATTTTGAATAAAATTCCTTTTTAAAAAATTGATATTAAATTTTAACAAAATGTATAAAATAAAAAATAATGGAAAAAATTGTAAAAAATTTAATTAAAACAGTGCTTGAAAAAAAAAATTATATTTTTCTTTCATACTTTAAATAACTGTTTCCAAAAATAACCAATCATAATATCCTAAAATTATGAATAATTAAAACCCCTGAGATGAGTAATAAATGTAAATAAATGTTTTTATTATTTCATGTGAATATTCAATATTTTTTTTAATGTAAATAAATTCAAACTTTTACAGTATGGTAATTTATCAGACTGGAGCCGTATGACGGTTGGAAAGTTGAAAATTTTCAACTCGGACTCGAGTTCCACGTGTGACAAAATACACGGCTGCTGAGAATGGGAGGAATCATGGGAATAGGAGTTTATAAAGTTTTAACACAAACGAGATATTTTACGCGCTATTTATCTCAACCCTCGAGTTGTCCATTCGAGTATTATTACATCACTCTAAATGTTTTTTATTATTCCAGTATAGTTTATAATTTCAGTTATTTTCTCCATACATATTGCTCCTCTCTCAGTCATAATTCATCGTAAGAACATTTTTTTTTCACCATCAACATTATTTTATTCAATAAAACAAATACAAAAATTCATCATTTAAAGTTTTTATATAATGGAAAGTGATTTGTTCAATGAAGACCGAAGAAAATTTAAAAGTTAAAACAATAAAATCAAATAAAATAGTGCACGAGATGAACGTGTTTAAAGTGAAATACAAACTGAAGCGTGAAACATAAATATTATTTCAAAAATAAAAAAAAGGAAAATAATAATAAATGTTTTTGAATCCATTAAATTAGCATTTTAATTCATTTTCTTCACTTAAGAGAAACTTTTAGTCTGAATTAACTTTCCAGCATTTAATAAAAAAAATTTTTCCTTCCTGTGTACAAAAAATAGCAATACTTGTAGTTTGTTGAAAGCACTTTTGAAAATATATAAATGCAAAAAAGTAAAAAAAAAATTCCTTAAGCAAGTAACGAAGTAGAAAAAACATGTTCAGACTTGAAAAAGAAAAAAAAAACGACAAAAAAAAATGTAAAAATGTCATTCACTGCGAAAGAACGAACCATCCCTTGAGATTCATTTTCACTATACAGCATGGTAGGGCAATAAAAGTGAGAGCTTGTCTGTAGAATCTAACGATAAGGCTAGGTGGTAAGAAAATAACGTACCCGCGAGGCTGAGCTAGTGGCACCTTGGAGAAACATAAGTGAGAAAGAAACAACCTTAAGCAGGAGATGAGCATTGAAGTGAGAAAAAGCTAGAGATTACAGAGGTAGGTCGACGACAGTAAAGCTCTCGCTTCGTGGCGTGGTTTCTTAAAGATGCGGGGCGCACTTGTTGCGCGGAAAGACGAAGTTAAGGGAAACAGGGCGGCGAGAGGAGCCATACGGAGAAAGATGGATCTGCAGGAAGGTTTGGGTGAGAAAAGAGACAAAAAAGTCGTGAGGAAAATGTTGGTGAAAGGTGAGGAAAAAACATGGAAGGGAAATCGGTCGTAAAAAGACGGAAAGGATGCAGAGAATTAAATTGATTCTTTTATATTAGACTCTTATCCAAGTATTTCCTTCTTACTTATTGACTAGAATTTTCTTTTTATTTTTTTGTTCATGTGACTTACTAAAAAACTTTTGTTATATGACTTGGATTATTCTTTTTACATGCTCCGAATACCTGATTTTTTTTCTCAAATTAGATCAGTCTAATTTTCCCTAGAGTCAGCAGATCGATGTGTCAGTTCAGTTGGATAAATCAGCGAGCTATTAAAATTATGAATAAAATGATGAATCTATTTTTCAATGTTGATTTAAAAGAATTTTTTGATTTATTATTTATTTTTTTTTTCAATTAAATATCTTACAAGTCATTGAGATATTACTTAATGATGTAGATTCGAGAAATAGAATTATTTATTGAGCTTTAGCTCTTTTTGATGATTATTTACGATAAAAAATACCCGCGTTTTCTGATAAATTGAACAATCAAAGTACCATATTGATTTAAATATCAATTATCAAACGAGTACACTGCACTCATTTGATAAGTGAATATTTTAACTTAATAGAGCAATGCATTTTACTAATTCAATCAGTGATATTTTTTTCTGATCGATTTAACTATACTCTACCATTTTTCATAACATTTTTTCCTTTTAAAATTGACTCTGAGTTTATTTATTTAATTCTACCAGTCTTTTCATTGATTTAAATTCAAATTTAAGCAAAATTAAACGTCATTATCAAAAATGAATAAATGCATTAAAAATATTGGATTTCCTGAATTTAAATTTATTTTTAAAAATTAAATAATCACATTAAAATAATAAAAAGAAAAATGTTGATGCTTTCAGCTTTTACTTAGAGATGTTTTTTCAGTCTTTGTATGCTTTTATCAAGAATAATATAGAGTATGTGAATTTTTATTTTGCAACTCGTCACACTTATTATTCATACAAGTAACTCCAAGACTCGTTGAAACCCATATTCAAATTTTAAAAAAAGTCTCGACCAGTAAATAATTCGATTTGAATAAATTTCCTCACCATTAATATTCACCACAACATTCAAACAATAATCGATAATTGAATACCTAATAAATCGTTTTATTACCACCAATAACTCAGTGGATTATTATTATTCTTCAATGGCACAACAGTGACACCACATAATAACAATATCAAGCATCAACCTCCAAGCCTATTTAAAAGTATAAAAATCATCGCCAATGATAAAACTGCTTGAAAAGCTCGAGTTTCATCATAGCACTGAATTAAAATAGTAAAGAGAAATAAGCTGTTCAACTTTCAACCAACTACTTATCTTCTACTCGAGCTTATACTACTTTAGCACACAATAACCTGCAAACTTAAACTCTTCAGGAGTCCTCGACGCCACTATATTAACCTTCTGTTTGTCTATAACTATAGATCATAATGAAATTATCAACAAAAAAAAATATTGTACTAACAAGGAGACAGCAAGGGTGTGGGGTATCACTACTTCGTCATTGTGCCTACTGTTTGAAGAAATGAAATTTGATAATTTGTTGAGAGATTGCAATACCTTTTCGACTTTAATTCGTTGTTGAACAAAAAATTAAATAATGTATTCTTCTAATGGAAAATTCGCATGTAGTTAATATTAAATGCAATTTAACATATCAAGAGTGATCTTTAGAAATGATCAAATATGCCTGGTATGGATCAAAACTATCTGAACATCGAAAAATATTCATGAGCATCAACAAAGTCTGTGTGAGGTAAGAAAAGAGATCTTGTTCTTGTAAAAAAGCTACATTTATTTGTAATGCAAGTTGTCGACAAAATAGGTGTTTTTCTTAAATGAATTAGCAATTTTGTTGCTACTCTTCTCTCTAGTCGGTTGAATATTTTACTTCTGGGGAGCTTATTTACCTCCTCTAATGTGACATGTTGCATTGGACGTTGGATTGTTAACGCGCCTCGTTAAGTGCAGTACGTGGCTATCACAAATTAGGACGCCCCTGGGCTTGCGCAAGCTCGTCACACCGGAAATCTGTCGTGCCGTTCTAGCACATTATTGATTTTGAGATTATCGTTATCTTCGTGCTCTACATATTAAACAGGAATATTGTCATTCTCATCTACATTTCATTTTACTTCACACTTTGAATTACTAAAAATGATTTTAAACTTCGATTTATTCTCTTCTATTGTTAACAATTTCTTTTTATTGTTATTTTTTTCCTCTTTTGTTTTTTATTCTTCTTTGAGATATTTATCTTCTTGAGTTCAATGATATTTAACTTTATACCAGAAAACTCCATTAAATTTTTTCTAGCAAGAAATGTCTTGGATTCAATGTAGAGTAGCTGAGAATCTCATAAATTTCTTTTTCTTTGCATCGTCAGTAGATTTTCGGCAAATCGCCAAAGCTTTTCCATTTACGTAAAGTATGAAGAAAAAATAGATTAAAATCAGGATATTGGTAGTAAGTTAAAGATTTGAAAATAGTTGACAGGATTTATGTTTCTATCAATGTGGCTATTGTAGGTATTATAGTAAGCTTCATGGATTCAATTTGCTGATAAAAAAAATTAATTTACTAATTGTTATTGGAAATGGTATATAGAGGAGAGCTTGGTAAGGTCATTTCAATTGCAAAACTTGCCACAAACAACCAACTTTATATAGTAGTATTGAAATCAATTCTCATAAAAGCAATCAGTCTTTTAATCACAGTTTATTCAAGTTGATCTTTGATATAAAAGCTATTCTTAAGAAAGCATGGACTTAATCAAGATTCAGACAGTTTATACAAAGAAAAAAAAATTATAAACTGTTTTTCTATCATCAATTGTCAGAAAGTTTTATTTATTTTTGAAAATAGATTCGGAGAAAAAAAATTACTCTTTAGAATGAAATAGTCAAAAAAGTTTCACGTATTCTAGGCTTACTAGAAATTGAATTGGAATCTGAGAAAAATTGAATCTATGAAATGGAGATTGAGAGCTTACTTTCGATGATGTAGAAATAAGATTTCTAATAAGACTTGATACTTGGAGATGATAGAGTTTATGTCATATAATAAAAGAACAAAATGTTTCATGCAAATGATGAACCAATATGCAATCATAATTAGTTTAGCATAAGATTCTTGATCATTTATGATTACTCAGCTATAATCTTATAATAAGATCACCATTGCTGGACATCTAGATCATTGCTTGACATCTGGATCATTGTTGAAATACTTTTGGACAGTTTTATGATCCAGGGTAGTTCTAAAACTGCCATAAAATAATCCAATAATGGTATAGATGTCAACTAATAATAACCTCATCTAACAGTTCCATGGAAATAAAATATTTAAATCAGGACTTTTTTGGAGCATACAAATCAACTTAGAAGAAGCTCCACTTTTTGATCATAGACCAGAGCATAACTGGGTCAGAATTCCTGTGAAGGTGTGAATATTTCTCTTTTAGCAATTAAAAAATATATTGAATTACTCAATTGAAAGACGTCTTGATGATAAATTAGATAGACTATGACGAGAAAAAAAATATATGAACGAATAAAAACATTGAATGACATGACAACAGCAGACAGGAATCAGAAACAAAATGGACAACGAGAGTCAAGCCAACATGACGTTTACGGCGACCCACTTACTCACGGGACATTGAGAAAAATAAACGAATCCACGGGTTAGTCTGACTGTTTTAACCGGGAATGCGTAAAGAATATTTTTTCATGTAACAAAGGTAGACCAAGTGAGTGGAGGTAATAGAATGCAATATTGGGGATAAAAATAGTAGAATAAAAGGAAAACCATTGGAGATATTTTACTCTCACAAACTGATTTGAAGCAGAAAAGTTTTCGCGTGCAGGTGAATAAAAAAGAGCTAGAAAAAAAAAATGAAAAAATAGATAACTCGAATGAAAGAATATGAAGTACATTTCGTGAGTAAGACACCTCTCTTGGACCTCTTAAAGGAGTAGAAAACACCTGACCCAACAGTAGCAGCAGTAGTAGAGCTTTCTTTTCAGTTTTCCTCTTCTTTTCTCTTTCTCCACTTTCTTAGTCTTCATGCAGACATGAGAAAAACTTGGAGCTACCCTCACGTATCGTCAATCTCTGCGTGAAACCTCTCGCAATTCTCAGAAAAGTGTAGAGAGTCTTTTCAGTATTTTTCATTGCTTCTTATGATATCTTGGTATAGGTTTCACGTACGAGTTATAATTCACTGGTGTATTAGTCTGGAAAGTTTTTCAACCGTGCTAATAAAATTCATTGTCTTGATATCAGGTTGGAAAATAAAATGAAGAATTTGTGGAAATTAAAAGACTTTGTTTAAAGTTGAATCTTCCAAGAATAAATTCATAATTAGACGGTGGACGTTTTTTATGTTAAATAACAGGTTGAATAATAATTGCATGGAATTGAATTTTAATTGGTGAAAAGAATTAAAATACAAGCTCGGAAAATTTCATCAATTAAATACCGACTTGGCCACAATTTCCATCCAGTTCTGTACCAAGCCTCGAAAGCTTTCATTTTCATTCCGTCGTTTTATATACACACTATTTTTTATTAACGAGAGTTCAGAGTCTTTTAGATGAAAGCAATGAAAACTCTGGTGACTGCATGATCTCGTTTGATCAGACTTTCAATCGGTCGCTAACCGCGTGCAGTTCTTTTGACATGGAAATTTGAAAAAAAGGATTTCGACAGGAAAAAACTAAACATTCTCGACTCTTTCGTTGACTGTCGGAATATTCAGTTATGAATAAGAGTCGTCAAAAATGGAGAAAAAACACTTTTATAAACGACTCAGTAATCAACTCGGTGCAATGAACGACAAGTATGAAAGAAGAAGGAAAAAGTGATGACTGTGCTCATGCTTTGTTAAAAATTCTTGTGCACTAAATGTCAACTCGACTCTTGAGACATTGTTGATTGATTCAAGAAGTCGTAAAGTTTCAATTTGAATTAAGAAGATTTTTTTTTTATTTTACATTTAACATCTCTTTGTTTTTCAAAGTTTATTGTTTACATCAACACAAAGAAGTGAATTTAATTTTAATAAAATATCATATTTGTTTTTAAGACAGCAATTATTATTTTTTCCAAGTCTTTTTGTTATTTCTAAATACTTTTATGATATTTGCATAAAGATCAGCTTGGAAAAATTAATATTCATAAGAAGATATGGCGTTTTATTTACATAATTGAATATTACATCTGTTGAATTATTCTTACACGTAATTAATTATTTTTTAATGCTTCAAGTTTTTTTATTTTTATATCAAGTATTAAGTAAACTTAATGAAGAAAAACAGTTGGAGACTTTAGCTTAATAATTATGAGTATATTAATAATTATTAATAATTTTCTTCACATTTTAATCACTCGCCAAAGTTAAATTATTTAAGTACGCCTAAATTCATTTACTTTAGCCTCTACAAGATACATCTAGAAGAGTCTGAAAGCCACCACCATAATGCCACAATACAATAGAATTAAACGACTATAGTCAGAGAAAACAAAGGCTGTACTCCGGAGATTAATTGTTGGAAACTTTATAATTCAATTTTTAAAATATTTCACGACATTATGAGCTAATTGCTAATCTTAATAAAATATTTTTGCCAGTTTTATTAAAGGTGTGATTATTTATCGCATATTCATAAATAAAACTAGGCTGACTTGACCAATATATGGATAAATTAAGTGCACCTCTTTTAGACACACCCAAAAATTAATTATTTTTTTTCGGGTATCCTAATGAAGAACAGTATTGAAAATAATTTTTTCTTCTATTGATAATGATTTTTTAAATTTTTGTTCATCTTTTGGGCCTAATTGTCCATCTATTAGCATGTTTACCCTTACTAGAATCTATAAAAAATTGCACAATAAAAATTGTTTATCATTTTCTGCTCAATAAGAAGTCGGGAAATAAAAATCTAAAATAAATCTTTTAAAAAACACCATGAATTCAAAAATATTCATATAAGAATGATTTCAAACAAAAATTTGTCATTTTGATTTCGAAATGGACATGTTTATTTCAGTTAATGTTCATCCGAAGTTACAGAAACGAAGTCATTTGTAATGAAACTGTCAAAACGTATCTGAAAAATTAGAATCGACATTCAGTGCACTCGACCACAAGTTTTATACTCTGCAGTTACAAAGTTATAAAAGTACTTCCTTCATAAATTCCCCATCTCACTGGAACCCTTTTGAATCGAACACCACTTCGAGTGTGACTATGAGTCTACCATGCTGCCGTCACGACAGTCTTTGTGCTCTTGAACTCACTAATTGAGCTTGTGAACCTTCCACTTCTCTATCTTTTTTTTCCCTTCTTTTCTATCTTCTCATCCGAACGTTCCAACGACAAAGTTCTGATCTTTGCCAATTGAGTAATCAACGTCTAAAATGAATGTTGGAATATAGAAAAAGAAGGTATAATGAACGAAAAAAAAACAAAATTATTACTTTTGAAAGTATTCAAGCGAAAAGAGGTTTTCGAGTAGATTTGATGAAACAGAAATACTAGCTGATAATTAGGTATAATATTCAATTGCAAATTGCATTTATGACGTGTTTGAATTTCAAATGCTTTGCTTAAAATAAAAGTAGTGTGTACTTGGGTTAATATTGATATACATAAACAAGTAAATAGAATTTGTGATAGGTATATTATATATACATAACGTATGTACAAAGGATTCTATTGAACTCTTTCTCTCGAAACTCCGATCAGTCACACTCTATTGTTCTACAGTTCTGCGGCAATTATACATCCACACGAGTATTTACGATCGCACGTCACGCAGTTGCAAAGCATCATGAGCCCACGTCCCATGCATGTACCGAGAGAAATGTACAGCTGAGTTTCCCGTTTATTGGTAAATTCGTGTCAAAGCGAATATATCGAAAATTATGACCTGTTTGTGCAGTCATATTGAAATGCAAAATTAATTTCAAAATTTCAATTATTTTATTCTACAGAGCTTTAATAATATGATTATGTTCATTTTATAATAATCGTCATCACCATAACAATCGAGAATTTGTAAAAAAAAAAAATACATAAACGTTGGTTCAATCCACTTTGTGGATATTAATAAATGCACATCGATAACAAATTATTGATGAATAATTAGTATTCAGTATTTATGATGCTTCAGTATGTTGTAAAGACACTTCAATCCGTTTTTCAATAAAACTATTGTTATTTATTCGGAATATTAATTTAATAATTATTTATTTTAATAATAAATAAGAGTAAAGGTAATGAATGTATTTATTGTAAATGTAAATATGCCATAATTAATTCAAAAAAAATATCAATTACCTCATAGATGTTAAATTTGGTGTTATTTTAGTGGTCTTAGTGATAATATTATAACTATTTGTTATTTTAGGATTATTAATTAAATACAAATTATATGGATCATGTGAGGATAAGTTTATGTGAAGCTATATGTGAATCATAAAAGAGGTATTCAATTGAATATGTGCAAACAAAGTTTTTAGCAAATTCTAATACAAAATATGACAAATCTCCATGTTTGAGGAATCAATATACCTGATTTTGAAATTCTAGAAAAACATTTTTATTAAAAATAAGCGAACTTCTTCTATCCTACATTCATTTCCTTTAAATAAATTGAATAATTGGTCAAATAAAACTTTAATTAATTTATAAAATATACGGTTAAGAGAACGCGGGAACATTCTAGACAATTACTAAAATATATTTTGTTGAATAAATTATTTTTTGATCATCATAAGTAACCATCAGAATTGAATTTCTAAAAATATCACTATGTCAATTCTACAAAAATATTTTATTGCGACCATTCGAAATTTTGTTAATTAAAAAAAATATTACTTGTTAATAGATAAACTTTTATCTCAGTGTGTTAATTCAAAGGATAAAAAATTCTGTATGTAATTTAAAGTACAAAATCAAATAATTTTTTCATTTTATTATTCACGAGGATTTGAGGTAGAACTAGATTCTGCACGATTACCTTCGATTCATAAAGCGTGTTTCAAAGGCCAATAAACTTCCTGTCTTTCATGCCAACAAAGAAAGCTTCACTTGCTCTCTCAGCATCTAGTATGATTTACATACCTAGAGGGCTCTGTGTAGCAGACAGAGAGGGATGAAAATCTCAATGGTGGTGTTAGGAGAGGGGTAGAGAGTTTCGATCGTCACCCTCGCACCTCTCCTGCCACATTTAACGCCGTTCCGGCGAATTTAATTCGCCCGACGTTTTGCGGTGGGATTACGTGCTTCGAGTTTTCGACCCTCTTATCCACCAGAGGATGAAAAGATTTCGCGTGGTCTGTACTCGCTTCAGCCCCACACTTTCTTTATGTTGCTGAGAAGAGTGCAGTGGTGGTTATAAAAAAAAAGTGAATGGAGGGGTGAGAGTGAACGAAAAATCGGCAAACAAATGACTAAAATGACGATACAAAATAGATTGAGGGAAAAAATCAAACAAAATGAAACAAAGGTTGAAATGATTATTACGAAGTAGGGCTCTGACTTGTCTATAGTTTAATTGGGTGCAAAATTATTTCCGATGCAATACGTAAATGCGACGGTGAAGTAATCACCGTAAAAGCATATTCAAAAGAACTCTATTCATCATAAAACAACCCCCTTTTTTCACCCACCTTTTTCGCCTTTGTATATATTCTAGGAAATCTGTCCTCTTCTACGCACCAGCTGCTTCATCATTTTTCCCTCAGCTCACTCCTCATTCATCAGATGTTTCAGAATAAATATGTTCGTGTATAAATTCAATACTTGACTCATGTTACAATAGATGATACATCTTTTTAATCCACTTATTTCTCAGTCATTTTTCACTAATCATTGTAATTGGTGTTCTTGAAACTTTGTGAATAAGCTACTTCAATGAGGATTTTCAGTGATTAAGTTATTGAACAGGATCAGAGCATAGACAGAATAAGAGAATAAACTAAAATAGTTTAGAACTATGGTGCTGATGAATTATGAAGCTATTATAACTCTGATTAAAGTCATATTTGAGATGGAAGAGACTAATAATACTTATCTTAATTATTGTGTTGCATTACTTCGACAACTAGACCCTTCATCACTTCTATACTTACTTCTTTCTTACAATCACTTTTTTGATGTGCAGTAAGTGGATTTATTAACTATAACAAGATGGATGAATAATGAAAAAAGAGATTTTTAAAAATTTTTTTCAAGCTTTATAATTTCCTTGAAGTTGTTCATGAGGAAATTGTAGTCTAGAATTTTTTTCCTATTTTAGACCTTAATTTTCAAGCTAACACTTTTAGTAAAATTATACAAAGCAAGGTTGTAAACATAGTTTTCAAGATGACTTAATTTAGAAAACATGCTTTGTTCAAATTTTTTCGTTTATAATGAAATAATAAATTTAATTTAAATAAAGTAGAACAAGGTATTTCTTGATAAAGAATTTTTATGTCACAACTGATACTCTTCTTGACATTTTATCTAAGAGAGTTGGATGGCAATTCTTATCAACCTAACAACTGATGACTCTCATGAAACATAATCTTTTATACATACATTTCAACCCTTTTACATCCAACATTAAATATTGATACTTTCTGACATCAATATGTTCATCAGTATAGTTTTATTTTTGTCAAAATCCTATCTTCTTAGTCCTAGAAGTATCATGAATTACATCATAGTTCAATACAACTGATGTAATAAAACCTTCCATTAGTTATAAAGAATCGATAATCAATATATTTTTATTGAAGTAAAAATACGAGTATCGATCAATTACTATCCTCAGTCAAGTCTTGAATGAATGACAGGTCGTCATTTATTGAAGCAGAGTTTTTTTCGAAACTCTATCACATAAATTTTCCTCCAAACGAGTGAAAAAATATTTTAAAAATTCAATAACTGAGATAAAACAGCACAAAATAATTTTATTTTTACTACATCTTTTTTTATTCTGTTATCAAGACTCCTTTCTATCAGCATCAGCAACAAATATATATTTATATTTAAAGTTGAATTGAAAGATTGTTGTTGAAAGAGAAAGTAACAAAACTCTCATTGAAATTTACTATTACATCAGACAAGTGGCTTCATAGTCTGTAACTGAGAAATTAATGGAGCTAATCGACACCTAACTACTTCTATCCATGGACCATGACTAAGGGATTGATTAAAGGACACTGCAGTATAGAGAGCAAACCTCTTCTGAGAAGAAAGGATTCTAGTTTGGTGTTGCATTGTGCTATTCGATTAAATTCAGCCTCAAGGATCTGCAGCTGCTAACACTTCTCATGTGGAATAGAAAATAAAGCAAAGAAGAAAGAAAGGTGACATGAAAAAAAAGGAATGACACTTATTTCTTGTATATACAACACACAAACTCTCACCAGTTGGGTGCGAAATATCGAGAAAAATTTCTCACTTGTTCGCTGTTTACCATTAAGGAATAAAACCCTCGTTCTTCATTGTTTTATTTTTCATGCTCTATTCTCTTCGAAAAATGACAATATTATCTTGATGTTTGAGCAAATACTATCTTGATTGATTTCAATATTATTCACTACAGGCAGTAGTGGATGAAAAATGTTTTTCTTAAGAAAGTAAAATATTTCTAAGTAAGTCTAAATAATTAAAACTGATACATGTGATGCAGAGTAATATTAATCAAGAGAAGAGCTACATAAAGTATCTAGTTTCATTTACTTATTAAAAATAAAATAAAAACGATCATTTAATCACCTAAAAGACATCTAGAATTATCAATCATATATTTTTAATTAAGAATATTTCTATCACTTTGATAATTAAAAATTATATATTCTGATTGAAAATTATCTGGATATAATTATAAAAACTTTTTTTTCTAGATCATCATCAGCAAGAAAGACATTATTTTAAATATTTCAATATCATCTCTTGGATTATTTTCTAAAGAAACTGCTTCAAGATTGTTCCAAAGCTTTCAAAATATCATCTTCAAAGTCTAGTATCCATCTGAAACAGATTACTATAAACTTCATGGTGGATTAAAATATGATACGATGGCAGCTTTGCAGTAAAAGACCAGAAATTGATCTTATACACATTGGAAGTCCATTTGAAGTTTGCAGTTGTCTCACATGACAAACTTTTAGGTGGGCTTTTAGAGTTTCCACCACGAGACTTCAAGTTCCAAACCCTACTGCTGATGAAATATTTCACTGATGAAATTAAAATAAATGATCATCTTGGGTTGATTAATTTCCCTAAGTACTCATGAATAATTTTATTTTAAGAAAAATTGTAAGATAAAATATTGGAAAAATCGATGATCATCTGATAGTATAGCAGAATAATTAATATATTAGAGTCAGTGAAATGATAATTTATCTGAAATGGAATTTTTCAGTAGAACATTTTCGATTAAATCCCCAACCAATAGACCGTGAAATTACACTTCATCAAATCCCAGGAGCATCGATCGCAATAGCGTCGCGTCAATTCAACCGGTTCAATTTATATACAGATTGTGTTTTCAATGAAGAACCAAGTATCCTAGATAGTTAGGATAGACCAAGAGTAGGGCGAAAGTTTGCTATCCAGAATGAGATCTTGGTTGTTATAGAGTGTCTATGGGATATCGACACATCTAGGCCACAGATTGACTGCAGGTCCATCGATGCCATTTAACCTATCTGCTTGCATTTATTGTAGAAGAGTAGTAGTTGGGCTTCAAGTCTCTCTACCTCTTCTAGCGCACTATGTATATTATTTGAAAGCTCACGAGATTGGTTTTGGTATACTGGCGTAACGTTAAGTTCGCTTATCATAATAGAATCTCGGTCAAAGGACATTGGAAAGGGTGATCAGAGGAGTAATAGAGAGAATGAACCTAAGAGCTATGGAGTATACATAGCCATCGTTTAGTTCTGTTAGTTGGGATGCTGCTATTGACGTCCACCGTGCATCCCTGGACAAAAGACAAAGCCTATAATCATCACATTGATTTACGCGTGACGAGAGAACTCGTCAAGGCGTTCAGGTGCATACCATCAACCCATTATTTGCATGGATCGAACTTTCAACCAACCGCACGTTTTATATGCGAGGCTTGCTTATTACTCTGAGTAATGAGTTCTCTCTTTGACCCAGCATTATTCATTTTTTCCATATTTTTTTTAGCTAACGTTTGAAGACTGCAGTATAATTAAGAAACAATTTTCAAAGTTCAATCGTAAAAATGAGAGTTTTAAATATCGACTAATTACTTTCTTACTATTTCTGTGGAGAAAGAAAGTTCCTTTAATTACCTATTTTATAATCATCATCCTGATGTTAAAGATAATTAATATTCTGCTCATACTTTTGTGTTATCACTTAGAAATGATCAATTGACATTTTGTTAATGTAACAAAAAATTTACCAAGATCTTTATTCCTAATTTACTAGACTTCTATGATTATCAGTTTGAAAAATTTTATCAATTAAAAGGAATATTATTTAAAACGCTTCACTGAGCAAAGGAAATTTAGAAAAAAAATTAAAGCTCATTAAAAGTAGTCAATTCAACTCTGAGAAAGAATTTAGTTTTACCAAAAAACATTTAATTCTAACAAATGAAGTTCATTCTAGATCTTTTTTTAATGAAATCCTTTTTTTAGTTTACCAACTCAAAGCTACAAAACAGAAAAGTTTGGAATTAAGGAAATAAAAAAGACTCATTTTAAAGCCCTTTTGTAGATTTATCAAACATTCAAAAGTCAAATAAAATTTTTGCCAACTTCACATTTTATTCATCTATATTTTATCAACACAATAGAGAATTCTAATTAAAAAGCAGTCTATCATATTTTGACAGTGTTTAGACATTGATAATTAGCGATTAATCTAATTAGTTAATTGTGAGAATAATAAATACATTAATTGATCAAAAAGCACGTGACGTAAATGAGATATATACGGTAATGATTATTAATGAATACTGTTGCTTATATCGTTATGTTGACTATTATAATTTAGGTCATCGTATACCATTGATTTATCCATGTTACCTTAGATCCCTATATACCATCATGGAATCTAACTGAACGTTTAGGCCAACCAAATTTGTGCTCGGGGTATAAACAGCCAGACAATTAACCCATGCTTCCTACTGGCCAACTGATTGATCGCTAACCTGCCTTAATCCCACTTGGAGTTAGCCCAGTGTGCTCATAAGTTCAACGAGGTAATTTATTCATTTTGGAGATTGGGATCATGTATTAACATTTATTCATTTTTTAACATTAGCTAAAGGGCAAATATCGAGAACACATTTTAATTACCTCATCGATTATCTGTTTAGTACAAATTGTTTTTATGAAAATTACTTGACGGATGTAGAATAAATAACTGAGAAGATGGACAAACAATTAAAATTCAATTCCAATTTTTGTTAAAAGCATTTTATATTTTTTATCAATCAGGCATTAATTTGGAAAATAAACAATACTTTAGTGCTTTTAAATGATTATTTTTGTAGAATTTTGTCTCCATTGCAGATTTCAAATTTGAAAGTATTTTATTTCAATGTACTGACAGTGTTTTTAGATAACGTCATCCATTTGACCATCATCCCTGTACAGCAATGGTGCAGGAATGGACAACAGGGTCAAGATTGACCATCAATTGATGTTATCATCTAGCCATGACCTGGTCGAAGATCAGTTATGGGTCTAGACATTATATAAAAACACTTTTAGTGCATTGAAATAAAACATTACAATCAGCATCTTCTAGATGTCTTTCATCTGTTGGTCTACTTATCCTACACTTTAAACTATTTAATGGAAGTTTCTCTCTGAATTCACTTATTTCTGTTTTGCTTCTAATTTTTCTTTAATTACTCTACACAATGACTGCTATTTTCCCCAACTAAAATTTCCTAATGGATCTTTTATTAAGCAAATTATATATTTTTTTTACTTTATCACTAACTATTTTATATTTAAAATAAATATTAAACAAATTTCAGAGTTTAAATATTTATAGTAATTTTTTGTTGTTGATAAAATCATAAAATGATGATACAATTCTAAAAAAAAAATAACCCAAACAAACTTTTTAAACTAGTTTTATTGCTTTTAGGCTCTTCCTAACGATTAAACTCTCTGGTTTTTGGCTGATTTAACGCTTACGGTGTTGTATCGATTTAAATATCAATTATCGAATTAGCACATTTCACTAATTCGATAAGTAAATATTTTGGGCGTACGAGGGTTGTCAGGGGAAGTTTTCCAACCTAATCCCCCTTAATACAGTCAGCTAAAATTAATTTTTATTTTTATTACACAAGGTGTTAATTTGATCACGAGGTATTTTATTTCTTATCAACTGTAACGCTTTCTTCTATTCAACTCCTATTGTCTCTTATTCCCTATAAGTTATCTCCAGTTACTCACCTATCTTTTTCTCATTAAGATCCTAGATCTTATCAAACAACTTTCGTATTAGAATAGTTTATTTAATTAATTGTATTACCTTTCAGCTCGACTGATCTTGATCTCGTGCTATAGATTTTTCTTAATTGATCCTCAAGATTAAATTTAGCGTATTTATTGAGTTCAAATTCACCCCTAATTTCATTATTTTTCTTCATTTAAGACTAGAAAGTATTTGACAATTAAAAAAAAAAAGAGTGAGCAAATAAAAAAAATAGATTCGATAAGTTTGTTTTTTTGTTCGCGCTTGAAACTTTGTTGGAGTTTACTTTAATTTACCCCAATTAATGTTATGCCCTAGTTGCTGCATCTAAACGATCTGTTTTGATATTATTCGAGTAGCAGAAAAACATTTAAATACCAGTCCACTTAATGATATTGATAAGTAATGAGCATAATATGTGAATAGTTAGGTAGAAGAAGAGAACCCTGTGGAGACCACCCACCAATCAATATCCACTCACACCCTTTGCTGGAGGGTGGCAGAACCCGAGCAACCAACGCCATTTGTCCCACACTACATTCTCTCTCTCTCTCTCTCTCTTCCCTGTTGTACACCTCTGTACGGTTATTCCCAGTCTATCTATGTCTATGCCAACCCGTTCACGCATCTATAGAATCTACAGATATCCCCGGATAAACCCGGGCAACCCAACCCCGGTTGCCAGAGAATCCGCATAGGCTCACCATATGCGATAACGGGAGAATTCACAATTTAGTTTGCACAGGCGCACACCAACTCATCGATCTGGAGTTGTACTAAATTACAATAATTGTCGTGCTACAATCGTAAGTATATATTTTAGGGAAGATCTAATGGTCAGGTTGGTCGAAAAATTATCAATATCTTGTAGTTCAGTAAGTTGAGCTGTAAATCGACCATTTTGGAAAGGATAGCTTGAACCACTGCGAGAAATTCCATAAACACTACACTGAAATAAATCGAAATAGTTGAATTTGATGTGTAATGTTAATTTTCCATTTTTACTATGAATTGTTAAATGAAAAATTAACATTACACATCAAATTCAACTATTTCGATTTGTTTCAGTACATAGCAATGATTGTTTAAAAAATCAGGTTTCTGAGTTCACAGGAAAGATTGTAAAAAAATTGCGAAAAGATGCAAAAATAAATTAGGGGCATTGGAAAACTTTGGTTCTGAAATTTAAACTCCATATTTTTTATCTTAATTTGTACTAAATTGTTTTTCAACTTTATTCCAATTATTATCTTAACAGTAAATTTTTAAGTAACTTTTATCAATAAAAATATCAAAGTTGTTGATATAAATGCAAAATTTCTGATTCAATAAGTATAAAATTATAAATAATATTCACTCAATCATTCATACAATTTTTGTTATCCCAACGTACTGGCTTATATTACTCCTTTCTATAATAGTTAGTATGTTTAATCTGTAACAGTAAAAAATAACAAAGTTCAAACATTTGTTTTAAAAAAAGATAACAAAACAATTTAGATTGAATGATTTCAATTGATAAAATAAAACATAAAATTTATTTATTATAGTAAATTTACTTTTTGAATGAATGAAATAATAAAAAACAATTTTTCAACTTACAAAAAAAAATGATCTTTGGTTGTTTCTGCTTAGTAGTCACAATATTGGAGTAGTGTACCAATTGTGCAAGGTCTCCGACAACATTCTTCTACTATCCCATATCCTCTATAATTATGATTCTCAAGATCATCTTCACTCAATTCATTGAATCCATCTCTCGATGCACAAATTTCTCTTAGTTTATCACTCAAATTTTTTGAACAGACTTGAATTCTTTGATTTTTGTTCAACGGTACTCCATTGATGATTTCACATCTCAATACCATAATGCAAATAATTACAAGTATAAAACTTAATCTCTTATTCATCGTAAAATATGCTTAAATTAATTTTCTTCTTAATAATAAACACTAATATTATGTACTATGTTTTAATATCACAGCTTGTTTAGAGATCTTTATTGTTTTGACCAAAACATTGGACTGACAATTCCTGCAGCCAAGGATTTTTTAAATAGTCTTGAGCACTGAATATATATCTAATGCACTAGATGCATGAGTGATCGAAGTGAGAAGAAGGGGAAAAGGTACAGTTTAAAAAGTGTCTAAGATGTAAACAACTTGTCATCAACCAATCCAGAGATATTTTGAAGAAATTTTCCGAGCAATAATAAGGATTGGCCCTAAAGTGTGTCAAATTATACATTTCCTTTCCCACTATCTTTTTTTCTCCATTATGCATCCCGCCCACTTATTATGCTAACGAAGGTTCAGCTTGCAGATTATAATGACATTTCCAAAGTTTGTATAAGTTAGCCAGAGGATCTATGTTTAGAAGAATTAGTTGGCCCATGTAATTTTACATAGTTTATATACCTAAGCAGTTGACATTTCCTTTGAATTTAACAACAAATACTTTAATGACAATTGATAAGTTTTATTTCAAAAATCATTGTTATTGTCATCTATGTTTATAATTGCCCTTTTTATCTGCACTTGTCACAACAAAGTTTCTAAATTTCAACTCTTTAAAGTTTGATCAAGTTGTTGATAACTCCTAAGTGACTTCCAGAGCCATCAGCATTTCCTTCTAATTGATTGATAATGATATCTAGACGACTTATTTCGAATGTAAATAAGTAATGTTGTTTTGATCAGATGTTATTTCAGCTTTACCATAACTAACTCTCTTCATTAAGCATATTTTTGAACTTGACTTTCACTAGATTTCTATAAATAGAAAATCCTTAAGTTGACAGATCTTCCTTTCTGGTCATACCGAGCACACCATATTTGTCAGTAGGATCACAGTGTGATCTAGACCCTTAAAAATAAATCTCTTAAATATAGAATCCTCTAAAGTATTCAAAAAAAATTGTTTTGATGAACTTTGCAAATTGCTGTATTTATTTAGAAGATTTAAAGATTTAATATTCAACAAAATTACCTATTAGATTGTTTGAATAAAGAATGATGGTGAATTAGTAATAAGGAGATGGATTAATATATAGCATTCATGTTTCGATGATAATAATAAAATATGACAGGCATCGCGAATGACATTTGTTTAATAAAAACAAAACCAGGTCACCGAAATTTTTTAATGCCTGGTTATTGATATGATCATGTCATGTGTTTGAAAAAAATTAAACATTGTCAAATAATAAATTTATTAAAATTGATTTAGTTTATTTGAGAAATATTTTTTAATCTCTCGAAATGAAAATAAAAAAGTAGTTTATGTTTCAAACTCTTTGCTAATAAAACCATCCTTTGTGCACTGTGCAAACTCATGTTGACATGGAATGTCTGAAAATATCCAACAATTCTTAATTTAATAATTCAATTAAACTATGTAGGATAAAAACAAATAAATTTGTGATGGGTTAATATAAATATAACGACAAAAATAGAAAGTTCCCTAAAGTCTCTGAACCGGATACACAAATAGTGAGTAAACAACTCGAGTTCAAATTTTATCATGTTTTGATGCTTTGGAAACTTACAATTTATCTTCGTCTCATCTCATTTTTATGACATCCCTACGCAGGTTACTCCTTCAAAATAAAGTTACTTATCTCAAATTTCTTTTTTCTCGGCGCCAAATCGTCATGACTGCAGCCAGCCGTCTTATTTCCTATATTTTCATCTGTTTTTCACTGATAATCCCATGGGAGACATTCGAGAAAGTCAATGTCTTCAAATCGATAGGAAAACAAGTTATCCACAATAAGACGTGGATACACTTTTAGATTGTGGATATTGTAAACAGCCTGCCAATTGCCTTTCAAAATCATCCTTGCTATTTTATGGGAGTTATTACCTCATTCACAGGAAAGACAATCAGAGAAATCTAAAAAGGTAATTGATCCTACGGCAAACAATTTTGTTTTGTTTTGGGAATCATCTACCTGGTTTTGAACTCAGAATTAAAATTTAATCTCAAAATATTCCTGTATTTAATTATTTTTGTTTATAAACATAGAAATAATTCTAAACATCTGAACACACTTGAGCAAACAAATTTAAAATCAGTTTTTGACAGTTCTTATTGACAGGTGAAGAGTGGTTATCTGCTAGACCAGTTCTATCTCTAATCTAGTCGGAGCAGTTTAAAAAATTTCAATCATGTTAAAACAAATAATTATGACATTGTGACATATCTCAATAAATAAAAATACTTTTTATCAGATAAATTAGTTAATTATTTATTCAGAAAATTAATTCATCAGCTCTACATCCATTAATGAGTTAAATATTCCGCATTAAGCTCTTTAATGATGTGGAAAATGAAAACTTTTCAAATTAATAAATTAAAAAAATACAGGCAAGTTCTTATAACTCATTTATCTGTTTAATCCTATTAATATGAATTTTTAATTCAAACATAAAATAGCGTGAATGAAAAATTCAATAAACTCATTCATGATTCAAAAACTAATCAACCAAGTTTATCGAAGATTCATTACTTACAATTTACTCCAATACATGAAAACATTTATATATTTAGGATAGTTTTAACTGGTTCATACATTAGTTAACCCTTTAATTCCCAAAGGTAAAAATGAAAAAATTTATTGCTCTTATTGTTTATAACAATTATAAATACATTCACATGCAATTAAAAAATTCTAATCATTTGTTAATCCTGTTTTTACTTATTTTAACCCTTTTGAAGTGGTCATAAAATTCTCCCCTATACACTTGAATAATCTCAAATATATCATTACTAAAATGATTGTAATTGAAAATTACAGTGAAGATCATCATTGTAATTAACCAGATAATAAAAACAGGTCTGGTCTATTGATGATTCTTGATAAAATGTTAATTACAACAATGAAGAAGTCTGGTTACATAGAGGCCGATGACTTGGTAAAGCAGTATCATTAATGGGTATAGTAACTCACCGGGAGCATTGGACTTTGACCGCTATTGCACCATGAGGGAAGCAGAAGAGACAAGAGCATCCCTGACTACAGAATAGGAGACAAGTGGAGGGAGGAGGAGGGATGCAGAACACATCAGACTAGGGGGTGGGAATGTGGCGCGTTAATCCCGTGCAGCTGATTAATCGGAAACGGGAACTATCGCACAAATAGGAGGTAGATAAGCCGCATCAGTTTGTATTTAGATCCAACACAACTTGTCTCGATCGACGACCTCAATTTCTCGATTTGGAAAATAGCATGGCAAGACTTCAACTGTTCTGTTCCCTTTAGTTTCTCTCCTGGCTATGGAACGGTTCCATTGTCTTTTCTCTCTTCATCTGGTAGTGTTCGTTGGGAAATAGCTGCGATTACGATCGATTTGTCGCTCGACCACGCGTATAGTAGTTGAACAATTTGCTCGTGTAATTGTCGTCTACGTTATATACCGACAAGAGTATGAAGTTTAGGGTTGGTCGGCAAGGGTTGCGTAAAATCACCCATTGCTGTCTATGTAAATCTCTATTTAGCACACATTCAGTGGTGATCAATATATTTATTAATTTCTGATAAGTGGACTTGGTATTGGTGCACCTGTTTTTGCTAACTATTTATAGAATAACAGACATATACTATATTGAATAAATGGTATTGAAATATTTTGTTCAATATTTTTGACTGGTGATTAACAATATTACAGACTTCATACTTGTTTCTATTATTAATGAAAATTGATTATAGATATTTATTGTTTTTCAAGTATTTATTTATTCATAAATATGTTCAATTGGTTTATTTAATTTTACAATGTACTCCCTGATGGTTAAAATATTTTTACAAACACCAGTATTGTTTTATTTAATGTGAAATGTTTTTGTTTTTAATATAAACCTTAAATGAATTATTTTCTTTTTTTTTTACTGTAACAAATTGTGTAAAATAATGAAAAAAAATTTATTGAAGAAATAAATTTTTATTGTGCTCTATTATTTTAAATAGAATTATCTAAGTATTGATTTATAAGAATTATATTGATTATTGATAAATTTTATATTAATACTAATTATTTATCATTAATTGTTATTCATTTAATGTAACTTGTATTCAAACTTATCATAATCTTGAACCAAATATCAAAATAAATTTCATTAAATTCAATAAAATATTCTATTGCAAATATTTCAAATTTTTTTTATTTATTAAATTAACATTTTTTCGTAAAGTGAAAATTTTTTCCTTGGTGTGTTTATAATATTTGCATACTAGTGAAAAATATTGAATACTCGGAATAATTTTAGGAAAATGTAATATTACTAACATAATTGTGGTAAAGTATAGAAAATAATTATTTTAACGATAATTATTAAATAAATCCTAGACCTCTGAATAAATTTATCTCATCAAATAGAACTTTCAGTATCTCATAAGTTTTACATTTGCTTTTGAATATGTAATCGTAAAACGATATATTCCTCAAGCTCGGATCGCTCTGTTGAGTTCTGGGTATGCATAAATTTTCGAGAGTTTTCAAGCGAGAAAGAGCATAGGTAGAGCAACCAAAAGAGCTCTGTAGAATATAGAACAGTACAAGTCGTATTACGTTAAATTAGAACTTTCCTGTGGATTATCGTAATTGTTGCGATTCAGTGAGACCACGATAAAGAGGTTTTGCATCAAGAGAACACCGTGTCAGATGAGAAAGCGAAGATGCATTTGCTGACCGTGCGCTTTCTGCCTCTAGTGAAACGTGATTTTATTGGGATTCATGAACTTGAATATTGTTGGCTTTCAATATTCCCCTTCATATATGAAGGAGAGCCGTAGCAGGACGGCTCTTGAGTTTTGTTTGACTTGAGCACTCAATCCCTATTTACAAATCGCTGATATGTTTGCAGCAATTTCAGCTTTAGTAAGGATTTTAGCTATTATTCTTTTTTATTTAAATTAGAAGTTTTTTCAACTATTAATAAGAATACAAAAAAATCTTACATTATCAGCATTTTTTATCACATGATACTTGTTTTAAAACTCAAGTAGACGCATACATTTTGATTTATTATGAAAAAGTGATAGATAAAAAATTTTATAAATATTTTATTTTAATTATTCAGATGGTTATTTATTTGCAAAAAATTTTAATTTTCAATGATAAAGTGAAATGTTTTATTAATGATCATTACTGAATGAACAGTACATAAATAGTATTAATGACAAGCTTTTAAGTTTATTAATGTTTGATTAAAAGAGAAGGTAGGATTATGGTTTGGTCGGTAATATGGTCCATTTGTTTATTTCGCTGGCACGCTGCATCTTCCATCAGCTAACCCTCAAACATATTGAACAATAAATTCTTGGCAATAAACAAAAAATTCAAGTAGTGATGATTAGTAATAATTTAATCAATATCTCAAAATATGTAAGGGAGACTGAAGCAATATAAAGACACTACGAAATTAATTAACAAAAAAAGTACTTCAAAATGGAGACAATTTTTTTTCAATAGAGTACTCCTTTACTTTTTGGAGTATCCTATATTCTTCCAGGTTTCCCTAATAGTTTAAAAGTTTGTAAGTAGTAATATTTCATGTACTGATCATTTACTGGATGATAGTGTTCATTTTTATATTGCATTTTACCCTACATGTAGCAAAATTTTATCAAAATAAAAATAAAAAAACTTGTCATAGAGTATCATACTTCAATAGAGGTGCGCAATCACAACAAACACATCCTAAATAACAAATGGAAAAAAACAGTATAAAATTGTTTTTGCATATACTTGAATTGATTGAGTTTTTTTTACCATCAAAAGCTTTCAAGTGATTTATGTTAGTCAATCACTGATGCAGCAGTAACTATATTAAAGTGCCTTTAAAAGGATAGTTAATTCAAGGTGTCGCTGAAAGATACGAAGGAACGTCGTGACTTTTCTTAAGTTTTCTCTTCTCTCATCATTCCCTTCTGCTTTTAGCCCAACTCTGCTACAGCATCCTTTTTTATCGTCGCATTCCCCCAGTCCGGATGTCCCTCTGTTCCTTGGCTGCTTTCTTTTTTTTTGCTTTCTACCAAGACAACCTTATTCTCGTCCTTTCTCTTCATTTATTCTGCTCATTCACGAGCTGGTTCTCATGTCCAAACCCTACTAACTAAATCTATAGCTGTGCTTCATTGGATCAATATTCTATTGTATCGCAGACCATCGGAGTGTCCTGAAGAACCCTTTCCATCTCTAACCACCCATTTAATGACACCATAGTGACCTCTTGTCAAGCTAATTCAACGTGTTACCAGTGTGAGTGTGATAACGCGGAAACTGTGCACAACTCACCCTTGTATCTCTCCTATATCCCTCCTATCATCCCACGAAACGCGCGGTCCAACTCTAATTGTGCGATACGAGTAAATTTCTCCACTCGGGAAATTCATAGACGCCCACACACAAACATTGTATTTATGTCCCAGGTGATATGGTGCTGGTCATAAATTTATGAATTTATACATTATGGACGAGGGAAAATATGGGGAAAATTTATGTGTGCATTATGTGCTCTTAAAAGCGTCACAATCTGTTCAAATATGGTCAAACTCATCAGACTAAAATCATTAGAAAGCATTAAGAAAATCTTTTACATTTAAATTCCATTTTTGACTTTTTTTTGGCTTAAATAAATTCTTTAATAATTATTTAGAATTGGAGCTCCAGACAATAATTGCTTCAAAAAATTTCTCACCCTTCCAAAATTATTCTGTAGGGTAAAATTAAATATTTTAAGGTGGAGGAGGCACTTTTTTTATGTTTTTAAAAAAAAGGAAAAAAAGATTTGTCAAATTTTAGAGGGGAATGAGATTTCAAAATTCCAACAGACAAAGAACTTAATGAAAAAAAGGGAATGGAGTGTTTTAAATTTGGTCAGCCTTTAAATACTTCTCTCTCCTCTCTGTCTTGCTCTAAACCGTACAATCAATGATCGAGACGAAATCAAAAAATAAAAAAATTTTTTTGAAACAATTTTTGTCGGAAATCCCAATTCTAAATAATTACAATTTTTTTAAATTGAAAAAAAAGTAAAAACAGGACCACTAATAATAACAGGCACTCTTCAGCTGGCTTAAATAGATCAGAAAAATTTCAAAGGTATACTGGAAATTTTACAGAGAATTTATTATTGAAAAAAAAGGCAAAATTTCATTGAAATTCTTATTGGAAGCGAGTATTTTACTAGTATTTTTAATAAAATTCTTTTTATTTTATTCCGTGAAAAAACGCGTCCTTTTTTTAGCGATCAGCGACAAAGAGAAATAAATTAGATCAATAAAGTAATATCTTTATATCTTTGGTGGGTTTTATTCTATAAATGAATCATTACTGGTCATGTGTATTAAATCTGTCGGAGAATAATATTATTCATATTATAAAGTTGCATGAAAATTTGTATCTTTCTAACTCGAATGGTTCTTCGTCACTGGTATATTCATGATGTGCACTTAAGCAGATAAAGTTTCCAAGTTCTAAGATGCAAGAATAATATATATGCATTGTTCAATTAAACCAACGGGCAGAAATGTGCAGTCCTATACGTTACTTCAGTACGTTGCCAACACAGGAATTTTCTTCAATTATACCGAGTTAATTATGTAAAAGTAATTAATAGTTTACGACGAAAGCTTACTAACAGGCTCTATTATAATATAAAGAAATGGAAAATGAGCAAAAAGAGAAACATTTTCCAGCCGTTGATTAGAAAACTTTTGGTGTCCTCAACAATGAAATAATTTACGCGAAATTTTCCAGATGCTTAATTTCTCTGAATTTATCTTTATTTTATTTCATCTTCCAGATATTTGATACATTTCCCCTCAAGTGCAAAAAAATTTGTAAACTCAGTTTTTATGAATTAAATTGACAATAAAATTTTATACGAAGAATAAAATTGTTTAAGAAAACATTAAGACATCGTTTAAGATTTTTTGCTATGGATTTTATTGGAAAACTGCTAAAAGCTCATTTATGTGACTTTTGTGCATTTATTTTAAACGACTGGCAATAAAAATCATAACATTTGTAACATTTTATATAGTAGTTTTCTAATGCAATTGAAATGCAGACAATTTGCTATTAAAATTTTTTTCTTTTAATTTTTTTATACCACCTTTTCTTTTTTAACTATTAAGTGTATGCACTATTCTTCTGTTGATATTATTCCACATTAAATTATAAAGTAAGTTTAACAAAGTTCTGAAAAGTTGTCGAGTTTTCAGTAGCATTAAAGAATTTTTTTTTATGTATACATTATTTATATGAAAGAGAAACAATAATACAACGGTTTATTTGAAAGTCAATAATATGGAGTTTTTCCTGACTACAATGCTTTAGAAGAAAGGCATTAAGAATTTTCTCTTCTTTAAAAAGTTTCAGTAAACTGCGATTAACTTGAATGGATTTTTATTTTCGTCTGGACTTTTCTCAGTTCCTATCTCTTTCAAAGTCTTGGTCGAATTTTAAATCTCTCATCCCTTTGCCGATTTTCTTCTTTTACTTGAGGAGTATCACCGAATGTTGGTGGATGTTTTTGGGGGAAACTTGTTCACGCTTCTACATGCCATTTCGAGTTATCCGTCGACTTATTTCCTGTGGAATTCGACGACCGCGATGTCTCTCACCCTATTTCTCTTTTCTCTACCCTTTTACCCACAGTCGACCGCAAGACTACGTTTTCTATGGCTTTGCATTTTATTGCACGTCTTTTCTTTCTCTTCACATTTCTTCGCCTGAAGAAAATTGGAAAAGTCTCGACTTGAACTCGTATAAACGACCGGTGCATATCATTTTACATTGGATTCTTCGTTGTATTATTATGATTATTTCTGCAATTTCATGGTCGACATTGTGCTTTATGACTTTTTTATTATTGTCTTACACAATTTATTATATAAGAATCTACATTCAATATTTGTTGTTTTTTTTTGTTTTATGAAAAATATTTTTCATCTCTGAAACAGAAAAATAATTAAAACTGTACTTCTGCTCGTTTACTAGCAGCTGTATACACACTTACATTCAGATAGAAAGCTCTAATTCTTGAATTGTACAGACATCTAACAAGGAGATTAATTCTCCGCTCAGAGAGGAATTAAGAAAGTTATCTCAGTTTAAGAAAGAGAATTAAGTCAAAACTCTAGATAAAATTGTATTCTGAAAGTTTAGGTACATTCGTGTTTTGGTAATTCATTAATTATTTAATTACTCCAATTGTATATTATTTTCTATCACAAACTCAATTATTATTACATCAAATGAACAAAGAAAAATTATATGATTATTTATCCTTAAAAAGTGTCACGTCATGTATCAATTATTATTGTGTTTAAAAATGCTATTTTCAAAGAAAGCAACTTTTCACATTTAAAAATTAATTTTTGTATTACTTAAATTATAATTTGAATTTATTATTTAATAAAATTACCAATTGGCTTTTGTTAATTCATAAACAACCCTATTAATTTTATCTCATTATTTTCTATTTTTAAATTAAAGGATAATTCATTAATTATTTGAAATAATTATGCAACAAACTCTAACTCCATCCGAACTATTACATTAGATGTAGGGTAAAAATAAGAGATTTTTTTGATGTTTTTCTAATAATAAATGACATCACAAAAGAATGTCTGTTTTTATGATAATTGATGTCATTGAAATTAATATTACATTATTCAAATTCAAATAATTCTCCTATGAAGATTTTTATCAGGCGTAAAATTGCACTGAAATTGCTTGTAAGAAATAAATTCCAGCCTCTATATAATTCGTATGATGATCGATCATCGAACGAATGAGGTATAAATTGTCAAAAGCTGATATATAAGAATGTACAAGGTATTATATGTGAAGAAAGTACATAGCTTCGCCATCTGACTTGATAAGATTTCATTGAAACTTTCACTTCGTCTCTTAACATCGAATTCCTCTAGCAGGTATTACGATCCATTTACGTCGCGTATCGGGATATTACAAATGATGGGAAGAATCGATTGGAAACGATAATATGAGGCCTGGAAGTTTGAACGAAGACGAGAGACGTGAACTTCTCCATCTCCCGGTAAAGAACGAGAGGTATGAATCTTTGGAATTGTCAGTCATTCAAGCAGACTCTGACTTGAGAGATTAACCTACCATGGAATGCATTTTGACATCTCTCATTTTCCCCTTCCATTTTAACATCCCCCCATGATCCTTTTCCCATACAAATGGCTCATATTCATTTTCTTCATTTCGCTATTCGATTTCCTGCAATATTGCTTGGTACCTCATACTCCACGCAAGATCACTCCACTTATCGATGTACTATCGGTTGAGTATAGAGACAGACACCAATAAAATCGCACGCTCAGAACATGAATAAAACCGCCTGAGGTGCAAGCGTTGTTCTGCAAATTTTTCAGCATGGCTGAAGAAAAAGAGAAAATCGGTAAGAGAGGTAAAAAAAAATATTACTGCATCCTCTAAACTCAACAACGACTACATCCACGCTTGTACCTCTTTGTATCAAGAGAATAGCAAGCCCTGTCACTCTCCTACCATTATATCTATCTTCCGAAGAATCTCAACAAGTATACGGCTGGGCTCGAGTCGTTTTCTCGATACAGAAAGGTGTTAACAACACGCTGCATCATGACAATTGTTTTTGTTCTTTCTTTTCTACCATTTTGTTACTCTACAATAGCAAAAATAATGCATACATTGATGATCAGTGTTAAAAAGTTTTCATTTTCATGTTGCTTCAGACATTCAATAACAGTTTGTATTGTATTTGGAGGTTTTTAAATAAAAATAGAGGAAGAAAAAGTGAGTGAGAGAAATTTGTCAAGTTTTTTCTTTTTTATTTCATAAAAATGCTATCTTGACAATATGCCACATGAGTATTTGAAACACTAGTATTGTCACATCCCTCTCTTCACGACCACTACGTGGGGTAATAAAACTTCTCAGCAATAAAAAAAAAAGTATAAACGTTCCAAAAATTCAGTCCCTCTACAATTGTCTACGGAGAATTAAAGAACCACATTTAAAGCGGAAAAAAAATATCGAGCTGTGATAGTCCATTTGTGCATCGTGTAAAATTCTATATCACCATAGCGTCACTGTGGCTGATTATACAGTCGACGAATGGTAATCTGGTGTAACCAAGCGCCGAGTTTAATGATAACGATGCGTGAGTGGTGTAGCAGAATGGTGCGAGATTCTCTGTAATTAAGGTAAAGGGTTGAGGGGCGTTAGGCGTATAAATATAGAGAACCTTTCGTAGCATTTATACACTTTTTCATGGTAATTTACGAAAACTGGAGCTTAGCAATGCTGAAAAAAGAAAAAGAGAGTTATAAAAAGTAAATACTGCAAAACAAAAATTAGATTTTATTACAGAGAAGAGCATTGGAAGGTAAATATGCAGAAGTTCAGGACGCCATCGTGAGAGGGCGCATCACAATGCATAACGACTATTACAGGTCACTACGAGATACAAATATAACTATGCCAGAGGAGAATGAGGGAATGGGCATAAACTGAACACAGGTGTAGCACATAAGGCTATAGAGGTGGAGAGAAAAGCAACATAAGCGGTATATAATCATGCATAGCACAGTTGCCAACCACAGACTTGTTGTGCAGTACATTCTCGGGCAATGTTTAGACAAAAAACATGGTTTCTCATTGTTCAATTAATTTTAAATAACAAATATAAAGGTTTTCTTTTTTTGAATGACAATAATTTGAAAATTACATGAGCTAAAAAGCATATGTGTTGATTTCTGGTCTTAGTGAGTTTGCTGACTGCATTTCAAAACAAGAGAGAATAATGCAAACACTGATGATATTTACCAGATTGTGTTCTTCTCTTTTCCGCAGACTACCCCTTATCTATCTCAACCCTTGGTCCTTCCTGCACCACACTGTGCGGTTATCAAGCTCCCGTTCATGCATAATGCACCAACTACCGATTCCTACTCTCCTTTCGTGATGCTGCCTTTTCTCTTGGTCGATCGAAGCGGAAAACATTCAACTTCATTCAATACCAAAGAGTGAGGTATAACCAATGAGAATACATTCAAGAAGTTGGAGTGTAGGGTGGTGGTGGTGATACATGGTAACTCGTGACGGATTGCATCGTGCATGATCGTCGTTTGAGCTTTATCATCCGGAAAGAAATCAATAAAGCAAAGACTCTTCAAGAGCTTTTAAAAATTGTTTTTTTCATGAATAAAGGCTATTTCATGTATTAGCTCTTTAAAGATGAAATACTTGGGAAGATAAACATTTCTATAAATAAATTTAAACAGAACTACTTTGAAATAGATTATATTAACGATTTAGATGGTCAACACAAGTTAGAATGTTTCACATTAATTTAAAAAATAGTTCAACAAAAGTTTGATGGAGTTAGAGAATCAAGATGAAAATGAAAGTGTTGATAGTAAACTCGAATATTGCAGAGAAGAGCATTCACTGAGAGGGTTCTTTGGCTTTCTATATGGATCTTAAATTTCAAAAAGCATTGGATATAAAGGTGAGATTGCAGGAAATGTACGATTCTACATAAATAACAATATCAGATTTAAAAGTGTCAATTGTGACTGTCAGATAAATTTATCTTTCGAATAACAAGCAATGCAATAAATCAATTAAATATTATGATCTTCATTTAGAGTTCATTTTATGTCTGACATGCAATATCAAATAATGCAAGATTTGAGTAAAATATGTAAGTTGAGTTAATCTCTAGGGTTTCTTTTTCATCAAGTTCTTTCAACCATTTCGATTCGTTAGGTAAAGGAAAAGAAATTCTCGGTAGAATAGACTAACCAACACGGCTGGCACGTAATGAGATATTTCCCACCGAGAAATTAATATTTACTAGCAAGGGTGGAGGTTATATACTCCTGTTACTTCTGCTTGCCCAAGGACCACCATGACTCCGATGTTACCAAGATAATTTATTAACGGAAGAATAATTTCCTTGGGATTCACTAGAATTGTCTATTAAAGGTAGAAGACAACCTCGTACTTAATGATAAATAATTATTCACTGCTTTTTAAAATTTTATTGACGATTATTAATAGCTGTTACGTTCTGACAAAGGAGATCTAATATCATCATTCCTTCATTAATATTAGCAGATGAAAAATATGTTATATCGTTGAGAACATTAATATTAGGTGATATTAAATGATTATTGTTGTTTCTCATGATTAATTGATCTCCATGTTATGATGGATTTTGTTTTGCAGGCCGAGGATTGGTGCTGGACAGCCAAGGACCAATTTTGGTATCAGAGCCGCGCTCGACCGTGGAATTTTCCAACGATACAGGAGCAATGCTACATTGCTCAGCTCACGGCAGTCCTGCACCAAGAGTGGATTGGCTGATGGGAGACGGCTCACCTGTACATCCTATCCCAAATATCCGAGAGATTTTGGTCAATGGATCCATGTATTTTCTTCCGTTTGGTGCTGAAAGCTATCGACATGATGTTCATTCTGCTGTATACAGATGTCAAGCTTCCAATTCTGTTGGTCGAGTCCTTGGACGAGAAGTCAACGTGAAAGCTGGTAGAGTATTATTTATTAATCATTCATTTTTTAAATAAATTTCTCTTATTCTATTTTTGTCTCGGTTTGTCATAATTCTTTAAATAATTTTAAAGACGATCGTAAGAAAGATTTATTCATACTGTAAGATAATGTCATTGGATGCCATCATAGAGATTCCTTTCGAAAAATGTTTTGATCCTTTTACGATCATTTTGATGAATCGTCAAGCTGACGTGGTGTAATATCGATTCAATGACGTTTACGTTCATTGATAGGTTTTTTTTCTATAGAATCATTGCAAATTGACTATTTGAATTTAATATTGAACTAAAAAATGTGTTATGATATTATATAAATGTTAGTTGAAGCAATTTTCCATCTGATTTATTCGAACGAAAAGCACCAAGAACAGTTTAAGGATAAAGTCAGTTTCACGTTATTACATGGCATTATCATAGAAAAAAATAACTTTAAAATTTTCTAAATTACATTCGGATGTGTATACTTTAACTTCAATTTCCTTTTTCTAATAATTTCCTGTCCCTATTTGTTCGCGAATAATCGAGTTGTAAATCTGAAAATATGATTTCAGCTTTAAACTGAGATTACCTGATGGAAGAATCATAAGACATTTTTTCTAAAAAAAAATGTATATATATATATACATGTATATATATATATATATATTCTTAAAGTAAAAGTAATCAAAAGCTCTTCAACTCAATCAGAAAAAATATTAAGCTCATATTAAAAAAAAAGAAACAGTACTAAACAAAGTAAAGGTAAAAAAATTGAAGAATAAAAAAGATATCAAAGGAAGAAAGAAAAAAAAATGAAAAGCATTTTTTCAAGTAACAAATTTAAACTGAAAAATTTTTATTTGGATTTTCAAAGTGGTAAAATAAAATAAAAAGAAATTGGTGGTAATGATTTTTAGGAATTTTTACATTATTCCAGTTAAAAAACGCAATGAATTCAATTAGGAGATCGTTTTTAGAATCGTATTCGTGAATAAGTAGGTATAGCAGGAGAATTGGAGAGCAAGTAAGCTAGATAAATGTGTTTGGGGTGAGAATTTTGGGGAATCACGCCAACTGCGTTTACCATCCTCTGAAGAGATAGATTGGTCGCTACTCACCTCTCTACTCATTCCATTCCTTTAGTGGCTAACAACCACCAACATACTGCCAAGATCGAGATTCACATTGGCGAGCCAACCACTTTCATGGATTGACGTACTGCTTTCAATTTCTTTCACCACATATCTAGTTTTTTTTGGTGCCGCGATTATTGAACCGCAGACAGTTCAACTGCGTCAGTTCAACCGCGACATTTCAACCGACGACAGTTCAACCTTACGACAATTCTGCCAGAAGATAATTCCACCGATGACAGTTTAACTGCATGTGAAGTCATGATGGGGTTGGAAGGTATAGTTCACTAGATTGATATCAAACTACATTCATTATTATTGTTATGCAGACAAAATAATTATAAGAAGGATGGTAAGGATATAAAAGTTTTATCGTAGTTTGAAAATCCCGCGTATTCATTTTGATCGATTTAGAATTATTTGAGGTTGATAAAGTAGTGAGTCACGTTTTTGGTGCAGGTACGTGATTTTTCGTGTGAAATATTTTCATTGGTTCGATATTGGTGTTTTCGAGTTGGTTACGGTGTGCTTTCTTAACCTAAAAAAATTTTATCATCAAGAGTCAATTTGTGAAAAATAAATCACTGAATGTTTATTCATTTATTTGTTAATTTTTATTATGTGGATTTATAATGCCGTTGAAATTTATTCTGTCAAGTAAAAACAAAAAACAACTTCATCATGATGGTTATTTGTATAACAAAAAAGGCAATAATAAGAATAGCGTCACATGGCGTTGCGTTTCTTATCATTCAACTTTACAATGTCCTGCAATAATTCATTGCATGATCAATTGATGAGAACGAACAATGGACTCGAAGGTTGGCATAATTCATTCAACGGTAAAGTCCGTGTTAATCATGCTTCAATGCTTAGATATATAACCGTTATTAAAAATGAACAATCTGTCACTGAGATGTTGTTAACACAATTGAACACGGGATTAGATGTTGCACCCAAACGGAAAAAAGTTTATATTGATATTGACTATAGGCTTAAAAACATCGTTTCAAATTATGATTCTAAGAAAAAGTTACAGTTTCTCCATGATGTTGCCTCTATTTTGTCATTGTAATTTAACACGGAAAATTTTAATTTGTTATGACATTATTTAAAATAATAACTATTGTACGATTAATGTATCATCGTTTTCTGTTTATTTTTATGTTGATAATCAAATGTTATTTTATGTTGAAAATCAAATGTTATTTTATGTTGAAAACCAAATGTTATTTTAATATTGAAAACGAAATGTTAATACCAAATGTATTTAATATGTTCTATTTTGTGATAAATAATAATATGTCAATGTTGAATATTAATATATTAACACCAAATGTATATAATATATTCTATTTTGTGATAAATAATAATAATAATGATGATACTTGTTCAATATATCATTTTGTGATTTTCATTTCCACATGTATGATGATAAGTGCAATTTATAAATTCTATAATATTGTGTAATATAAGGATGATGCAGTTAAACTGTCATCGGTTGTAGTATCTTCTGGCAGAATTGTCGTAAGATTGAACTGTCGTAAGTTGAAATGACGCAGTTGAACTGTCTGCGGTTTATTTGTTACAGAACCGTTTTTTTTATGGCAATAACGTGCCAAGGACCATTTATCTACCTATTAGAACATAAACCATTCATTACATTACACATAAATAAACAAATGCATTAAAGGAATAATTTAAATGCTATAAAATGGCTCTAGATTAAATCATGATTTAGCATATTCCATATCAAAGGTGAATTTGATTGATTTTTTTTCAATAGAAATAATTAGTAAATCAAATTGTAAATGTATATATAATGTAGCAAATTCTAATTACTTGTTAATTAAACCAGAGATTCTAATTGATATACTCTGGTAGCTTGCTAAGCTTACAAAGTTCAACAAATTTCAAGAAAATTCAAGCGATTAGCAGTAGTTCTCAAAAGCTGCGTAGTGCTTGCTTGAGTTCCTTAAGCTAACTCAGTACTGTGTTGGATATTCAAAGTCCACCATATCTTTAAATCTCAGTATACTCTTCTACTCGAGATGCCAACTCATAAGAGTCCATTTCACTCTTAAAAACGGGTAATGACCGACTCACGCGGACTATTGCCAAGATCAAGATTTGGTATATTCATCACACCAACTACTTTTTCTTCTTCTCTATGGTTTTAACTTTACCCTTTCATCTTATTCACTGTTGAAATATTTTAAAAAGGTCTACTTAAACCTTTTAACTCTAGTTTTTGGCGAATTTCTTTTTTTTCCTCAATTTCAAACTATAAACACGTTGATGTGGACTTTTGACATTCATACAAATAATAATAACGCAATGCATATTTATTCCTACGTTTAATGAATAAAAGTTTTTAATTATTTCATTTTCTTTGATATGGAATATAATTAAAAATGATTTTCATAGCTGACGGCTCCAATTTCATTCCCACAATTTTATTATTTCAGTTGTCCGTCAAAAGTATCAAGTTGGCGTTAAAGACTCACATGTACTCGCTGGAAATACTGGAGTATTACGTTGTGACATTCCAACCCACACTAAGGAATACATTTCTGTTACATCTTGGGTACAGGATTCTGCATTCAATATTTATCCATCACCTGAAAGCGGTAAAATTAATGAATATAAATAATGCTATAATTCTATTTAATTTTCAAATCATGTATTTATTTATTTGAGATATTTATTATATTTAATTGTTTTCATTCATAGGTTTGCTTTCATCCATCATTTATATTAATATTCATAGTTACTTGAACTTGTATGGATCCCTGTAGAGTCAAAAACTCCGTCTATAAATAATCCCTAGAGCATTTAGTGTGTTTTGTGTGCAATCCATTAAAACTGTGTAATTTATTTGAAACTTTGTAATTTTAATTATGGCACATACGTGAATAACGTAATATATACATTACACCCTAGTGAATTTTTTTCAATAGAAATCATGACTTTTGTTTGCTGCTTTTGTGAATAACCTATTATTATTTCTTGTTTTTTTTTTATTATTACGTTTTTTAAATGAAAAATAATACTAAACAATCCGATTGTTAACTATTTCATCAATTTTAAGAGAAGTGAATTGATTGTATTATGAAAATGTTTTTCAATTTAAATTTTAATTAAAAAAAATTTGAAAAAGTTTTGTTCATTTACTGTTATGATCTCAATTATTAATAATTATACTTTTAAACAGCGAAATTATTTATGAAAAAAAAGCTTTTTCCCAACTTCCGTAACGACCTTCATTTCCTTAAGAAAATAGGTCATAGGATGTAGCTAAATAAAAAAAAACTATAGAAACAATAAGTAGAGGATAATAGTTTTTATTTCATGAAATTTTGTTTCAAATTTAAATTTCATGAATAATTATATTTTTTGCACCTAGATAATAACGATAAATTATAAAATGTAAATTTTAAAAAATGAAAACAAAATCACACCACTTGATAAATATTTATTTAAATTTTAATCAAATCGAATATTTCTCATTCACTGATGATTGTGTGATTTTCATTAAAATTTTTTATTAAAAAAAAATATATATATATTCGTCAACATCTGAAAGCTAAAGTCTGAGTCTCTTTCTTTGCAAAAGAATATTTATTTGTGTTTTATATTTCCATCGATGATTTTTTTCAGGATATTGGAATTATTAACGATAGAATATGAGCTTTTCAACCGCCTGCCTAGTGAAATAGGATAAAATATGAAGCAGAAACAAGAAAACAAAAAAAAATCTGAAAAGTTAAAGAGGAAAAGATATTTTATGTAAAAGCGTAAGGAGACATTGAAAGTTCAGAGTAAGAAGTGAAAAAGAAAAATAGTAAGGAGTAAGTTGAAGAAGCCAGATATAGCGACCATTTCTTGACGTTTATTTGAGTCGTATATGAGCGTAGAAAGTTAAAGAAAGTCGGAGCAAGTTGAATGGCAAACCAACAAAGAGGACTAGAGAAATAAAAAAAGAAGGAAGAAGGAATCAAAATGATAGAAATGAAATGTATAGCTAAAAAGGAAAAATGTAATCTCGTATTTCAATAAATCGACTTGAAAACAGACAATATGCTATTTTGTGTTTTTGCTCGTGATAAAATGAAATTCCGAACTTTTAATTCTCTTTGAAAATATACCAGCTTTATCTAAATAAGAAAGCCATTTTTTTTTCAAAGCTCAACGTATTTTGTCTCCTTCAACAACTTTTTTTCTATTAAATTTTAATAATTCATGGAAATATTAAAACTCATGTTTACCTTGCTGATACAAATATTTTTAAAATGTTTAAAAAATTTTATTAACGACTAAAAAATATTCCTCTTGATTTTATATTTTGCTGATGACATTTATTACTTGAGAAAGAAGCTAACTTTGTAAAAATGTCATTTTATCACGTGTAAAAAAACTTAAACAAGAAAAATTGAATTTGAAAAACTTGAGCTTGATTGGAATCATTTTCTCTATTGAAGATATGAAATCAATAAATATATATATATATGTATATATATCTGTATTCAAGGATACTTTGTAAATTGTGTAAATTTGTATTTACTATTCTTCTTCTTCGTTGCTCTGTACTTTCTCAATAGAATAGTCATTTGAATAAGAAGAAATTACAGGAAAAAATAAAATATCTCTTTGTAGTAATAAATAAATAAAAAGGGAACAAAACTTTAGCTTAGCTGGCATAATAAAATAGATTAGAGAAAAACTCGGTGGAGTTGAACTGGAGGTTCGACAAGCGTACAAAGTACCAAGACAAGTTATAGAACAACTTCTACGTTGATGATGAATAGTATTAAAGAGAGAAGAAAGGAGTGAGTGCACGAAATGTAAAGAGGAGGAGATAGAAAGTTGTAATTGCTATACAAATTCGCAGTAGAGTTTTATTACCGTTGGAGTGTTGAGATATGCAAAAATCTATGTAGTGCATTATGTCAGATGTATCGTAATGCTTTATCATTTTTGCAACGAATGAAAGGAGTTATTGTAATGGATTAAAATATTGACATTTTTTATATACATTCTCCACTCGTTATTTTTATAGAAAAGAAGATTATCGTTTTCCATTTAATTTTTTTAAATGTATTATGAGTGTTAAAAATCTTTTTTGATAATATTTAAATAACAGAATGTCCTGTATACCATAAATTGTCAAATTATTTAAATAATGTTTAATATCAGGAAAACCAAGAGTAATAAAAAAAAACATACTCATATATCTTCCAGTTATTTACTTGGAATTTATTTGAAATATGTACTTTTCAAGTTAATAAGTATGATGAATGATGAGAGAAATTACAGAATGGTGCGAAATTCTGCTTATGACAGGTATTCACAAGTTTTTGCAAGAAAGGATTAGGGAGGGAGAAAAAAAATTGTATATATCTATGGAAATGAAAAGTTCGAAAGCAATTTTTTTTCAGATTACTCAAATTCGCGATATTAACCTGTGCATCGATTGGAATATGAATACAAAAAATAACAAACTCATACCTATCATGAAAAATGTAGGATAAAGATGATAATTAAAATAGAGTATTGATACCTTTTTTCATCAAAACTTTTACATGTTATGAATATTAATTTACCACCATTTTCAATTTAAATAATAAAACTATCATTAATATTATTCAACAAAAATTCATTAGAAATATTGGAGTTACATTTATCCAAAATATAAAAAGGTGATCAATTGATATCTTAAAGTTGAAAATATAGGATAAAATCATCTTATTAAAATTGATTGAATTTTCTTGCTTGTAGCTGATGAAATTTGAGCCTTGATTTTTATATCTATATCATAATACTGACGTCATCACTTCTATCAGCACCCTCTTCTTTTCTATCACGTGCTTTTTTCCTGGTTTTCAGTCACCCTTTTTTTGCTCTCGACATACTCGAAGGACCATCCAAACGTCTGGCTTAGTTTCCTTCCCTTCCTCTCTCGATATTTTTTTTTACCTTCCTGTAACGTCTCTTTTTCGTTAGCCATCATGTATGTCAGCCTGGTAACAACAGAGAGATTTTCCATTAAAGAAATTTGCATATTGATAGAGTCCAGGTATTTCTCTTTTTTTCTTTCATATCACCTCGACCTCTTCTTTTCTCGTCATGACGTTGAAACCCCCAAGTGATAATCATGTATGAACATACATTTCATCTATGATTGTTGTTACCACGAAGAAATTAAATTCTGCTGGGATATGATACATGTAAACTTGTCAGTACGAGTAAGGTTATGTAAAACAGAAACAAAAAATGAATTCATTATAATAGCAAAAAAAAAAAAAATGCAACATTAAAATATAAAATAACAATAGAAGCAGAGATATGGAAAAACGGAAATGAGATTACATTTTTGTATATTTACTTACTTTTCTTGCTTGTTACAGACGGAAAGTATCACATGTTGCCTACCGGTGAGCTCCTCATCTTCTCTGTTACTGCGGCTGATACTCATTATGGATATCGATGTAGAACCGTCCATCATGTAACTGGAGATACCGTTGAAAGCTCAAACCATGCCAGACTTATTGTTACTGGTAAGTGATTTTTATTTCTCGTAATTGGCTCGTTGGTACACAGATCGTAATTATATTCTCATTAAAACGATATTTAAATCCCACATAAACATAAATCCTCGTGTGGTGTACCCATTTCTCATTAATTTTACAATAAATGTTGCTAAAAATAATTTTTTAATTAATTAGAGAAATTCTTTAGTTGATTTAGTAAGATGTCTTTATGAAATCAATTAGTGAATTATCATAATATTAAAACTAAATCAAGTAATTTAGATATACTTGAGGTTGGGCAGAAAGTTCTTAGGAATTGAATTAGTTCTCAAGTAAGAGGTGGTTAAATTCCTAAAGAATGCAAATCGTCATTGCGCACTTACCGTTAGTAATTCTGAATAGAAATAAACTTCAAGAACTTAAATCCAATTTCACTAAACTATCTGACAGCAATCTGATTATTTTATTATTAAAACAATGGTATGAATGTAATTTCACATTTCATCTTGAATATTTAAAAATAAATTCAATTTTGAAATAAAACATTTCGTTTTTCCAATAATTTTGTTTCAACAATAAAAATATATGGGTTTAAATAATCTTTCACATAGTTGTATTCAGGTGTGTGTCAATAAATTAATGAATTTTATCAATTCAGTATCACCGTATATTTGCGTTTGTTGAGATTTTATTATTATTTAATCTATTATTTTGAAATCCAATAATTAAACCAAAAAAAAGAACCCGAGCTAAATTGAAATCTAAATTGATGTATATTTTTAATACAGTGGAATATAAATGAATATTAATTAATAATTTATAAAGTTTCAATAAACAATAACACAGTAGCTGCATTAAATCCGTTATCATCCTAGTTTATTTCTTTCAGCTGTATGATTTCAAACTTTCCTAAATAATTTTGTTTGAATAATTTCCCAACATAGAAATTCATTGCATGCGTGCCAAGCGTTTATGAGAGAACGATTCGTTATAACTAATTGCATATGTGGTACCTGCAATCGAAAGTGTGCTGATGAAACTTGTGTCGAGCAGATATACAACAATATGTACCTATTCTACATTTTCATTTAGATATATACAGTGTACACAGAGGATGGTTGCTATACTATTCATTACGACCCCTCTGACATTTTTCCTGTACTAACAAACTAAACTTGCGTAACGAGCATACGCTGTAACACACGTTTACTGTTTACTCCCTCGTTCTCTCGGGCTAATGAAAAAATTGTTCCGCTGTTGAACATGTAATGGAGAAAATGAGTTTATGGCATCCATAAAAACTAAAAGGAAAAGAAGCTAAATAAAATAAAATGAAAAATTGTTACTTGTATTTATTTAAATAGTGCTTTACTGAAACAAGATTTATCTCCGCCATTTTTTATAATTATTGTGTGCATAAATATTTATTTAATAAGATTGTTCGGTAGAAATTTTAAGACGCAGCATTCTTTAAGGTATTTCAATCGATATTTATTTCAATACTTTTATAATAAAAAATGTATAGTTTCATATAGCATTTGATGAACAATGATTATCGTTCGTGTCATTTATACTCGATACACAGTTTTATTGAGACTATAGGGCTATTTTGGGCCAGATTTATTGATTTGTTTTTCTATTACTACAAGAAAAAAAAAAAAAATCTCAAGAAAAAATTAATCTATATCGAAATGTCTTCAATACGATTGGAATAAAGCACTGATTTGTCATTCAAAGTGTGTATAAACATAGAAATAAAAAATGTGGAAAGTATTTTATGCAGTCCTAAAAAGGTTAAAAAAAAACAACTTTTTGTAAAATCGTCTCGCTATACAATTTTTCCATAAAACTTGTCTACAATGTAAAAGCCATTCTATAGTGATCTTTGCTGCATAAAAATGTTGATTTTTCTCAAGAGTAACCGGAAATTTCAAGCGAATTTAAATTCTTACGATATTTTTCCGGAATTTACGACTACTTCCGACTTTACTTTTGCACGAATATAATGTGACAAGAAGAGAGCGAATATATCTGATAAAATATTACGAGTGCGAGTTATTTTTAAGATATTTTACAGGTTCCATGTGGCGAGACGACGAGATGTAAAGATCGATACTTACGATAAGTCGACGACCCTAATCTAAATAACTCGACTCTTCCAGGTCAATAGTCGCTATGATTCCAAGTTAAAATGACAGGAAGTCTATAAACTATTAATATTCGATTATCAACCATTTTTGACATGTGTAAATTTAAAACCACCTTCCTCAGTATTTTAGATTAAATATATCATTATTATTTTAACTATTAAATTTTAATTAACTGTAATTTTCCTACAAGTCAGAAAGTTTCTAAAAATACATCTCACTAGTCTTTAAAAATTGTCAATAAAAATATCCACATTTGAGTTTATAAAAATAATTTGCCATTATTGATTTTAGAGGGAGAAAATTATTTTTTTTACATGCAGTAAAATTGCATAAAAATAGTGAAAAACAAAAGACGATAGATGAATTTATACAGATTGAAATATCAATTTTAACCCTAGCTATTCATGCTAAACCCTCGGATATCTTTTATCGATTTTTGGAAATCAATGGACTTGAAATTTAACTCGAACAAAAAAAACAAAAGAATCAGTTGTGGAATTTTTCTGCAAATCTTGTGAAGACTTTTATTACATAATTTATATATGATTTATCAAAGTCGATTCAATGGTAGAAGAAAGATGAAATTAATCAAAAGAAAAAAAAAAAAATAAATAAATTCTGATGATGTTCAATTTTCTAGAGTCTTTAGTCTAATTTATTAGATAGAACCCATTTGAAAATTTTCTCTTACAGTTTTTACGACTTTATAAAGATATTTTGCCAAGCACCACATCTACCGTTTATAAGCTCTGAACTCACAAAATCGCGAATTCGATTTCACCGGATTTGTTGGCTTGCTTCTCGTTTCCCAGGTGTTTCAAGGGAGCATTTTGCCGACGTGGCAAGTCTCTACGGTAAGATCGTAAGAAGTTACCCCGTACTTTCAACCTATTCTCGTATGTTTCAGCCGATGAATTCTCTCAAGACGTGTTCCGACCCCTCTTGAAACGCGTGGGACCAAGGAAAGAAAGCTTACACAAGGGTGTCTGTACGTTTCCGGCAGCTCCGATCGTCCGGAACTTTGCCAAGAGAAACGAGTTTCCTTCGGTTGTCGGCAGATCCTTTGGGACATTTCCCGTAACGTTTTTTCGAAACTATCGTCTGCTATAGTCGTAGAAAAGTTTATTTTTATCCCTTTGAGACCAACTTTTTATTACACTCACGTGGTTCTCCATATTGCCAAGCTTTCTTTTATTCTCCTTATTATCAAATTTTGGGATTGAAGGTATTATTTATCACTATGATCTTTGAACGACCTCGAAAACAATCCTATTTATCTAATCTCATCATTTAAAATCTAATACACACACTTTTTTTACAATAAAAAATTTTTTTTACTAATTATAAATAGATAATGAAGAAAAGAGAAGTTTATTTGAATTAAAAAATGATTTTTTAATTAGTTTAAAATTACTAGAGTATCACATGGAGATATCTAAGTTCAATTGTCATGATAATTTTGCAATAATAAATAAATAAATAAATAATACTGAAATATTTGATAATTATTATAAATACAGATCAATAAGATAATTTAATAATTATGTGAGTTTGTTAATGAAGCTATCAATAATTTTTTCAGCTTAAATCTAGGCTTCTATTCACAATACAATAATATTGAAAGCGTTTTATAATAATAAACATGAATTGTTAAGCTGGCAACAATGGAGATCAAAGCCGGAAGCTAGAAATCGAGCCTCATAGTATGTCAATCTGCTCATTGCAACTAAGCTTCGAATTATATTAATTAAGATTCTTTTTACAATACTTTAAATCTAAGTTCATTGAAAAAATGTATCTAATTAATATTTTCCTGAGAACAAAAAACTCAAGATAATTTTAAATAAATAAAATAAAATTGGGAAAAATCGTCTGGATAATTTAATAACACACTTCATTGATCAAATAAATATTTTTTTTATCAATTTAACAATAGTTCAGGTAATTTAATATTATTTGATTCCAACAAAATAAATTTACTGAACTAAAAATGATTTTCTCTGTGTTTATACGCTTGATTAGCAAACTTACTTAGCAAATGTCTGATATTGGTCGCACGTTGGATATCTCCAATAGGCCATAAGTCACTCTTCCCTACATGTACCTGAATCAAAAGATAACCAATCATAAACTAATATCCAATACTTTTGGATATATACATTCTCGTTGCTAATGATATTTTTACGGGTGAGGAATAAATAAAGTATCATCATAAAAGGTCGTGAACTCTGCTCTGCAACGTTAGTAATGCGCTGTGAGGTGGGTGTTAAGGTTGGAAGAAGAAAGCGAGGGTGAAAGAGAGATGTGGGATGAGGAGAAAAGTGAATTGCCTGCCTTGTTACATAGAACTGATGCTGGTGGTACTGTTAATGCTGCTATCGAGGGAGAGAAAACGACAAAAACAGTGTTAAAGAGAATGAGAAAGATGTTTCAGTCTGCTTAGCTTCATCAATGTCGTTCAGTTTTTGCAACCATATCATTTTTTTTGTTCCACATTCACTATTTTATTGTCCAATACTTCCAATAGATCTTTATAAAGTCAAATTCCTAGCATGTTTTTGTCAAGGTGAATAAAGTTATTACAATATTTAGGATTATTTTTCTCTGCTCATTTTCTTTGCTATTTTTATTCTATCAGACAATATTAATCATCTCAGGATCATGATGAGATACTTTGATAGCTATTAATTTAAATAATTGTTTAATAACAGTAGTTGTGTATCTAAAAGTTTTTATAAATGAATTTAATAATTATTAATTATATATACAAGTAGTTTCTAGCAACTAACAATCTACAATTATGGTATCATAACTAACTTGGTTGAAATAATTAAGCTGCACAAGTTGATGCTTGTTTTCCACTCATTATATTTCTCATAATATCAATGTTTCAACTTATGATAACTGTGTAAAATAAAATCATTTAAAATATTATTCATGCATGCTCATCAACATTCACTGAAATATGGAATCATCCAATTGGAAATTATCCAACATCAAACTGGAATGCTTATTGTTGAATCTTTTCTTACAACCAGTGCAAACAATTTCAAAAATTTTATGTCAATAGACCATTTTGATCACATTTACAAAAATAACCAATGCAATAATGAATAGAAAAAAATTGACAGAATCATTTTTTGTTAAATTGACTGATTAAACATTACGCATACATTTTTAATTAAATTAATACAACCCAGTATTATTTATAAATATTCTGAAATAATAGATTCCATTGACCATTATAGTAACTAAAGCATTGTACATGTTATAAACGATAAAATGAAAAAATCAAAGAAAGATGTAATAAAATAAATTATTATATAATACATTCATATTAATTCGTGTGACTATGATTAATTCAGTTAAATCATTTAGTATTGAATAGCCGCATTATTTCATCAAATTGAAATTCGCCAACGAAACTGAATGCACTTGAATTACAATTCAACGAAGCGAGAAGCCAGTGTGTGCACGTCGACACATCGAGAGAGCATTGAATTTTCCGGAAAATCAAAATATCTATTGTATGAACATCACCGAGCTTGGTCAGCATAATGCTCCCTTCATCTCGCTCTACACATTTCAAGTACATTGCAACTACTGTGCATTATATCAAGATAACATAACCCACCCTGTCCTAGCTGTCAATCATATTTAGATATACGTGATCAATGCGAAAGGTTACGTGTATTCAACTGCAGGTCAGGATGGATTTTTATTTTTCGTTATCTGGTTGTCAAATTCTTGCAATTTCTTTCAATTGAAGAATTAAAATGCTCTTTTTTTCAATAAACTCTTCCACCCATTGAATATTATTAATAATTATCAATACATACATCTCAACCAAGTTGGATACCTTGGTTAGAAGAATAATTGGTTGGATCCGGGTCCAAAATTGAATTAAGTTCTCAAGCTTGGACTCATGTTGGACCAAGAATGAATCACTCTTTCTCCAACTTTAGCAGAAAGCAAGACTGATTCATTGATGATCCAACCTTGGATCATGATTGGCTTGGACTGGTACAGTATTGGGTCAGGAATGGATCCATTGAGTCTTCCTGCTAGGGAATCAGAGTAATTGCCATCAAATCTTACTTATCAAAGACATATTAGGTTGATTGTCAACAATTATTCCCAATCTTTGATGAATTTAATTCTTTTTATTGTAATCATTGTTGAAAACGATGATGTATTAATTCCTTAGATGATAATTAGATTATTACACTTGGATAAAATTTTTTTCATTCACAAAATTTTGATTAAGGGATTACTTAGCGTTAATTTTCCGGTTTTACTTCACTCTCATTCATTACGAATGCTGTAATTATACGGTAGATATGCTAAATGAGTACAGAATCTTCAAAAAGTAATCTTTCTCTTATTCATTTATTTCTCATCATTTTTTATCTGGCCTTTCTTCTCTTACAACTGGTCGATTTAAAAGTGCATAACTTTTCTGAGCGCTTTAGAAAAGTTAGCCGGTCATAAAAGAAAAAACTAAAGTGAACGTAAAAAAAAAAAAAGACCTCAGTGCTGCAGCCTCAGAGTTCCGCCACGGATGCAAGGCAGTTATTGCGGACGGATGACGAAAATAAGCAGCAAGTAAAACCGCCGTTAAACTAGCTCGTAATATTCCATCATAATTTCGTTTATTATTTTTAAAAAAAATTTTTATAACCATTTCTAAACATTATTCAATTAATAGCTCAGTAAAGACTAATCTATTCTTACTAACGATCGGTCTATTGTTTTATATGTCGTCTTCATGAACCCCCATGTTACTGAGCTTCCTAATTTATTCCTTTTCTCATTAATTAAACAAGAAAAATACGTCTGGAATTTTCCTGAAGGCTACTCATTTCGATATTGAATTAATTATGAACCAAAAAAATTTCTTATAAAAAATTTAATTAAAACTCTATTTTAATTCAATCGTAATCTAATAACTTGGAAAAAATAGAATAATTATAATTACATGCATTTATTCATCATTCAAGTCTTTAGATATGTTTTTTATTTATTCATTTTGAGAAATGTATGACTTTACTTTGATATTTGTAAACACGAAAAAAGATAAAACGTTTTATTTCTTTTTGATTATCGATTTGAGTTTGGAGGGATAAAGTCAAGTATCAATTGATTTGAAAGGAGAAATTTATTGAAAAAAAATGCCAATTATGGTTATAATTGATAAAAGTGTATTTTTTCCAGTAATGAAATTTTTCTTGTGTATCTCTCATTTTCAATGTACTCTTGACTTTTCAACGCAATCAATATGTGTTCGGATGAAATTGTAATTAAATATTCAATACCTGAAATATAAATGGATGACTAAAGATAGTGAAGAGCATTTGGAGCGCTTTAGAAGTAAAAATATCTAATTTGTTAAATATTGATTTATCCTGGTAATGGAAATCGTTGGTATTTACATGAAAAAATGGTTAGTGAATAAAATAAAATGAAAATAAAAGAAATACTTTGATCATTCGTTTAAAAAGTTCAAATTTCAATAAATGAAAATTCAATACAATCTAAAAATAAATGAAAAACAAATTGCACAAAATATTTCATGTATGACACTTGAATAAAATATTTTTACATTAACGATAGTTAATTAATAACATTTAAATCTTATGATACACTATAATTACCAATTTTTATATACACTTTACCTACCCTGTTATTTTGTTTAGTACGCTAATGAAATTCCACTATGTACTTATATACGAGAGTAAAATACAAAGAATGAAAAAAAGAGTAAAAATATTCTACAAAGTTGGAAATATTTACGTCTACAATCCACCTTTAAATGTAATTTGCATTCTAGTACTTCAACGAAAGATTTACAATTTGCTGCTCGAAAAAAAATAGACTTAACTTCAATGCAGTTATTTACAACTAAATAAATATACTATTTAAGTAACACACTAACTATAAATAAACATTCCTTTCATTGCAATAAGAATCAGAATACCAATAAAAATAGAACAACAATATGCCGAGGTATTTTGCCCTCATCAACTACATTGTCAATTTTTATTTTAAATGAAGGAAATTTTCCAAGCGTATTTTTTATAAAATTAGAATAAGTATTGAAATGTAAATGACTGAATGAATTAACCAGTGACTAATAATTTCCAGAACATCGCAATCCAGAGCCACCACGAATCAATGAACGTGTAAGCCCAGCTCCTGTTCGTGCCGGAGAAACAATAGTCCTGTCCTGCATTTCTCAAGGCAATCCACCCCCAATGTATCTCTGGTATCGTGAGTCAATAGGCGGCACTGACGCTATCGTTAATTCAGAGAGGATTCACGCTCGAGGAGGTGTCCTAATTATCCAATCAGCAAGAGTTGAAGATGCTGGTAGATACGTGTGCCATGTGAACAATACTGCTGGTTCTGAACGTGTTGAACTTGAAGTCTTAATTATAAATAGTTTATCAATACACCTTGCTCCACAACAAGTGAGTTTCTAATCAATTGACAAAACAATTAGAGAAACTGTTCACCCATGCATCATTCAACAGTTTTTATCAATAAATTTCATAATTATTATTTGCCTCGAGGCAAGAGATACTTGTTTAAATAGTGGCAATTATAGTTAAAATGATTACTGATGCATTAGAGGCAAAGATTAAAGTTTCTAGAAAGTTTGAAAATTTTTTTTTTCATTTTGTTGATATTTTACTTGATTTATAAAGAAAAAAGTTGGTTAAATAAATTTGCCTGAAACTTTTTATGACCGTCTATAATAAATTTTTAAGTCTTTTGCAAAACAATCAAATTGTATATTGTTATATAGTAGAAGAATAAAGTTAGTTACATTATTAAGTCATTAACTTAATGGAAAAGTGAATATCTTGATGTTTAATATATTTTTCATGTTATTTAATGCATAAATTATTTTTTTTTTCTAATGGATATTTTAATAATGACATAATTAATTATTAAAAATAGTACTTTTATACGATAATTGATAGAAAATGTCACTAAAAATAAAAGTCTCCAATGAGATAATAATTAAATGAGGATTAGAGTTTTTCTGAATCAATATAACAATCTAAACTTTTCTAAATGACATGAAATGTCGATCGAAAATAATGAGAAACTGTCAGAATCATCGTCATCCTTAATGAAACTTTATCAATTTCTGACAACATCATAGACTGATCTACTTTGTAAAATAGACTTGTATCATCGACTCATGTCTGATATTTAATTCTCAATATTTAAGAAAGAAATTAGCATCATAGAATTAAAATGTGATACTTCCATTTATTGTAAATTATAGCTTCATATTTTTTGCTTTTTACAGAAATTTATTTTTTTATCTTAATTATAACTAAAATTTCCAATCAATTAACGATGCTTTCAATTTAACAAAATCGCCTAAGAGTACTCTATTTAATTAAAACAATCAATTTTTCATTTTTTTTTAATCTTTGAAATTTTAAGTGGTATTATCCAAGTTCGTCCAAACACTTTATAATCAATTCAACTACATTATTTTTTCAGTAATTGATAAAAAGAATTTTCACCGCAACAAAAATATAAAAAACTGTAAGAAATAGCTCTTAACTGCATTTTAATTGGTTGAGTTATTTTTAGGAATAACAACTTTGATTTATTTAATTGCATTTTAAAACTCTAATATTTATTTTCAAGCAGTTGACACATACACTATCATCAGCGAATGATTTTAATCAAACTAATTTGTACACTGAATACACATGAGCTAAAATCTGAACATGGTTTTCAGGTAACTATTGATTTAGGGAAAGATGCCAAGTTTCAATGTGCTGTGACAGGACAACCCACACCGATAATTTCCTGGGCAAAAGATGGACTACCAGTGAGGGAAGGTGCTGGCAGGATAAAAGTTGTTGGCAATGGAGGATCAACGTTACACATATCCTCCATCACCAGGGATGATAAAGGAATGTATCAGTGCTTTGCTAAAAATGATCATGAGATGGTCCAAGCTACTGCAGAACTTCGGTTAGGAGGTAAAGTTTAACAGCATTTAGATTTCCGACATCAAACTAAAGCAATAAAATAATCATGAAAAGTTTTAATGAATATGAATAATGAATGGAATAAATATTTTTCACTATTATCAGACATTACATCAGATGTTTTTACAGTAAACTACACATTGACTTTACGATATACTTATAGAATTTATGGCACATTGGACTTTTTTTCAACAAACATAAAGTGTCTGATGGAATGTTTGCTGTTTCAACTTTTACTAAAAAATTCACAGAGTTCAACTATATTATAGCCTTAGGGAAACAGTTTGGTTAAACTTTTATATTAAATTTATCAAAAGTAGGTCGAATTTTTAAATGGAAAACAAGTATTAAACTGTACACCATCAATAAATAATAAGTTATTTACAAAATAGAATTCCTGATAATACTCTGAAAGAACGTACTATTCAAAATTAAAAAATCGTTTCATGAACGATGAACCGTTTTATTAAATAAAAAAAAGATCAAGAGTATGACAATATTTGAAGCTTTGAAAATTCATATTTCACAAATTCTTTTTTCCCAACAATTTCAGACAAAACATTACATTGGATACAGTTGGATAATAATACATCATCAAGTAAACTTCCTCAACACTGATTTTTTATTTACCACAAATAAATTGATCCAAGCTGATACAGGATCAACAGTGAGAAAATTTGAAAAGTAATCAAATAATAAAAGTTTCAAATAAGGAAGCAGTATTAATGATAATGGGTGTAATAATATTAATCGAGTAAAGCAGTCAACAGAACGGTTCTTTTGTTAGAATCGTCATGATGCCTGGAATTGAGTGAATTACTCGTGAGAATCGTGACTAGAGTATACACTGGTGGTTTGAAAATGTCGAATGCTACATCTGGTCTTAATTGCGAATAACACTTCTAGTACGTGAGTAGGATGAAGTAAGGATTTGAGACACGTGAATGAGCAAGGAGTAAATTCATTGGCTACAACCAACAGTTTAACGTTTAAGCGAGATAAAATAATAATGACACGAGATCTTGGCTTGAAAGGAGTAATGGAGAAGTGGCACGTCTAAGATGTGTATAAGCCCGACTGGAACAATTAGGATGAGCTTCCGGATCGGTTGTTGGATGGTCTTGCTAGAAGATTCTCGTGAAATCGCTGTTGAGTTGATTGGATGGGCAACGACCCAATCGAGCGATCGATGGTCGCCGCCAACGCAGAGAACCAAATGCTCTCTAGCACAAGGACTCTATTTGACTGAATGCAAGGGATCCCAGGGATGCCTTTATTTCTTATTCCTCACTCCCTTTATTCTCTCTTCTTGGCATGCCCTTGATACGTTGGGCGACTTGGTCGTTTGCACAGTCGATCTAGTCTGCTTTCGATTTTCTTAGTGCGAGATGCACACCAGTCTACTCCATCTCCGGTGGTTTTCCTTCTCATCTCGTTTCCTCCGTACTACTCTGCATGGTCGCTTTGTTAAACTCACTAGTCAACCAATCTCCTAGTCACGTCAGAGTAAACATTATGATGTAATTGAAACTTACTTGACTTCAATCACACTCGACAATCTAAATATTGTCATGACTAAACCTGATTCAACGGAGATGTTGTAATAATTCGAGTAGTTTTCATCATTAAATATTTATTTAATCATCTTGATTCGTTACAACTTGGTACTAGATCTTTTAAAACAAATTCTCTAAATTTTGTGCATCAATAAATTGTTCATTAAAAAAATAACCTTGTAATATTTATTATTTGTTGAAGCTTTTAAATTATTTTTGAAGACACTATCGGAATAACTTCTTGATTATATAAATCTGAGTCCAGACCTTAGAATTTTTCATTTAATTTAACTAGTGGACAAGTCCACGAAATTCTTCATCATTCTGAATTAGAGAATCAGAAAAATCTCAAATAGTTTCCCGAATACCTTGGCCTGAATGAGATAAGTCAAATACTTTTATCCAGATTCCTCCAACAATTCATGATTTTGCTTTAATTTATGTTTTCTAAAAATACTAATGCATTATGCTCTGTCTAAAAGTATCTAATATTCTTCAAAAACTACAAAAAGTCTAACGAATTGATTTCCCACAATAAAATGTACAAGCTCATGTCTGCATGAAGGTAATTAATTGGACACTTAATCAATGATTTATGTTTGACTATTCCTAGACAGAGTTGGAGGTTCATTTTGCCAGGAAATAAGTGACCGATAATGAATGATTTATGAAAAATATTGATAAAAAGTCATGCCATAATTAATATTTATAAATAAGACAAAAACTGTTGATACAAAATGAATATTTGGAGGTTGGCATATTGGAAACTCGTAATATCCATTAGACAGAAAGGATAAATACATGCTCATTTATCTTAGTCATCGTGAGCGCTTGTAACGGTCGAACTTTCTACCAGATCGCAAAAACTCTCGAGAGACACAAACGAATGGCGTCGACGTGACTCTCTTCGTTCGTTTCATTCCATTTCTCGAAATTTGGCAGCTGTGGAAATCAATTCCCACGACAATCATTCCCTTTTTCTCTTCACACTTTTACTTTTTATCGTTCTTATTCTTTTTACTTTTCAATTTCAATAGTTTTTTTTTTTTTTGCTAAAATCTTGATTTTTTTCAATCTTATTGTTAGTGATATTCTCATTAGTTAATTACTGTCTCGTTAGTTTATTAAATAATTTTTTTAATGAATTAATTGAAAAGTCTCTTATATTCTATAATACAATTTAGTAAATCAAAAGTTAAAAAGTGCATTATTCCAACGAATTTTTAGTAAAGTTTATTTTTAAAATCATTTAATAAATGAATCATTCAGAACCATCGAGTATAAATAAATTCTGTGAATTTATTAATGCAATTACAACCAGTAATAATTACCTTGTATTCAATTTACTTTGAATATGACCTATAAATTAAATTAATTTTGTCATGTTATGTGATTAAATAATAATAATTATAACAGACCATTATTTAGATACAATATGATAGATAGAAATTTATTGAAGAATTACTTCTCTAATTACTCCTGGAGTTAAACGAATAAAAAATTTAAAAAATAAACAAAATTGAATTAAAAATGACTTATTAGTATTTTTGTTTTCATATTAATGTTAAATATTTTTTTATAATCTTAGAGTGATTTATTTTCTTTTTTGAGCACTCTATCAATAATAGAATGGTTTTTGTTTTAATTAAAATACTTCTATAGAGATGAAAGAACTAGAGTAACTCTATACAAATCGTAGTAATAATTGGTCTTCAAGTAGATGGCTCAGTAATGCATAAGAATAAAGCATCATCATTGCAGCATGCACTTTGATGTATACTGAGTAGGATAAACGGGCTATATATCTACTGCATTTCTGTATTCTCTAATTACATCCTTTTGTCACTCTGCATTCTCCTTTCCCATTTTCCACTTCCACCAATGAAATTACTACGCTTTAAATTATTGCCATCTCTGTAATTTCAAGTTAATTCATGTGGTGACACTTCAATTGCACTGTTAAACCACAAATCAATAGTTTTGCCTAAATGTAAAGCTGTTCATTGCAATTCTACTTTCACTAATGCTCTTATTAATATTGTGAACCTTTTGGCTTCTTGATTGAAGTATTAATTATTATCTAAAAGCAAAGCTATTGAGATGATTGCTTATAATATAGCTATGTTTATAATAATGTTTTAATTAATATTACGACTTAATCTGAAATTTATGATTACATTTCAAGTTTAATAAATAATAAAAAATATTGGTTTAAACATTCTTGATTTTTCCTTCAATAATTTAACATTTTGAAGAAGTGAAATGTACTATTTATGTTTACTTCAATTTTGGAGTAATTGTTATTGTTTGAAAAACTTACAATCACTCTCATGTTTCGTCAAAAAATTCTATTCAGTAAATTTCAAGAACTTCATATAATGAAAAATATTAAATAATTGAAATAAAATAAAAGTAAATAAAAAATTTATAGACAAGTGTACTCAAAAAATACTTAGTGTAATGAAATAGCTAACTACGAAACAAAAATAAAACAGAAACAAAAACACTTAAAAGTTTTTAATATGATTTTTAAAGTGATATAAAGTCGAAGCTTCAAATCTTATCTCATAGAGTAAAATACAAATTTTCTAACATTACAGAAGAACAAGACGTGTCGTAGATCCTAAATAGTCTACCCGCATCTGCTCTTATACTACTTACAGTTAGTAATGCAGATTACTATGCTCTTGAACCAATTTGACGCCTGAGTTATTGCTTAGTTCTACTACTAACGATAGCACCGGAACAGTAAAGAAAGTAGACAAGAGACTTTACAACGTAATGACAAAGACAAAAAATTTTTAATGCTGATAAAACTAAAATAAATTAACGTCAATTTACAATCATGAATACATTAATCCTTTTTTAAACTAATATCTTTTGTATTTACTTTCCTATCATGAACAATCTCTATCTAAAAACATACTTACATATTTTATTTATCCATTAAGGTATTTTGATGGAAATTAATTTTTTTTTACATCATTAGAATTAAAGATTATCGGAAAATAAAATACTTTTCCAAGTAATAGAAGACAAATTCATCAACATACAAAAAGCTAGTGTGTATACTTAATAAAAAATAACCATTTCATTTTAAAGGACCCTGGATCTCGTTTTGATACGATCTTAATAATATATTCTTATATGTTTGTTAACAATAAAAGTCTTCAATGTTAACAAGACAATAAAAAAATTCTATTAAATTAGTAAGGAAAGAAAATAATGCTTGAGCTTGGTTTATTGTAACCTTTCAATTTTTTGTGAAGAATACGTCTCAAAAAATAGCAATAAAAAGTAAGATATATGATAAAACTTGAAGATACTGCCGAGTTAAAAAGTTAAAGTGAAAGATACTCGTAAAGAGAATGCTGAAGATTTATGAAAATGTGAGTAAACGACAAGGTGAAATATATCTCATTTATTTTTGTAAAATCCAGGAAGATAACTTGCGGTTTTATTCCGGAAGTGAATGGTTATAAAGCACATATATATCTTTTTCCTTTTTTTTCTATCACTTCTTGAAGGTCTACAACAAATTTAAACACATTGAAAATTGTAGCTCACTTAAACATATTACATTAACATCCATTAAAAGGGGTAACATCATTAATTATCTCCAACTTGAGTTTCTCGTACTCTCATTATCGTTCGTGTATCTACAGTGACGGATTACACGTAAACTCTTTGTCTTAACAGTTCTATAAATCATTCCCCTAGGGTTAAGAAATAAACTTCTCGTTAGTTATTTCTCTGACAAGCCACGAAAATAATAATAATAAAGCAACTTTTGCTTAAGGCTATAAAAATATCTTTAGATAAGTTTATTATTTAATAATTATCTATTATTATTTTATTATTTAATCAGACGCTGCACCACAACTTGTATATAAATTCATCGAGCAAACAATACAACCAGGACCTTCTGTCTCTCTGAAGTGCATTGCTACTGGTAACCCGACACCTCATTTCACGTGGACTCTAGATGGATTTCCTTTGCCTCAAAATGACAGGTACGTGCTTAGAGGACTGACAGGCATATCAAATGCTAAAGCCCCAACTTCCAAGAATATTAGAGCTTGAAGAGAAAACTTTTTCGATGACCTAAAAATTTTATCTCTAATATTTTTCACCTAACTCTGAAGTAAAAAATGTGTTCCAATCAATTCATTGCAGTTCAACAGCAAGTAGAGTTCACTGATGTTAAATTATTTTCGTGATAAACTTTTGTGATATTGATAAAGACATTGAATGTATTGGACTACTTTTCCATCAGTTAAATTGGAAATAATTAATTGGGATGAGTGTAATTATCTTGGTTAATTATTGCCAAAAAAAATAATAATATATTTAGTATTTAGATGAAATTGAATCCAGATAATCTTCATGAATTATATCATTAGATCCAATTAAATCTAAATTTCTATCCAATCAGATCTAATTAGATTGAACTAATCCTAACGAAGTATGGTATCAGGACAGATTGAATTAAGACAATTAAGTTTAATAAAAAATTGAATGTGATAACATCTAATTCAACTTCAATAGACTATCATTATTTTATTTTTGAATGTTTTTTTGTTTGTTAATTTTAAGATACTTAATGTAGGATTTTTAGTTATTGATGATCTTATTTCAGGTTCATGATTGGACAATATGTAACAGTTCATGGAGATGTGATATCACATGTAAATATAAGTACAGTTAGAGTAGAAGATGGTGGAGAGTACCGATGTACTGCCGGCAATCGTGTCGCCAAAGTTCATCATTCTGCAAGACTTAACATCTATGGTTTGCCACACGTCCGACCAATGGGAAACTATGCTGCGGTCGCGGGTGAGACCACGGTCATCAAATGTCCCGTAGCTGGATTTCCAATTGCTAGTATCACGTGGGAAAAAGGTACAGCCAGATTGTAATTTATTACCAATCACAAATCAATTTAATCGCTAGGGTAACAATTGAATTTTTATTTTTTTTATTTATCCACTTCTATTCGCTGACTCGAGAACTCATTCACTTTTTTTCATTTATTTTGATGTTGACAAATGTCCAATTCCTATGCCTGATGTTTTATTTTATTATTTATAGTAAATACAAAAAAATTAAACTTTTGTGATTCAGCAAACATTGACATAAAAAAAAAAAAAGAAAGAAAATGATAAAAAAGTAAATTTAAATTCTTGTTTTGGCTTTTATGGAATATTTATTCTAAAACGAATTTTGTTACAAATGAAAATCCTTTTGCCTTTGAAGTTTTTTTTTTTACAATATTTGATTCAAACTATTTTATATCGTGTTCAAATAATTGTTTATGAATGAATTTATCCATTAAATTCAAACTATTGCAAAAAAAAAAAAAATTAAATCTTCAAAATTAATGTCAAATAGACATTCCTTTAAATATCATTGATAAAATTTACTTTTCTACTATAATTGGAAGATAATTTAATTTATACTGTACATCAGTAATATTAATAATACCATCTTATAGCAATAAATGCTGTGAGACTTTAAATTGATCCGATTAAATTGTCCAAGACTTATTTTTAAAAACATTGAATTGAATTAAAAATACTTTACTTGATCCTTCCATAATAAAGGGATTTATAATTGACTTTCTAATAACATTAGTCTGAAGCATCCATCATCTATTAATAATTAATACCTGAAAGTTATTATAAATAAACAGTTTTTATTCATAAACTTAATCTCTATTTAAATAAAAAAAAATTAATAAATAGAAATTAAATGAGCAAAGACATGTAGGACTAATTGATAAGTGTATCATTACACTATCTTAAAATTTGAATGACAAAACTAGCCTGGCAAGTAAAAGAGCATTTCTGAAGGCGAGACGACTTATCAGCTTTTATTCTGGAGCTTGAGTTGAGCTTTTAAGTGAAAGGAACTTGAAGAAAATGTACCAGGATACTGAGAAAGTTCTTTTGAGATCTTAAACCAATGGTTTCGTGATGATGAACTGAACTTTAACGTAAGTTTGAGTCCGCGAACAAGGTCTTTTCGTGAAAATGACACTGTATATAACAGGCAAGTAAGTTAAAGAATGGCTTAAATGTCGCGTGTAACATTTTGAAAAGTTGCTAAGTAAAATGCGTTAGTGGTAGTATAGGAAAAATTCGAAACCAAACTAACTAGACTTTACAAGTTCATGAAGAGAAATGACTCCAGTCAATAACATTGGATATTTTCCAACAATAATTCAATAATAGTGTTATACAATTTATTTCCAGACGGTCAATTGTTGCCGACTAGCATGCGACAAGAAGTTTCATCAAATGGAACACTGGTACTGCATCATGTAGATAGCAATACAGATCGAGGCTCTTATACATGCACTGCGAGAAATAAACAAGGCCATTATGACTCTCAAACAATTCAGATTGAAGTTAAAGGTATGTAGTATTATTTTTTTAAATTCAGTAAATAATTAAAATACATTTAGAAAATATTTCATTAATTTTCTCCATCATTTAGAATTGATAGGTTTTAATAGGTAATGAATAGCAATTTGACAGTTTGGAAATGTTTAACATATAAATGACTAAATCATTCAGAATAATTTCCATTAAAGCAACTAAACAACTAAAGTAAAGTGATATTATTCAAGGAAGTTAACGCAGTGCAAACAAAGTCAGCTGAATTATTTATCTACGATCAATATTTCAAGAAAAGTCCCGTGTGTTCTGTTGATATTTTTTCTTTTATTTCCCTTGGAAAATATGAAAAGGAGTGAAGAAGATATTGAGAAAAAAGAAGAATAAACATGATGAAAATAGTAAAAAAGAAAAAGACAAGAAACAAGAAGCTATTCTATTGGCAACCCCTGAGACCACAAGACATATGGCTTCAGTGTAAAGTCTCAGCAGTTCCATCATTCATAAGGATGCAATTCCCATCTGCTTCTCTTATTCATCTATGAAACCTTCGTAGAGACATCGACTTTTCCATTTCATCGGAAGCCTGTGATCGAACATTATTACTGTCTTTGTATCTCCACATCTAATCGTTTATTATCATTCATTTATCTTCTGTCATTTGAAATGAATCATTTTCAGTCAAATTAAAAAGACATTTTCGTGTTTTTGTTTTAAAATCTTGGCAGAAGAAAGAATTATCTCTATTATGATTATTATTAACTTACTTAATCATTCGTAAATTTAATTTCAGCTTTGTTTATTTTTAAACAAATTTTCAGTCCCACCCAAAATCGAACCATTTAGCTTTCCTGCAAATATTCATTATGGCGCCAGAGTCCACGTTACATGTGTTGTCAGTCGAGGAGATGGTCCAGTAAAAATAACATGGTTAAAGGATGGTCAACCGTTAAAATCAAGAGAAGCGACGACACATCAAATCGATGAATATGACTTGGCTTTAAAGATACCAAGTGCATCTCCTGCTCATGATGGGAACTACACTTGTGTGGCGAGCAACGATGCTGCTCAAGTATCTCATACTGCACCTTTATTGGTTCATGGTACGACAGGGATATATTCATAGTCAATCATTATCATCATCATCATCAACTCATTAATCCATATCTCATCTTAACGAGTTCATCAGTTAACTTCATCCATTATCGACTATTGACTTTTCTTATTTCTATTCTTCATCCTAGCAATCTTGATTATTTAATTCCAATGCCCAAGTTAATTAAGATAATAATAATGCTATCTTATTTAACTATCATTTCTTTCCTGAATTAGTTAGAATGTTTTAATAAAAAGAAATAATAAATTTTATGAATAATTCTACCTCTACAATTTTAATTCATATGAGAAAAAGTAGCATAAGATCAATCACCTTCGTCAAAGTAATCCTATGATAATTAAAACTCCAGCAACTTTTATGCTCTTTAAAAACATGTGAAAATCAGATTTAAAGCTACCTTCAAATTTATTTCATAAAATATCAAGGAAATTTTTCATAAAATAAACAACTAAATTATGTTGAAGAGATTTTTAACTTTCTACAACTGCCCTCAAAATTTTCTGCGGTTATATACAAGTTGTAGAAGCTTAAAGTCAACAGTCTAACTTGAGCTTTGATCATGAATAGTTCTATTTAAAAAGATCATATAGTTTAATAAATTTATAAAAGCATTTTTTATAAAAATCCATATCCTACTTGTTTTAAATAACCAGTAAATAGAAGGTAGAAAAAAATACTCAACTTTGATTACAGAACTGATAAAAAATTACTTGTTATAATTTTGATTTAAAACATCTTTGGTATTTCATTCTTCCTTCTCATCACATCCTTTCCGTCTGTTTCATATGTTCCATATATGCCCGTGAGCTAGTCTATATCCTGCATTAACATTTTAGGTATCTTCTGTTACGCTTTTTTAGACAAATAAATCTGTACAAACAAAACAAGTACAACTTTTCTCTCTTGCAGACTGTCTACGAAACACGAAACAAATAACCCCCAAGCAATTTCATGTTACGTGTTACGTTGACAAGTCGAGTCATAATTGAGACTTTATCTTTTATTCCCTTTTTTATTCTAATATTTACCCAGAGTCTTTTATCATTTATCACGTTTTTCAACACACTTCTGGAAATCCCTAAACAAACTGATTACTTTTATTGAAATATCTGCAAGCAATAAAATCAATGAAAATAAATTTCCATGGAATTATTGCAATCAATTGAATGAAATAGAAATATTTAAGTAATGAAATTATAAATGATTATTGATGAGTTTTAGTATTGAATAACAGAGTGAAAAATAGCATAATTTATTCAAAACAAATCAATAAGCATCCGGAGACCATTCATGACAATAGGAATAATCTCGGTACAAAGAACAATGCAAAGCTTCCTCGTAAATTCACGAGATGGTTGAATAATTATTATTCTCGTTGTTGTCTGGTACACAGACTTGTGAATACAGACACATGAAGCCTAGAAAATGCCTGCGGATATTTCCAGACAGTACGTAACATTCCATTCACACTCAACACACACGAACATTAACACTGCATTGTGAGTTTGAGTGCGAGCATATAGAAGATTATATGAACATGTGCACGTGAGGGGACAAATACAGCAAGCAAAGTAACAAGGAATAACGCTGACACTTCTTTCTCTTTCTTTAGACATCAAGACATGTCGTGGTTACTTGAATTTTTCTGCTCTACTACTGCCTGTTGTTAATCGATCATCAGTCAACAGTTGAACTTGATCCATTACGTAATTTTTTACATCAGAAACATTCTCTCAGGAGTGTTACTTATTTTATATTTATATTACTGTTGTTTTTAAAAACTCTTATTAACTGATTAAAAATAATTCATTGATAAAATTGAAGCATTCATTTACTAGGATCCAATTGAACCTAACAAATCTTGAAGATCTTAATGATGAAGAAGTAAATTGAATAAAATTCAATTGGATCCACTAACTAATCTTTTTATTTTGATATTTTATTGTGCTGATAGATTATTATCTATTCGACGATTTTTATCTTTTTATGGAAAGTGGAACTTGAAGAATAGTAAAGCTGAATATACTTCAGAAGGAAAATAAGAAGTTATTTTATATCTCCAACGTCAGCAAACCAGTCAAGAAATAAAATCATTTCTCTAACAATATTTGGTTGAAGTATTTGACATTATCAGATAGACCCAAAGAGCAAACCTAGAAGGATGATGAAAAATTTCAACCAAGAAATACATGAATTATTTTAATACTTCTTGGCATGTCAATTTGTACCATCAGCAGACGTGTTCGTCATAGTATTGGAATCTTTTTATATTAAAACTTTTGCAATCCAATGAATTGAGCCGTGGGCCATGCGCGGGATACGGTGGTAATTCAATTTTAAGGAATGTAATCTCCAGTCTTCAGCACAAACCAAATACAGACGGTGTCTGAGATTGTGCCGACTCTACGATTTTTATTCATTTTTTTTCCTCATCCCCTAAAGGTCTTTTCAAGATTGAAATGTTTAACAAAAGCGTTATCACTACACGTGAAAAAACATTCCACGTACTCAATTTCATCTATCAAAGTGTCAAAGAGATAAAAAATTTATTTTATTTCATGCAAATACATTTTTTACATTCCAGTTGATATGAAAATGATTATTAATATATTTTATTAAAAGAATTCCATTAGAGAAAAGTACTGGTAATGTTAAGAATTTTTACCAAATTTTTATTAAAATTTCTTTCCTGATTAATTTTAAATTAAGTAATATAGAATTTAATTAAATAATCTTTAAAGTTCCTTCCTGAAAAAAAAAATTAATTCCCTGATTTTCAGAATAATTTTTACAAAATATTTAAATATTTTTCTGAAGCTAATCATGAGATTAAAAATATCAAGGCGTGTTCTCTCCTACCACAGTAATAATCACCAGCAAAATGAAGCAAGGGAGATGAAAAAATAAATTAGTAGTATATTAAGATAAAATTGAGTTGACGATGGATATTTCTTGTTCCATTACAGTTCCACCTAGCATAGCTCCTTTTAGTTTTAACAAGGATTTATCGGAAGGAGTTCGTGCTCAGGTTGCTTGTGTAATAGAGAAAGGTGACCCGCCATTCACGATAATATGGTCTAAAGATGGTGAACCAATCGCCACTTCATCACCTTCTAGCTTTGGGTCTGCAAGCAGTACTGTTACCCATAAAACCAACTTACCCAATAGCATATCTGGCCTACGTATTACCAGCATGGATGTCCACTCCAGTACCATCTCAATCGACCGTGTTACTGCCGCTCATGCTGGCAACTATACATGCATAGCACGCAACTCCGTTGCTGAAGTCTCATCCACTGCACAATTAGTCGTTCGTGGTAAAGTAAATTTTACCAAGAACCAAACAAATTTGTCAGATCGCACCACTTTTATAATTTTCGCACCATTATGTGAAATGGAGATTTTTGAGGATCTAAGATCATCAACACCAACAACTAAATTATTTTTGTTTTAAATCATTGATGATTTTTTATGTCAATTATAGACTCTTACTCTCATGTTGATATTTTATTTAAAAACACTTGAAGATTATTTTTTCATGTCTACTTGCCTCAAGCATTCTATTCTTTATTGAAATTTATAGTATTGCTTTAAAAGCATCAAGAATGAACTATCATGATTATTTCAAATAATAAGAAAATATTCTTTTATTCATTTAATTATTTATGGTAATTGATTGTAAAACAAAGATTCTCAAAAATCCCCATAATAATTATTGTTCAATAAAAAAATGTTCACGTTTAGTTTGTTGTATTGTTGAAAAAATGAAGCAGCAGTAGAAGCTACAGCACAGCCATCAAAGCCAGCGCACAAAGCCATATATTTCATTGAAAAAAAAATCAATGATTTCAATTTAAACTAAAAATTAGTCTTAATAATTAAAAAGTGAAAAATGAGTAAACTAAATACTGAAATATTTTGCAGAGCACGAAGGCACATCTATATCTCGCAAAAGCAATACCGCACTAATTGCACACTTTACTTAAGCACTTATTATTACACGCACATACACTTGCACTTACACATTTTTATTTAATTCACCAAAAGAAAAATTTTTATTTTACTTTCACTTCTTTTGCACTCTCTTATGTTCCTTAAGATATCCGCACCCCTAGGTAAGTCCAAAAAAGTATATTTGTCACTATTTCACCTTATTTGCCACTTTAATGCACCAATTTTTTATATCTCAATGTCTATATTGCAATAAAATAGTCGATAATTTTATTTAGAATGTTTTTTTAGTAGAACGATCAGAGAAAAGGTATTACAAAAATCCTTTGAAGTATCTATCTTTGTTAATAAAAGTCACAAATAAATTATCTTCTCATTTTATGATAAAATGTTGAACATAAAAAGTTTTAATTGCTTTAGTGAATGATTGTTGTATTTATTTAAATAACTTCACCACAACTGTTTTAAATAACAACTTGAAATCCATAATAGAAATAAAACATGAGAATTGGCCTCAAAGGATTGTTGGTAATCCACCTTCAAGCCATGTAGTATCAGTGCACTCCATACGAGTTTCGAAGAACTTCTGACGTGATGATCCCAACTAAATGGAAATATTTGAAATACTCAGACAAACGAGAAATTCCTTTGTCATAGTTTTGTATGTGCGTTTATTAAACATATATAACGCAACACAACTAAGCTATCCAAAACCTCAGATATACTTCGAGCAACTCGTGCATTCGCATTTCATTTTCTCACAATGTGTTTGACTAACTCTAGTGGTTTTGTATGATATTTACGTGAATACAGTACCTCCACGTTGGGTGATGGAACCACAGGACGTTCACGCACCTGAGGGTATGTCTAAGTTAATGCTTCACTGTCGAGCGGATGGTTTTCCACCACCAGCTGTCACATGGAGAAGAGGAATGGGCTCTAGACCAGGCAGCTATCATGATATTACAAGTCATGAGCATGCTGAAGAGCTCAGAATTCATTCAAATGGTTCTCTTGTGTTTGGAAGAGTCCAAGAGGATCATGAAGGGTATTATCTTTGTGAAGCTGATAATGGTATTGGTGCTGGTCTCAGTAAAGTTGTTCATTTGACTGTCAATGGTGAGTTCAATTTTAATCTCTGGTCTATCTAAAATTTATAAATCATCAAATGCGCTCTTTTGCAATAAAAACTGAATAAAGTTATTTAAAATCGATTTATGTTGTAATTTTATTTATCAATTTACATTATAGACGTATGAAGTTAGCTAATAATTGAAATATATTGAAAACGTGAGTGAATTTTTCCTCATTGGTTATTTCATTTGTGCGGGAAATTTAAAAAATTAATAATTTGTATCATGCATCCACGACGTGCATTTTGTGCGCAATAATTTATAGTATATTTTTTAAATGATAATTTAAATCTTTTCTTATAATAAATAGAAAATTGAGTCAAATGGAATACTCAGAATACTATTTTTCAGTTAATTTTAGTTACATTTGTGGTCAGTTTAAAGCTAGTTTATTCTAGAATAAATTATTTTAAATCCACAGTTTATCTCATAAATAAATAGAAAGTTTACTGGGTCAAAATAAAAAAAAAAACAATTCCACTCATAGAAGTCTATTTAATGCATTACAATATTAGTTTTCATACCGAGGTTTTATAAAAGATATTCTCTTGAAAAAAAATTATAAAAACAAAGCTGAATAAAAAAGCTTTCATTCTTCAATGTTACTTTAATAATTCATCATGATCATTTTATTTAAATTTTTTAATATAAATTAAAACCATTTCTCAACTTTTTTTTTTTTATTTTCCATTAATATTCATCTATAATTTCTTCAATCATATTATACAAAAAAAAATGGTAAAAAAAAATTATTGGTTAATTAATTTAATTATCATACATCCCAACAATATTTGTAATGGATTGAATGCAGCAATTGAAGCATGCATTTTGAGTTCCAATATAAATTAATGATATAAGCTATTAATTCAGATAGTTAACAAGCAATTCATTATCTCCAGCTCCAGCCCGTATCATAGAGAAACATCGTAACCAAACGGCTCGACTAGGTTCGAGAGCTTCTCTACGATGTGAAGCAAAGGGTGATCACCCCTTAAACATCCTATGGCGAAGAGCAGGCTTCCAATTAGAACCAGCGATCTCCGATTATCGGTACACGGTGAAGGAAATGAATACCACAGAGGGTGCAGTTAGTATCCTTGAACTCATTAGTACATCTAGAGAAGATAGTGGAAGATATTACTGCACTGCTTCTAACGCTTATGGAGGTGATGAAATGACTATGCATTTGTACATACAAGGTAAATACCATTTAATTATTTCATTCTATTTGACATTTGGACCATTTTAGATTAAATTCTACGACTATTCAAATATTTTTATACTCTAAGCTGTCCTAAAGCTGATTATATTTTTTAAATATCTGACTAAAATCAGATAATACTACTGAATTTTTTTTAATGAGTTTACTAAGAATTCTGAAAACCTAATGGGTTCATTGACTTTGTAAGCCCATCGAAAAGTGTTAATGAGTATTCCAAATATCTTAAGATGAACTTTATTATGTTAAAAATAGAGTATTTTAAAATAAATAATATTTAATTATCTAGTTAGATTTTTTACTTGCCAAAACAATTCATTTTACTTAAAATTAATAAAATGTATTTTAAAAATAAAAAAAAAAGGTATCATTTATAAATTATTGAAGGAAAAGTTTCAACCTTATGACTTAAAAATTGAGAAGTTTAAGCTTTAAAAGCCTCTAGAAAGTTACTTTAATACCTTGTTTGATAGAAATACATCTATTTGAGAGTGAGCCAAAATTTTTATAAATTTCAGTGAATCTTTGAAACAAGTTGTCCAGTATGTTATCTGGGATAATTATCAAGGATAATTTCACACAGCATTATCTCTAGGTTTTAGCAATTACCCCTAATTCTCTAAATCCTAAACCGTACGAAAGCACATTTACTCATGCAGAAATTACCTAGAATCTTAAAGAGCAGACGCTGTATTTATGGATACATAAACTCATTAAAAGAGATGCATAACTTGTACCATGATAATTTTCATTTCAATAACAAGTTTATACATTGAAATTTAATTGAAACATTTATCAATAATAAAACTTAGCCAATAATTTTATTAAAATACTAGAATTCAATACCATAGTTTGAATCAAGTAAAGAAATAAAAAAAGTTAAAGGAAGTTTTCAACAAATAAAATATTTTATGATAGAAATATTTTTTTAATACCAGTGATATTATTTCAGAACCACCAGATTTTCCACGGAATATTCACGTTCTAGAAAAAGGAAGTCGTTACATAAAATTAGGATGGACCAGCAGTCAAGACGGGAACAGTCCAATAACTCAGTATATTATTGAATATAAAGTAGACGCAGGTAACTTTGAAGTAGTTTTTTTTGTTCTAACTTTATCAAAACGCTGGGTAAATTTACCACTTTATTAATATAATGATTTATTAATATATTTATTTCTTTTTATTTTTAGAAGTTTGGCATGACCATACGTTCCACACAACTGTTTCTGGAACCCAGACTTACGGTCATGTGAATGGATTGCGACCTGCTACGAGTTATCAGTTTCGGGTATTTGCTGAGAACGAATTGGGTCGTAGTCAAGCGAGCGATGTAGGTATATAAACCTAGACCCCGTAAATTAGTTTTTAAGCCTCTTCCGACAAGCCGCGGGCAACTGACTTTATCGATTCTTCCCCTTACAACGATAACCGAGAATATTACGTCTAAAGACTCTGTCTCTCTTGTTCGCGCCTTCTCTAAAGTATCTATAATGAAAACTTTGCTATATTGAATGTAACAAGTTAATTGAACTATTCTATCCAGATTCTCGAAGTAACAACTGATGGAGAGAAGCCTGGTGGACCACCACGTAATCTCAAAGTCGAACCAATTAGCTCAACTGATTTCAAAGTCACTTGGGACCCACCAGACCAAGACTTATGGAATGGAGAAATTTTAGGATATCATGTGGGCTTCAAAGAGCATAGGTTTGTCTAATTTCTGCTTTAATTTGAATTATGCTGATCTAGATTTTTAATTGAATTTCTTTATAAAGATAACAATTTCTGAGAAAAATTTTATTTATTAAATAAGACAATTAGTTAATTTTATATTGAGGTAGAGATACATTGATGCAATATTGGATGAATTTGATTAAATAAATAAATTGCATCAATTACATCGGACAAATTATTCATTTGAATCGATCCAATAAAATATAATTAATTAATTCAAGTAATATTGTGTTCATTTAAAAACTAAATAATTGATTTAACTTATCAAGCTTCTGTGAATTTAATTGTTAATTTATGACAAATTTTACTATATATATAGATTAGTACATAAATCAATTTTGGTACTAAAATAGAACTTGTATATTAATGAAATACTTTATTTTATTTTTTGTAATAAATTTTGCACAGTTATCTGAAAATTCTTATTGCTCCATGATAAAGTATATTCGTTTTTCATTCATTTTTATGGAATACTGAGGAAAAAAGAAACATTTTTCTGATAATTTAACCTATTTTTGTTCGTAAAGTTCAAGTTTTCTATTTCTTTTCTTGTAAAAAGTCAATATTATATATATTAAAAATTTTAATAGGCTATCAGCAGAACAATATACGTACAAAACGGTAGAAGGTCGTCCAATATCTGCCAGTGCAACTCTCGGGTTGGCCCGAACTGCTATACCAGGTCGTGAATGCCAGCTGACAAATTTAAAGAAGTACACACAGTACAGTGTAGTAGTTCAAGCTTACAATGCACTCGGCCCGGGACCAATGACTGCTGAAGTTGTAGCAACAACTTTAGAAGATGGTAAGAGAAAAAAATGGAACGTATTTTAGCATTTATTTATTTTTATAAAACTTTTATGAAACATTGAGACTTTACTAGACACTAGATAATCCAGAAAAATTTGTCTCTGTAAATAGTTTTGAAAAAAAAAATATTAAATTGTTTTTTACTTTTTCTTAAAGTTATTTAATTCTAAAATTAGTTAAATTTTTATTAAAAATATTTTATAAAACTAAAAGCCAATAAAAAATTTTATAAACTAAGAAATATTTTCAATATTTTTTATTAGTTAAAAATTTTTTATGCACATAAAATAACAGTTTTCTTAAGTTAAAAGAACAATAGGTCTTTTATATATGGTAATTAATATTAATTAAAATACCTTATCAACTCTACAATAATTTCAGTGCCAAGTAGTCCACCCCAAGATATTCGGTGTACAGCCCTTTCATCCCAATCACTCCAAGTATCTTGGGAAGCACCCCCAGATACAAGCTTGAATGGAATGCTCCGAGGATTCAAGGTGAATTGGGAAAGCATGGATTCTTTAACAGAAACACCAAAATATGACACAAAAATAACTGCAGCATTAACAGTTGTGATAAATAATTTAGAAAAATATACGAATTATTCAATCCAAGTAGCAGCAATGACAAAACCAGGTGATGGCGTTCCATCAGCTCCAATTTATTGTAGAACAAAAGAAGACCTACCAGAAGTTCCAGCGAGCATAAAAGCAGTAGCCAATTCAAATGAATCAATTATAGTTTCTTGGCTACCACCTTTGAGAGCAAATGGAGTGATAACTTCGTATTATGTTTACATTAAAAGTAATGAAAGCGATGATAAGTGGTATAAGCAGACGCTCAAAGCTCACAAAACTAGTTATAGAGCTGAGAATCTTCACAAGAGAATTCAATATTTATTTCACGTAGCTGCTGTCACGTCAGTTGGTGAAGGACCTAAAACTCCATCTGTTTCTGCTTCTCCTTCCAGTCATGGTATGAGAATAAATTTTATAAAAAGAATTCAAGAAGAAAAAAATAAAAAACTGTACAAGTATATAATAGCATTAAATATCAACTAATTACATTTTTATTTTATTCAGTTCCAGCTGCAATTTATTCCTTTGGAATGAGTCCAATTGTCCCTTGGAAACAAGATGTAACTTTACCATGTCAAAGTGTTGGAAAACCATCACTGCTATGGAAACAGTGGGGTAGAATTGTAAAAGCATCAGGAAGAATTACGATTCACACTGATGGTTCGCTACAGATCACTGATCTTCATAGAGAAGATAGCGGCAACTATACTTGTCATGTGGAAAACCAACATGGATCTGATCAGATTACACATAAATTGATAGTCCAAGGTATGTTAAATTGATGTTGATAAAGTGAAAAAAAGATTTGTAACAGCTAACCAGATATATCAACAATTAACAAATCTCTCATTCAAATTTAACTGAATAAATTTCATTTCCGCATCGAATAATCATTTATTGTAAAGGTTTTACATCTGTCAACTTATTTTAAGTTAATATTGAATTAAATTTAATTTAAAATTCAAGCTAATAGATAATCTGTTTTACTTAAATTATCATAACAAATCTAATTACTGACATATTATCTTACCTAAGTATATATTAATGGGATTACTAACAATGATTTAATTTTTCTCTCAGCATGTTGAAATTTTTAAAAGAATTTAATTTACGTAGAAAAAAATTCACTTGATTTATAAACTTGATTTTTGATACTGAATTTTTTTGAAAGTACTATAAATTTTTATAAGTATCTGAATAGCAGACTAATGATTTTATTTATTTGCAGTTCCTCCATCTGCTCCACTTCTCCTTGCTACCAGCACAACCAGTAACTCTATCAGTGTTCAGTGGAAACCCGGAGACGATGGTGGAGCTGTTATAAGAGGCTATATTCTCCACTACAAGCGCAAGTTTGGAGAATGGGAGGAGGTAAAAGTCTCACATAAGATAAATGGTCACCTCCTGTCTAAGCTCTGGTGTGGTACTGAGTACCAGATTTACCTCACCGCGTACAATAGAATTGGCATGGGATCGCCGAGCGAGTTTGTTAAAGCGACAACTAAAGGCTCCAAGCCTGCCAACTCACCCGGAAGCGGAGACAAGTTCATCACTGTCAATGTATCTTGGATTGTTTTACATTTAAGCAACTGGAATGATGGTGGCTGCCCTATTACATGGTTTGAGCTTGAATATAAGAAGAATGGAGAGGAACTGTGGACTCTTGTGTCTAATAACATTGAAGTAAATAAAATGAAAAAATATTTAAAACTTTTTAATTTTTTTTAAAACTAGTTTTTTTTTATTAAAATGAGTCAACTAATAAATGAATACAATCCAAAAAATAGACCAATTATTTTTTCACGTTCAAAAGGAAAAGTTTTGAAATAAAAAAAGAATAATTTGTTTCAATACAAGTGTATATTAGATATGTAAAAATTTAACATTTATTGCTTATTCTTTGGTCTATCTATTGATCTATTGACCCTATTTCATGCACAAATGATTCATTTTTGCATAAAAAGTTTACTCAGTTTCCTATATTTTTTTTTAAGGATCATGAATTTATTATTATTGTATAGTTGAATTTGTTTAACGATTCCATTACAATGAAAAATTTTTTAGGTTCAAAAGTCATACACATTAAGTGAACTTCAACCAGGAACAACGTATGATATACGTGTAAGAGCTCACAATAATGCTGGATCATCAGTTGCCGAGTATAAAATCACGACACTCCAACCTCACATCACCACGACTCAACCCACGGTGGAAATCGATCAATACATCCCCCAACAATCATCAGTTTTACCTGATTTAAAGCTTATTGTTCCACTTGTTTTGTGTTCTTTCGCGATTATTGCTGCTGCTGGTGCTGTTTTTTATTGTTTCCGTAAACGTGAGTACAATTTCCACTCGTTTATTAAAAATTACATACAAAAGAGTGTTCTGACAATAATTGCTCATGTTGTTAACTGTTGTTAATTTTATAACAACCAATTATTCAATGAATATCATTTAATTAATCCACTCTTCAAAAACAGGTCCTTTATTAGGTGAAATAGGAAGTCTTCATGATGCTCAAACTGCCGCTGCGCTGGACAATAAACAAAACATGGAACAACGAGAACAATATTATGCCACTGTTAGAAAACCTTTAAGATCACCTATTCATGAAATGGGCACTCTTGAAAGAATTCCTGGTGAGCGTTGACGTCTTAATAAAATACTTTTCAGGATTTGCTATCAGCAATGTACATCATTCATAGCAAACATTATTTTTATATTTTTTAATTCATCAATGTTTATTTTTTTACTCACCTGCCATGCTTCGCATTAGCTTTTAATTCCACGAACACAATTGTTGACTACTTATAGAATACTCCGAAGACATCTATCCATACGCGACATTCCAGTTGAAGGAAAGCGTACCAGCTGGAGGAGACAATCGTTGTGATTCTGCTGCACCATTACAAACGTTTGTTTATCATGATCCAAGGCTTTCAGCTGCGGATACTCTTCAATTACGTGAGGTGAATATTTCAAAATATCATTCTAATATATTTTTAAAGCCATACAAAACTTTTCCCTGTAGTTAAATAGATTCCTTTGCACCCGTATACACGCATGATGATTCATGAAAAAGCCTTTGAATCCCGCAGAAAAAATCCTTGCTGAAACAAAGACATAATGAACTCATGGAATATGATAGAGACCCTCGGAATCATTCGTAAACCTTTCATAGTACTCATTTCATTACTCTTACCATAAAACATCAATTAATTGATCAATGAATGAATTAATTGATTGCAAATAAAGAAACCAATACCAGTAGATAGATCATTAATAAAGAATGTAGATCATTCGTCGTCAGTAGAGACTCAATCATTACTTCTAACACGACTGCTGGTCCCTCCTTGCTTCGTTTCGCAGTCAATCCGCTCGCATACGTTAAACATACAACATAATTCATCATCTAAAGTGAATGATGTTCTAATGAGAAATATTAGTTGACAAGAATGAGAGAGGATTGAGAACTAAAATAAAAAGGACACGATGACGTTCCGTTATTAGATAAAATTATGAATGACAATTCCGTCTGATTGCAGTCGGATTGCAACCGGTACACTAAGGTGCGCGGAGGCCGTTCGTCCTCTGCACCATTGCATAAAAGTCACAAGGCCAATCACGGCAAGTCCGAGTCGGAGGAGTACGACACCCTGGGCTCGGACAGCGACACGGAAGTCGGGACCAGCAGCCGAACTGAGTCTTCCAATCACCTCGTCGATTCGCACCACTCGGCCTTTGCAGCCGACGCGCGTGTTCACAGTACGACGCTTCCTATCTTACTTTTTTTTTTTATTTCTAGATTTTCTGTGATTAATGAGTAAATATTTAATTTTTTAACTATTTTGTAATTATTAGTTATGATATTTCAATTTTTATTCTCATTCTTGTGTTTTTAAATATTATTTTAGCACAGTATAACTACCCTCAATTAATCTTTCTAATTATTGACAAGCTTAATCATTGAAAATATTATTTTGATCACTATTTTCTAATAATTTATATTTTTTTATTCAGACTTCCTGTACCATGGACCAGAATCTAGCACGTCTACGGAACCCTCACCGATTTTTGAGAGAAAATCGTTTCCTGGAAGGGGAAGACCCAAGTAAGACTCTCATTATTTTATTAACCTAAGACAAAACAGTGTAAAATATAAATTTAATTGATTACTTAAAATGCATGCTATAAAAATTAAATTCCATGATTTACCATGATCAATAAATTTAAATGCTGACTTTCTAATCAGCTTATTTTGTACAATATTGATTTATTGACATCTTTTTGCAGGATGTTACAGTTGGCGCGTTATACCGGCGAGGAGACCCGTACAAGTTTCGGGACAATCCCCAGGCCTGGCAATTCCAAGCACCAGCCGAGCAATCGGATCAGGGAGCAGCAGCAGGAGCAGCGGGGGGATGCAGGATCAGGAAACCTGTTCGTCCCCAAGTTGGACCCACCCTCGGGGTTCTCCGACGCGCTTGAGCTAAGCGAAGCTGAGTGTGACCTCGATCGTGGTCGAAATAACCAAAGAAATAGACGAGATTTCGTAATTGCGGTGTAAATAATTGTGCAAATGACTTGACTCAACTCAAAAAAAGTCATCAACAAAACGAATAAAAAAATTCCTTCTTTAATCCACCAACCCTGTTGTCGAAAGTATGCAACAATTGTCCTTATTCTGATGTGTTAATATAAAGATTGTTCGTTCACATGCTCACATTTTAAATTAACGAATTGATTTGGACGACAAAAATAAGAATTAATGTAATAAAATATGAAGATGAAAAATGACTAATATTAAAATATAAATGTAAAGTTATAAAATAACAAAAAAGAGCACTGCCATCGTTTCGGCGCGTGTGGCACTAACTTTTTAACCATAAAAAAAAATTTTTCATGTCTGGAATCGGCACTTTAATTAAAAAGAAAATTAACAAATCGAGTTTTTCCTGTTGATATCGTATATATTATATAAATATACTTTATTATATATATTATATATATATTATTTACCATGAAAGGAAAATTGACACTTTTGTGTTTTAGGTGATTGTAGATTATTTATATTCTATTTACTTTGTAAAATATACAATATTGATTGAAAACTATTGTTTATATGATTGCCAGATCCTTTTCACTGAACTCATTGTGCTTTTGAAATTTTTTATGAAAATTCATTAAAATTCTGAAAAATACAAATACTGCCATCTTGCAGTCAATAACAACAACAATGTAAACTTTTCTCTACTTTACCGACATTAGATTATTTATCAATTCTGTTTTGAGTCCAGCTGAAAATTGGAAAACCACGATTGTAGAGCTCTAAAATAAAATTGAAGAGAAAACAAACATAAAATTCAAATACCATTACCTGTCTTATTCTAAAAAAAATCAATAATTAAAAGCTTCTGTAAAGGTAAAGTTGAATGAACAATTGTTATAAATACAATAATTAATAATTAGATGTCAAATGGAACAATCAAAAGAAATTCAGCTTCTCATTTATTGCAATAAACAATAGATACAGTCTCTAATAGATGCTTTAAAACTTTTCATTCTGAGATTCATTTGCTTTTAGTCATTAAAACATAGAACGCCCTTCCTAAATTGCATCGCATAAAACCAGACATAAATCTTATTTTATGTTTACCTACCAAAAGGGTTGTGCGAAATTACAAGCATGCGCAAAATTATCATCCCCAGTTAGACACTATTGGATACTATGAGCGGTGGTGTCTACGGTGGTGGTAAGTAGTTGTTATCCGAACATTTGTTCACATAAATAATCGTCATACAAATATATAAATGGTTGCACATGCTCATTGAATAGATGAGGTCGGCGCCATTATTTTTGACGTCGGACATCAGAGTCTTCGAGTCGGATATGGTGGTGAAGATAGTCCGAAAGCTGAAATTCCAACGAGTCTTGGGGTGTGGGAGGACGCCCACGAAAATGTTGATTCAACTCAACCAGCCAAAAAACGATACAACATCGATGTTACCGCAATCCAAGTGCGACGAAAAGGTTTGTGATTTTAATTATATTTATTGGCGCGAATTTAATTCAAAACTTTCAATAATGTTGTTTACCTGAATTTTTAATACATAATATGCTAATAAATTTATAGACATGGAGATAGTTAACATGATGAAGGATGGAATGATCGACGATTGGGATATGTTTGAACGGTTAGCTGAATATACATACAAACAAAGACTCCACGCCTTATCTGAACATCATCCAATACTCATGTCTGAAAGTCCTTGGAATACGCAAGCAAAGCGAGAGAAACTTTTAGAGCTCATGTTTGAAAAGTTCAACGTTCCAGCAATGTATATTTGTAAAAACGCCGTCCTTGCTGCTTATGCTAATGGAAGATCCACTGCGATGGTAGTGGACAGTGGAGCAACACATACAAGTGCTGTACCTGTTCATGATGGATATGTGATTACCCAAGGTATCGTAAAAAGTCCTCTTGGTGGAGATTTCATTACAATGCAATGCAGACAATACTTTGAAGAAAAAAATATTGAACTCCTACCAGCTTGTATGGTAGCTAGCAAAGGTAATCATCAACATCTATCTTCTTTTATTGTCTTAATTACTTTATTTAAAAATTTTTTAATTTTAAAGATGTTGTGCGAGAAAGAGATCCTCCCCGTTGGACCAAAAAAACAGGACCTCAGCCAACCACTTCATGGCTCAATTACATGGTTCGAGAGGTTCTTCAGGACTTCCAAATGAATTGTTTACAAGTTTCAGATTCTCCATATGATGAAGATGTAGCCAATTCTTTACCTTTAAAACATTTTGAATTTCCCACTGGATATAATGATGACTTTAGCTCAGTTAGACTGATGATTCCTGAAGCTTTGTTTGATCCAAGTAATGTTAAAGGTGTTGGAGCTAGTATTCTTGGTGTAGGCCCATTAGTTACCACTAGTGTGGGAATGTGTGATATGGATATAAGGCCTGTAAGTTAATTTTTCAAGTATTTTTTCACTGTAGCAATTAATTAATTGTTATCACCTTAAAAAATGATGGTTTTTTTAGAGTTTGTATGGAAGTGTAGTTGTCACAGGCGGAAATACATGTCTTCAAGGTTTTAGTGATCGACTAAATAGAGATTTATCCAGTAAAACACCACCGGTAATTATTTATCAATTTTATTTATATCGTAAATAAAACTATCATTCCACTATTAATAGTATAATTAATGTAATATCCTTCAAAACCAATGTTTTTAATCAAAATAATAACGAGTATAATTTTGTTCCAATGTTACATCTTTTATTCTAAATTAATCCAGTTTTAATTAAAAATGATTTAACATTCGAAAGTTCTCGATGTGAATAAATGCAGAAGGATATGAATAATTTTTACAATAATTTTCGATGACGCATTTTCATAGGAAAATTCTTAATTGTTTAGAAATGAATTAGTTTTATCAGCCAATAAGGCTTTGAGATTTATTACTAGAGAAAAATATCTTGAAGTAAGAATTTTATCGTTTATTCGAATAAATATATGTTCTTACGAAAATAATACGTTTGTTACTTGAAACAATGATTAATTATTGAATCGTCAATTTTATTTATAATTTTCCAGAGTATGAGACTGAAAATAATTAGTGCCAATAGTCCAAGTGAACGTCGTTTCGGAGCGTGGATTGGCGGTTCAATACTAAGTTCTTTAGGATCATTTCAACAAATGTGGCTTTCTCGTCAAGAATATGAAGAATCTGGTAAAATCATACTTGATAAATGTAATTAATTATCAACAAAACAAACCTCAAACGTAATTTTAAATTTTATCGACAATGAACATGATGATCTCATCGTTAATCAAAATGAAAACAAAGTATTTAGATAATGAAACAAATACTATTAAGATATTTATTAGTGCCAATTATTATTTTGTTTACATAAACTATTTAAAAAAATATATTTAAAAAATATTGATTTTTTTATAAGATATCAATTTACTAACTTTTATAAATTTTTATGTACGCTTCAGGCAAACGGGTTGTGTAATTAATTATCACTAGTGATTATTTATAAACTATTTAATTAATTTAGTAGTTTTTTGTACATTTATAGATAAAAAAAATTCGTAAATCAAAAAAAAATCTCTATCATCAACATATCTAAATAGCTTGAAGTTTTTTCATGTATTCACCAAATGAAATAGGTGCTTCAACAAGGCTTAAAAAAGGTGCTAAACATAACAGGCATATTTACTCCATTGAGATGTTCATTAAATAATAGCTTTCATTTAATGTATTCAACCAAAATTAATAAAATACTGACCACGATAGTATTCAACTATCATTCGGAATTATTGTCGATATTCTATCATTAATTCCTAATTTATTAAATTATTAAAGCTATTTTCTAAGTCATTATAATTTTTCATCGAAATAATAAGCGTATTTTTATTCAAATACACTCAGTCACACATTTCTGTATCTGTACGATGTGTAAAATATATCTATTAAGGCTTTCATACAGGCATGATTTCGTTGTAAATCTCTTCTGCTATCCTAAACCTGGACGGGTACGCTAGTGAAGAATGATGAATAAGGTATTTACAATAATACCTTAAGTATAGTAATCTGATATATTAATTTTTAACAGCCTGATTATCGCAGATTTCCATGATGAAGCTTTTTTCATCAATAAAAATCTCATCGAATTGGTCTAGGAATTCTGCAAATTGCTGCATGAACTAACATTGATAGCCAGCCAGCTAAAGTTATTCCTAAGGAGTCAGCCATTGTAGCAATTCCTAACGAATCTTTAAGATCTTCAGTTGGAATCTGAAATTAAAATTATTCTAAATTATAAGGCTCTTAAAAATCGTTAAATTATTATTTAAAAGTTCATACCGTTTCAGCCATATTAATAAATGTATTTACGTAAGCAGCACCACCAAGCAGACCTTCCCAAAGAGTTAAACCAAACACAATCCAAATACTTGGCATATAGAAGAATATGGCCTCAGTTGCAAACAGTATGATATTCAAAAACTGAAATAATAAAACGTTTTATTTATTTTCTTTTATAATCAAGGTCATGTTGAATAAAGTAAAAGAAAAAAAAATATTTTTTTGCGACTAATACAATCAATTACCTGCAAGACAGCCATTAACCAGACTTTTTTGAATGTAATAAAACTGGCTGATGATCGAGAAATAAATACTCCAATTTGATAATCGACTTGGAGCCATCTATATTGATCGGCATAATTCAACCATATATCATCAAACTGAATAAGTTCATGCTAAAAATAGAAATGAATACTGTTTACTATTTATGTTACTAAGAAATAAAGCACATGAAGAAATGAAATACTCACCAGCCCTTGATTGATAAAATATTCAAAAAGATAAACCAAAGAGAGGGGAATAATATAGATCAATAATCCAGGTACAAGTTGGAATTTTTCTGTTATAGATTTCTTAGGAATAGCAATTATTTCCTCTTGACTACTGATACCATATTTTATAATTGATTGTTCTTTGGGATGTGATAGAATAAACCAGAATGCAATAGCCTCCATTGCAGGTACAAGTAGCATAACAAGTAACGTTTGTTCTGTATTCATTATCATCCTCATTCCTGCATAAGAAAATGCTCCAGCAATTCCTGCTCCTCCTGTTCCTGATGACCATGCAGCAATGCTCTCCCTTAAGACAATTAAAATTATTAATTCAATAGAGCAACTTATTCTTTTTGCTTTATGCAAGAGCAGACATAATTAAATATTCAAGATGCATTGTTCACCTTCCATATTTGTGACTGTAGCTGATGAGTGTGACCTCTCCCAGACCTGAAGAAACGGATGTGAGAATAACGCCAAGTATTGTCAACCATGGGGTCGTAGCAAAGGCAACTGACAGAAAGCCCATGATCTGCGCGATGATACACAAAACCAGACGGAAACTGCAACGTCGAAGAAAGGCGATCTTGCTGAATGAAACGTGGAAACTTGTTTCGCTGAACCACACGAATCATCAACCACCACCGATGGTCGTGGCCCCGAGATTGTGGTACAACTTTTTATATCTGCAGATAATAAAAATCATCGCATTTTGCGAAATATACTCACTTAACAAAAAACGGTAAAAATGGTACCGTAATTTTGATTAACAAACATGGCATTATATCAGCCAAAAGAATAGCACCAGTTGAAACTTCATTACAACCTCGTGGATTTTCTATTGTAAAATTTGTAAATGCTTCTGATTTTGATGCACCCTAAGAAAAAAAATTATTCATTAAAATCATAATAAACAATAAAATATTATTTTGTTATTAACGATTAATTTAGTTACTCGTTTTGCAATACCTTAATGGTATTATGAATAAAATCGATCCTGTAACATTTTTAAATTCTGTTTATTAATGAAGTTTGAAAAATAAAAGTGCAATATTGAATAATTTTTTGATAATGTAATTAATTTTGTCATAGTAATTTTTCGATAAAAATAATTGGGATTCAGTCAACAATAGTCAAATGAAAAATTAAAACTTTACTGTTCGAAATGATGTGGGTGATAAAGTGAGACTGGATGAATGAATTCTCATAAATAATTCGAATCGTTAATCAACTCTTTCTGAAAATACAAAACTGGTTAATAAAAATAATAAAAAGTATATTTAATAATTTATAAATAAATAATTAAGTACAATCAAAGATAAAATTATCAACCCTTAATCCGCCTAACAATGAATAATGTATGATACAATTACATAATACTTCACCATATTCAGGTTAATCTCAAACCTTCAATAACTTGTCTTTGATAAATTAAATTAAGTGCTTACATGAAAAAATATTTATGTCTACTAGACAATAAAACATGATCTTATAAAAATAGTACATAAAATTGTTCTACTTACTGGAGGTTCAAACCTATCTTTCAAGATATCATGTGCTGCACTCAACATCACAACATATCCATAATTATTACACAGCCCCAGGATCCAAAATGCTATGAAATTTCGCCATCTCATTGCCTGAGTCTCATTCATCTCGCCCTTAATAGTGTGTGATGCTGAAACATAAAAATATTTAAATAATTTCCCTTTATTCATTATCATGTTAACATGTCATTAAATTGCAATCATGTTTATCTCAAGTTGTTATTCATTCAATCGATTAATTCAAATTAAAAAAATTCGATTCAATCAATAAGTCAATTGTGCTACATATTGGTATTTCTTGTTTGCTTTTAATACATAAAAGTTCAGTTGCCTAATTAGATTACCACATGACGTCGTATCTTATCTGTATGTTGATCAATATTGATAGAAAAGCTTCTGTAAAATTCTCGAGTGAAGTTTTTAGTTAAAAAAAACTACCTTTTGATAACGTAAAAAAATGTTGTCTGCTATAGGAAATTATTTATACAGTTGGTGGAAAGATAAGCCACCAAATATTCCTATTAAAAGTAGATCATAACATTCTTCATTGATGAAAAATAATACTGAATATTTTAACAATGAAGAAACTACATTCTATGGGACTTAACATATAGAAAAAACTTGGATTTGGGGTTGATAATGATGAGCTAACTTTGTAACTTTTCAACAATAGAGAACACCTACATAAAGAAATGACTGGAGAATTGTGATTGCACCTATAATAATAGCTCCTGAGTCTTAAAATTTTAAAGAAATAATTGAGATTCCAATTGAAGATAACCTGTGCTTCATTAAATATAATGACACTTTAACAATAAGAGCTCTAATCTTAGCCAATGTACCTCAGGTGTGTTTAATAGTTCAAACCATTCTGTTAAATAGCAGTCATAATAAAAGTAGAATCATTACTTGCATTTTGAACTTCTAAGTTATTATTTCATTACTATAACGTTTTTCTTCTCTTGAGAAAATCTTAGAATAATACTATTTAATTTTAATGCAAAAAAAACAATATTCATGTGCAGAAAAACTTTTCTTATCTCTATTATTGAAAAATATTTATCACTTAAAGGTTTTTCATGAACGTAATTTTGTTGTTATGATATTTAGACATCATAATTATTTAATAGTCACGTGTTGAACGATAATATATAGTATTAAAAAATTTTTTTACAATTGTTTAGCTATTTCTATATAACTATAAGAAATAAATTCTTTAGTATTTAGAATTGTGAATGGTTCCTGGTAAATAATCTAGAATGTTATCTTCCTAAGGCATCGATGTCATGGGCGAGGATACATGTAGGTCAACAATCAGATATGGGTGTAATATGAATGCAAAGATGTTAATAATAGCAATACGGATGTAATTAAAATTCATATCACATTATTTACGTGCTAAAGTTAGATAAACCCTGAGAGTCATTGGTCAGTATACTATAAAAGACAATCAATGAAGCGTGGTAAATTTTTTTGATTGAATTTACGTTTATAACATTGAGCTGAGACAGTACATTTTATCATAAAACATATCAAACAGATCAACATGACTCAGAGACAATGGAAAAGAACTGCAGAATTGGAAAAAAATCTTTACGTCCATTCAACAGTCATTAGTGTAGAAATAAAATGAATGTGAGAACATAAGGAGTTGTTAAATTGTTATTTAATATTATGTAATTTTTATGCACGTTTTAATAACAAGCTTTTAATTTGTTAGCCATGAATATTGATGACGTTAATATCAATTTTTCAAGTTCAAATTGCTCAAGAAAGTCACTAAATGGACAATTAAATAGATCGCTACTGGTTGATGAGACCAAATGAATCTAGACAAACAGAGATTTGTTAAGCATAGCGATTTAAACTAGACTAATTATTATCTGGAAAGTTCTAAGCACGAGAAAAAAAGTAGTTCAGACAAAAAGTATGAATAACATATCTACAATTACTTTATATGGAATGGAAATTTTCAAGGTTTATATCTGGATGATCTTGTTGTTATCATCATCTTTTTTTCATTAGTCTTGATTGGAATTTTGTAATTGATACTTTTGTTATCACATATTATTTAACATGAATCTTGATATTATTAATTAAGTAATCAATATCTGAAACAAAGACAATTGATATCATAGTTTTTTAATAATATTAAATGAGTCAATTAAATATTTTCACAATCAATGATACTATAATTACATCCCATAAGCAAACAAATTGTGAATATAATTTATTCACTGACAACTTATTTTACAACGACATGTTTTGTTATTTATGTATTACATATTAATGAATTACTCCAAAGACTATTTGAATGCTAATGAGCTTATAATTATCAGTTGAATTATAAAGTAGGTTTTCTATTTTTTTTTCATAGATTATATTAATTCAAGTTGTTTTGTCATTAATCACTCATTTATTTAATCTTTTTAGAAATGAAAATTAATGTTATTGTTGGATTATCTTTTTTCAAAATATAAATTAGACATTGACTTATCAACAATTTCAACATTTGAAGCAGGAAAGACTATACAAGTGATTCAAGTGAATCTCAGTTATTTTTGTCGGCAATAAGATCAATCACTCATACTATTACAGTTGAGTAATTTCCATAAATAAGAAAAGGAAATCTAGCAAGATCAACAAATTTTTTATAAAACGACCTTTTAACATTTGATATTTGCAGAAATATTGAAATGACGATAACACATGAAACTGGTACAACTATGATTGGCAAGACAAAGTTAGTGAAAGTTGGATTGTTTATCAATTCAACTGAATTAATTACTGCTATTTATTGTTGCAGAAAATTTCTGATAAAACAACTTGTTGTTATGATATTTGTTATTGTTAAAAACAGAAGATATTTTAAAAAATATTTTTGTTGTAAAAAAAATTTTTTTTTTAGTTGTATGCAGTGTATAAATATAAACATTACTTGTTTTATTTTAATCCAGTTGATGAAAGAAATGACATGCCAGTGAATTTAATTTCTTTGAACACTTTTAAATCGTGTAATATTAAACGTTTTAAAAGGATGACGCTCAGAATATTCGAGAACATAAGGATATGTTTAAGGAGAGAGAAAGAAAGCCTCAAGAAAGAGAAAGGAATAGTACGCGGTTTAATTTCTTTCTCTAAATGAAATGTTACATCTTTAATTTAATTATATAATCTAGTAATGCAAATGATAACTTCAAAAAATAAGATCAGTTCAAAACATTAGAATAGTATGTTGGTATAAATTTAGTAAGAGTTCAACTTGGAGTATATTTAATTCAAAAAAACTTTCTTTACCTTTGACAACATTCATTCTTGATAAATAGTTTGTTAATAATTAATTAACAATATATTTAATACAAGTACAACACAAAATATAAATTGTTATTGTGTCTGCTGCAAAAATTCACACAGTATGTAAACTCACGACGCTCAGTTTAGACACATCCAACCGTATCAAGTGCAACGCAGACACTGACGGTCGTTATCGTTACTGACTATTCCGAAACTGCCAATCTCTATATAATATAATATCTAGCCTTGTGGAAAAGACTGGGGTATCTTCGACGTAGCACCATGCGTTTCATTTCACACTACGTAATTATTGATTGATTACTTAACTTGTATTGTTAGCATCCCTTAATATAATTCTCTATTTTCAAGATATCGGTTTATCTATTTTAAGAATAAATAAAAAAATTAACAAAAACAAGGATGAGAAAATTTTGGACTCACATGTGTTATTCTGGTGAAACTTAACCTTATTTCCTTGAACTTTGACGACATGACAAAAAATATTTATTTAATGGTTTGAAAAATACTTGACAAGGATTTTTCTTTCGTTTATTTCAAATTTAATAATCTATTTTCAATTACAAAAACGTACATGGTTTGAATGTCCCTCCATTTGACAGTTTACAAATTCAATTTTTGTTATTGGTTATGTTTAATGACGTCATAGTGAGATGAATAACGTCTATAACCTTTCATCTAAAGTAAACAACTTTAATTATTGATAAACAATAGAGTGTTGAAGATATTACATTGAAAATTAAATAAATATTTTCTTTTGATTAAATCATGGGAAAAACATCCAAAGATAAACGAGATATTTATTATCGAAAAGCTAAAGAAGAAGGATGGAGAGCAAGAAGTGCATTCAAGTTGCTCCAAATTGATAATGAATACAATATATTCGAAGGTAATATTTTACCTTTATCTTTATAATCGATCAACAAAAGTTCATTATTTTATTAAATGATGATCTATTATAGGAGTAACCAACGTAGTGGATCTATGTGCAGCACCTGGAAGCTGGAGTCAGGTTTTGTCACTAAAATTGAAGTAAATTAATTTCAATTTTATTATCCATATATTAAATAATTCAGTAATTTATAGAATTCTCTTAAATTTTTTAAATTAATAATTTTCTATTGTTACTATTAGTGAACGTTATAATGTCGAACTCGAAAAACACAAGAAAACTCAAGATCCGGGTTCTACCGAAGCTATTCAAGCACCAAAAATTGTAGCAGTTGATTTACAGGCAATGGCCCCTTTAAATGGAGTTATCCAAATTCAAGGAGACATCACCAAGCTTAGTACTGCAGAAAAAATAATAGCATATTTTGAAAATAGCAAAGCTGATCTTGTAGTTTGTGATGGTGCTCCTGATGGTAAATATTACATTTTGATCTATGAATTTTATATTGGTAATAAAAATATATGTTTGAATGAATTTTTTCCAGTGACGGGATTACATGATATGGATATTTACATTCAATCTCAATTGCTTTTATCAGCTCTCAATATTACCACTCATGTATTAAGGCCAGGAGGTACATTTGTTGCAAAAATTTTCCGAGCTAGAGAAGGATCTTTATTATTTTCTCAATTGAAAATATTTTTTCGACATGTTGCTTGTGCAAAACCAAGCAGCTCTCGCAACTCAAGTATAGAAGCTTTTGTAGTATGTAAAGATTACTCACCACCAGTAGACTATGTTCCTCATATGTTGAATCCTCTTTTGACTCATGAGCCATTAAATTATGATAACTTACCGAGTGCTAATAAATGTATTGTTCCTTTCGTGGTTTGTGGAGATTTAAACCAACCAGATTCAGACGCTTGCTATCCGCTTCCTGTAAGTATAGAAGAAATTGTTCAAAACATTTTTGAATATTTTAAAAAGATTCTATGTTATTATTTTCATATAATAGACATTTTATGAATATTAATATTTTCAGATAAATGACGAAAATTATACTTATCATGAACCAGTTCAAAAACCTATTAACCCCCCATACAAAGAAGCTATTGATCGAGAAGCGAAAATTAATGAATCTAAAAAAATGTTACTATCTATTGATGAATTCAAGAAAAAATGCAAAACTGAAAAAAGAAATGAAGAAAAGAGTTCAACTAAAGAAAACGACGATTGCAATAATTTCATTCCAGACTTAACAAATGTATTACTACTTGATGATTAATACAATTTCATAATGAATGTGAATAATGAAACTTTTATAAAATATTGTATTTATAATTATTTTTAATTTATAAAAAATAATCAAAATTATTATGCCTCTTGTAAATAGTGAAAAATTTATTAAAATTAAGTTTTTGAAATTTTAAAAATCGCGCCTAAGATTGCTAATAAAAATAGATGGGGTGCCATAGGGTGATATGAAAGAGCAAAAGGCCTACCATATTTTTATTTTGAATATTAATTACTAAATCAGGTACTTTGATAAGTATGTATTCCACAACAATAGAAATAACCCTGAGCGATCTAGTAACTATTTATTTAATAAGGGACTTAAAGGTAGCAATTGGTAGCAATTAAAATGACGACTTATTTACGAGTTTCATGGGATGGATAACTGTTTGAGTTTTATAAAAAAATTCACCTTCGACATCGACAAAGCATACTAGTACTCCTATGCACATCGAATTGAAACAAAAAACTTAGTACTTTGATAAAAAGTGCAAATATTTTATTAGAAACTCTATAGAACTTAATCAAGTCTCATTTAATTAGTGATAAACAAAAGAAATTAACTGATAAACAAAACAGTAATACGTGTAAGGAATAGTCCGTTTATTTTGATTTTTCTATCCCTCAAAACTCTTCAGATTGTACACCTTTGAGGTCGATTGTATCTTTAAAATCTTCGAATAACAACACGGGCCAGGAGAATTGTTTTTATAGTATCACGGAGAAATGACAAAGAGTTATGGAAGAAACTCATAACAACGATCATTTAAGCTTTTCGGAAATGGATTCTTCTAATCAAGTTTCCTTTAATTCAGCCAAAAGACGACTCAAATCTGGAAGAAATAGGAAAGATTCTGGGAAAAAAGTAAGATTTTCAGATCAATTTGATAACATGTCAATTATTAGTGAATACGAAGACGTCAATTCAACACCATTTGATACAACAGGAGCAGAAGAATTCTTCGAAGCATGTCAAAGCTTCTCTGAAGTCTCATCAATGCCTGTAAAAAACTTACCGAGTCCTGATTCAAATATGAAACCAAGTATAGAGTGGAAGAATTCTGAAGATGAAAAAAATAACGAGAGTAATGAAATGAAGGAAATCAAAAAATTAGCAGAAGGAAATAAATGTTCGTCAAACTCTTCAAAAGTAGTTATGATGGTGGTGATGGAAAAAACAGGAGATATGAGTGTTAAAGAATTATCTCCGATTATAAATTCTAGTTTAAAGAAATTAGAATCAATTGTGTCGCAATCTTCACTAAACAATACACAAGTTCAACAAAATAAAGAGAACAATGGACTTACAATAGTTTCAGTAGATAGTTACACACGTTTATCAAGTGTTGAGTGTTATGAAACATCTAAACCAATAAATAAACCTCTAAAGAATCAACAAACTGTTAAACATAGTAGTAATAATGGTGGAATTTTTACTGCAGTCGCCAACGTTTTTAAAAATGCTATAAAAAATTTATCAGGTATGTACTCTCGATTTCTTTTCTGAATTTACCTGAATATTATTTCTAAAGTGACTAAAAATTTTAGGGGTAGCTACAACAAAGAGCTCGACGAACAGTATTAACTCTCCTTCATCATCATTTTTACATTCGCCAATTCAACATTCCACTCCAATTGTTCAAAATGATCTTGTTCAAGGATCTCGATCATGTAAACGACCTAGAGAAGAAAATGCCTTGGTTGATAGATTTGATATTGAAAATTCCAATTCATTGAATATTGTTCAAAGTCCGCTTCAAAAAAAAGCTCGAAGATGGTATAAAGGTATTCGTGGTCGTCAACCCATTGATAGAATGAAAGATCATTCGATTCCAAAAGGAATTTCTCGTGAAACTCAACGTTTCCAACAAGGTGCCTTAACGGTTAAAAATATGATTCTTCCACTTCCTGCCAGAGCATTTCAAGTAGATCAAAGTACTCAAACTGATTTTTAATATTATGATAGCAATTATGATTTTTTTAAGAGTTATGTAATACAATTACAATTCATAATTATTAATTTTTACCTTATTAGATATTAAAAAGTTTATTAAAAGCATGAAAAAATGACAAATTTTATCTGTAATTATATATTTATTTTACAATTACAGATGTAAATAACTTTAACATTTATTTTGAGACATTATTATAATTGTTTCTAGACATATCAAATCTCTATGTTTTTTTAATAACTCTATAAACTCTGGGTTTTCTTTAATTGTTTTGCTAGATGTACTTATAAAATTGGTTATCAACCTTTTCATTGTATTAATTTTCTGTATTAATTTCAGTATTTTTTCTTTTTTTCTGAAATAAAAATTTTGATTACAAATCAATTTTTCCAAATTTTTTTTTATTAATATTGTAACTTACGCTACAGCTTCTGGATTTGATTTGGCCAACTTCTCATGACGTATTTTTTCTTGCTGATGAAGAAATTCTGAAAATTCAGTAATCGTTTGCGCCCATTTATCTTTCAGTTCTAACTCTTTACTCCAACATACTTTATTTAATTCGTGATGGATTGATAAAGCTACATCATTCAAATTGAATAGTTTAGTCATAGCTACTTTTGTTTTTCTAAAAAAGATACCACCATTTTTTACACTCTTAAAAAAAATTGTAAATAGTAAAATGATGTTTACTTCAAAATTTACCTTTGTATATCAGGGTCTATCCTATCATTATTAAATATTTCTTGTACTGTATTTGAGTGATGTATTGCACTCATCATATGATTGTTAATTACACAAGATGATAATTGATTTTGGTATTGATTTAGGAGTTCAGGCCTTTTTTCTTCCGGAGGATTTGGAACTGAACCTACAAATACATTATTCATTTATAACAGCTTTGAATATATCTACGGGCATTTCCTTCCTTACGTAAAGAAGTTTGAGCTTGAAGTCTTCGTATTCTTGAATTTATACATGATAGTGATACTCTTAAATCCCTTATTTTTTCTTCAATTGGTTTATAATCATCCGGAGATACTGCACCAATAGGACACTCAATAATACTCTTTTTTAAAACAAAAAGAGCTTTTTTTAATTTATTAATATCATCCATTATTTTAATAAATTAACAATGATTTAAATTATATTTAATTATTTAATTTTTGATGGAATATATATATATATTATATTACAATCTTTCAATATTATACAATCATCTTTAATATTTTAAGGTTATGTTTATCTACTTGTGTACACAGAGCACATGGAAAAATTTCCCGCCAATTTGTTAATGGAGCTTATCGAGCGAGCAAAAGACTTTTGCTGTAGCGGCCTCTAAGTGATGTCACGATTACCAAAGAATACTGTCTTACCTAGAAACCCAGGGTCGGCTGAACTTTTACTAACAAACACAATTATCAACTGAGAAATTACAAAAAATTACAGAGTTCAACTCTTATCATTTTTTTGTTGATGATTAAAAAATTGCTGATGTATTGTGCAAATGCAGCATTTGTTTTAGTTGTCAAGCATAAGTTTGATATAATCACCAGAGTGGATAGTTGATAAAAAAAACTATGTTGGCTGTGTATTTTATCAATACGCCAGTGTATTGTTGATTGTATCACACATTTAAAGCAATAAACAAAAAGTAGAGACACGTGAATGATAGAAGCTAATGCATAACATCTCATCAACTATAAACATTCATCTGCAAAGTAAAACAGGAATTAAGTGTAAAATATAAAAAACGAGTTTTTACATGACAATAAAAATATCTATAAATGATATTACTGATGAAACGTCAATATTATTAGCTCAAATTGTTAAGGCTTCACAATTTAATAAATTTAATTGACGAATCAATGACGTCGAAACTGAAATTTATAGTTCCAAGTAAGTTCTGATTTTTATAGATAAACTACAAACCCATTAGCCTTCGATTGGATAGTGAAAAAAAATTTTTTGTCTCTTAATTTTAATCATAAAATGATAGGTTTCTTCACGTGAATAAATATAACAGTGTAGTTTCAGACATTTGTCCACTACAAAATAAATTCCTATCTTGAAAATATAAAAGGTTGATTAAACTTAAAAAAATTCATTTAACACATCAACAGAGATAATCTATAATATAACATTATAATAATTACTACGAGCAGTCATATTTCAATGGTAATAAATGATATCAATCTGCTTAATTTTTTCAGAAGATTGTTCGTGGCAAGAGGACAAACCTGATATTGATGCTCACACATCGACTCAATTTGTCTATAACGCACATCATTCTCTAGCGTTAAATTTACAACGTCAACGATTGCCAATATATAAAAATCGTAATCATATTATTTATCTTCTGGAAAAATATCAAACACTAGTGCTTTTAGGAGAAACTGGTTGTGGGAAAAGCACACAAGTCCCACAGGTAATTTGCTCATAATAATTTATTAAAAATCAGAAACAAAAGTGCCTGTGAAAATTTTAATACCGGAATAACACTCGAATAGAAAGAAAAATTTAATTCAAAAAATATTAGAATTCTTGGTAATAAAACGGGTATGTGACGATAACTAAAGTTATACATCAAAATTATACTATACAAAAAAAATTTTTGGTTGATAAGCTGAAAGATACTACCTCATTGTAAAATTTAAAAGAAATTTGATCAATTTCAAAACTTTCTGTACATTAAAGCGTTAATATACATTGACAGATAAATATCTTGAATGACACCGAACAATGATAAGATAAATTAAATGAAAAATTTTACTACGGAAGTAAAATAAAAGTAAAAAAAATTTATGTTAACATATTTATCTTCTTAGACATAATACTTGATTATTACCAAGTTTGTTTACTTCAAAAACAGTTTTCACGTTAAATATTAAACATGATAATTAAAATGGTGTCACTAATTCAAGAGAAACGATTAATTATTACGTTTTTTGCTGCGTATATATGTTTCTGCTTGGTAATGGATGTGCGACTTTACTACAGAGTACAAGATTATTCAGTTCGGCCTATCAAGGATAGTTTGGATTACCAATCAAATGTTCCATGTGATTTAAATCCATTTTGCATAGTGACAGTTAAAGGATTAATGTTAGACTATTTGAATTTTTATGTATTCAGTCCTTTGGCAGCTTTAGTTGACAGAATTTTTGGACTAAGTAAATGGGAATGGTTGTCACCAAATCATATAAGTTTTTTCCACGTATTTGTCGCCATTCTTGCTGGAAAAATGATCTCAAGTAAATCTTTAGTGCAACGAAAACTTGGAGTTTTAGTCTTCCAAATTCGCTCATGGCTTGATGATCTCGACGGACTTGTAGCAAGAAAAAGGAAACATATTGGAGGTGAACACTCTGATGTAGGTAGCACTGGATATTTTGTGGATGCTCTATGTGATTCTCTGGGAAGTGTTGCTCTCTTGGTAGGAATTTTTTTCTGCCTTAAAAACACATTAGCAAGACGTGGTGGATATATTAGACTTCAACCTTTAGTACCGTCCATAGCAGAAGGTCCAATTGGTTCCTGTGTTGTACACAAAAAAAAGATAACTTCGAAAAATGTCTTACCATCAGTTATACTTATTACTGGATCATTATTAGCTTCAAGTCTTGCATGGAATCGATATATTGATTTATATCAAAACCTTCTCGAAGGAAATTATGAAAATCGAGCTATCTCCCATGAAGATTTTTACAACAGACAAACTGTGGTCATTCGTAGTACCTTCTTCTGGATAATAACCACTTCTTGGAGGCTCATTAACCCTCACGCACTTACAGATTACCTCTTAATAGCTATTTTCGTAGATAAACTTTGGGAATACATACAGTCGGCTTGCTGGATTAGCTATATAGTTATTTTTATATTTATTTATTTGTCTGACTTTCATTATATTCAAAATTATCGATATATTTGGAATATCGAGTCTACTTTAAGCGCAGACAATTTTTATGTAAATTCAAATAATTCTTTAGTTTTATAATAGTTGAAAGATAAGATAAGAAAAAATGACAATTTTTTTATATTCATGGTTGTTGATAAACCATGAAAAGAGAAGTTTAATTTTTATAAATAATGCATAATACATAATATTTCAATACATGTAAAAAATCATGTGATGAAGAAAGATTTTATTAATATAGAGCAGTGGTAAATGAATTATTCTATGCCTTATACATGGACATAAATAATTAATTTATTACTTTTTATCTTTATAAATAATTTTCCATATAAAAATAAATGGTATTTAAATGATAAATTGTGTTTTAAAATATTTAAATCCTTGAAACATATAAAACATTATTCAATATTATTTAATTCAATTTTTTTACTAAATTAACTTAAGAATAGATGACGTTTTAAATTTTTTATTAAAAATATTAGTTTTTGATACAATAGCTTTTCAATCATTAGTTAATTTTTTCTTATTTTTTTGTCAATCAGTATTTAGTAGAAGCAGGATGGAGTGTAAACGGAAAAATGGTCGGAATAACAGAACCAAGAAGGGTAGCTGCTACTGCTCTAGCAAATCGTGTAGCTGATGAACGTGGGTGCATACTGGGAACAGAAGTTGGCTATTGTATACGATTTGATGATTGTACCGATGATAATACGAAGATCAAGGTGAATGATTTTATGATATCGAGTCTCATTATAATAATCAATATAATTCCTACCCGATCAATATGCATATTTTATATTTTTTTAGTACATGACCGAAGGCATTTTACTACGAGAAATGATGAGAGATCCCCTACTAACCAAATATTGCATCATAATCCTTGATGAAGTCCACGAAAGAACTCTTTTGACGGACATAATAATGGGACTGTTGAAAAAAATTATTCGAGTTAGTAATCAAGAATACTTAAGCATTCAAATAATGTAATTAAGTCATTATATTTTTTATGTTATTGCATCATTTGAATAACTCAGAATAAAATTATTTACTACTGTCATTAAATTTTTTATAGAAAAGAAGAGATTTAAAAATTATAATCTCATCAGCTACTGTTGATGCTGAAGAATTGCGTGATTTTTTCAATACTAATAATGCAAAAGATCGATCGAAAGATACTGCAGTTATTCTAAGCGTTGAAGGACGATTGTATCCAGTAGATATATTCTACATTAAAGGTAATAAAAAAGTTTGTAGAGTAATGCTCTATAAAAACAATATCAAGATCAAAACCAAACAGCATTAAAAGCGTAATAAAAATTATTTAATCAATTGTATATTAGATAATGAGTTCAATGTTTCTTTTTTAGAACCAGTAGCAGATTATGTCAAATCAGTTGTTGATACTGCACTTAAAATTCATGAAAATGAAGATTCAGGTGATATTTTAGCTTTTCTTACGGGAATGGATGAAGTCGATCGAGCAGTTTCATTACTAAAAGACCATGCACAGCTTATCAGAGAAGGAAAACGTAATAAAAACTTTTTCTTGAATTAATATTCTTTCTGAATTCAACTTATTCATTCTTTATTGATTATTGTAGAAAAACTATTACCCTTGCCAATGTATGGATCTTTACCAAATTCAGAACAACTCAAAGTATTTTGGAAAGCTCCGAAAGATACGAGAAAAATCATTGTAGCGACTAATATTGCAGAAACATCAATCACCATACCTAATATTGTTTATGGTAACTAGGTTTACTCAGTTTAAAAAAATTTATTAAAATGTTTGGAAACTAACTATTTAAATTTTAACTAGTGATTGATTGTGGTTTCATTAAAATTCCATGGTTCGAAGTCGAAACTCAAACTAATACCTTAGTAGTTGCTCCAGTATCTAAAGCTTCCGCGGATCAACGAGCAGGACGAGCTGGCCGTACTCAATCGGGAAAAGCTTATCGGTAATAATTTTTACAGAATAAACAGTTTATGTACAAACTCTGATAGACATATATTATTTACATTTTATTGGTTTTTAGATTATATTCAGAAGAAGAATATAATAATTTATTTGATTCAATACCACCACAAATGCAACGATCAGATTTAGCTCCAGCAGTTCTTCAACTTAAAGCTTTAGGAATCGATAATATTTTGAGATTTAATTTTCCATCATCTCCTCCAAGTAAAAATCTAGTTGCTGGATTAGAGTTGTTATTTGCACTTGGAGCTATTAACAGAAATGGAGATTTAACAACTCCAACAGGAATGACAATGGTTGAACTACCTTTGGAGCCGGTGTTAGCTAAATGTTTAATTATTTCAAGTGAATCTTTTATTATCAAATAGTTAATTAATGCAATTTATAAAATTAAATATTTAATTGAATGTTTTAATTGTAGGTGAAATGGGCTGTTCAGATGAAATATCAACAATAGTAGCAATGCTTCAAGTACAAAATGTATTTATTTCCCCTGCAGGAGGTCAAGCATCAATTAAAGCTCGAATTGTACACAGAAAGTTTGAAGTTGAAGAGGGTGATTTACTCACTTTGTTGAATGTTTATACTGCATATGAAAAAAATAAAACACCTAAGTGGTGTCAAAAGTGTTTTCTAAATGTTAAAGCGCTTAAAAGAGCTACAGAAATTCGTACAAAAATGCGACACTTGATGCAAAATTTAAAGATTCCAATCATATCATGTTCCGGTGAGTTATTTTTATTTATTAATAAACATTATTCGTAAAAAAAAATTCATTTATTTTTATGTTCATATTTATATTTTAGGAAATGTAACAATGATCTTAAAATGCATCACTGCTGGATTATTTCCTAATGCAGCTTATTTGCATTATTCAGGAGTTTATAAAACAGTTCGAGGTGATCGTGATTTGTATATCCATCCGAATAGTTGCTTATATACAGTTCAACAACCGCAATGGATATTATTTTATGAAATTTTACAAACAAACAAGATTTATATGAGAGAATTGACTGTAATTAGACTTGAGTGGTTATTAGAATTAGCACCGCATTATTATCAAAGAACTACTTTAGATGCATGCCATTAATGATTATTTTTCTCTAAAATAAAATTTATAATTGAAGTACAATTATTGTCAATATTGATTTCATTTTAACAAATTCAAAAATTCCATCATACATAAGAACCTTGTCCAAATATGTAAATATAGATTAGGAGCCTTATTCAATATTTCCTATTGAACACTTCGAAACGTACATCGGCAATGATCAAAATCGATTTCGAGAAGCAATCGACGTCAAAAACGAATAATTGTATGAGGAAGGAGGATTTTGAATTTTTATAAACAACAAAAATATTTATAATGTCATAAAAATGTATTAATCGACAAAGAAAAATATATGTCTGACAATAAATAATATATTGACACGGAATCTGTAGGTGAATAACATACATAAATTGGAAAAACGAATATAAAAAAAATATAATTAGTATTTAATACATCATACCTAGGTCATAGATTTTATTTAAAAAATCAGAAAAGTTTGTTAACAAAACTCTCAAGAATTAAAAAATAATAACAAAATATTTTGTTATTTCAAAACTTAAATCATCACTCAATACTTCTAATGAATAATTATTTACAATCTATAAATCTTTTTCTTCCACTTTCTTCAACTTTTATAGTTGTATAAAATGGCGGTAAAAGAAACAACAAATAAATCTACCTTCATTCTTATTATCAATTTCAATTTTCATCTTTCAATATGATAATCAAATTACTTTGAATATCTATTCATAATCTTCTTCTTGAACTTGGGGGTACCTTCTGAGAACAGGTTGTGGAAGAGGTCTTCTTTGTTGAAGAGGAATATTTACTTCTTCAGGACTACGAAAAACTTGGTTTACTGGCAAACGGTATTGAGGAATACCAGAAGGACGTGCAGTTGCTGGAATACTATTGATGGTAGTTTGTTGTTGGCTCAAGTATGGTGACGGTTGATTGTTATATCGTCGACCTGGATTGCTTGGCTCTTCACGTTCATCAGTGAAAATTTCACCAGGGAAATATCTTTCACTGTATCTCAATGTGACATTAGGTTTGTTTTCTGCTTCTTGTAAGTTCAATGGTTTATAAAGGTATTCATTGACGAAATGGTATTGAGAACTCTTCTTGCAGCTAATATCTCCACTTGGTGGCATACAGATCAAGTGAACCTATAATACACAAATATAAAATTAGAATGATAACTATTATTTCAACATGAAGGTTGTTTATTGTAATTCAACATCATCAAAAAAATTTTTACCTGATGGAAAGTAAAACCTTCAGGGCAGATCCATGAATGTTTGGCATTGTCTTGACAATAGTGGAAGACTTCACAATTAAGATCCTCATCAGCATAATAACCAGTTGGTTTTCCAACGCAATCGAATTTACTTTGAGGCAAAAGCAAGCTGAGACGATCAGGTTCTTCCTTTTCTTCTTCCAAAGGTTCTTCTGCTTCAACTGGACCGTTGGGACCACGAACTGGACCACGTGGTCCGGCAACTACTCTTATTGCTCCTTCTGGTTTACGATAAACCTAAATAAAGAAAAAGTTATGACATTTCGACGAAGTTTTATGCCTTGCTACTCATTTCCAATTATCTCGTCTAAATTGTGCAAGTAAGCGGAGTAATTATTTGTCTTGAGTAATTTACCGGTTGTTGAGCTTGTCTATAAAGAGGAGTTGGTGCTGGAGTAGGTGTAACAACATTTTCTTCGTAACTATCGTCTCTGTAACCAGCAGTGGATCCAAGGCCAGCAGAATAAAGAGGTCCATAATTATTTTGTTTTCCAGGAAAAGATACTGATCTTGTATCAACGGAGTAAGGATTCTGGGCTGCCGTAGAGGCTACCCACATTAAAAGACACACTCGATACATTTTCCTATAACAATTCAAATGAAATAAATTAATTTTGTTTTAACTTCCTGGATAATTTATATGAATAAGGATAAATGTAATAGCATTACTAGACATATATGATATGTCTAGACTAATTATAATCAAAAATAACTAATGAGTTGGATATAACCATGAATAATAAATGCATTCATTTTACTCTATTTGAAAGTAATAATTAAAAAATCAACGTCTTAAGTAATACGGAATCAAAAATGTAAATCAATATATTTTATTTCCTTCGTGCAAATTTTCGATGCGCTTTCACAAAAAATAAATAATTATTTTCCTCTATGTTCATAATAACTAGAAAAGTACACCAACTTTCGCTAAGTTTGCTCTTCACGATCGTGAAAATTAATCTCAATCAAACTGATGATTCATCAGACAGCAAAAATAGATTTCCATATATATTTTTTTTATTATCATTTAAGATGCAAATGATGATCATTTAGCAAACATACAATAATTAGATGAAAAAAAGTGATAAATCATCAGATGTATTGATAAGTAAAAAGTACGCTGATATGGGTAACTTCTGTAAAGTAGCGTGAGGTAATAAATAACAGAAAGAAATGTTCTCTCTTTAAGTATAGTGACTCTTCCTCATTCACTAGGTCATGTCGTTCACTAGGACAAACGTGATGGTTTTCTCTAAATGATCGTAAAACGCGTGAGACAGTCGTTACATGAGAATCTTTAACTTTATATTGATGACTGAGAGCGTCTTTCCAGAATGAGGTCAGTTGTTAAAGCTAAATTTCTTTCAATGGAAAGTTTGGAGAATAATCTAGTCCTTACACGACTTTGTCATGCATTTATTTAATTTTCACTTGTTTTTTTGATGTAAATCATTGGACCCAGGTGGATTTCACCAATAAAAGTGATCAATCATCAGCATGCAAATATCAAGGATCTTGCTTTTTATTCCAAGTAAAAGACTTTATTCAAAAATATCTCCATCAATATAATATTACTAAATAATTGTAAAATTTTCAAGGCATCCTGGTTGAATAATATTTCTCTGTATCTAACAAGTGTTGTACGAAAGTGTGAAACCTGCTATTGAATAATTAATTGAAGAAATGTAACTCATTATTAAAATTAATTATGCTAAAGTTAATGCAAATGCTGATATGTTAATGAAGTCATTTGCATAAAATGTAAAATATTTTATATTTAATCAATAAATAAGTTTCTAACACGTGACTCTGCACCGGTAAATCAATTTTACATAACAATTCTAAAGGTCAAAGTTGAAGTTTGATGGTTAATAATTCTTACTTATATAATAATAGCTTTATAGAAGAAGCGAAGGTGAATGATCTGGTGAATCAGCTTCTGCATCATCATAATATTTATCTACACAATATAAATATTGATTACAGACAAAAATTTCAATTCAATCTCTTTATTTTACCGCTTTCTTATAATTGTAAATGAAATTGAACCAATATTTTGTTTTCTAATTCCTAAAAAAGCTCATACGCATAAATGTAATTATAGTTAACTTAAAGATTGACCGAGCATTTAACTCTGGTCATCAAGACTGCTGTCTAGTCTTGATCCTGTTTGGTCGGTATCAAGTGAAAGTGAGAGGGCTGGACTAGGTCTTGTGTGCTGAGAAAAAAAATAAATCTATATCAGACCGCAAACTACTGCTTTGCGGTTAGATATAAAATCACCTAGTGTATCTGGCATCGCGTTCCATTGGGGTGGGTATGCGTGAACGCCCCTTGTCTTGAACGATGGAATTTATGTCAGATTGCATTGCACACTCATTTGACACACCTTTTATGTTCACCAAACATCATTTACTTTCTTGTGTCGTTAACCCATCGATTATACTTTCTTTTATGGTTATTTCGTCAATTATTTGATTAAAAAAATTTGATAAGAATTTTTGATTTTTTCGTCATTGATTATTTGGTCAATTTCTTCTAGCACTACTTCATTTTAAAAAGTTAAAAACATTCCTTTTTTTTAATATATCAACAGTAAAGTTAAAAACTGAGTAATTTAGCATGTTTCACCAATTATTTTATCAACAAATAAATATCAAGAAAGTTCATTATTTAATTTTGTTTGACATAATTCTTTTAATTATGCTATTTAATTCAATAGAAAAGTGTTTTCAATTATGATAAATGAATGTTTTCAAAAAAAAATCTTAAATTTAAATATATTCTATTAGCTAATCTATGACATAAGTAATGAAAATTCGGTTAATTAACATAAAGAAATGTAATCAGAGTTAAGAATGTTGAATTAATTTGTCTGAATGAATTGGAAAAATATGTGACCAGTTTCCACAGTAAGACCTACGTCACTTATATGTTAGCCACACGCCTGTAATTCTCTTGGCATAAAGAAAGCGATTGAGTAACAAGGGTATAGAGATAGTTGTCCAGTTGGTCGGAAACTAAAATGAGAGCAAGTCACGCTACACAAGCTTATTCAAGTAAAGAGAGAAAAACGATTCATGAACCACTTCAAGCAATTCCTCTGGCTCTTTTCCTTGTCTCCTGATAAAATACCTGATCTCGTAATAACATGAGATTGCAGGTTGAGCTATTTTGCCAATTTTTACGTCCTACATTAAAATTGTTATGTTAATATCATGTTTTAATAATTAAAATTGATTAATGATTTAAACAAAAAATTTCTCAGCTTGTACTATTGATTATAAAGCAATAAATTCATAAAAACAATTATATTTAACAATGGTAATTTATTTGAGTTTGAAAAATCATTTGTACTGTGAAAATCATAATTGAAAAAGTGTTTCTCTGCTATTAGATTGGTAAAAAATTTTATTAACTTATAATAAACTCCTTTTTTCAAAGGATTTATTGTTCTTCTAATAATTTCTTCCGGAATGACTATATTTATCATGTTACCATTGGTAATTTTATTGGCAGAAATAAAGTGAAAATTAGTAGAAAATATACTTAAATGTATATTAAATTGATATTTAATAGATTATTTGCATAAGAAACTCCATTCATGAACAAAAAGAATCGCGAAACACATTTTCTAATAACATTACAGTCTTGTTTGTGAAATTTCCAATTATTAAAAAAAATACACCATAAAAATTCTTAAATAAAATAATTAATACGTTTAAAATATTTATATATATTTCTTCAATTTAAATTAATTTAATTATCAAGTATTATAGAAAAATATGAATTAAATATTTATTTAAATTAATTTAAAAAATTAAATTTTGATTGAATAAAATATTATGCATGGGATGACTGCGAGTATAAATAAAAAAAAAAAAAAAATACCTGTCAATCCGTAATAGTTGGAGGAATGAAAAACACCAAGAACACAGAAGTTTGAAGTTACACGCACGGGATTTATCCTGCGGCGGCGCCAAGGCTTTCGCTTATATAGCTCGGCATGCTGAAAGTTTCCTCCACCAATGTAAACTTATTTTCTCGAAGGGTGGTGGAAGTCACCGGTTGGTTCGGTCCAATACATTTGATATTTGACTATAAACCATAGACAATTTGTTTAAAGTTTGAATTTCCAATTATTTCCAGTTTTCCAATTTTTTATCCATGCACATACCAAAGCTGGACTGTTCTAATTGGTTGATAACCAAAATCATGATACTCAACTTTCTTCAGGTGCTGAATAATGTTTTTTTTGGAAAATAAACTCTTTTCCAAATTATTCCAGCAGATAATGTTGCAATAAATTACATCAGAACACTTTTATGCTTCAATAAATTTATCTGATCAACATCTAGAGCATCATTGTTGTGATTCTTTTTGGTAATCAGAGTGAAAATAAAATGAATGAGTAGGTTGATAAATTTTGAAACCCAGTTAATAAAATCGTTTAAAGGAAAGTAATGATCTAAATTCATATATTAAAATATAACTAAGTGATTTTTAGTGCATAAAATTTGGTGATAAATAATGAAATTTCTTTAAGAGAGCAAGCTGATGCGTGCACATCTCAACTATTTTCACTCTTCACCTGTTCAAGATCGAAAGTCTCTCTCAGTCGACGGTTTTTCTATCGTTATTATTAGAGGGTAACGAGTCATCTTTAATCAAAAAAACTCGTTTATCTATCTTATTTCAGTACATAAAGTATTTTTGCAAATTCATGCAATAATCATTTTTTCTATAAATTAATAACAGATCATGTGGACTCATTTTCTTACTTGCATTTGAGTTTAATAAGACTTTCTATGAATAAATAAAATCGGAATAATGAACTTTTTTATAATTTTGTTATCCATAACTGGTCTTTAATAACAGCCATAATTGTATGTCGATAAGGATTAGTTTTGAGTAATAAAGAAAATGAAAGTTTCTGTCAAGTGAATTTGAAACTGATATAAACGTCTAATACTCTAATTTAAATAATTTCATCACATTTTTGTATAACGATAGAAATAATGGATTTCGACGAAAAAATATTTTAATTTAATTGACAATTGAATATTTCATAACACGGAACTCTTATTTCCAACATCTATTTACTTATCCAAAAAAATTTTAATCACTTTAACAAATATTCTTTCAAAATATTTAAAAATAATAATTAAACATAAAACATCGAGAAGCGAAAATAATATTCGTGATAAAAAAATGTTATTGTTAATCTTAGTGGAAAAGATTTATTTTGATTGAGTTCAGCTAATAAAAAAAAATAATAATATAATTATTATAAAATGCAACAAGACAAGAAACCTAGAAGGCTTTTGCTAGTTCATATAAATAATTCATCGAATAATTCAAAAGTAATGAGTAAAAGAGTATTTTTAATTTACAATCACATAAGATTAAATGGGAAAGTGTATATTCATTCTGATAGATGCAGTTGCGTATGGATTAACGATCCATGTGTTTAGTTTACGTACGACCTTAAACCATGGCTCAGATAACGCGTTTCTAATCCCAATCCAATGTCTGGTTGGTTATCTAACAACTTCCGGAATTCGATTTTTGTGAAGAAATAAGATCAAATGATAACTCTATTAGGAAATAATAATACATTTCTAATAAATTTGTCATGTTCTTACTAAATCGATGAGTAAAAGAAAAATATACATATCTGTATATTATATAAAATCTTTAATATTAACTATAATTTAGTCAATTTCTCATGTAATCTTATTTGAAAAAGGAAGTCGATATGCAATGATCTGAGAGGGCAAGAATACAGGGAGTGGTCTCGATGAAAGAGCTAAAACATTCGGGTGCTCTGAACGCGTAGGAAACACTTTCACCTTGACGGACCCACAGTTAGAGAGAAAAAGACTCAAGAGAGCTAGTGAAAGTCATTCGACTCTCTAGCCCTCCGATATCGCTACGCCCCTGTCATTTTTCGTGTCTGTGTATTCAATTGATGAATCCATTTTATCGATCAAAACACCTTCAAATATTTATCAAGTCATCATTCATCTAATAATCTCTTCATTAGAAACACCCTTTTTTCACAGTTAGATCTCGTTGGATTCTCCTCAAGGATCTTCAAGGTCATCTGCGGTCACTCAACCAACCAGTAAGATTCACTGAGTGCAATTAATCGATTAATTAACCACCCATGTAACTCACTGACAACAAATAAGAGCAAACCGGATTCATTCAACTTTATCAGCTGAGTGTTAATTAACAAACAGGAAGCTCTGAAAATCGGGAAATGCATTTTTATTATCAAGGGTGAATATTTGGTCATGAATTAATTGCACTTAATTAATTTAAATCATTAAGACTTTATTAAAATAGTTAAGAAAGACGATGAATTTATTTTGATGAATTGAGATACAGATTGGATAGAGGAATTCAAAAAATGTTATATATACAAAAGAAAAATTAGAAATTGTTTTCTAAAAAAAAAATTCCTGCTCTGCTTTCGTTTTTTAAAAATGCGTTGGACTAGTTAATTATTTATTTAAACTTGTGAATATTGTGTCTTTCAATTTCTATTTTTAGTTGATTACGAACCTGGTGAGAAATGATCAATTATTTCTCTCTGTCGAGGTATCAGAGTTCATTAGTATAGTTGATATTCATTAATTGCTTGAGAACTAATAGCTATGTATGATATAAATTTATGTACAGAGCCATCATTACTTTCGCCAGGTGATCGTTTTTGTCGTTTAATCAGGCGTAACAGCGAAAATGCGGCTAGAAAGGTAAACGTGAGTCAATAACACAAGGAGAACGATCAGAGAGAGAACCTAGCGGTCATGGTCTTCCGGAAGTGGAATTCCTGTAGATTTGAAAAATTCTAAAGTCATTATCTAGATCCATTTAACTTGTTTACACTTATTTTTTTAAATATTATTTCTCCATTAAATTGGTATCTAGCGAGCTACATACAAGGACATATTATTCCATGTAATTCTAATACAATCTAAAAGGAAACGGATCTAATGGTCTTAGTCTATTATTTTTTTTTTATTATATTACAATGTGTAGAAAGGTTTTAAAAATGATTAATTGAAAAATTTGTATGAAATTTTATGATGGAATTTGTTAATATTGGCCATGAGTAGACATTGAGTGATGAAAATTATCTTTTTATGGCTAATTTAGACTCTTTTTTGTTAGAAATACATATTTATTAATGGTTTATTCAAGGATGATTGTAGGTACTGGCTGTATCGTATTAGACATTTGTGCTCTTTTTCTCGGTAAGGAGGTAACGCCATCATCGGTAGACCGTCGATACAATATTACTCTTGATCATTTATAAATAATCGGTAATCAAGGTTTCTATATCGCTTTTCTTCATCAAGTAACGGTCAAAATTAATCATTTAAAAATTTTCAAATAGAAAAATATTACATCATAGCACGAAATTAATTTGAAAAATCCTTTCATTTTTATGTTTACAGTTTGTGTTAATATTAATACCAATAATTTGTAAACTGATGATTGTTAGGATCATACCGAAAGAATTATTCAATTTTATTAATACTCCAAAAAAATCTGTATCAGTTGATATTATTATATATTAATGATTTTGTTCTCGAGTAAGTATGCAAACAATTATTTTTAGAGTTTAAATGATGTAAACTCTTCATGAATATTCCTTTCTATTTCATCACACCTAAAAGCTTCTAGACTCCAGCTTAACTGCCCTAAAGAAATTTTTTTGGTGACAAATAAATTCATTCGATCACAAATTATATTTATGAAATGGTCTTTGAAATTAATTTAAACGAATGAAATATACACTGCGATAAATTTCAACATAATATAACATGAATAAAGCATTTTTTTTAAAGCTCATATTTTTTACTGATATGCAGAAAAGATTTATTTCGATTTCATTTACTTTATTGCATTAGCTAAATCATTTTATTTATTGAATTATTTTTAATTTTTAAATTTTTTTCTAGGATTAATTCCAATATCCAGTAATTGTAATGATATGTACGTTAAACAAACGTATGATAGTGATAACAATAATAAAAATAACCTAGAAAGGTAAGCAAAATATCTATAAAGTTCAACCACAAAAAAACAAGCTTTGTATGTGACCGTGAACATGTCAAATAATTCTCGTAATGATTACATTCAACAGTGGAATTTAATCTTACTTCCATTCTATTTTAAATCATTTCTTTCTTCAATATAATTACGCAAGTCAGAACAATTAATAACACTATTGCTCGAGGCATGGATATAAGCAATTGGTCTTATCTCGAATTTTCAATCTCAGCATTATTGAGTAAAATACATTCACGTTTCAGCAAAGACTAAATTCACGGATTATAATAAAATAAAACCTCATTCATTTCATATGAAATAATTTTCCCATAAAAAATTAATGCTTAGTGATGAATGGATTTGGATTTTCAAAGTCTTGGAGTGTTTTTTATTTCAATTCTTATCCATCTAAATGTAATTGTTAATATTGCGGATTTTTCAGTAGAAATAAATGAACGGAATGTTTGGAGCTAAGTACAGATTGTAGCACATATCATGTAATGAACATATTTCTGTTAAGATACTGACGGTAATCATTATTACAGGGTCTTGTTGTACACCAAGGACAACTGGTCAGTTTGATGGTTACTCAGACAATGAGCAGTCGCCCTGCCCACCGGCTCTTCTCATGAATAACTATATAGAAAGTGGGCCGAGGCAACACTATGCTTATGAAAAAACAATCCTTATTTCCCTTTGTTCCATTATTACAGTCAACAACTCTCAAATTCCACCCCTTCTTCAACCATTAGCAACTAATCTTCTAAATTACAACCATTAATTCATCAACAAATACACTTCTTCAAGCTGCTTGACTTCTCAAGGCTTTCTTATCTGAAAATTTAATTTCTTTCAACAAATGATTTTTTTTTTTTAAAGAAATAAATGATGAAATATAAATTAAATTTCAAAGAATTATTTATTACACAGACAATCAATTTTTCATTTACATCAAACAAATATAAAAGTATTATTAAAATTGAATAGCGTCATAATCAAACATTACATTTTTTTCCTGAGAAAAATATCAATCTATTTGCTTTTGATTGTTACAATGAGGTAGAACAAAAATAGGTTGCTATAACTATAGAAAGTATGAATTTACCATACTTTAGCGTATGCAACAGGTGCAGGGTAGGCGAGTTCAGCTGATTTGTAGACAATTGGAGCTGCTTGGGCAGAGAGAACAACTGGAGCTTTGACTACTGGAGCAATGATTTTAGCTGGCTCTTTGCGGACTACTGCATTGAATCCATTGACATCATCAGCAGTATAATCAACAGTTCTCTTGGTTCCATCAGAGTCTACAACGCTGTAGCTTCCACTGACAGCATCTCCATTTCTAGTTTCGTGTTGGGATTTAGCATCACCAGTCAAGGAGTCATGTACTCCATAGGAGAATGAGTAGTTGGGATTGTGGTCGAATTCAGTATCAACAGTCTTCACAATGGTCTTAGCAACTGGAGTGTAGACCAATGGAGATTCTTGGACAATGTGTCCAGAGATGTAACTGGGTGTGTGGAGAAGTCCAGCATTGGCGACGGCCAACACAGCTGCGAAAGCGATGAACTGGAAGAATGGAATTATTTTATTATAATTAAGGTAATGATCAATAATGAATAGTTTTATTATTATAAAAAATTAGATAAATAATTGTTTAAGATTTTATTAAAATGATTAAAATGTTTAAATAATAAAATAATATTAGATTTGTATTCATACCTTGGATGCCATTGTAGTGTTGTATGAGACCTTAGAAAGATCGAATGATGCTTAGAAAATGTTGAGCTGAGCTTTTATACTTATTGATAATAGACGGGAGGGAGATGCAGTTAATGTCAAGATGAATAGTTTAAAAGTCAAATACATAATAGTTAAACAATTTTTAGGCAAGATATCCCGAGGGCTTTGAAAAAGATGTATGTTGCAACGAGTAGGTTTGCGTCTGTACACCACGCCCTAAATTTTCGGCAGGGCCCCTTTCAGATCAGACACCTGATCCACTTTTACAAAACATGTAACAAGGCACCAGGTAACTTTTGATCTTACGTCACTTTCACCCAACGACCTACTGTCCGTTTGCCTTTCCACCATAATTTCCTTATTATCCTCTTGCTTTTTTGCATTAATTATTGCACTTGGACACTTTAGACACACTCATGAAGAAAAGTATTATTTTAATTGAAGAAATAAACATAACATTCCTCAATTTATTTCAAGGATTAAGAAAGAAAAGAGATAAAAGGAAAAAAAAAAAATAAAAGATAAAAATGCCGCTTCAATTTCAGTAATACCAATGTTCAGCAACCAAAATCATTAAGATATTTATAATTTTTTATTACGTATTGCAGCAGAACAGTAATTTCATAAAAAAATTCTAAAGATACATTTATGCATTGTCAGCAATGATAGATCAAACATTGAAAATTTTTGACGGATGTCTTGTATATTACGTATGATTTAAATGTTGAATCTACCGAGTTAAATACATTCATTCCCAAGCATAATATTGTATCATCTACCTATTGCCCAAGACTAGGAGTGTTTCAAACCACAGTGAGAGGTCCAAACTTTGGCTAGAGGGTCAATCATATATAAACTCTTGAGATTCGAATCTAGTCATCAGTTTGGATCTCGTGATCGATCTAAGAACTACTAAAATGGCTTTCAAGGTATTTATTTTAATACTTTTGAAGTAAAACAGTTTTTATATCCAATTTGGTAAACAATTAGTCTCACAATTGCTTTTACTATTTTTTAGTTATAATTGAATTCATTGAATTCTTTTATTTCAATATAAATTAAAAATAATTTATTGCTATTATTAAAAACAATGAATAAAATTTATTATAAATTTCTTATCATTTTTTGAGTATTGCATTATTCATGTTTGTAATTGAAAAGTTTTCAAATTATTTATTTAATCAATAATTACGATTCAATCATCTTTATTCAATCAATACTGCTTTTTTTCCAGTTCGTCGCTTTCGCAGCCCTTTTGGCTATCGCCAATGCTGGAGTTTTACCAGTCGCTTATCAAGCAGCTCCAGTTGCTCATCTCCAATATACCCATGCTGCACCAGTTGCCATTGCACACCCAGTGGCTAAAACCATCGTAGCTAAAGCTGTCGATACCGAATACGACCCACACCCAGAATACAACTTCTCTTACAACGTGCAAGATTCTCTTACTGGAGACTCCAAAACCCAAGAAGAAAGCCGTCATGGAGATGTTGTCAAAGGTAGCTACAGTCTCGTTGAATCTGATGGTACCCGACGAGTTGTCCACTACACTGCTGATCCCGTCAATGGATTCAACGCTGTAGTTGAAAAACAAGGAGCAGCCGTCATTAAAACTGTTGCCACCCCAGTTGCATACAAAGCTGCAGTTGCTGCTCCAGTATACCAAGCTGCCACTGTTGCTCACACTTATGCTGCTCCAGTTGCTCACTATACCCACCACCTTTAAGATTAAGAACTCTGATTTTATAAAAGAAATATTTTTTTAAAATGAAATTTGAAACTTTATACTGCTGTAAATAGCTTGAAAGCACATTAAACAAATCTTACTGACAAAATTTCACGAATTTTTATTTTTTTACTTCAAGTATAATAAATAATAATAAATAAAATAAACAGGAAACTTATTAAAAATTAAGACCAATAAAGATTGGCCCATGATTAAACTTCAAAAAATACTTTCAATGTTGCTCCAATCCTTTTTAATGTCAAGTATTTTATGTATTGTACATAAAGCAGAGATAATAAAATATTACGTAATTTGTGACATACTGAAGATGCTTGACCAAATGGGAGTTCTTTGACGGGATGTACTGGGTACCTCTTTGGAGGATACCTCTTTGGTATCCAGGGTGGGAGTGTGGCCAGGATATATAGGACGTTGAATGACTGAGAATGCATTCAGTTTCGCACACCTTTTTCATCTTAACCACCAGACGAAGATCACAACAAAGAAGCATGGTTCTGAAAGTAAGCATATTCATTATTATCTTTGATAAGATTATATTTAGTTTTTGAAAAATGTCTTTAATAATAAATTATGAATGTAACAATAACTCACCAGTCAATCTTTAATCAAATAAAAAATTATTTGCATTTATTAACTATCAAGCAAGATGATCATAAAAACTGAATTAGAAATTTTTTAACAAATACTTTTTTTTATAGTTCATTGTTCTTTCAACATTCTTTGTACTGGCCAATGCTGGAAATCTCATCACCACTCACTACACAGCTCCAGTGGCTTATGCTGCTCCAGTTACAAAAATTGCTACACCTGTTGCGGTTCCTACAGTCACCAAAATTGCTGCTCCAGTTCTCGTTAAGCCAGCTGAAGATGACTACGACCCTCATCCCCAATACACATATTCATATGACGTCCAGGATTCTCTCACTGGTGACAATAAGCAGCATTTAGAAACAAGGGATGGTGATAACGTACGCGGTAGTTATAGTTTTATCGAAGCTGATGGAAGCCGAAGGATCGTTGAATACACTGCTGATCCTGTGAATGGATTTGATGTAGTCATCCATAAAGTTCCTGCAGAAGCTCCACTTCCAGTTGCACCAATTGCTAAAGTTGCTGCAGCTCCAGTCCTCAAAGCTGCTCCATTAGTCCATACTCCTCCTATTACTTATAGCTCTCCATTAACTAAAATTGCAACCCCTACTCATGCATGAATGTACTGATACTCAAAAATGAATTGACTGAGAATGATTTGTTTTTATTTTTAAGTAAACTTTGTAGAAATAATTTTTTAAATAAATTTTAGTATTATTGAAGATCTGAGCCATGATTTATTTAACTGTTTAATAATAATTTTAGAATAACTGAAAATACGTTGCTGTTCATGAACCTTTCATTACCTTTAGAATATATGTACATTAAATGATTCCAAGAAGAAATACCATTAAAAAATTGGAAGATTTTTAAAATTTTTTTCTAATGTTTTTTTTTACTCGAAAATTAATATTTATCTTCGCATAAACGTATTGATTTTAATATATACAAAAAATGAATTCTTACACAACATTTAGATGAGATTGAAGTCACAAAACGCAGTTGGGATCTTTATTAAGGATCTTTAAATTATGCAGAGAAAGTAACTGGTGTGGACAAAAAACTTTAAATAAAGTCTATATTGCCATGGTTTAAAGAAAGCGATTGAATCGTGTCTCCCACATTGCTTTTGACAAACTATTACATTTAGTTTTACTTAATGTAGACACATGTTACGCAAATAAACGCAAGCAAAAAGTAGGTAGACAGTATTCAAGGAACTAGAATACTGAAGAGTTTACTTTTATTTTCACTTTCGCTCGATATAAGGGACAAAAGAATCCTCAAAATTAGTTTGGAGAGCTACTATGACAGCCCAAAGACTACAAAAAATTCATGTTGCAATTTGCTTTGATATACATCAATTATGCATGGTCTAAAATAAATAATAAAATTGAATATTATTTTTTTATCATTAAATTTAACAAGCACACAAAATCAAAATTATGATCTACCGTACTCGTAGTAATGGTAACAAAGAGTCTTTTATATACATACATGAATTTGGATTGCACAGGATATTCCATTACAAAATCAGGACTATCTTTAGCAATAATGAATAATAAATGTCCTGATTTGCGAACACTTTTATTATTTATAAAAAAATTTAATGTAAATATTAATTATCAATGTAAACAAATATATTAGAAAAAGAAAATATTGGACTTATTATTGCATTAAAACTCAGCTGAGCCGGAAGATTTAAAAAAAGTCAAAGATGAGTCGCTGACCTCAGAACTCCAGCAATGTTACGCAAGTCGTTGACTCTTTAGAATTGTGGATCGAGATGCAGACGTGAATCTTTCACTCTTGAGCTCGACGACCTACTTGTGATACTCATGGTCAAGGTTACTATACTCATCTTCATTCTTGGTTACGTATATGGGTGAATCATCTTCGCATAAATTATTCTTTCTTGTAAAACTTGTTCTTCATTAACAAAACTGAAGATTCTAGATTTTTTAAAAGAAAAATTTATTATTAATAGTTAAAAATTTTTTTATAAATTATAACTCAAAGTATGGAATGTTGGAATAAACAAGATAATTACAGAATAAAAATAAAAAAGTTAGGTTATATGTTTGAAAGAAAATTTTATAACCTTTATGGAATTCAATTGGATAACTGAGTAAAAATATTGAAACTTTTTGAAGAAAATGATTAAAACAATCTCATTAGTATCAGAATGTTAAATACATAAAAATTATTATGAAACTTCACCAAGCTTGGATAATATAAAGCACCTGTCAAAAATTAGTGAACCAGGATGTGAAAGTCTGTCAACGCCTTGAATATCGATTGTCTACTTATTCTTTCCCTTAATGTAATGTAGACATTTCAAATTTAAATGTGGCTATCGATTTTAAGAATAAATGAATAAATCATTAAATAACTTGAATTAAAAAAAACATTTAAGAATTTACTTTTATAATTTTACAGCCAAAATAACTGACACCTACATCTCCTATTAATACATGCAAGCATACAGTCCATTTATAATGTGCTCTTGGTAATCACTTATATGATGTTTGATAATGATAGGATAGATCCTGAAATACAAAGGTAAATATTGGAGTAAATATCAATCTACTATTTAGTATTATTTACAGCTATTTTTAAGTGTAAAAATATTTTTGGACTTTTCAGATAAATAAAAGTAACTATGACTAAACTATTCAATTGGAAAGATGTAGTTTTATCAATTTATTACTAGTTAAATGAAGCATATTTGAGATAAACCGTTGGAGTTGGAAGATAGAAAAAAATTTTTTTTTTAAATTATTGAATATCCAACTTATGCAGTGTCTCTAGATGATTATAAACGAACTGTAGAAAAAATAAAAGACTTAAGGGTATCATTATCATTTCTATATTCCAGTATGCGAAGGTCTAAGCTCAAATTACTTTACGTAAGTAAAAAAATGTTCATTCACATAGTGCAATTATTAGCATTCAGATAACTACTTAGAACGTGACGGAAGTGTTACACTTACGGATGACCAAAAGTGGCTTATGCAACCGGAGAAAGCATTTCATGCATTAAAAAAATTATAAACTGTATTATTTTAAGTAGACAGAGAAATAAATCTTTAATTATAAATTCATTTATTTCTGTACATCTTGACGGCCATGGTAATTTTATTCCTGTAAATCTTATTAAAATTCTCTTGTTGCTGTTGAGACTATTGTCAATTACTTTTATTGTCATCAATAGATTTAGCAACAATTGAAGATAGTAGTAATGATAATCAGCATTACCATCTTGAAGCCATTAGATGTAGATAAAAAGCGAAAGTATTGGTTGCTCACAAATTAGAGCAAGTGAAACTTTTTCTACATGATCGCGAACAAATCACGTACGCATGTCCAAACTGTTTACGATGCACGTAAAGTGTGCAGAGTCTCATCCTCACTCCTTGAATTCGTCGTAGCTTACTATAAAAACCTTTGCTCTCAATCAACAGGACATTAGTCTTACTTTCAAACGTGTTTAAACACTTCCGGATTCATCCGACTTATCAAACATGGCTTTTAAGGTGAGCTATGATTCAAGAAGTTCTCTCGCGAGTGTTTATTAAATATTGTATATTTTTTAGAGTGATTTTTCAATAAGTGTTTGTGGAATTGAAAATAGAAATTAAGTGATTCTTTTTTATTTCGGAATAAATTTATTAATTCAATCAAAATATTCAATTGATTAATAATTCATCGTCGAAATGAATTTATTAAATAGTTGAAAATAAATTCTTTCTCATTTATTAATGTCATCAGAGAAATAATTAAGTATTTAAGTTAAAAAAAAGTTTTATAAATTAAAATTATGTTGTTTAATGATAAATAATTTCTTCTATCATTTCTGTTTGGTAAAAAATAAATTAAAGAAATATTTTTATTTATTTAGTTCTTCGTAGTTTTGGGATTCATAGCAGCAGCCACTGGAAGTGTTATCGTTGGTCCACCAGCACCAGTTCCAGTAGTCAAATCAGTGTCTGACCATGATCCATTTCCTCAATATAGTTATGCTTATAATGTCCAAGACAGTCTGACTGGTGATGCCAAGTCCCAACACGAAACAAGAAATGGAGACGTTGTTAGTGGGAGTTATAGTCTGATCGAAGCTGATGGAACACGGAGAGTTGTGGAATATACTGCTGACCCCGTCAATGGATTCAACGCAGTAGTCCATAGAGAACCTGCCGTTGTCAAAGCAGCAGTGGCTCCTGCCGTAGCTCCGGCTGTTGTAGCTCCAGCTGTCATTAAGAAAGTAGCAGCAGTACCGGCACCAGCTCTTCCAGCAGTACCGGCACCAGCTCTTCCAGCAGTTCCTGCACCAGCATTTCCAGCAGTTCCTGCACCAGCATTTCCAGTAGTTTCTGCACCAGCATTTCCGGCAATTTCTGCACCAGCCTTCCCGACATTTCCTGGATCAGCGTTTTCGGCATTTCCTGCACCAATAGCACCAGCACCATTTGTACCACCTTTTCCAAGTGCAACTGGTGTATTCCCAGGTCTAGCCAGAGCTGCCCCTGCTTACGGTCCTAGTCCTGTGCATCCATATTACAACCTTTGAAGAACTTATTGTTTGTCTACAATGTATTTTTATTGTTTAAAGGTTACTCCTAGTCATAATTTTGTACATATTAAATAAAAAATTGTTACGTTTATTGGTAGTAATATTTATTTAATATGAATTGCTGAACTAGGGCTTCAATAGGGCTTGAAGATATTTTTTCACTTTTCTATTAAATACTTAAAAATATTTAATAAATGGTAAATAAATAATCAATGAATAATTATATAAATCCAAGCAAATAATTACATTTCTTGAGAAATAATCTAGAATTTTTCGTTAATTCAGGAAAAAATGCAGCAAACATTTTAATGCTTCATAAATTCTTGAATCATTTAGTGAATTTAATTATAAATAATTTAATGTATTTATTACTCACACAAAATATAATTTTATGCAAAAAAAACATGCACGCTCAAATCTGGATAATGAATTTTATTGTAATGACTTTTGTTATTGTATTATATTTGATATGTTATTGATAAATAAATGAGTTTTATTATCATACTAAATAAACTAGTTTAAATATTATAATAAGATTAATTTATATAACAGATAAAAATAAAAAAATGATTAAAATTCCATCAAGTTTTGAAATCTTCAATCAAAAACCGTCATACAACAACCATATTCTCTACTTTTGATTGTGAATAATTTTTAGAAGTCAATATCCTAGAAGGTCAGGCATTTCTCCTCCATATCAAAGATCTTAGTTTATTTTAATTAAGCTTGGTATATACGATGCTTTTGATCGTTAATAGCAATATTATTGCTTTTAGCCAACAAGGCTAAAAAAATCACACTTAAAATTCATTACTCTTTTGGAAGAATAATGAACGAAGATTATTGAAAAAGTAATTCTTCAAGGTACGCGAAAGTGGGCATTTGCCAAGTCTTACCACATACCAAGTCAACGTGCTGGGCATTTTCGCAGGCTTTTCAGAAACTTAAGTAACAAACGATTAAACTGCTAGTAGAATAATAAATAGGCTATTGACATTAAATCATCTATATCTAATTGACAAACTTATTCGACTTTCTCTCCCTGAATTCGTGAGATTATTTTATGCATTTTAACTTGGGTATGTTGAAATAATCCATTAGAAATTTAATTGATTAGCTTTATTAAAGGATTAAAAACAACAGACGAATGACAGAATTATTATTATCCATTATATTAAAAGTTTTCATTTATTTTTGAATAATTGCTTTTATTTTTGATGATCTAGAAGGTCACAGGATTTAATGCTTATAAATTTATTTTAAAAAATTTAATCAAACTACCATTCCATGCTCATTTCATAAAACGTTGGATGTTCTCAACTCAATTGTATGCAAAATATCATATAAGCAATTCTGAATACGCAAAAAATTAATTATGAGTGATAGTCAAGCTCATAAAGATGAGGTAAAACGCTTTCATTCCATGTTGCTAACACTTACGTGACAATGGAGGCGTCGCGACGATTCATTATATTCATGATTATTTCATCATTTTCAATGAATTATATAATATATTAGATGATCGCAATTTTGAAGAGTATGTGTTTACCAATTTATTTTTGACCAATGACCGTCGAATGTTTCCTCATAATTATATGGATCAATTACTATGTATTAAAATAGTTCTGTTAGCAGGTTTATTTATAAATTGTTGAATGAATGAAATATTGGATCAATATAATTCAAATAGATACATTAATTATCTAGTATTTTTTTACTGTAAATGAAGATCAATGCTATTCTTCAGTCTACGAAAATAACTGGAATTTATTCATCAAAATCTAATTGTTTACTTTTTTTCTAGAATGCTAGATTAGCATAACTATTACATAAATGATAATGTATTCCTTTTCATAGAATTAAATGAGTAATTCTATATTGCTGAATTAAAAAATGATCAAATATTATTCTAATAAGTAAGATATAAGCTGCTTTTAAAAATTAGAAAGTGGTCTACATGATTAAAAAATTAACAAGGATCAATTGATCCTTAAAATTGCAACGCTTGGTTCCCAAGTCGCGTATTGGCAGCTGTCGAACTCGTAAAACGTATATGTATGGTATAAGAAGGCGCCTCAGCGACGAGTTGATATGAAGAAACATAAATACATTGGTAAACGGCGCATAGTTATGAGGAGGTCACACTTAGTTCGATATTCACTGGGTGGGGGTGTTATTGGTGCATGAAATAGCTCCTTGTTGGTCATTGCCATCGTGTTAGTAACATCCAGTTGTATAAAAGCACGGTGAATCTTACCCTAAGCCATCAGTCTTTTGGTGATCAATTCGCTCACAAAACATGGCTTACAAGGTGAGACAAACTTATTTCCACCTTTGTATTTAAGTCCACTAACTCCTGTCTTAAAATTTTGACTATCAATGCAAAAAATTTTAATATTTGTGATGTTGCAGTTTATCATCTTCCTCGCTTCTGTAACTCAAGCTGCCATCATTCCGGTAGCTCCAGGAACAGCTGTGTTTCCAGCAGCTCGAGTTGCAGCAGTTCCAGCAGCACCAGTTCTAGCTAAACTTGAGGAATTTGATGCCAATCCTCAGTACAGCTTTGCCTACGACGTTCAGGATGCTTTAACCGGGGATTCAAAGGCTCAATACGAAACGAGAAATGGAGACATTGTCCAGGGAAGCTACAGTTTCATTGAAGCTGATGGAACTCGAAGAATTGTTGATTACACCGCAGATCCAATCAATGGATTTAATGCAGTCGTGAGCCGCGAACCAGCAGTTGCTGCTGTAGCTCCAGTGGCTCCTGTTGCTCCACTAGGAATAGCACCAGCAGTGCCTGTGGCCCCAGCAGCTGCAGAAATACCAGCACCAGCTCCAGCACCTTCTATTCCTGCTGATGGACCTGATTCTGATGTTGAAGTCATTGACGCACGTTCTGGACCACTCCGGCAGAGACCTTCATCTGAAGATAATTCTCAGCAGCGTGAACTTTTTGCGAGGATCAACAGAAGACCAACACCTCAAGCAGAATCAAGACAACAATTCGAGTCAAGACAACAAACAGAATCAAGACAACAAACAGAGTCAAGACAAAATTCTGCACCTTTGAGAGCTCTTGCCAGTAGACTTCCATCTCAACCCGCCTCCGCTGAACAAAAATCTGCATCATCACAGCCTCGTAATGCTCCGGAACAACGCCAACAACTAGTTCAACGTCCAGCAGCTCTGACTTATCCTGCATACACCGCCTACACGGGCGCTTACACCTCACCTCTCGCTTTCTCTGCTCCTGTTGCAGGACTTACTTACACAGCTTTGAACTTGTAATATTCATAAAGTAGTTTGAATATTTTTTGTACATATGGTATCTACGTAATCGTTTGTTGTACCAATAAATTATGAATAAATCATTTGTAAGTCAATTTAAATTTTATGTAATCGATTGGTTTTTTTGGTCACCTACATTTTCAGAGTCATGAAAAAGTTACATAAAAATATTGATGTTAATTGGAATCGACATGTTTAAAAGTGTTAAATAATTTTTTACTTTCTATTTAAACGAAACAAGAATAATTATCTTTGTTATAAAATTTTAAGTATAAGCTTAAATATTCTTTATCTTTTTATAGTTTTATAAACTTCATCTATCAAAGTATTAAATGATAATCATTTATAATAAGAATTTCATTAAAAATATAACCGCCTAATCCGATCTATTAATACTTTTGAAATGTTAATAAAATTATTCGATTATAAAAACAAAATTCTTTTATGTAAAATAATTTCTCTTTACAATTAATCTTCTTCCTTAATAGTTAAGCTGATAGAATTCATGATTTGAAATGTCGACATACTTATTACGGTGCTAATTCACTAGGAACAAACAAGGATATTTTTTAGTCTAATTGATTTTACTCTAACTCAAGATATTTGATTGACTGATGATATGACTGATGAATAATAATACCAATAATTAAAGTACTTAGTATAAAAGAGATATTTTCTCATTAAATTTATTTTAATAAGCACTCTCATGACACCTTGTAATGCGACCATTAAAGAGACATATTTTCTGACAGCCACTTGATCAATTTATGAAGCCTAATAATCATATAAAGTGTCATGTATGTAACTACCTATGGTTCACGTAACACTCAACCCAAATAGCAGACCAAAGACAGTTTCATGGATTGAATTTCGATTGACCACTCAGTGATTTCTACATAGCACAACTTTACGTCTTTGTCAGAAACTTATTATCATACGTCGTTTGCTTCATCATTTTAATGTATGTATCAAGGAAGATTGCAAGGGGCAATGCGAGGTACAGGACAAATAATAATTCACTTGATTAATGTGAAAACATTTTGAAAGCTTTATATTTAAATTATAAATATTATTTTTGTATCTAATCATATTTACTGCATGTTGAATAAAAATTCAAAAAAAAACATTGTAGCATTAAACAAATAACTTTTGGAGTAATACAAAACTAGTATTATTTTTTTTTTTTAATTTAATTAAGATTTATTTAAAAAATAGAATGAAGATTGAGAAAAATGACTCAAAAATTAAAACCAATTTTCAAGAACAATTATTCGATGCTAATAATAATTTTATAGTACACTTGAAGAAAGGTAGTCAATTGTAAAATATAGTAGAAAAAAATTAATTTCAATAAACTTTTATTTATAACAAAAGTCCTATTTCTAGGACGAAAAATCAATCATATATACAAATAATAATTTCATCGGTAAACAAACAAGTTATTATATAGCAAAAATATAAAATTAAACAAAAACATTTGTAGGTGCAACAGCATAATTCAAAGGAGCAGGATAAACTGGTGCAGACAGTCTCGTGGCAACTGCTCTGGGAATGGTATATGGCAGAGATGCAACAACTGGAGCTGCAACTGATCTAGCTAATACTGGTGCAGCTACTGCTGGAGCAGGCACAACTGGGGCAGCGACAGATCTAGCAAATAGTGGCGTAGCAACTGGGGCTACTGGAGCTGCAATTGCTGGTGCAACTGGGGCAGCAACGACTGGAGCTGTTTTGGTAACAACTGGAGCAACAGCTACAGCTGGTTCACGGTTCACTACTGCGTTGAATCCATTGACGGGATCAGCAGTATAATCAACAATTCTTCGAGTTCCATCAGCTTCAATTAAACTGTAGCTTCCTTGAACAACATCTCCATTTCTTGTTTCATATTGGGCCTTTGAGTCACCAGTCAATGCATCTTGGACATCGTAAGCATAACTGTATTGAGGCACAGCATCGAAATCTTCAATCTTGGCAAGAACTTGTGCTGCTGGTGCGACCGGAACTACTGCAGCTTTAGCAGAGTTGAAGATGGTTGCAATAGCAATAGAAAGAACAACCTAAAAGAATTTTGATAGTAAAAATATTAATTTTTTACTTCTAAAAATTGTTTTATTGACATTTTAATTAATTGTATTGTAAAATTTATAAGTACTCACTTTGTAGGCCATTATATATATTTTTTTACTACCGATCGCTGAGGATTGGAAGAAGACACTGATGTTTGTTGTTCGAATCGCACGGACTTATATTCCTGAAGATGTCACAATGCTATGTCACCTCCCACCTCATTACCCGGACATTGCAATTGCGCGAGCTCCAATGTAATTTCTTATAGCAAGGGTAGTTGTCTAACGATACGTATGAAATGCGAAAACTATTGAGAAGGTCAAACTTGTTGACCTCGATTAAATACTTTTTTGCTTTAAACTTTTCTAGTCATTAGTATAAGCCATTTGAAAGTATCCATCAACGTTTATAGTGATTCAAACTCTTCTATTATTTAGATTCAACAGCAAATAGGTTAAATTATATAACAATAATAAATAAAAAACAATATCTAATATTCAATTAATAAATCAATTAAATTCTAATAAAATTCTAAAATTATTTTTAATAATAATGATATTAAAAATCATTATCTAATATAAAATATATAAATAATTATTGATGAATCATTTAAAAAAATTTCATTTTTTTCAAAGCAAAAACTTTCAAACCAAAAAAGATACTTTATCCTCTATAAACATCGCTCTCATTCGAATTTCGGAGCATTGGTATGCAATCGCGCTTCTGTTAGTCTCTTCACGACTTGAAATACTAATGGCATTGCTTTACATTGCTAGTAAGCAAGTGAGGATACACGCAATAACCCAACAAAATTGCAAACAGTGGGGGCATCAATATAAGGTGGAAGCTGAACAATAATAACACATCAGTTGATATAATACTTGTGTCACTGTTCAAGTCATCATTTCTTGACGTTAGCAAAATGTTCTTCTTCGAGGTAAATAAATGACATTTTATATACTTACAGCCAATATTAAAAATAAAATTAATTTTTCCAGTTAATTGTCTATGCTGGCCTCATAGCAGTCTCTCATGAAAGTGTACTTAGAGCAGCGCCAGTTGCGGCAGTTCCAGCAGCTCCAGTTCTTGCAAAAATTGAAGAGTTTGATCCCCATCCTCAATATACATTTGCCTATGATGTTCAGGATGCCATAACTGGTGACTCAAAGGCCCAATATGAAACAAGAAATGGAGATGTTGTCCGAGGAAGCTATAGTCTCATTGAAGCCGATGGAACTCGAAGAATTGTTGATTACACTGCAGATCCAGTCAATGGATTTAATGCAGTTGTAAGTCGTGAACCAGCTGTTGCTGTTGCTCCAGTTGTTACCAAAACTGCTCCAATTGTTGTTGCCCCAGTTGCACCAGCAATTGCAGCTCCAGTTGTTCCAGCAGCACCTGCCTCAATAGTTACAAAAGCTGCAGTGGCTCCAGTTGTTAACAAGCCAGTGGCTTCATTTATATTAACTCCAGTTGCTCCAGCAGTTTCTGTCCCAGTTGCATTAAGTACTATCGAAGCACCAGTGTCAAATCCAGTAGCTCCAGCAACATCTGTCACTATCACTAAATCAATCCCTCTTACACCTTTTGCACCTTCATCTGCTCCACTTAAAAGAATACCACACGCAAGACCTGCATCTTCTCCAGTGACATCAAGAATCAGAACTGCTTCAAAAAGCCGTCCACATTCAGCTAGACTTTCTTCACCTAAATCACCGCCTACTGGATTATTTGCTCCGTTAACTTCATCAGCAGCTGGTTATTTTTATTGAATGAAACAATTTAAATAAGTTAATTAGTCATAAGAAGATATAATGATAGTATTAAAATATTTATGCTACAAATTATATAATTATAATTATTAGCTACATGTTAATTTCACTCATGTAAGTACTGTCTCTATTTATCAAATGTAATTAATCTACCTCAATAACTGGAACTGCGAATACTATGAATAATTAAATGAATAAACAGTTACAATGATTATTTTATTTCTTTTATTATGCAACTAAGATTTACTTGAAACGTTTACGAAAGAACAATGAACAGGTTATCGTGTAACCGATCCGACCTTCAAATACGTCTCCTGAATATTAATCCATTTACTGCAAATGTTTAATATATTTTAGTCAAGTAAAAAAATTATACTCTACAGTTACTTCGAAAAAAAATTTTTTTTAAGTCTTCAATAAATGTTAAAGATCTATAGAACCTATTTTTTATTTCATTATTTACTACTTTTCTATTTTTCTATGATAAATTTATTCATTGAAACACATCAATATTCTTCATACATATGGAAAACTCTGTGAAGGTCCGAGAAAGCTTGACCTCGCGATTTTATTGAAAGCAACGTGAAATTTATAATTAAAATGTTGGATTATTCTTGTTTTGCCACTTTTACAAAATTGTTATTTAATATGAAAATAATTTTAAATTATTTTTTCGAAATGAATTGAAAACAATAGTATTATATAAAATACGTCTGACTTAATCTTGTCTACGACTACTGCACCTGCGGCAAAAGATTAAACCGATAAAAAATCGCGCTCTACTCCACATCAAGCTTGTCCATCATTTATATTAAACTCATTTTTTTTACTTTTGTCTATTTGGAGTAAAGTTGTGCGTGCGTTCAAGAATCATCGCGTGATTTCAAGTGGCTTGTGTCGACATAAAGAAAGCAGTAAGGGGGAAGGCACGAGCCAGGACGAAAACTCGATTCCTCGTTTTCGGTTCGGTCCGGGCGCGGTTGGTTCATTCTTGCGAAATAACGAGCGACTTTGGAACATTCTCGGAGAGTATATAAGCTCTAACCAGAGCTACAGCCAGCATCAGTCATTTACAAGACGCACAGCCATGGCATTCAAGGTAAATATCTGTTGAATTTAAAGTAATAATCACCAAATATTAAATTACACCTTCAAAACATGACCATCTAATCCATATAATTATATGTAATATTATTTTCATCATTACAGTTTGTTGTTCTCACCACCTTGGTAGCTGCAGTCAGTGCAGGATTTCTTCCAGCTGCACCTGTTGCATATCATGCAGCAGCTCCAGCAGTAACTTATCATGCAGCAGCCCCAGCAGTTGCTTATCACGCAGCAGCTCCAGCAGTTGCTTACCATGCATCAGCTCCAGTTGCTTATGCACCAGCAGCTCAACTGGTCGCCCACAAAACTATTGCACCTGAAGACGATCCTCACCCACAATACTCTTTCAGCTACGAAGTCCAAGATGCCAGTACTGGTGACTTCAAGAACCAACATGAAACTCGTGATGGTGATGTAGTACATGGAAGCTACTCTCTTCTTGAATCTGATGGAACACAAAGAACTGTTGAATACACTGCTGATCCTGTCAATGGATTCAATGCTGTTGTACACAAAGAACCTTCTCAAACTGTCGTCAAAGCAGCGCCAGTTGTCCACGCCGCTCCAGTCGTCCATGCTGCTCATTTAGTTCATGCTGCACCAGCCTATGCTTATCATCATTAATCTTTTTGTTGACAAATATTCACTCATGTAATATAGACCCTGTGTTTTAAGATAATAAATTTGATCAGCTCTACTTGATATATATGATTAATTATTTCATTTATCCCAACATTTTGGAGTATAATAAAAATTATTTCTATTTGATAAACAACATTTAACAAATATGATTTGGTTAAATACATTTTTATATTCTTATAAATGCAATTGATTAATTTAGTAGCTCTTTAATTTTCAAATCAATTTGTTCTATAATCAACATTGTTGAATGTAATGTTCAAGCAATCTTGTTTGATAAAATGAGATTTATTCTCCATGTGAATAAAAATTGTCAATTAACGCTTGAGTCAAGAGAATAAATTAGCGTGAAGTTGCATTCTATAATCTTAAAGCATGAGATATTATTTTTTACTTCAAAGACACTATCTAAGAGCCTTCCTTTTGTAGACAATAAAAAAGTGTTGTCTTTGATTGCAGGAACAAGTCACTGAGTAGAATCGAAAAAAGAAGATGGAGATTCTGAATGCTTTTAAAAGTCTTTAAATGAGTAACACAATGCAGACAAAACAATTATTTATAGCACTGGTAATTGGAGAAGATTGTTAAGATTGATGATTGTGTATTGGTTACTTAATGAGCTGGAAAATAACTGAAAAAAATTTACAAGGATCTTACGAAAGTAAATGACAAGTCTTTTGTGACGAAATTCTAGATCAAAAATGTCTAAGTCCTGGTTAGTAACTTTCTTTTTTTATCCTGACAAATTTTTAATAAAAATTGTTCGTACTTGAAAAATTAAATAACTTTAATTTTAATTGGAATTTTTTCATTAATATTTTTTATCATTTATTATAATCATAATTGAAAGAACTAGACCTTTTTTTTTAATCAAACAAATTTCAACTTGGGTAATGGTTGAACAGTTATCCATTTCGATGGTAATTAAAAAAATTAACGTTTAACAAAAAGCTCAAGTCTTTTAAAATGAACAAAAAATTTTTTTTTGTAGAGAAACATCTGTGAGATAATCCAGAAATGTAATCGTTATCAATTTAAGTAGGTAGCATATATTCTTAATTCCACGGCCTAGATATCACTTGTTCAACGACATTGGAATGAAAGCGAAATCTACGACCTTCATAACACTGTCTATCCACATCAGAGTTGTGTTACAAATAGCCACTAAAAGAAAGTAAAATCGACTAACTCACCAACTATTCGTTATTTCACCTTGAACGTCCTTGAGTTTCCGCTGACCGATTTACTCCATAATATATTCACCAATGGTAATTACTTTAATGGATGAATACATAATAAATTGATAGAAAAAAAAATAATTTAAAACTACAAACAAGTTTTAATCTTAAGGATATTTTATTTTCAGTATCAAAACACACATTAACAAAAAATTATTCTACAATAGTTGAAGACAGAGGGGTGAATTTCAGTAAGAATGATCTAATTGGAGTTTAGTGAGAATAGGAGAAAAGAGGTGTCGAGTAGGCAACATGAGCGATATAAGGATGAGGGGCAAGCTTGGCAATAGCTGGAGCAGCAGGTGCAGCATAGGCAGCAGCGACTGGAGTGGCTAATTTAGCAGCTGGAAGAGCGTAGGCTGGAGCAGCTAATTTAGCAACAGCTGGTGGTCCATAAGTCAATGCTGGAGCAGCATAAGTGTGGGCGATTGGAGTAGCGTACTTGGAAATGGGTGCAGCATAGGTGGCATGAATTGGAGTAGCTAATTTGGCAACTGGAGCTGCTTGAAGAGCGTATGCTGGGGCAGCAACTTTAGCAACTGGAGCTGCAGCAAGAGCGACTTTGGTTGCAGGTTCTTTGTGGACTACGGCGTTAAATCCGTTGACTGGGTCAGCGGTGTAGTCTACGATACGGCGAGTTCCATCAGATTCAAGAAGAGAGTAGCTTCCTTGGACGAGATCTCCATCACGAGTTTCATGTTGGCTTTTTGAGTCTCCAGTTATTGAGTCTTCAACATTATAGTTAAAACTGTATTGAGGATGAGGATCATGTTCAAGATTTTCTGTTTTTGCCAACACTGGTGCAGCAACTTTAGCAACTGGAGCTGCATAGGCCAGAGGTGCATGTGCAATTGGTGCATGATATTCTGTTGCGATGAAACCAGCGTTGGCTGCTGATACTAAAGCCAAGAGGGTGATGAACTGAAAAATTAACAATTATACCAATTACTACCATAAATTTTTTTTAAGATATAGAAGATGTTCTTGTGGTTCAAGTAAAAAATAGTAAATTACACTAGTACACTCGACTTACCTTGAATGCCATTTTGTAAGTTGTAATGTGTCTGACGATGTGTCTGATACTGCTTTGGTCAGGATGTCTCCGAGTATTTATACGAACGATCGTGAAGCCATAACCCATTGAACTGCAATACAAAAATACTGGTGGTGGTAAGGAAACGTGACGTAACATAAAATCTACCACTCCAAACGTCAGAAATTTTTACCACCTCAATGAAGCTCAAAAAGTATTCCAGGTAAAAGAGTTAAGATATACATACACATATGGATAAAAAAAGACAGACGAAAGGGCGATTCTGATACAAGAAACAAAATGCACTTTCACTGAATAAAACCAGGGCTGCCCGTATACCGGACAAACCGCGCCCAATGTCATGAGAGTGTGCATACTTAATTGATGATTATGTTATGGATATTTTGATGGCTTTGGAGAACAAGATTTTACCAATATCTTCATCATTTTACTTCTCTGATGCATTGTACATTAAAGCATAAAATTGGACCTTGAATTATAAACATTTATGAAGCGAATAAATTAAACATTATTCCACATTAGTCTTCAACAATTAGGAAGCTGTAAATTTTTTAGGCAGCATAAAATATTGGATAATTAAAAGTGTTTTAAATGTAAGAATCTTTAATGAGAAAAAGAAGAGAAAATGACAATGATCAAGTACTTATAATTTGTTACGTATGTTATATATTAACCCTTTTAAAAAATCTCCAAGACAATTTTTTTAGTTGACAGCTTCATTTGGTTGTATTAATTTTATTTAAGATCAGTCTACTTTTTTTTTCTCCACTACTTATTACCTCTTTGACCTCAGATACTTTTTTTCTTCTCACAATTTATTATTCAGCTAATTTTTTCGCTCCTCAATCATGATCAATTTTTACGGGTAATTACACCGAGGAAACTGAACGATAAGACAAATAATCTGATAATCAAATAAATTATAATTTATATTTAATGTCTTTTGAATAAATTGGATTTATCTTTATTCAGTTAGTTAATTAGTAGGCAATTATACTCAATAAAAATAAAATAGATAGTAATAAATTATAGTTTTTCATAGTCGAATAATAATCCAAAGCTGAATGGTACCTTTCAAGTTAGGAATGTTTTACATTAAAACCCACATAATAAAAAAATTCAATCAGTAAAATCGACCTCACGTATCAATTATTTGAATAATGCATATAGTGTGATTTAGAAACGTTTTAAATGTCCACTATTTTCTATCATGTTACTCACGCCTGATGAGTTGTATCAATAGATGATCTGATCAACTTCCACGTACCCTGCATATGAAGAAATGAGTGAATCCTCTACAAATTGATCAATTGCAGGTTGATTCAATCGCACTATTTCTTCTAGAAAATTATTCATCAATCACTCTATAGATCCAATCATCAATCCTACGCAAAATCTCTATAGGAAAATATATTTATCAATTGAAATGAATTTTTTCCTTGCCAATAATAGGCTGATATGAGATCTATAATTGAAAATGAGATGAGGGATGAGATGCAGATTTTTTCCATCAAAGTAGATATAAAAAAAGCAGCATGATGACCACGCCTTTCATGTCCTTTGATTTCAGAATCGACACCGTAGGTCGTCTGGTCATGGTCGAGAAGGAGCCGATCACGTAAGAACATGTCTCGTTTCCTCAGACAAGGGGCAGACTGAAAAGGGTCGCGAAAGTGGGTCGCATTTCTTGTCCAAGTCATTAAGTGATTCAACCCTATCTCACTCACGAAACTCGTCGTTTAAATTGGCATCCAATTACGCTATCACATTGATCGCTCCACGAGAAAGTAAAATAAATACGTGAACAAGTATTCAAAGAATGACATAAAATTTTTAATTCAACTTACGCGTGCTTCTTATGATATAACATATGCTCTGAATACCAGTAATTCCATAAATTTATTTTTATATTTTGGCATTCTACAACTATGTGATCATTTTTTACCTGTTTTTATAGAATTGATGAAAACCTGCTTGATACTTTGATCAATGTTTTTTACCAGCAATTATTTATTTGAAAAAAAGTCTTGAACCTTGAAATGTCTTGGGTAATTAGAATGAAGATAAATTTAATGTATTTTATGGTATTAAAACTTAATTTATTCATTTGTGTCCATAATTATTTTATTTCAATTTTATGAAAGTGATTATCGATAACGAATTTAGAGATGAAAGTCAAAAATTTATTATTCAATTCAACAAAGACCAGTGTATTCGACAGTTGTTGTTTTATCCGTTGAACAAAAATTTTATCAGATCAAATACAATAACTTTCGCTTATTTATTATTCAGATTGGAAATTTATTATTTTTCGGCTGAGCTTTTGCAGGAATCGAACACAATGGTGGCTAACATAAGTTTGTTAAAGAAAAGAGGAAGTATTGCTTCATGATATTTATGTGGCCATCAGTTTGGTGCTAAAGACTTATATTCTCCCAGTGTAAATTTGGCTGCAGTTACATTCACTTGTAAAAGTACAACGAATCCGCAATATTTCAGTAAGTAGCAGCGTTTCAAGGGTATAAAAATAAAATATAACAAACTTTAAGTTTGTTAGGGTGTGGCAAAATAATTGTAAAAAAACCAAAAATGGAAATGTACAGGTATAAAACATCATAATAACAACAGCTTTTGGTGAATACTGGAAGAAATAATTGGCGAAAATTATAGTTGGAATGAGCAAACCGTCATTTTGCCCGGATCAAGATAAAATAATTCATCTCGAAATATTCTTAATGCTTACATTAACTTGAAAATATATACTTGGTGGTAATTTAAAAGTAAGAAATAAAAAGAGAATATTTTATATGATATTGATGAGTTCTTTATTCAAGTACTGTAAATGTGATATATTGAATATCTTAGTCAGTTCAGTAAATCATTTAATATCAGTCAAAAATTCTGAATCTATGGCAACATTTGAAGTGTATAAAAGTTTAGTTCAATTCCATCGAAATATTTTATAGAATAAATATGAATTGTAATTAAAGAACTATTTAATGATATAGAGCTTGAGCATAAGTGTAGTGAGCTGGTGCAGCATAGGTAGCATGGGCGGCGTAGGTGAGGGGTGCAGCAACCTTAGCAACGGCGGGTGCAGCGTATGCGACATGAGTTGGTGCAGCGTAGGCCACTGGTGCATGGACAAGTGGAGCTGCGAATTTAGCAACATGGACTGATGGTGCAGCGTATGCTACGGGAGCAGCAACTTTGGCAACTGCCACTGGTGCTACGGCTTTCACGGCAACTGTTGCTGGTTCTTTGCGCACTACAGCGTTGAATCCATTGATGTCATCAGCAGTGTAGTCAACTGTACGGCGGGTACCATCAGGATCAACCAAAGAGTAACTTCCTTGAACAACATCTCCGTCACGGGTTTCATGTTGGTTCTTGAAATCACCAGTCAATGAGTCTTGGACATCGTAGCTGAACGAGTATTGGGGATGAGGGTCGTGCTCAAGATCGACTGCCTTCGCCAAAACTGCAGGTGCTGCAGCATACGCCACTGGACTTGCTGGGATGAATCCGGCATTCGCCACCGCCACCAAAGCAAACAAAGCTACAAACTGAAACAATAGAAACAAATTTACACTTGACAATTTTTGACAATTGAAAAATATTATTTACTTGTATTATAGGTTCAAAATAGTATGAACAATTTTGTATGACCATAAGTTGAACACACCTTGAAAGCCATTGTAAAGTAGTTTCAGAGGACCAACTTGGTACTGTGATGTTGTTAGGTGATCACGCTCTGGTTTTATATCCAACCGTCTTGCAACCCCCTCCACGGTCTTCCTACCTAGAAGAACGTCATACAACCCGCAATGTACACCAACACCTTCGGTCTTGAACTTGGCCGGATGTTCTTTCATTCCCTTTGCCACATTTTCAACATGCCGACTAGAATCTCCTACACGTTCTCGTTAAATTTATGCTTCCAAGGTTGAATGTTGTGCTTACACTCTGGAGACATATTTTTCTTCTCTCATTGCATTCAACTAAATTTATTGCAACATAAGAACAATGAATCCATGGTGCGTCTTTGTTCTAACGATAATGATTTAAAAATATTTCAAAACCTATAATAAGAGCATTTAACCACCCTTCTATCAATTCAGCTACATTCTTCTATAGTAATTTGATAATGATCCCAACATTTCTTACATCCACACAACACTTATCTCATTCTTTCATCGAATAAGTTGTTCTAAATGACCAAAAACTGAATAGATATAATAAGAAAAAAATTAAAAGCTAATCTTCCGACAGTAATGTCTGTAATTGTTATCCTCAGACCATGAAATAAAGTATTTTACGCCTATGTTTACGATTGAATGAACTCTATAGCACATTTATTTATATTTTTTTTAAATTCAGTCAATAGGAATTGTAGAAAATCAATTTAGCTAATCGTAATGATTCGATGTTGACTTTTATGTTTTTTTTTTAATTCAAAAATTTTTCATTTCAATCGACCAATTACCATTATCTTCTGGGCAAAGAGAATGTGAGGGCCACCTTGTCGCAAACAATTCCTGATGGCCATGGAGCTGTACACAGACCTCAGATTCCGGATCCATATACCCTTCGTGCGGTCGTTCTTGTTCACACACGGATTATAATTTTTTTTTGACAAGACGAGATACACCAAAGTACAAGGTACAGATAAAAATAAACTGTACATTGGAGTTGTAGTTTATAGATAACATAGGGAATCATTAGAGAAGATTTCATTCAGCAAATAAAATTATTTAATTTATATTATACTCAGAAACAAAAGTTATTTGATTTTTCAAAACTATACTTTGTTGATATTAATATTTTAATAGATCAATTTTGTAATTAAAAATAAAAAAAAACTAATTTAAAAGTCGAATAAATTTCATCATCGTTACAAAATAAATGATCTGTTGAAAACATTGTAAAAACAAAAAATGTCAATTTGTCATATGACAAAAAATTATTCTAAACTATTTCAATTAATCAATCATGATTAGCATATTAAATCAATGTCACATCATCAATTACAACATTCAAAAACTGGTTTACATGTATTACTGAAAGTCGGATTAACTTGGAGAATTTATTTATAACTTAGAGGCGTGTTTTTCGTAAAACAGTTACGGAAATGCATTTTTTTTCTGATCGTGACATACAGAGTCACTGAATATGTATCAGGAGAAATGTTTAAATGTTTACTTGACGGAATAAATGTTGACCAAATCATGGTTGATTGATTGTAATTCAATTTTTGGTGAAATTTCTCAACTGTCCTTATGTATGCAGTTCCATGCGAATTTATAATATCAACCAATTAACAATTAAACAAATTTTTCTGATGTTTCTGTAACAGATAAATAACTATTCAGACATCAGCATAAGTTTGACTAATAATGCAGACAGTTTTGAGTTTTTGAATTATTCAATCTTAAATAAAAAGATAGCTTTCATTTCTCGAAATCCACGTAAACATAGTTGAGTAATTTAGATCAGTGAAAATGATCGAATTTAAGTTATGCGTGATTACAGTGTTCTTGATATAAATATAAATACGACTAAAAAAGAAAAAATGAATTAGGTAACTTGAAACAAGGCCGCGGTCCAGTTCGATCACAGTCCCACACGATGGTCCACCACACCAGAGAAGCCAATCTTCCAACGCGAAATGGGTGTGGTCCCAATTCCTTGCCCAATTTCTCGCCTCGTATACGCTGTTCACCATGAATCAAGTAGCTACTGTTCGTTGATTGCATCAGTGTGTGTCCTGGCCGTTCATCCGGGAGTTGTATATAAACAGAATTCAACCAACATCAGACATCACTCACTCGATACTCTCAGATCAACTAATCAACTAAGCAATGGCTTTCAAGGTAGAGCTTAGTGTCTGATTATTAAAAATATTGTTTATTATTTCATTTATTTAAGTTGATAAATAATATCATAATTTTATTAATTGTTCAAATTTAGAATAATTATTCAACGAAAAAATTATTTTTATTGTTTCAGTTTGTAGCTTTGTTTGCTTTGGTGGCGGTGGCGAATGCTGGATTCATCCCAGCAAGTCCAGTGGCGTATGCTGCAGCACCTGCAGTTTTGGCGAAGGCAGTCGATCTTGAGCACGACCCTCATCCCCAATACTCGTTCAGCTACGATGTCCAAGACTCATTGACTGGTGATTTCAAGAACCAACATGAAACCCGTGACGGAGATGTTGTTCAAGGAAGTTACTCTTTGGTTGATCCTGATGGTACCCGCCGTACAGTTGACTACACTGCTGATGACATCAATGGATTCAACGCTGTAGTGCGCAAAGAACCAGCAACAGTTGCCGTGAAAGCCGTAGCACCAGTGGCAGTTGCCAAAGTTGCTGCTCCCGTAGCATACGCTGCACCATCAGTCCATGTTGCTAAATTCGCAGCTCCACTTGTCCATGCACCAGTGGCCTACGCTGCACCAACTCATGTCGCATACGCTGCACCCGCCGTTGCCAAGGTTGCTGCACCCCTCACCTACGCCGCCCATGCTACCTATGCTGCACCAGCTCACTACACCTATGCTCCAGCTCATGTAGCCTATGCTGCACCCGCTGTCGCCAAAGTAGCTGCTCCCCTCACCTATTCTGCACCTGCTGCGTACACCACTTACCTCCATCATTAAGCTTTAGAACTGTTAAATGAAATATGTATTTCATAATTTTATGAATATATTTTTTAGACCATTCAATTATTGTATTTATTTTTGAAAAATTCCTCATAAAAAATAACTGTGGCCTCGATACTCTGTGCACCACTTTCTCGTACAGGGTTACCTAATTATGACCACGCCTGGGCGTATGCACTCTTATTCAGTGTACGTAATACTCGTAATACTGGGCGTGTTGTTATTAAACCAATCTTACGGTCGCACCAATATTCAAGAACCTTGAACGACTTGTGCATATCTTCCAAAATGAATGTCATGTCTCATTAGACTATTACATAATGATAATTTTGCTTTATATACTTCTGATCATAAATAATATGTAACTGCGTGAAATGATTAATTGATAAACTATTTTATTTTGTTTTTTTCAGTTCACAAAAATAAATTCTTATACATATACACGTTCATTCATATATATTTTGTTATCGAATGTTTATTGATAATAGATTTTCCATAAACATATTTATTATCAATAAATAAATATTATATTTATACTGCTTCTTAATCTTAATATATTTAATACGAGGTATAAAAATACGAACATTTTTATTATAGTTAAACTCTCTGATTTATAACCATCACTAATAAATTATTTTTTACTTATTAGTTACTTATGAAATTAAATAATTTTTCTCTGTTACTTCTAACATACACTTAAGTGTTACACTTCTAAAGCTTGATGACTCGCAAGTACATCATAGTAGTAATTTTTTCAAACAAACAAAATAAAATTAAACGAATAAAGACGAACATAAAAACATTTTTAGAACGAATAAAATAGAAAAAAAAATGGTATAAGTTACGATCAGTTTTGGCTGCTTTGGCTTTGTTGATCACCTGCTCTTTCCGGCGCAGACATTCTGAAGAATAATAAAATATATAATTTATTACAATTTTCGTAGAATAATAATTTAAAATTTAAAATAATAATTATTTCCTAAATAGATTGCAATTCATTGATTTTATTAAACATTTTTAATAATTTTTTTAAGGAAAATAGTATGGTTGAAATGTAACTCTCTAAATGAAAAATTGATATTAATAATTACCGCAAAACAGTTATTCTGCTACAAGGCTTGACTATCGATGCATCTAGCGGAGTAAGAAAACCAAATTGTTTTTCTGGATGTCTTTTGGTAAGATTTAACAAAATATCAATAGCAATACGGCGATTAACTTTATCCTAAAATTTAAATATATATATATATATATATATAATATCTGTTAATTGAAATTAATTTATAATCTAAAGCATTGTAAAAAAATAATTACCATACAAACATCGAATTCATCCACAAAATAAATAGGGAAAGTTGTGCATTCCCATAAAGCCATTACAAAAGCAATAGTTGAAAATGACCTTTCTCCACCTGATAATGTTTGAACATTGTTCACTTCTTTTCTCTGTGAGCTTCTAGGAATTACTTCAAGTATCAACTTCTTGCTAGCATGATCAATCGTAATTGAGCCATCATATTGACGAAGAGCTAAAATATCACTAAACTCTTTTTTAATTCGCTGTCCAGTGATCCTCTTCAGTTCATTAAACTCATTTCGTCTCTCTTCAACTCTTACCAACTGCTGTTCATTGACTCTTTGAATTCTTTCATAATAATCAAGCACACTTTTATTCTTCTCTAATTTTTCTTCTAACTGTTGTTCCAGTTCTTCTTTCGATCCAAATTGTTGTTCAGTATATTGAATTTTACGATAGTGGGATTGGCACTCAGCTCTTATTTGAGGAATCGTTCTATTCGTTTGTACTCTTGGTCCTGCAGCTTCAGCTTCTCCAATAGCTTTATGAACAGCTTCTTCTTGATCTTTGACAGTTTGTACAACAGTATTAATTTCATGACGAGCTCTTTGAGCTTTTTTTTTTAGATCATTGGAAGTAGATGTAATTTCTGATTTCTCCTTCTTCAATGCGTGTATTTTTCGATTAAGTGAATTAATTTTTTCCTCCCGATTAGATAGTTTTTCACGATATTTCGCTAGTTCAGCTCCTGAAATTTTGACTTCCTCCTCCAATTTTGTTATTTCTTCGGTTAAACGTGTCTCTTCAGCTTTTTCGTGTTCATTTCTTTGTTCCAAAGTAGTTATTTCATCTTTATGTATTGCATAATTATCAGTATTTTCATCAGGTATCTTGTCACTTAAATGCTCTATATCATGTTTTAATTTATTTCGTTGGATAGTCAATTTTCGTAAATCTTTTTCTATTGTCGAAGATTCTCGCTTATTGTCCTCTAATTTTCGCCGAATTTCTTTGTATGCGTCGGACACCTGTAATTTCTCCCTCTCCAGGGTGCTAAATTCTTCTTGTAAAGCTAGAATAACGTCTCTAGAAGATACTTGAAGTAGTTTCGGTCTTCCAACTTTTCCACCATATGTTTTGTATCTAGGGTCTGGAAAGAAAGTATCACCTTTTTGTGTAATAGCACGTCGACAATTACGTGGAACATTAGCAGCAGTTTTCATTATCTCTGCAGCTTCAGCACTAGTAGGAATAAGAAGTATAAATTCAGCTTCCTTGTTATCAATGATACAATTGGCAACAACAGGATTGGATATTTCCATTGAATGGAATAAATTTGGATGCCGATCGGTTCCAGTACAAGAATTCCTAACGTCATGAACTTTATCATGAAATTTGCTACAAAATGTTGGTGGAAGAGGCTCATCATGAAATATTTCTCTCATAATAGTATTAAGAACTTTTGAATCTCGGCCATTATCAACACAAAATCCACGTAAAAACCCATCGCCTAATACTGATTCTATTGCAGGAATCCAAGAGCGATCTTTTACCTTAATAAAAGAACCTATTGGACCAACTGGTTTTTTTATGAAATTTCGTTTAGCGTATTCTTCTTCTATTCTTTTAATTAATCGAGGCATATTACGACCAAAGATAGCAATAGAAGTATCCATCGATGGTTGCTGTTTCAATCCATTTAATCGATTCATTGTTTTTGTACATTCAGCAGATTTTCTCTCAAGTTGCATCTTTAAAACATGTTCATCTTTCTCTATATGTTGTTTATTTGCTTCTAAATGCTGCAAAGTATTGTGATTAGTTTTTAAAAGGGCTTCAACTTGTTCTAACTCTTGTTTATATTTAATCAAGTGTTCTTTTTGTTGGGCTCGTTCTTGTTCTACTTGGTTATTCCCGCTTTCAATTTTTTTTATTTCTGCAAGTAATGCTTTCATGTTTTCTTCATTGTTCCTCATACGAACTTGACAATTTCTTAAATCTCTTTTTTTCGTCTCCAAGTCACCTCTTTTAGTTTGATATTGTGTTTTAACTTCATTATACTTATCACGTGATGACTCAGAGTCATCATCGATATTGTTGAGTTCAGCTTTTAAATTTTCTAATTTAGTATCGATATCTTCAATTCTTTTATCTTCATTTTGTTGTGCAGATTCACGTTCTTCTAATATTTGTTGGTATTTCTGCAATTCTTCTTTAGCATTATTAAGTACTGCTTCTTGTTCACTTACTGATGCCCATTTCAATTCTATTTGCATGCTCTCTATCTCAGCTTTAAGCTGATCTAAACTTTTTAACTTGTCAATTTTGCTTTGAAGAGCATCTATCTCTTTTTTTTCTCTACTTAACTGTTGTTCAGTTTCTTTTAAGCGCTTTTGCGTATCTTCACTATTAATTAAAGCTTCTTTATAATTAGCACCAGTAACTTCTAATTGAGTAGCTTTCATAAAAAGGTCGTATCGAGTAGAATCCGATGATCCTTTAAGGAATGTTTGAGAAGCATATTGATTCATAATTGAAATCGGATTTTCTGGTTGTATATTCATACACGTTAAAATTTGAGCTAATTCTTTTTTCTTTGATGACATGAGTTTGCCTGAAGATGAACATATTTTGTATGTTGAAGACATATCTCCTTGTGATGATCTAGTCATTACACGAGTAATCTTTATCTCGTCGCCATAAAGATCTGGTTTATAGGCCATAGGCCCAACATTTGTAAGCATCGTTTCAATGCTTGCCTTTGTGCATCCATTTTTCATAATATCTAAAAAACAAATTTTATGACTATTGAATCTATACTTGTTTCACATCATATTATTAACAAAAATGCTTTAATGACTTCAAGTTGATTTACGGATGGTAGTAAAATAGTACAAAGTATAATACAAGGAATAAGATTTTCCCTTGACTTAACTGAAGAATTTTTACATGAGTAAGACATACAATTCTTTACTTTTTAACTAATGCACGTACTCAAAAAAATTGTATGTGAGTACATGAAAAAAAGTACACATAGAGTAATGAAAAACAAAAATATTTAAGGAATGTGATAGCAAGTAGACTCAATGCGCACATACGTGTTTGCTGGGTTGCAACAATGAAGCTGATAATGAAAAAACATTTATAATGTTTTTCAAAAGAAAACGTTTGTTCATAACAAAACCTCAGCCATATGGAGTTTTACTACTTGTAATAAATCAAAAATTTTATGAGTTTCAATGGTAAAAGATCAGTAAGTGGTGGGAAATTCATGTAGGGCTTCACCAGCAGTAAATTCTTTATGACTACAGAACAATATAACTCTTTAAAAAAATGTAAAAATAAATATGGAAATTAGTTTTAAGATTTTTTTTTCAAGTTACCTCCCACATTATTAGCACGGTCAGTTGCTTTTGCTTTTCCACCAAGTCCAACGGTTAGCGCATTTAATACAGAACTTTTACCACTTCCGTTTGTTCCTATAATAAAATTGACATTCGGGTTGAAATCTATTTGCATTGTCTCATGGCACATTATGTTTCGAAGTACGAGTCTCTTTACACGTCCAGCAGTAGGCTGAAATTAAAATGTTAGAAATTATACATAAATAATAAAAATCAAACTTATCATACATAGGAAATTCTGGAGATAAGCAAATTGATAAATGAATAATTTAGTTTGAAATTTAAATCATTGAATGGTTAGCAATTTAACCTTCATAAATTTCCAAAAAATATTGTACTGAAAATAAATCGCCAATTTCAAGACAACTAAATAAAATTTTTAAAAATCCAAAGATAAATAATATATTTGTTGAAAACTTAAGAAAGAATAATCTTATCTGAATCCTGAGTTTTATTACATTTTTTTTGTTACTGAAACATACTACAGATAAGATTTATTTGTTTATCTAATTTTATAATCTCCAACGAATATCATTTTTTACTAAAATCAAATGTTCGTTAGATTAAACATACTTTCTGCAGTATACATTTTCAAAGTTAATGAAATTTTCCTTTACTGCGTTTGATATTTAATTCTTTCTTTCTGTGAATTTAAAAAAATGTATTCATGATATAATTCTCTGAACATAAATCGTTAGCTTTATTGTAAAAAAACATAAGATAAAAAAATACAATAACATGAATCCATACCACAACTTCATTGGGTGATGATGAGATATCCTCATTAGAAGAATCTTTGGATTTTTTAGCTTCAGGGGATCCTTCAATATCTAAATTTCTGCGTCTTTTGGACGATTTCTTTGGGCTGGTCATGATGTCAATTAATTAAAATGAATACTAAAAAACAAAACACGACGCTATTGTTACAAACGAAACAAAAAATCAGAGGTTAGTTAATACTAAAGGTTTAAACGAAACATTACACAATATTCGCATGAATCTGTGTACACTTTTAAATGTTTATATTAACACAATCACTAATAAAACTATATAGCTGACGAAAATTCAGCATAGACATTTAATAATGAAATGTAATCCTGTTTCGTAAAGATTATCTTCTGTTCCCGCCAGAACTTTGTTTCTACGAATACCGCCAATACAACTTTGTGCACGTTAGATCACATCTGAGGCATGTGTCAGAGCTTATTGTCATCCAAAAACCGTTGCTAACTGCGCATTTAATAATGGTGGAGAGGATGTATCGTACCAAGGAAATTAAAATTTTAATTCTGGCGGAACTTGCTTGGAGGCGTTGTTAGAGTCTTCTACCAGCGCAAAATCTGAAAAATTCTGATTCATTTAACTTGGACATTTACCGAGTTACAGTACAATTATTAAATAATCTAATATAAAATAAATATTTGTAATTAATTCTAAAATAAAAAAATTAATTTAATATTGGAAATCATTTTTATTTTTGTGATTTATTATCTATAAATTAATTTATCTCATTTTGTAAGAGTAATTAAAGTGTAAATAAAATAACATGTACTAAAGAAATGAAAGAATTTATGGTTGAACAGATGACAAAAGAATAGCAAAAATTTATACATATTTAATATATATAATCATTGCGTTATAGAAAAAAAAATGTTTTAAGTATCAGTATGCAATTATACTTCAATAGGATTTACTACAAGTGCATTTCTTTTAGGCTCTTTCGACTCTTCCTCTGCTTGCTGTGCTTCATCAAGTCCTCGTATTGTAATATTATGTTTTTCTTTGTATTCGTTAATTTCCTTGCCTTTTTTCTCTATTTGATCATTTAAAGTTTCAATAACTTTAATTAACTAGAAATTATAAAAAATAATTATTGTTAGGTAACAGTAATTAAAAATCTAGTGAGCTACTTTATAAAACTATGTTATATCTTATCAAATCTTAAGAATAAATTGATGTAACATACTCTATCTTTATTTGTTACAAGTCCTGGGAAAACTTCTTCCACTGTTTGTTCACAAAGAACTCCACCAATCATTCTATAGCATTTTCGTTTAGGATCAACGGTTTTTAATGTGTCGATGACGATTCTAAAAGGTAGATAATGCATTCAATTAATAATTCAATTTTGAAAAATCATCGAAGAAGTACTTTATAGTTTTCTGGCATTAAAAAGCTTCATTGTAAGTAAAATTATATTTATATTGCAGGTAAATTTTTTTGTGTAATTAAAATTAAATAAAATAATTTCTATTTAATTATTCAAAGACAATTTTGAATTATTGTTATATTGTTTCTTATGTGATCTACTCAGTGTTTTGATAAAATTTGAGGTTAGTTGTTTATGTCAATCCTTACTTGTGCTCATTTAATTCCATTTCCATTTCTGATAATTTAGTAGCCATCAATCTCTGATCATTTCGGAGTGCTTGAAATCCAGCGAAGATTTCTTCATTCGATTTTGTACCTTTCGGTAATGATTTTCCAATTTTTTTATCACTAGCCATATTAGGTAATTGTAATTTTATTTATTTGATATTAGACACGTTTCTACACTCATATACTAATCACTGTAATTTCGCTCTAGAAAGATGTTTATTGCTTGAGTATTCAAAAAAATAGATAGAATATTTATATTTATTTATTAATGCGGTTTTATTTTATAAAAATGTTTTTTATTATTATGTTTGACGATTAAATGTTCAATCAAAGAGTACTAAGGTACCTTAGTAGTCTTTGAAGGTACCTTAGTATTCTTAGGTTCAATTGACTAATAATGATGGCAAAAATATTTTCTATTTTACCATCAGTAATTATGGGACACCAGTGCTGTTGAATAAAAAAATTTTACATTCGGTCTAAATCACTCATAACCTTGAAAGATTTCTGGCACATACAACATCTGTTTGGCTTTGTGATATATCTATTGTCGTTTTATATTATTTTACATCATAGCTATTTTTTAATAGTACATATTTAAGTTTTCATCATAATCTTTATATTTTTCGTGATATATACATATATAGATATATACTCTGCCAGTGCTCTAATTATTGGATACTATCACTACGATTACTCTAGATTATTATTCTTGGAAACCGTAAGATTTTTTTATCGTTAATTTTTTATATTTTCGAACATCATAACTAGCATTAAAGTTCTACATATGTGTATCTAATTTTATCTACTGCTTGGATTGGTATCGCATTTTTTATCTAATTTTTCTATGTTTCAGGAGTGAATTTTACAAAGCTGTTGGCTTCTGAATAAGTTAGCTTTCATTATTAAAAGGAAAGAGGATATATATCGATTCATAACAAAATGTCTCAAGAAGGAAAAGATGTAACAGCTTACAATTCTAATAACAGCAACAATCAAGGAACTTGTATTGTCTGTTATAAGAATGTCGATACGTATAGCATTGGGATGTGTGAGCATCCCGTTTGTTACGAATGTAGCACTCGAATGCGAGTACTTTGTCAACAAAACGAGTGTCCAATATGTCGACAAGATTTACCTAATGTTGTATTCACGAAAAATATTAAACCATATCGACATTTAAATAAGGGAGAGCTATTTGACAGTAGATACAACATTTATTTTGATGACTTGGAAATTCAAGAAAAGTTCACTCGATTATTGGCACATGTATGTCCTGTGTGTAAAGACAAACAGTTGTTTAGTACTTTTATTGCTTTAAAGGATCATATGAGAAAGAAACACGAGCTTCAGTATTGTGATTTATGCGTAGAAAATTTGAAGGTAATTAAAAAACATTAAATAACTGACTGTTGATAAAAACAATAAGATAATAAAATTGATTTTTTCTAGATATTTTCAAGAGAACGTCGATGCTATTCAAGGGCCGATCTAGTTATGCATCGAAGAAAAGGTGATAAAGATGATAAAAGTCATAAAGGTCATCCTCTTTGTGAATTTTGTGAGCGCCATTACATGGACAATGATCAACTCTTCCGTCATCTCCGTCGAGATCATTTATATTGTCACTTTTGTGATGCTGATGGTCTTCATCAATATTACAACTCTTACGACTGTCTTCGAGATCACTTTCGTTCAGAACATTATTTATGTGAGGAAGGACCTTGTGCTGAAGAAAAGTTTACTAGTGTTTTTAGAACAGATATCGATTTGAAAGCCCATCGGGCAAACGTTCACAATAAACATCTTGGAAAAGCTGCGGCAAAACAAGCAAGAACTTTAGAGCTAGAATTTACTTTAGCACCACGGAGTGGTGTTGGTGGTGATGGTCATAGAAATGCATCAAAACGACCTGGACAATACAACTCTGCAAGAAAGAATGTAGATAATGCAAATGATGATTCTGGATCAACCTCGAGAGATTTTAATCCACAAGATCAAAATACACTTTTATTTAATTCCTCTACTCCACGTCAAATTGATGTTGGAAGTACGGAAGAATTTCCAACCTTAGGCAATGTATCAACATCAATTCCACATTTTAATCAAATAAAACGATCGCAGGGTAAAGGAAATCTTACAATACGTGGGTCATTAAAGTCTCCAGCGCTCGCGGTAACTGATGAAAATTTTCCAGCTCTTTCAGGATCAGATGCATCGAATTCTAGTAATGAAATATCAAAAACTGTCAATTTTAGCATATATAATACCAGTAAATCTGGCCCAAGTGGATCTCAAAGTGCTCAATGTTCAGGGTCAGGTGCCCCAAACGTTTCTATTCATGTAAATCATAAGATATCTGATGGCACCATCACTACCAAAGTATCTGGACCTAATATTAGAATTAAGCCAAGTCAATTAAAAATGAATTATTCTGATTTTCCTGCATTAAGTTCTTCTTCAAAATCTTCAAATACCAATACAGTAAAAATTGGACAGTGGACGAAAGTAACTTGTTCGAAACCTCAGGCTACAATTGCAACAAAGAAGGTAACATCTCGTCCTGCTTCAATAAACTTAATTCCTTCGCTTTCTTCGGCAATTCCACCAGCCATATCAAGTGGAGATGCGTTTCCAAGTCTCCCCGATCCATCAAGCCGCTCAAAAAAGACATCATCAGTGTCATCAACATTTCAAAGCACATCAAGTCAGTTTAATCGACATCAAACTGTAGATGACGATTCTGCTGATCAGAATACTGCATCTAGTGATGCTGGGAAAAGCAATAAGAAGAAAAAAAAGAAGAAAGTTAAAGATCAAAGCCATGAGAGTGATGACAGTAAATCCACTTATTCTAAATCGCACGCTAATGGATCAAAAGTACAAAATGACAATCAACCGTCCCGAGTTGTATCGAAACTTGATTCTAATAACAAAAATAAAACCAATAAAAGTGCAATAATAAATAACAATACTAATAATAGTAGTAATAATAATCATAATAGTAGTGTTAATAGTGACACCAAAAAATCAGGAACATTCAATTTTAATAAGGAAAGCACGAGATCTAAACAAAATAGTGAAAATACAGATACAACAAATACTTCAGAGACGGCAAATAATGCCAAAAAATTTCAAGAAAAGGCCAATGAGTTACCAAGAAAGAGATCTGAATTGAAAATTGACAATTTACATAAACTTTCTGACCATTTAAAACATAATTCACAAGACTCTGCAACACAAAAACGGTCGTCTAACTCACATCCAACGAATCCACCACCAGGGTTTGGAACTACAGCACCTCCACCGCCAGGATTTGCCATAAAGCTCGACAGTCTTGATGTAAATAGCCAAAATGATGGAAGATTGACGTTTACTAATAGTTTAGGAGAAAGTTATTCTATTTTGCCAGATGAATGGGCGGATAAATCATTTAGTTATGTTCCACCACCAGATTTTCAAAAACGAAACAAAAATTTAGTTACTAAAATTAGTCAAGCTTTGAATGAACAAGAATCGATTGAAGATTTTAGATGCATCAGCGGATTATTCAAGCAAGGAGATTGCAGTGCTGAAGATTATTATAAACATTGCAGGGATTCGATGGGGATTAGTGCATTCGGCCAAATTTTCCCTGAAATGTTAATACTCTTGCCAGACTTACCTAAGCAACGAAAACTTTATGAGCTGTTCAAGAAAGAATTTCCTAATAATACAACATTAAAAATTTGTCCAACTTGCAATCAAATTGTTAAAAGTGGCGAAGATCTTAAAGCTCATTACAGCAGCCATAATTTGGACAGTAATTTCCCTGCTCTAGCTGGTGGACAGACTACCAGTACTCAGAATTTGCACACGTGGGTTCGAAAGAATACATGATGTTTTTTTAAAGTTATTTCAACGATTTTAATGGACATGATAAATATAATTAAATCTTTACGTCATTATTATTTCTATTTCGTTTTAAATACAGTAAAGTCTGCAAGAATGAATAAAAAGAGTTATTATTTAACTATTTAAATAATTGAAGAATGTTTAATTTTTTATAAAAAAATTATTTAAATACAAAATATGTTAAGAATAGTTTAGAAATATATAAATAAATATATATATACACTAAGTGGGAAAATAAATATATAATCATATTAATCGTGTAAAATATCATAAGCTAATGCAGACTTTACTTTTAAAAAAAAATCAATATTATTAAGATGAAAAACTGAGTAATATTGACAAGTAACGATTGCAACTGCCAAAATATAACTCAAACAAATGTATCGATAATTAATATGAACAATAAGAATATTTTTTTCAGTAGACTTACTACGTATTAATAATTTTAATATCAAAACACTTTGCAAGTTTATTATCTTTTAACAAATAAAGGTAATATAACAAAACAAGATGTTTGTAGAAAATAGTTAAATTAATATTAATAATATAATTAAAAAATGATGAATGATTTATTAAATGAATTGTATGAAATATATGCAATTTACATTGTACCATTTTGTACAGTACTAAGTTAACATGAATAAAAAATTGATCTAATGGATAAAATGAATATTAAACACATAAATAATGACTGCAATAATGAAATAATGGTGTTAATTATAAGTAATAATGGATAAAAGAAATAGATGATATAAAATATTAGTTGACTCAACTTTCAATTTAAAAAATAAATTCTTTTTATTCTAATACCTGTGAATTAAATCTAGATATAATTGAAGAAAGTAATATTATTTCATCAATCACGCTGAATTAGTTACATTATTAAATATATAGATAAGATAAAAGTACCCAAAAGATAGGTTTTTAACTTTTTCCAAAAATTTTTGTTATTTTATTGAACACAAACATTGGTAAAATTAAGTGCAAATAATAATGTATTTGATATTTATACAAAAAACATTGGCCTTAAATATAAAGATAACTGATACTTTTATCTTCAGAAAAAATAACATAAAATTTTTAAATATCATGTCTTTATATTGAATAAAAAAGTTGTTAAATATTTCAAAAATTTATTTTTCAATGAAGATAAAATTGAAAATCATCAATTAAATAGAAACATTAACAAAAGACGCATTTAGATAAGATATATGTAAATATATTTGTATATATATATATTAGCCCCAATATTTTTTTTTCACTTTTATCATCAATTAATTGATTATTAATCAATGTTTAACCAATCTACAACTGTACTGTATTGTCAGTATCAAAAATCACCTCTATTGAAGAATATTTTATGTTGATGAGATCCAGACTTTGATTCCGTCCTTTATATTTTTGGATGCTCTATGTTTTGAATTTGGTAGCACTCTTTCTATTTATTTAATTTTTTATCATCAGCATTCCTTACAAGTTTCTCATTCAGTTCGTTTAAGAATCATACAGTATTACACCATTATTTATTATTTCTTTCATTTCTGGCTCTCTGTTTCTAACAATATAAAGAATGATGGTGATTATGATACTTAAAAATCTAAATGATATACTTATATTTAATTTTTTTTCTGATTTAGCGACGCTTATTTTCTTCATTATTTTAAGTGTGTAGCAAAGAAATAGGTAAAAATCATTAATTTTGATGGTTGAAGGCGTCGCTATAAGCGACTGATAATTCTATCACTTTTTAGCAAGTTCATTGCTGAGCCAATCAAGTCCTTCATACAATCCTTCCCCTTGAGTAGCACAGGTGCTTTGAATATACCAACTTCGTCCACGTATTGAATTTAATCCTAACTTATCAGTTAATTCAGATGCTGACATTGCATTTGGAAGATCTTGCTTATTGGCAAACACTAATAATACAGCATCTCTTAATTCATCTTCTTTTAACATATTTGCAAGTTCTCGTTCTGCTTCGGAGATACGTTCTTTATCATTGCTATCGACAACGTAGATTAAACCTTGCGTATTTTGGAAGTAATGCCTCCAAAGTGGTCGGATTTTATCTTGTCCACCAACATCCCAAACCGTGAAACAAATATTTTTATATTCTACTGTTTCAACGTTAAATCCTATTGTTGGAATCGTTGTTACGATTTCACCCAGTTTTAATTTATACAAAATTGTAGTTTTTCCAGCAGCATCCAAACCTACCATCAAAATACGCATCTGTTTTTTGCCAAACAGGCGTGTAAGCAAACTGCTGACTGTCAAACCCATTATGGACTCTATAAAAACATACAATAAAATAAGTTTATTGTTTAAGAGTTTGGATAAGTTGAAATGATTTTATATATTTTTACGATGCTTCTAATGAAACACTATTGTTTGGAACGTTTATTAAATAAATGTAATTAATGATATTAATAAATTAAAATCATGACAAAGTACTTAACCTTTCTAATCAGCAGAGATAGTATTTTTAATGAAACTATTCAGCCGAAACTAAATATCCAGATGGTGAAAATAATGTTTTATATATTTCCTGTAATTTTATTAATTAATTAAAATCGTATCTTTAATTAACAATATTTTTTTCCAGCGCTAACGTCACACCAACGGTCGTCACTGCCACAAAGCATAAGATACGTAGTACGAAATGAAAATTACAAAAAAAAAAAAATAGTTTGTGTTATGTATATTTTGTATCATATACAATGTATGACTTGATTCTCAGAATTGTTGGTAAATGATGTGCTATCGATTACTGGTAATAGAGTCTCTACTGATAAATTCTTTTTTTTAATTCAATCCTTTCAATAATCTGAATAGAAAAAAAATTATTTTCAATGTTATTTAGAACGATAATTTGTATTTTTCATTTAATAATCAATTTAAATTTTACAGCTTAGTGGCGGAAGAAATTTGTGGAGTGGGGTGCGGCACTTCTCCAACTGTAACGTCACAAAATGGCCGCTAGACGGGGAATTTGCGCGGGCTCTTATAATCGTGCCGGCTCTTAAGTAAAAAAATTGTCATAGTAAACGTTAATTGTGCTGAAAAATAGTTCATAATTATTTATTCAACGTTTATAAATTGATTGTGATATTAATAATATAATAATAATTATTATTTTTATTAAAATCGGTTTTCGGAGTTCTGAAAGGCATTCGCACCGGCAACAAGTGCGTAGTTTAGTATTTTTAGTTCGTTCAACGTTGAAAATTATATGTAGTGCATATTTTAATTATAAAAATAAGTTTTCTTGATATAAAAAAGTAAAGTTAAGTGTAAAATAAAAGTAATGTTTGTGGAGTGAAGTGATATACAGCAATCAGTGACCTTCTTTGTGTATGTGCCATATACAGGAGCATTTGGAGTGCTTTTGAATTCCGGGAAATCGAGCGTGCTTGTTTTTCGGAGAATGTAAAATATATTTCTTTTAGTCGGTTTTTCTAACGCATGTATTACTGAATTTTTTCGTTAATCAAGTACTTAATTTTTAGTTTATTTAATATTGGTGATTTTAGACAAAAAAATGTTAAAAAATATTTCGTTTATTAGAAAGAATTGAAAGTTTAAAGAAAAAGTTCTATAACGTCTGATATGATAAGATAGGATTCTATTTTTTTGAGAGCTGTGTTTTAGAGCAAGACGTATGGAGCATCAACAATGGGTAAATATCATAAAAAAACTGTTATATCCCCGACCAAGCTCTATTACAATCCAAAAAAATGTAAATAATTTTTTCTATCGTAGCAATTATCAAGAGTTTACCTGGAAAAGAAAAAAAATTATTAGTATATACATTATTTTGTTTCATATTAGAAATATACAATAAATATTTATCTCCATTCGAAAGAGAAATTTTACTTTTTTCAAAACTTTTTGAATATATAAAAAATAATGTGCTTGGAAGTAATATCAATTAAGTTCAGTTTTAGATATTCAATGATACTAAAGAAATTATGAAATTACAATTCTCGAAATATTGATTAAATTTACAGTATAAGATGAAAGTAGCGTGATGAAAAGTTGAATTTAAAGGATGAAGAAGACTCTCTTAGTAAGGTCGAGATGAGAGTATAGCTAATAAGCAAGAAGAGTAAAAGCATTTATTATATATGTATAATGGGCACGGTCGGTGCTCCATAGATTTTTTCAAGCTAAGTCTACGTTAATAAAGTAATGAAATTATTCATTCTTGTAGCCTCGAATATCTACTTTTTTATTTTAATTCAAATATATATATAAAGGAACATAATCTATGTATTTGTTCTACCAATCTTTGTATAATTTGTTAAAATAATTTATTTCATTACTTATTATTTATTTAAATGAAATTTATGATGATGCTGTTAGTATCTATTTATCAATCATTTATCATCCTTAGCTAATAATTAAATAGAAATTATAGAATGTTAATGAATTCACATGTTTGATGAAAATGTATGGATGATTGTTAGATCCATTTCCTCAAGAAATATGGAGCTTCTTTAATTCTCAGACAGATTAGGCTAGTTTTGTTCCCTATAATGTGTCAAACATTTATGCATAATTTTCATTTTGTCCTTGTTGCGTAAGAACCACCCTCTTTGACGTTTTCTATCCCCTCTTAAACATTAGTCACATCTCTTTCTCTTTTTTGCCATACCCAACAGCTAACCCCTCTCCTCAGCTACATGAGAGAGACCCTTATAGATTTTTTTTGCGATACCCCTTAGCTTAGCATACCCCACAAACTAGGTCCTGCTTACCGTCTAGCAGACCCTCGTCGTAGCCCTCGTAGTCAACCTAAAAAATTCAACCCCCAATTTGTAAGCCACGGCCGTTTAATTGCAATATCCAACTCACATTTTTCTTTTTTTTTCCTGCTGCTTCTCATTTCATCCGTTGCTCCTGAGGTTTTTCTCATACCACAATTTACTTTTAATTATTCAGTTTGCTGAACAAGTGATTTAAGAGTGGGTGGTGGGTTAATGTATACTACTTTCTTAAGATACTTATTATTTATTCAGTAGTTTTTAATTAATTCTACACAATTATTTTTTCAAATGAATTTCCTTTCATATGTTAGCTTTTTTGAGAGAAATTAATAAACTAATAGGTCTAATAATTATTCATTATTAAAACATTTTAAGGCAAACGAATATTTTAATTTATTTGATATTGTTATTTAATTCTATATATTGTAAAAAAACAATTAGAAATGATGAATGCTTTTTAAAAATACTATTGTTTTTAAATAATGAGTTCTTAAAGACTTCATGAAGGATCTTTAATTAATGAGATATTGATGACACACAGCTGAATAATCAGATAATGGTGTTTAGGCGTGATAAATATCTCTTCATTCTCCAGTTTCAATAGTGGTGTTACGCACTATTTTTTTTTTAGTCTCATTTTGCCCTTTATATGAATAATATATGTACTTAAAATTTTCATGCTGATTAAAGTGTGGTGAAAAAAAAAAATCTGTAACAACTCAACAGGATGTGAAACCCTGTAGTCTTTTGGTAGTGAAACCTCCAGTAGCATTTATAGAAAGGGGGTAGACGCCCATCTCGTCACCCTTTCGATTCACCCCTCGACGACGACAGATCTGACAACCCTCGATTTGTAGGATCGTGGCTGTCTAATTGCAATATCACGTTTTTTTCCTTCGCGCTTTCCCCTTTCTTTTGAAATTTTTTTTCTTATGAACTCTGTACATAGTGATTCTTCGCAAAACCATCCCCATAGAGTGCAAAAACTAGTGGTGTGTTTTTTACCCGTCATTTTACCATCACCGGGTAATTATGTGGGCGCGACGGTCCAAATAAGGGGTAAATCTCTACTGTAAAAAGTTTGTCTATTTATAAAAAAAAAACAAAACAAATAAAAAAAGGAGACAAAAAATTGTCACCATACAGAGAGAGATAGGGGGATATTTAAATCCTAGGAGGTTGGAGAAGAAAAGGGGTTAAAGTTGACGGCTTGGATATAGTGAAAAAAAAGGTAAAAAGAGGAAGAAACAAAGAAAAAGATATATAGAGGCATACGAGGTACATGAGAAGAGGCCACCCTCCGTGCGGAAATCGGCGTGAGGGCGCGTGCGTTTAACAATAGCCGTGTTTGCACACCCGAAAATTGGCCGGCACAAAAAATATCGACAAAAAATGAAAACAATGAGACTTTGAATGTAAAGAAGAGCTTCCTAATCCGATCACTGCATACATTTCCATCGATTTGGGATAAAAGTATTTTTTTAAGGGTTAAATACCCTCCAATGGGACTGTTTTAAAAATAATTATTTGTCGCTTATAATTAATAAAATTAATTCATTTATCTATATTGGTGATAAAATAATAACTATATAAACTTTATGCTTTTTATTTAGCTTAAAAATTAAAAGTAATTATGATTCAAATGATTACGATTGCTATTGAACTTATTTTATTAACATTTAAACCATCCATTGCTTAGAAAAATAATTTACAAATTTATAAATAAATTATTTGACATTAGTTAAATGTGCTTTTAACTAAAAAATAGATTGAGTCATTAATTACTAAGCAGTCCTATTCCTAATACAAAAATTAATATATACAGATGGAAATGTATTTATGGTTCAGCATCGACGATCAGGATTAGTGTATTCTCCATGTGAATTTTTCGAAAACTCAATAAATTAGGTTTTATGAGGAAAAAACCTAGATTACAGAAAAGAAAAAAAATGTTATTTATGACTTTCTATGAATACTTGTGTGAGCATACACACAATATATCAGTTTTTTTAATTATTTTGGTACTCTTGAAAATGATAATCATCCCTACAAATATTAGAGCTCTCTAAAGGTGATAGGTACCAATACTTTTTTTTCAATCCAGCTGATGTTGTCCCGTCGTGCTTGATGGGATTCGGTTATTATTATGATCATGATGATTTTCGATCGACTCTCGCGAGAACGCACTTTATGCAAGCGGCAGAAGACAGAAGGGACGTTGAAGGTTTTATGGATGGTAGGGATGAAAAATAAAAAAGTGTGAGAGTAGGTAAGAGAAGGAGAAAGTGGAGGGAATAGAAGCTTAAATGCATGTTGAAGAATTGAACCGTTCGATAGGCATCGAGTACTGACAGATGTTTCCTATTTTTTTATCTTATTCAACCGAACACCGTTACTTCGCAAAAAATATCCAAAATTTATTGGTTCCTGAACGTGCTTTTGCTTTCAGTGATACATTTATATATTCTTACATCGTCGACTTACAAATTCGTTATTTCCTGGATTATTCTTATTTACTATTTTATCAAAAATTGGTTTAATCAATAAAGAGCATTTGGAATAATCAATTTTATTTTTGTATTTCACAATGCATAATTACTCCAAAAATACATTATGGAGTAATATTCTAAAATTATGAATTATTTAAACAAAACACTACATTTGATAATAAAGATGTATATTTTAAATAATACAGTAATACACTGAAAAAAAATTGATAGTTGTAGAAGCAATCCTTATGCCTATTCTAATTATTTGAATAGCTGTTTTAATTATTTAGATAGCTGCTACAACTACCTTAACTATATGATTAACTAAAAGATTACTATAACATCAATACTATGAATTTTATAGGTTAGATAGTCAAGTGTAAAAATTAAAAAAAAAAAATTCATAAATGGATAGTTGAGAAATAAGCCTACAGACTATGGACCATTAATATTCTTGAACATTTACATATCAAGATAAAAATTATTTTATCTTTATTTACAAAATAATATCAAAGATCATTTCTTTTGTTTAAAAAAATTCAGTTTCATTAAAAACTAATTTTCTAGGAATGAAGCGAGTAAGAATGAATATTCTATCTTAAGCTTTATTGTTGATAAGCTCGTTCCAAAAATTGTTGATATTAATTAATTAATTATTTGACAATAAATAGAGTTTATTAGTTATTGTAATACATTGTAAGATTATTAAAAAAAATTTTTATGACATGTAATAAAATCAGGAAAAAAATGGAATTGACTTTATTCTGGAGATCAATGGTGTTTATTTGATGGTCAGTATATAAGAATGACTGGTTTTTTTGTAAAAAGATTACGTGGCTCACTTGCGAGAGAAGAGAGATTGTCTTGTAATCCGCTATGATACATTAATAAATATGTAGATATATAAGAGAAAGTGATCAGGCTTTTGGAGTAGATCTTAAATAAAATAGATGAGGCTGTAAAAAACGATATACAGAAAAAAAAATAGTATCAAAAAAATAAAAACCGAAAAATCCCTTAATCCGGAATAGACAGGAATAACGATTGTTTGATGACGGAAGCCGTGGAAACAGTCTGTATAGTCTACTGAAACCGCCTTGTGTGTTGCCGCTGAGCAGCCTTTAGTGGTGTGCAGGGAACATGGGATCGAGGATAAAAAAAAACGATTGTGAGGCACGTGCTCATGTAGGGGTACATCAGGCCCATAAAGAGATGGCTTTAGGAAATTTTAACGTTCACTCTTTTTAAAAAAGAATTTTCATTATAACTCATAGCTCCTTTACATTCTATTAAGTATTATGAAGTAGTTCACATTATAAATAACAAACAAGACGTTGAAATAATGAATTAATGCTTTACTTGGTACTTTCTATATAATTATTGAAATTTCATCGACTTTACTGACTCTTATTAATACTATGGAAAAGTGAAAGCGTACCCCCAGTGCGTTTTTCAAGCCCCTCGTATGACGGGTTTTGTCGAGAGATATAGGTAGAGAATGTAGGTATAGGTGACCCCCTTCGGGTTTTTTATACAAGGGTTTTCCTAAAGGGAACGTAGTTTTTTTTTTATTCTAAGAGACCCCCGCGCTCGTGTTTAGGGTGGAGTTTTTTTTATAGACCAGCATCTGTACCCTCATAAGCGTTGAGCGCGAAATTTTTCAGGGTGCCAGTCACTCACCTGGTACACTTGGTTGTAGACGAGATCGAGGAAAATTTGTGCTTACAATTTTTGAGTTGGTTTTTTTAGTTTTAAATTAAATACATTTTACTCTCAGTGTGTGTGTGTGGGTTAATTAGTTCGATTGATCATCTTCGTTCATCAATCATAACCTCCCAGAAAGTATATATATATATAATTTAAAACTTACCCTTGGTGTTTTAGTAAATTGAATTATTTATTTATTTTGTTGTGTAAAGTGGTTATTGATTTTTTTTTCGGGTGATGATGAATTAGGGAATTATAAAGTTAATTAATATATAGAGTGATAACTCGTGTTGATGTGTAATAAAAAAAATTCTATTATTGAAGCATTGATTAAAACAGTGGGTTACTAAAAACAATAGATTGAAAATTTGTGTTGCTTTTCTAAAATTTTCATTTAAATACTTAAAGATTAATGACACTTAATCAATTATCTTTATATAAAAAAATTGTTTAAAAATGAATAAAAATTTAATATTTTAATAATAACAGTTTATTCAAAATACTCTTAATTTGGTTATGATTAAAATTTTAAATTAAAAACAGCTCTCAATAAAATTTAAATATCTTTAGTTTGATTTTAATTTATCAATATATTTTTTAAACATTCCATTGGTTTTTAACTCAAATATTACTCCATTATCAAGCATCTATTAATTCAATTGATATCAAAGTTTCATTCATATTTAATTATGATATTTTCTTTATAAAAATTCAATCGAAATTATATTCGGAAGATAATTCTTCTGACGTGTAATTTTAGTGATTTGAAGTCAAAAGATGATTGCAAAAGAAAAACATTATTTACTAACTAAATTGATTGAAATGTTTACCTAAAGTTAATTTTTGTAAATAAGGCGTAAATAACGTGTTCTTAGGCAACGAAATAATTTCATGATTTGAAGATTAAAGCCTTTATAACAAGACAGTCACGAACTTGTTTGTAGGAAGATTTCTTTCAAGTTGCACCTCTTTCGCTGTTCTCCATTTTTTTTTTTCATTTTCCTTTTTTTTTATTTACTAGCTCTCTCACTACTTCGTGATGGCAATTTATTTTTCTTCACGCCTTGACTTTTTTTCTTTTTTTCTAACCCACGAAAGACAATTCGGATAACGAAGCGAAAACGTCGCCCAGCTAATTTTTCGTAATTTTTCAAAACCTTTTTTCCTCTCCCCTAGAACATTCGCTTCTTCAACGGGACTTATCCCTATCACTCAAGCTTGCGCTTTCTGTCCTAGGCTTGCCTTATTGCGTCTCTTGCAGACTTACTGGCTCGCGTTCTTGCTCTTGAAAGGAAAAGAAAAATAATGTCTTATATACAATGTTATGATGTAATGGAGAGTATTTTGTGCTGCAAAATACCGATATTATTGCTTTTGTCACGTCTTCTGAATTTTTCATTGTCATTTTCGATTGTTTTTGGTCTGTTAGCACTTACTAAATTTTTTTCCTCTCGTTTTTTTTTTATTTATTTGTTTACTAGAATCAATAAGTAGTTTCTCCTTTATAAAATCCTTCGAAAAGTACTCTTAAACAGTCATAAAAAATAATAACTTACTGCTCATAAAATATTAATCATTTTTAATTAATTAATTAATCAATATTTTACAATTATTTAAAAATAATAAAAAATGTTTAAAAATTATTTAGAAATATTATTAACAAGTATTTAAATGAATACATCATTTATTTGCTAGTAAATAATTTTTTAAACAAATCTTTAAAGTATCTTAAAAATGATCAATCATTAATTTCAAAAATTAATTTTCAATAATTGTTGTAATATCATTTTTATCGTAGTTAAATAAAAAATATTTCACCAAGCATATTTACCATCAAAGACGCGCACCATTTTGTTTTGGTCTCTTGCCCGATACTAAATACACCAAGTAATTTTTTTTTTCACAATATTCAAACTAATAATTGATCATTTTTATCTTTTCTATAAAATCTTCAATAATATTGTTATCAACACAAAAGAAATTTTTTTAACTATCTAAAAACTTTATCAATACTGAGGTTTTTTTTTATTATCAAACAAAACTACTATTGAAGCCACAAAATTTTTTTCTATGCAAAAAATCATAGTGCCAGAAGGTTTAAAAACATATCAAAGTATCTATAAATATTAAAAAAAAAAAATCTCCATTGAAGATGTTTAAAGTTTGTGATAACATGTCTTGCAATATTTTTAAATAATAATTTATGTGATCATAAGTATGAGATAACACATAGTGTTGTATTATTTATGTGCAATAAGCATTAATTTTCACATATGAAGCAGCCATACTTAATATGTGAGTAATGTACATATATTAGTATATTAGTATATTATCTTTTTTCGCATGTATTTAAAAAAAATTTGTAAGTGTATGTGGGCTGTAGGGTAGAGTATAGCAATAGGGAATAAAAAAGAAGGGATGTTAAGAGCTAACGCAGGTGCGCAGACGCAGCTATAGCAAGATATTGATAAAAATACGCGAAGGTCCACCCTCTATATACTCTGCTCGCGTCCCGACCAGTTCCCGCGGCATCTCAGGAGATATTCTTATGTCGAGGACCTCACTCCGTCATCACCCCCTTCCCCCCTCAAGCCTGTTCATGTCGCGTCTCAAATCATACCACCCCTTATTACGATATTAACATAATTATTAATATTTCGAGGGAAATTTCATCTTGCGCCCAAGTGAGCGAGAAACGTTAACGAGGCCATAACGATTCTTATACTTTATATATATATATATATATATATATATATACATATATACAGATATATATGTTTTATATGTCGCCTGTGTCATCTTACTTGCTTTTAAAATATCCTTCTTTCCTTTTTATTCATTTACTTATGGTCTCTTTTAACTTAACAACCGACAATTCATCTTGTTTTTAACCCATCGTCTTCTTTGCACTTATTATCACACTTTTTATATTTTTTTTCCGTCATCGCTTCATTTATTAATTTTTTGAGTCATTATGCTCAAAGCTAAGCAGATTTTTTTGGAGTAAAAACATAAAAATTATGTATTAAATTTAATTAATGATATTAATGAAAATTATTTTGGTAGTTGATATTATTTTGTGACTTGATAAAAATTCAGAGAAGGGATTTATTTGTTTATGTAAATTTTTATTGAGAATATTCCTCGCTGTTGATTAGACAATAAATACATTTCGGATGCTTTAAATTTTCGTACTCGCACCGAGAATTGTGGGTTTATTCTCTGTGTTATAAAAAGGGAGAAGCTGGACCCAAGCCAGCCCTACAAGATAAAAGGCGTTTTTTTTTCTTTTTCTTCATTTTTTACAGATCTTTTTCTCTCCTTGGGGAGTGTGACGGCGGCCATATTAAATTTATCGATCATAACAAATTTCACCCAAGCTTGGCTTCAAATCTCAATATGTACGATTAGTTAAGAGAATAACAACCATGGTAAATTATACAAAAAATTCTAATTAAGTTGGTAACTCTAATGTCCATATGACGATAGAATAATTTTTTCTTGACGTATTTTAATATTTATATAATCATTTTATTTTTATTGACATGTAAACAAATGTCAGGGAGTATTTTTTTAGGCAGAAGAAAAAATTTTTTTCTTTATTTATTTTTCATAATTTTTAGGTTAATTATTTTTTGGTGTATTTTAAGCGGTGATATTTTATAAAATTTTCTTCAATATACTTAGCAAGTTTCACTTGAACAATTTTGATCGTTTGTAGGTTTGTTATACTCGTGGGTAGGTTGGTATATTGTGCCACTTTGAATCACGATGTTAATATACAATTTTTCTCGTACTTTATACAAGCATAGAATTTTCATATAGTTTTTTTTATCATGATTGTATAAAAGAAATTCAAGCAACACAAATTTTGTCTAGCGAGAAAGATAGGTGGTGGTGGTGTGGAGGGGGGAGGAGGTAGAGGGTGTTGGAAAAAAGGGGGAGGGCGAGAGGGCAGTATTACTAAAAGAGACAAAGGGGATGAATAAGGTTGTGTTGGTAGTTTACTCTGGGAAAACAATTTGCATAATAAATTTATCTCTGGCGCGTCTCACGGGCGCGCCAGAGGACGCAGTCTTAGTAACTAAACTTTACTACAGACATTATTCGCCGTGAAAATTATTGACAAAAGTTGGTAACGCGTTGGAGAACAACAGAGTGCTGTTATGAGTATGAAATTTCATGAAACGTTTCGCTACATTGGTTTAACGCGTAAGAGACACACCTGCGTACACATTATAAAATCGCGGGTGTTCATCGTTGTCGTGTTTACGTTAATATATTACACGAAAGATGCGCTGGAAAAAATAATGTACATTAGAAAATATCGCTGCATTCTGCATAGGTGGATATAGAAGCACACGAAATTGGTTTATTTATTGTTGTTAAGGACCATAATTTTTATAATGGAAAGCGTCTAATAAATTTCAACTTAACTTTACATTTTTAACTATTTCTTTCAATGATTAATAAACATTTTTTCGGTACGATCAAATTCAATATTATTCTTTATGAATTTTATTAAAGATAAATAAACTTAATTTATACGATAATTAATTAATAAAAAAAAATTTTAGATGCAGAAGAAGAGTTGTTATAACAGTAGACAAAATTTTTTTAATAAAAGAATATCTTGCAAATTAAATTAGTAGTCTAATGATGAATATTTTCCTTAAAACAAAGTATAAATCATTCAACTGAATTTCAAGTATGCAAATGAGACAAACAAAATTTTATTTTAGTAGGTTTGACAACTCAGAATGTTCGATAAGCGGTGGAGAACAGATTATGTCATAAAAATTTTATTTACCCATTTCCGTAATAAGAATATTAATAATTAATAACAACTTATTCCAATTTTACATCCATTGTCAGTTTATAATACAACAATATATCGATTAAAAAAATTTTGGTACCCTGATGTATTTATTTCAAATGACAATTTTTTGCTGTTTATGTTGTTTTATCGTTTTTGATGAAGAGGATCATAATGAGTAGATTGAAAAAATTATTACCATCAAATTATATCGATTAAATAAAAAAAAAATGTAATTAGAAAAATTATTGCTCCAAAATAATGTAGTCTAGTTATCGTTGAAATTAAAATAATTATTTCCAAGTATAAATATAAAATATAAAGCCAAATTTATTAAAATGTCCTTGAGCTTATTTGAAGGACATTTCGACTGTCTCTAAAGGCAATTTAATCTTGATGATAAATCAACTTGACGATGAATAAAATTTTCTTTACACAGCACATAACATGATGTACAATATACAGTCATGCAATTTTGAAGGTGTTAATACACCGCGCAATGAAAGTAGATGCAAGATAAGATGGGATGAGTGTAAAAATACAAGCGAGGAAAAATTAAATAAAAAAATTCCATACATGAACGTATAAAAAGGAATGACTGGTCCACACTAGGAAAAGCAAAGAGGGAGATGAGAGGAGGTAAAAAGAGCGGCGATATTAAAGGGAAGAAATCGCGATGCGGATAAAAGTCCGCGAGCCATTTTTCCCCATATATAATTATAAGAGAGGAACTTGGGTGTTACTATGGTTACCACACACTAATATACCACCCACTACTTTCTTTTCAACCCCCTTCCCGCCTATACTTATATAGCAGAAGACACGTTGGCACATATGCCACACACTGTATAAGTCTCTCAAGAATGTGGACTGTGCACATATACATACAGTTAGTACCTTAGTACATACATACATATACATATTCTTGAACTGGTTCGCCTCGTTGGGGTATCTTGCGGCGACGCTGAGAGAAAGTATAGGGAAGAAGAAAAAGAGTGAGTGGCGGAAAGAACGAACGAGGTGGGGATATACCAAGGACGGTCCGAGGATGGTGGATAAAGATGAAGAGGGTAAAAGGGATGGGAGGCTGGGAGGGTAACGCAGGGTGAAATTAATGTATTTGTTCTGCGGCTACCCCTTGTGTGTGATACTCATGACTCGCTTCAGGCTTTTTTTTTATATATGAAATTTTTTTTTTATACCATTTATAAAGTCCACTTAATTTGAAATGGAACTTTTTTCTCATTTATTTTCATTCACAATTATTATTTCTGATTTTTTTGTTTTTTATTTTAATTATTTTTCACTATGAAAAATTAACTATTAATTAGCATTGAGTGATTTTATTTTAATAATCAGATTTGTTTCAATTAAAGTTGTTTTGCAAATTTATTTTTTGTAAGGTCAATTAGAGCTTTTTGAATTACTTGGTGAATTGCGTCAATTTAGATTGCTAGTAATTCAGATAAATCTTTGGACTTCATTAATTTAATATTTGCTTCTGTTGGAGATCTTGATTAAATGATGGAAATTTTTTTTTCTTTCATTAGGTTTTGATCAGAAACTTTTCTGCTCCATTTAGAATTTCTGAGTTTATGGACTTGAGATATATGTAATAATTATTGTGAACGATCAAAAAAATTCCTCAGATAAAATATTGAACAATTATTTTCTTTATTTTTAAAAATAATTTATTTTTTACTATCAAAATTTTTAAAAATTAATTTCTAATACCTTCTATATTAAATTAAAAATATTCTAAAAAAAATATTTCCTTATGATTAATTACTAATTATTAATTATAAATAATTTATAAAAAAAAAATTATAAATTCAAATGAACGTTGGTGGAATCCCTGAGGTTATAATTTTAATATTCAAACGTGATCGGACCGGAATCATTGAAAAAAAGGTATAAAAAAAATGACTTTAGAATAAAAATGAAGAAGAAGTTGATGTAAAAAGTGGGAAATGAGAACAAGGAAAAAAAGAAAATGAAGTTGAGAGAATAAGAATATAAAGTATAGACTATAGACTCCTATATAGACTACTATAGAGGGTTGTCAATCGCTAGGGAAGGTTTTGATATTCTGCCTTAGAGGTGGCACTCGCGGGTATTTATGTACGTTGGTTTTCCTTTCAGTAAAACTATACAATCTTATGCTGCCACGTACAGCACTAGTGTGTTATTAGAATCAAATGGAATACGTTATTACGTGCAGAGCACGAGAAATCGACAGGTATTACCCTTGAGAATTTTGCTATTTTATGAGTTTGCATTAGAGGTTCAATACTCTGACATAACAGATAAAGATGTTGCCACTAAGATACATGTATGCTAAATAATCCTTTAAAAGAAAATTGAACTATTTTATTTTACATTTCTTTCCATTTTTTTCTAAAGATAAATCTGATTAAGAATAAATTAAATTATTTATTGTAATGAGAAGTATGACATTTCTTTTCTTTTATTGAGAAAGATATTTAAATGATATTTAAATGAAAGGAAAGAATTATTATCATCTTCTCGTTTATAAGATTAATGATCATTAGGCACATTGAAAATTTAAATCTAAAAAGGAAGAAAAAAATTATAGTACTTATTATCACAATTTCGAATGTAATTATATATTATTTATCATCGATGATATAATTTAAATAAAATTACAGTAAAAAACTAATATAATGAAGTGAAATAACAGTCCTTTGTTTCACAAAATCTTGTTTCAACTTAATACGTACGAATTCACGGACGGGCGATCGTCTTTACCAAAGGAATAAAGCCATGAAGGAGCTATCCCGAGCATCAAGTCGAACGAACAACCCCGGAGTCGTACCTATTTAAATGGCTTTTTTTTTCAAGGGGAGCCCGAAACGAGCTCTACCCCTCGTCACTCTCCTTTTTTTTTTTCTTTTATCCTTTTTGCCACCCCTATCGCTCTACACTAGTTACGGCAAATTCCACGACCCTCTACTACATATACATATATGGATATTTTTTTTTTCAGTGTGTATGTGTATATACAGAAACGACTTCACGCGTAAACAGTACACCGCCATTTCCTATTGCACGCGCATTTCTTACGGTTCTTCGTTTTCTCTGTATATCTATACATTTCACATACAAGTGTGTGCAGTATCTTCTCCCTTCGTAAAAAACGGCTTTTCTTCTAACAAATTCAACGACGTTACGGAATAAATATCACCAGCCCCATTTTGTTACTTGCATACGCGGACATTTTCTAGCCGAATATATTCTGCTGGGTTTGTTTGTTGTCTGTTTAGCGATTTATTGGGTTTTTTTTTTTATTTTTGTTTGGGGGATATTTTTTTTCTTAAGTTGATTTGAATGATGTGAGGTTTATATTTAAATGAAATGCGATGATTGTTATTACTTCTGAGTGTTAATTAATTATAATGAAAATAGGTAATGCTGATGATTTAAAATAAAACTTCTTTTGGAATCATATATCTTTAGATTGTATAGTGAAGCTCATTTTTAACTTACGAAGGATTAATAATAATTTGAGACAGAGATGGGTGAATAACCAAATGTTTGAATATTTATTTCGAAGTAACTTTACATCTGAAAATTATTAAAACACTAATATGAATTTAATTAGTTCATTACTACATTCAGAAAAAGTCATGTTTTTAAATTATAAAAATTATTTCGTAAATCTTTACCCCTACTTATTTATTTTCAAAAAATGTCTTATCTGCAGATCTGCAAATTCATGGGTTTGTATAGTTAGTTTACAACTGGATCTATAAAATAACACTTTTGAAAGTCTCGTCGAGACCTTTGTGAACTTTACAAATCAACAGAATAAACACTAATAATAAACAAATCGTGTCATGTCTTTAATGAAACTCTTTAATTATCAATTATCTTAAGTTATCTGAAGTAACTCACTTTATTGTTGTTCGATAAAAAACAGATTACACTGAAGATCCTAAATTGTAGTAAATATAGATATTATATAAGTTATTGAAATAATTTTTTTTCACTGATAAATTGAATTTTATTCGAATAAAATTATTTTATTATTTCAAATAGAAGAGATTGAATTAAAAAAAAAAAAACCATTAAAAATCTCAATTTATTAAATAATTAATTTTATTTCCAAGTACTTCATTGCAGAAAAGGAAAAATTAATTTTTAAAAATATTTATTTATTCATTATAAAGAAACCTTCATTAAAATTTCATAAAATAACCTGCTCCTCTCGACTGGGTGGGTAAAAAAAAAAGTAAACAAAAACTAGAATCTATTCAAAAATTTGAGTTGATCTGATTTGCATAGTTTACATTTGAATTGAACGGTCAGTGTGTATTTTGTGTAAATTACAAATGTTAATAAGTTTACATGAACAAGTTGAAGGGGTTAAAAGAGTGGCGCGTTTTAAGAAGAAGAAAATTCAAGTAAATAATTGAGCCATGTAATTTATTGTGTGGAATGCAGAAAGCGCGCGTTTCCATGATGTTAGTGCTCAGCAAGTGGATACGGAAGAAGTGGGACGTAAGAGGTGGCCTAAGAGAGCGGTGAGGTAGCGTCGTGGCAGAGCAATGGGAGGAGGAGTGGAAATTGAATTTCGATCGAACACGTCGGGATAGCGCGGAGGGTCGGGACAGAGAGTGAGCGGGGGAGACGTCGTTGGTCCTGTGGGAAGAAAAAGAGGTGGTGTATGGCCAAGGAAGCTGCTTCAGGGGATATAAGGCAGAAAGGGGAATGCAGGACATTACAGAGTATCTTCCAACCCCGTTCTTTGGACGAACAAATGAGCAATTCTCTCATCCCATCGTGTCCTATGATGTCCTGCACGTCGTCGGACCCGGGCGTCTATGGGTCGATCTTACCCATTTTCTACCCGCTCGTCTTTCCTCAACCTCTTCCGCTTTCTTCCTTCATCTCCTTCAGACACCTCATCCACCTACTCCGTACATTCAACCCCAACTCCCACACCAATGCTCTGGCCTATCTGCCCGCCTGAGATGATCATAGTTTAAAATTTCTCACACGGCTTTCAGTGAGAAAAGTACGTTGATGACAAGGGCGCCAATCGCCTCTCATATCGATCTTGATCCTGCTCCGCTGATTTTTAACCTTTCGCACCAATCGTCAATCCAGGAAAAATAATCACCTTTTATTTATTTATTTTTTTGATACATGAAAAGTAGTACTACTTTTTCTCAAATACTCGAGATGATATCTTTTAGTGAAAATGCATTATAAGCTTTTGCAAAACATCACATTTAATTTATTGCAAAAATTTTTATTAACATTAAAGATTTGAATGTATCTTAAATAAATCGTCATGTCCTTATGATTGCTTTAAAATTTTAATTTTTTAAATTATTGCACATCTTATATTATTATTCTTTAAATAAAGTCATTAAAAAAAATATTTTTCTCAAAAATCGTAGATTTAACTCAGCTAATTAATCAACTTGATAAAACTCAACCATGAAATTCTTCCGCAGTTACACTTTGGAAAGATTGAAATAAATACACGGATCCATCTAAAGCCAAAAGAAAGAAAAAAAAAATTGTTTTTCTTTGTTTGATTTGCTGGCCAACTTGCGTTTGCTATCTCTTGCACTCTTTTACCCCCTGTTGTTGGGGGTGGAGCAGGCGGACCGAGGGGAGTTGGAACGAGGAATGGATTTTATGCCCAGAGCGAGATATATGGCGGCCGCTGTGCCCGGGCAAAAATAATATTAATATCGGAAAGGAAAGGAGGGAAAGTTTCGCAGGCTGCATGGTCCTGCTTTGGGCAGGGAATATCAAGTATAATCATAATAATAAACGCCCGAGCAGGACGCCATTGCTGGCACTGCTATAACCCACCCTACGTAATCTAGCCCCCTCTTTTTACTCTCCTCAATTCTCTCTCTCTCTCTTCCTCCCTTTTCCCTCTCCAAACGCCGTCACATTCGTGCACGCATGGACACTCGATTTTTACTCACACATATGATCATAATATGTACATATATTCCTATACAAATACCACCGACTGATTTCCACATACACGGAAAAGCCAAACTCGCGGGCTCTGGGGTTACGTATATTATGTTTTAAATAACAGAAGAAAATTGAAAAAAGTATCTAACAATAAAAGATAAAAATGTACAGTTGCAATAAAACTGAGTATTCGAAAAAGTTTAATATTCAGAGTCCAATATGTGACTTTCGTTAAGATGAGAAAATTGTTAGAAAAAGATGGAAAATAAAAAAATTGGTTTTTATTGATTATTCATTATTACATACGTTAATGCAAAATATTTAAATTAAATCATGAATTTACTAATTAAATATTTAATTAAATTTGAAGAATATTAGAAAAATGAGGAAAAAATGTTAATAAGCTATCAATTAATTAGTTTAATAAAAATTATCACTTGAGTTAATCTGATTTTTGTTTTTTTTTTTTTTGCGAAAATAAAAGAGGTTGAATCTCTTTAGCCAAATAAAAATGATCATGAAGTTAATAATAGTTTTTATTTTTTGGAGCTTTCAACGAAAATGGAGTTTTATTTAATTATTTCATTAATAAGATTCATCAGAAAATAGCATAGTAATTTGATGAACATTTTGTGTGCATAAAAAATTTTTTGGAGTAAACTTGGAGATAGTTCTATTTTTTTTTAAATTTTATTTACCTTCATTTTGCAAAAACTGACCTAGTGTATGTTTGATTCATAAAAAAGATTAGATCATTTTTTTCTGTGTATATATTTTTAACTATTTTTACTTATAAAAAAAATTTCTTTAGATATCATTAAATATCAATAATTAAAATAGTGAGACTGTTCTTGAAAGATTTTACTGATGATCTTTCGAGGAAAGGGTTAAAAAATGATTTTTTTAAGCAAAATAAACTGTTTATCCCATGAAGACATTTGCCCATTATTATTTATGATCTCTCAGAACAGTTCAAAGTCTCTCTAAAAAATTCTTAGAGAGTCTTTTATATTTTTTATGAGTTTTTGAAGCCTGTAGATAATTTTATGATCGTGTCATAAATTAAAAATGTCAAAAAAATGGTGAATAATTTTTTCTTTATTAAGTGCAAGGTTCTATTGCATAAAATAATTTATCTGTCATCATTATAATGTACTTTGATCATCTATCAACTAACCTGTTTCTTTCGTAAAATAAAAATTTAAAAAAAACTCATATACATTAAGACAAAACAAAATTAATAAAATTAAATAAGAAAAATAATAATAATAAATAATAACAATAATAATAATAAAAAGAAAAAAGAAGGAAAAATGTCTTTGACATCCGCATTCTGCACTCTAAACGAGTCATCTTAACAGAGTACCTTCATTTGCATGTTGGAAAGAATTCATTATTTTTAAGGACTGCTGGTTTTCTATGAAAGATAAATTCATTTTTTTCCTTCATTTTTTATGAAGCTAGGGGGCAATTACTCGAAGTCCTTGGCCGCTGTTGGACGTTCGTTATTTCCGGGGGAATTAATCTTGCAAAGACAATCCAAAGAACTGTCAAGTCTATCGGATTAATGGTGGTTACGTTTCTAACGAATTCGTCCTGACGTCATGGCACTTAGAGGGTACGTTCCTATAACTCTCAATTATTTTACCAATCGTTTCGCCCCGTCTACTTCTATAGAAAACAAAATGTCCTTGGACTTTGCCTCTAATCCATGGCTTCGTAGGAGTTGTAATGCTATGCTATGTCTTGTTCCTCACTCGTCCACCTATGAGGGTTACGTTGTAACGCGCAGATGCATTTATATCGAATTGCAAGCCAAGCTAGCCCCGTGTATTAGGTATATATTATTGGTTCTTCGTAAATCGAAGCTTTTGTCTTGGCTCGCATCATATATATATAGATATAAGTGTACAGGATTTCGTCTTATTATTTCTCATGCTCCCTTATAACCCAACCAGCTTTTTTATATTTTTCCATTTTTTTCGTCCTCTCTCCTCTACTGATGTATACGCATTAGTTTTGCTCCACGCTCGACCACCCCTGAAGTCATTCCCCATGGAGAGCATTTCTCTTTTTTTTTTCTGCTTGTTTTTGGGGTGGAAGTTAGCAGCTTCCACGCGATTCACATGAACGTTCTAGACACACGTCTTTCTTCCTCTTTTTACGTTTTTATGTCCCATATAATCATCTCTATAGTGCATCTGTACTTACTTTATTTCGAGGCTTTTTTTTTTAATACTCATGTGTAACAACACTAGCTTTTTTTGCTGCATCATTGAGTCGTCATTTTTAGTGTTTTTTTCCAGATATGCTAAAGGGTTATGCGATTGATTAAAAAGAAATATTTTGGTTTATTTATTGGTATTTTTTGTTGATTACGTGAGACACTTGTTACTTATTTGAAGAAAGAATTACATTCCAGTTGTAATCTTAATATTCATGAGCTTGCTTGGAATTAAGCTCTATTTAGTTTGATAAAAGAGTGTAATCAAAATAACACTTGGAACTTAATTAGGTGATTTGTTTAAGAGTTATTGCGATTATGTAATTAATTTGATTAATCAAGAAAATGTCTTTTAATGAATTTAAAAAATGAAGATAATTTTTTTTGAGAATAGTAGAGAAAGTTTCTTGTAATATTTAAGTAAATTTAAAATTGAATTATTCATTTTTACTTTTTAAGAATAGCTAGAGGAAATTTATGATGCTGAAGAATATGATGCTTTTCAAAAATTTGCTCCAACCAAATCAGATTTTTTTTTATAATTAATATCATTTGTAGTTGATGTACAAACATTTATACTCTTCTGTTGAATACTTTAATATCTTCAATTTTATAAGATTACTTATGTAAACATATGATAAAATTGATCAACAATGAAATGGCATTGGAAGAAAGAAGCCAGATCAAATGGACTCCATACTCCTTAAAATTTAAATTTCAGACTGATTGGTCATCTTACTACATAATGATGAAGATTCAAATTTGAAAGCTTTAAAAGGCAAGCGAACGAGCTACTATTACCATATTATTAGTATGTATGTATGTATCTTGAACAATTGGTATGAAGTTGTTGATAGCCAGTATCCAACGAAAAATGAACCTCTGGAGCTTTACAAAAAAAGAATAAACAGTACTGCATACAGAATTCAACATGAATGATTGGCTTTTAATTGGAAAATATTATTATTAAAATCAATAATAAATCAACTTTTTTATTTTTGATTATTTTAAAATTCAATGGAATCTGATTTTTCATTTATCATATCTAATTAATCAACAAATTAACTACAAACCAATATAAAAGAGTCATAAAAATTTCCAGTTTGTTCAAATATTTTTATTTGCTCACATAATAAATACCAAGTCCATTTCTATCAGTCTTATGCTGATAAAGACAATACCCCTGGAAAAATTCTGAATCAAAAGCCAACAAATATAAGACAAGGAATATACTTCTTCCCAATAGCACTCGACAACCACTGAAACATTCTTTCACTTCAAAAAAAAAATGTGTACATAAAAGAAAAGGAAGATCGTCGTCGTCTAAGGTTAAGATGGGTTAGTGTCGAGTAGTTGACCCAAGGAAAGAAATATATAGAACTGCACTTTGGGTGATTAAAAGAAGCTGAAAATTAGAGTAGATATGGAAAGCTTGAATTGGGTAGCAAAAAATTCTTAGTTTGGCCAATGGAATGGGCAAGGAGGGGCTATTGAACAAAAAAGATGATGAAAAAAAAAACGGTAGGAAAAATAAAACAAAAAATGCCAGTGGCAATCAGTGAAATGGCGGCGAAAATAAATGAATGGAAATTGAGTCTGTCTTGTTGAGAAGCGGACAAGCGAGCGAGTAAGCGACCAGCCAACCACCGATGATCCAACTCTGGCGGCCTTTCTGCCAAGTTAGAGCAATGGATTGCTAAAAGGACGCCTGCACATTTGTGATTGTAAGGAGGCTTCCCTTCGAAACACTCTTTCCTTTCAGCACTTTTCTTTCTTCTTTCAACATGTATAAGAATATATATTCCTCATACTTTTTTTTTTTATTCTCTTATTTCATCTTCACTTTTTAGTTTTGTCCGTGCCCACTCTTGTCCGAGAGGAATCTTTGCATTATGTGGAGATGGCGATCCTCCAGGCAGAATGTCTGGAAGAACTCACGGCGACTAACGAGAGTACAAAAATGGAAAAGAACGATCCTCGCGCTTCTGTCATTCTATATAGGAATGATTCTCTTTCTGTACTACTTTTCTGCAATTTTTATTCCTCCTTTTTTTTTTTTTTTTACATACACATTCCTTACCAATAACATTCATTCTTATATTGTATACATGACAGCGATATATGTTTGGATATTATTTATTGCTTCGACACAATATCTCGATAAATTTCATTGAAAAATTATCAGACATGATTGCGAGATGAAAGAAAATCGCAATAATTTTTCTATTGGAATGGATTTCTTCAGTTTTTATTTACTGAATTATTGAGTTAATACAGCTCTCGTGTCCTCAATGAATAGAAGACTTGCTTCAATAATGAGTAAATATAATAAATATTGCAATTACAATTATCGTTATCATAATTATTTCACAGAAATAGTTTCAATCATTCGGATGAATTTTCTTTCCACTCTAATGATGATTGGATTGACTTATATATCTAAAGACGATCATAATTCTATCTATAAATAGAATATTTGTGATTAAAAAAATGGCAAAGTATGAATTTGAAGGATATGTTTAATGTTTCTGACTATTGACAATCAAACGTTTCTACTTTTCAAAAAGGAGTATAAAATTATTTTTTAGGATAAATAATCTAAATGTGTTAATAATACGATGATTTTTTATTCCCTTTTAATAATCCGATATTATATATCTTCATGTATTTTATTTCTAAAAGTTGAGGTAATGAAATAAAAAAAAGGGGGTAGAGAGAGTGCAACTACCTGATATGTCCATATTACTCTACTCTTCCCTAATGTTACTTTAATAACATCAAGATATTTAAGAGTGAATTGAATAAAATATAAAATTGTTTCAAAAGTGCCATTCTATTTTAATGCGTTAGGGAGGAGATACATTGAATTTAATAATATGAGCCTCGAAGTAAAATGACTCTTCATATTATTATTCATTTGCATCTATTACTCAATAATTCCAACATCCAATCGAATTAAACTGAAGACTTAAATAGATCATTTCTTTTATCAGCCTCAATAAATTTATTTTTCCGAATAAATTTTTGATAATGGCTACAAACCCTCTAAAAAAAATCGCATGAGTGTGAATCTCATCATCGTTATAGATTTTTATCATAATAACGTACGTGTTCTTGATAAACCCCACACTAGCCTCCTCCCACCACTCACAGGAAGCAAAGGCAAAACTTAATGCCTTGGAAAAAATAACATATACTTCCACATGTGGGTGTACAGTTTTTTTTCCCTCCACCATTGATGTAAGCTTGGTTTGTTTATCATCATTGTACCTTTTTTTCCTGCTTTAACATGAGGGTGGACATGTAGGGTAAAAAAAAAGGGACAGATTTTTTGTCATCCGCAGTAATTTCGATAGTTTGATCGTAATCCCTTTTGCTACCCTTTTGTATAGTTAGAAATTACATGATAGATCTTAGTAACAAAAAAAAGGGTAGATGCTGCTGAAGTCCATGGACGCAGTGGAGCAGGACTTTGGAGAGTTTAAAATATACAAAGATTTTCCATGTATGTCTAAAGTCTCCAGCATGCAAAGTAAAACGAGAAAAGGAAAACACCACACGCAATTGTCCCTATTAGCTTATATTTCCCCTCTCTCGCCCCCACCATCAATGCATGGGCGTGGAATATGCTATGTTAGTAACGCCCATCACGCGCGCAAAACTTCTTCCACCCCCGCTAAGATAGTTGGCACACACATGCGACGCCTTCTATTCTCCTTATACGCGTGTGAAATTGCAAGCGTTTTCAGTACCACATAGAGTGTCGAAAGAGGAGGAACGTCAAGTTTCAAGACTTGCAGTGTGACAGAGACAGTAACGAATAGGAGAAGTAGGGGAGAAGGATCTTAGGTTATTTCAAAATTTAACATATGATGGAGAGGAAAGAGCTAAAGAAAGAAAGAAGAAGACAGGGGTAGTAAAGATGATGAGGATAAAAAGAATAAAAATAATAATGTTGATGATTATTATTATTTCTATTATTATAATGATGGTTATAAGAATATTTAAATGATGATTATTTAGAGATAAAGATGATGAAATTGAAAAAAATATAAGTGAAAATGAAGATGAAGTTGGAGAGGAAATGAAGAGCGAAAATTTAAAAATATGCAAAGTACAATAAATCTTTGCATGAGTGGATAAAAAGTCTGCAATTTAATTTCCACCGTCATCTGGGTTTTTATATATTTTATTTTATATGAAATACGCTTATTCATCGATATGCTACTTATCATTCGAGATTTAATCGTTACATATATTTTATTTCATGGAATTTCTTAAATTAAATTTTTTTATGGTTCACTATTACTTGGTTTTTTTTTTGGAGTAGGTTACGACACTTTATTATGCTCCAAAAAATTTTTTTGAGTATAAAAAAATTATTTGCAATAAATATAACATTTTGAATGTATTATTATTAATTATTATAACTATTAATCATTATTTTCATTGAATAAAATATTAATAACTTGATTTATTGCTATTATTAATGTAAAGTAATAGTATTGATAAAAAAAGATATTTATCTAAAGATTTAATTGCATTTATCTTATAAAAGAAAAATGATAAAAGATTAGTAAAGAATCAGCAAAACGAATTATTATATGCAGAAAGAAATATGTAAATCATAGTAGTATGTATCTATCCAAGTAGACGGTCTAGTGAAAAAAGTATATACGTAGCAAGCCCCGACGGTGTCTGACTTATTCTGAAATTATCTACTCTCTGAAGTCTAAAGCAGATGTGCATGCGTTCCAGATATCCAGATGCTGTATCATAGAAATTATTTATACCCATAAAATTATGTACAATCTTACTTTACCTTCTTTTTTTGTTTCTTTAGTTACTTTTTTTTTTCTGTTGATTTAATGTGAAATTGAAAAGAGAGTTGAATGTTAAAAAATCACTAACAACAAGTTGAAAAGAAATACGGAGGAATGTACTTAAATATTATTATTGAGTTTTAAACAAGGAACCGTCGGATACCAAACTCACCGTCAGATGCCAGTACGAGTATCCGTTGGCATCGTTTTAATATCGATTAATTCTTCTAATGTGATCTAATATTTTTTTTTTCCTTAACTATAGCAATGAAAAAGAATGAATTATCATTGTTATTCATTACAATTTATACCATTAATTACCTTAAAGTATACAATAATTAACTCAAAATAATTAAAGTAATTTTTTTTAATGAATTAAACTATTAAATATGTTTCAATCCCTTAATTTTTTTTAACAAAATAATTCTTCATTAATATCGTAAACAATTGGCTGCGAAATTATTTTTTTAAGCTTTAATTCTCGAAAGATTTAATTATTAATTATAAAATTGTTTAATATTATTAATTAGATTATTGTTAAAATGCTTTTTAATGATCTAGAGAAGTTTATTGACATTAAAACATAATAATAGTTTTATTTAATTTAAAATTTAGATTGATTGTTGGTTTAAAAATTTATTAATAATTAATTATCACTCTTAAACGTATTAATTAATGAATATCGATAAGGATGTCGTGTTTAAAGTTAACATATAAAAAAAAAATATAAATATATTTGAAGCTATTGTAAAAAATTTCCAACAGCACTGATCGTTGTTTAAAGCATCTACAAAAATCCTATTAAAGTTGACATAAATACACTTTTATTCCTTAACCCAGGCAGAACACGTTTCCTGAAACGCTAAAAAAAACGGTGTATTAGAGAATAAGTGAAGTAGAAGATTTAAAGCCTATGGATGGGAACGAGCTTAAGTGCTTTTTGTCAAAAATTACGTATATATGTGTATGTATGTGTATCACATACGTGTATGTAATATAACGTCAGAGATAAGGACGACAGGAGCTTTTTTCTTTACTTTTCTCCACTCCGTCGTTGAATTAGAAAATATGATTAGTTTCGTGTAGGTATATGTACACTATATATACCATATACAGGACGTCGTAGAATAGCGGACGAAGTGACGTGAGGGATGAAAAAAATACAAGTGGGTCGGGATGAAGGTCCATCAGTAAATGTATACTTATATAGGCTTGGGAATTTTATACATTGTGAAGAAAATTATTTTTGTAAAGAAAAAATTCTTGGACAAATAATAAAAACTTCGGATACATTTTGAAATGGTTATTTATGAAAAACAAAGGTTACTTCTTTAAAGAAATATGTTTTGTTTCATTAAAAAAATTTTTATATCATGAATTATAAATATTTATTATTTTTCTTTAAATAACAGACATTTAATTGGTATTAGTGGTTTGTCGATAAATCAACCCTACCTCTTTTTATTCGTGTAATTTTCTCGTATGTATAAAAAAAAAAAAAAGGGCAAAAGGGTACAGTTGTAGAGGATGAGTATTTCCCAAAGGACAACCTCGAAGTCGACTCATCAAGCGACCCTTGCTTTAACACGCCAGGACTGCATAATAAGACGATGTCAATTTTTACGGCGATCCAGTATCAAGCTATAGCCAATAATATATATATAGTATATATCGCTTTTTTACCCTCTTATTGGACCTTTCATTTTAGAGCTCTCTATATCCGCATGTGGAATTGAGGCTTTTAAACTTTCCATTCTTGAAGGTCACTCTGCTAAAACCTTTCGATTACTTTGGGTTAGATATGTTTTGATATTTTATTTATTCATAAAAAAATTATTTTAATTATAAAACAAATGTTGAAAATATAAATACTATTTATTTTGATACTTAGATGCTTTTTTGTTGAATATCTTCCAACAATTTCCATCGTAGACTCTTCCTAAACTCCCCTTCAAAAAGTTTTTATCACCTGTGAGAATTTTATTGGATTGTAATCATCATGACTAGAGTTTTAAAGCTCCCTACTGCTTTTTTTTGCTCTTACTTTTGTCCATCATCATTTCCCTCAGCTGACCTACTATCATTCCAATCAAAAAAGTCTAAAAACATTTGTAATTCATTTCCAAACTATTTATATGTATGATTATTCAAATATTAGGCTCGTTTATTTTGAATTGCGCCAATTAATTTATTTTATTAAAGCTGATGATTTTGATGAAAAGATATGAGTGATGATGGAAATTAATTGTCTTTAATGTTGATAAATTTAGAATAATTAATCCTGGGATGAATTTTATTTACATAAGCATGTTGATTAGTAAAACTAAATGACCAGTAGTTGTTGGACTGGACTAACGATCGGTCAGCGTCTAGGGTATTTTCATTTCGGATTATAAAACGAAGTGGTCTAATGTCGAGTGTTTGCAGTTGGGATTTAACTTTAGGTCACATAAGGCGCATTAAACGAGTGACATAAGTTGAAAATCAATCACGGTTGTGAGAAAAAAAAATAAGTAAACAAATATGGAATGGTCACAAGCAATACAGCGGTTAAATACAGAGTGATTCAAAATTTTCATGACTAGAGGTATGAATAAATACTTGGAATGATTTTAAAAAACACGTCCAGGAAATGCTTCGATTATGAAGAGTTTTAGGAAGTATTTTAATGTTTAGTATTTATGAATTAGTAATTGTTTTTTGTTGATTTATTTCGTGAAAAAATAATAATGATAATTTTGAATCGAATCAATTTTTATTATTTAATTTTAACGATTAATTATAATTATTTATTATTAAATATTTTATTGAGTTTAAAGAAAATCTTTTTGTCAAATTTATTCAAAATGATACCATTAGATAACAGTAATAGCAAATAATGAACTCAATACGCGATTGTAAATGGGATTATACGTATAGGTATCTTATTTTGCAAAGGTCAATAGTATATTATTCGCAGTTGGACGTATATAAGAATAAGCTAATAATACCAATAAAGGAATGAGAGACGAAGGCATGGGCAGGAGCCTAGAGTCTCGGGAGAGGCGACTTTAAGAGGGGTGCAGTCGAGGGGATTTGAGACGAAAAAAGAGGAATGAGATGGAGAGAGTAGAGAAAGAAGGTGGTGGTAGGGTGGCTGGATGGCTGCCATTAAAAGATTTCACCCCCACCTGCCTCCGGCGCCCATATATAAGGGTGAGTAATCTAGCCACCCTTTTCTTCTTATATTTTTCTTTCTTTGTCTTTTTCACACTGATCACCACCATATCTCTTCTTCTTGTCTTTCTTCCACTCCTTACTTCCCTCTCGTTCAGCTCTCGCTGATGGTCACCCTCTCACGCGATATCCTGGGCTCACATACTACTTTCTTCTGCAAAAAGAAGGTCCAAACGTGCGCATGTGTCTATCCTCATACTTACGTAGCTTGATGCTGCATGGATGTGGACATTCTTAGAAAAGGGGTTGTGTCTTCTTACATTCCCGCGTCTCACTCCCCCTTACTTTGCCAATCCTTTCGAAATGCTTTTATAGTATTTTTGGAAAATGGTGTTCGACTTTGTTTTTAATTTCTTGATTAGGAATAATTGTTTTAGTCGTTTACATTTAATTCATTTTTATTTAATTAAAAATACTTTGAGTTCAGTATTAACTTTATTTAAACAAAAAATAATTGCAATTATTTAGTAATGAATGTAAATTATTTTTTGCTCATTTTAGAACTGAGAGTAATAATTTTAATTTGCATTTTTTAATATTTTTTTCTCTGTTATGGTATGATAAAAAATGAAATATTTAAGATAACTTTAAAATTAGTTAAGAGAATGAAAGTAAATAAAATAATTTATTAAATAAAATTCTTATCTTTTACTTGGAGTCTAGTGAAATAACTATGAAGACTCATTTTTTGTTTTAATTTATTCTTCGGTTGAAGTCAATACAGAAAGCATTTTCTTATTAAAAGTTTTTTTTATGAATAATACATTTTTATTCTCTACTTTAGAATGATTAATGGCAGTGTCAATAGTAGTTTTTAATTAAAAGTTTATGAAAAAAAACCATTGTTTAATAATGTCATTAATTGTAAATTAAAATAATTAATAATAACCTTCTTTTCCCGATCAATAAGATCTTATTCTTCACAACAAAATTAATAATATAAACTTAATAATAATTTTTTTTATCCTCATTTATTTTTCATCAGGATCTAGTGGAAGGTAGGTTACTTCATTAAAAAAAATTCAAGCTTTTGAATAACAACCAGCCATTTTTATCATTAATTTCCTCTTTTACATTCAGCACAACCGAAGAGGATGCAAATATATTATTCATAGAAAATAAATAAATTTATTAATGAAAAATTAACCTTAATGACATTAGATAAAATCAATTTAATTTGTAGTAAAGGAAAAAAAATTGTATCTCATTTACTGAAAAATGCAAGAAGAAATTTTTTCTTTCTTACAAATGAAGTAAATGATAGTGATACAATTCCAGACTAACTCAAAATTTCTCAGTGATGAAATATTAGCTGATAATAAACATTCATGAAGGACTGGATAGCTCTGACTGTGCAATGTGTGTGTGTGTAGTATGCATGCAGAGATAGGAACGCTTTTGAGAATTAAGAGGCAGGAGTATATATATCGGATGAAAGAAAGAGAGCCAGAAAGAAAAATAAAATGAAAATTTCACCTCGTCTGTGCACATCGTCCCACCCTTAGGAGCAGCCCTCTCACATGTGTGTTGTAGTACCTGAGCGAAAATTCAACGAGGAGGAGTGTAGTAGGTAAGATGGGGTAGAGTGTTGGAGAGAGACAACGGGAACAAAGGAAGCAGAAGAAAATAAGAAAGCTTGTGAGGAAAGAGGAGATGACGAGCAACGGGCACACGCATATATACACAAGAAATAACGTCGCACATTCATGCACACGTACGGATTACAGAGGGTAGGATTGGCAGCTCTGATCAATATTCGATTTTTGAAATATCTCCCCACCGTTAAAGTCGGGGTGTACGACCCTCTTCACCCCCGGCCCCCAGGGCCTCTCGTCCGCGCGTCTCGTCGTCCCGGCCGATATGCTCCAACCCCCGTCGAACGAAAGAGCGCTCCTGCCTACTCTTTTTCTCTTCCTCTCTTTTTCTCTTTCCCCGTAGCCCGACCCTCAACGTCGCCAGCACGTTCCTCGAAAGCTCGATACTCCATTTGTATTTTTAAACTGGAATCCCTGTATATACGTACGAATGCGCCTGGCTCTCCCAACCTGCCACCACCGTCGCCATCACCATCACCATTACCACCGCCAGCATCAGTGTCGTTCTTACTCACTCTCTTCTCTCTTGCTTTATACACATTCCCACATGTCTATATATGTGCATTATGTATCTGTGTACACATCAACTACACGTACTTTCATTATACCCCTCGCGAATTTCCTGTCTTTCTCATTTCGTGTCCCATGTTCCATTCACATTTGATGCTTCATTTTTTTTTCCTTTCTCTTCTTGTACTTATTTACTCTCCACGTACATGCCACACACGATTATCGGAATTTCGATGAGAAATTACGATAGATACACTTGATGATGCACTGAGTATTTTCGGGAAAAATAGCTGGGAGATTGGAGTAAAAAAGTCTTGCAGAATGTATACATTAGTTTAACTATCAGTTCTATCTCATGTATTTTACTCAAGGTAGATTCAATATGGCAAGTAAATGTTTTTTTTTATGTAAAAAATTTTCTGTTGATTTTATAAAACATTAGATACATTCAATTGAATATTAAACAACAATCTAAAACAATAAAATTTGATTAACTTTAAAAATATATTGAAAATAAATACTGACATTATTTTTAGATATTTATTTATTTTAATTAATTATTCATTGTATTTATTAAAATAAATTTAGCAAATCAAATTAGTTAAATTTATTGAATAAAATAAAGCTTGGAAATAGAATTTTTTAAATGTATAAAAATTAGCATCTTGAAGTAAATATTTTTCTATTGATTTCTGATTCTAATTAATTCATAAAAAAATTTCCAAAGCTTTCATTCAAGTGAATATCACAATTAATTGATTTACTTTGATGCCAGCACAAGTAGGAGTAATTTTCGATATAAAAGAGGTCGGGGTAGAAGGACTTTTTATAGATTTTAAAAGGATTTCTAACCGTAATATAAAAATAATTATGAATAAAAATATGCATGAATAAAGATCAAAGACAATTTCCCACAAATTTTTTATCATGTGGTTGACGAATGTAAATAAAAAATAAATATAAAAAAAAATAGTTTATCAGTGTTATGTGTTTATAAAAAGGCCGTTCAAAGACATCACAAGATTCTTTAATCGGCGTAGTGCAAACGCGACTCGTGCGCGACACGTCGTGATTTCTTCTATAACCATAGAAATTCCATCGTGTTTGAGAGGTAAAATTCTCGGTTGAACGGGCAAAGAAGTATATATATATATATATATATATATATCTATCCATATTTATACATAGATATTTTTATGTGTACTAGTAACAGTGGAAGAATAGAGCAATACACTAATGTAATATACATATGTAAATCATGTAAAATCCAAAAATACGTGTCTCACGCCTTTGCAATACGTCGTATAGAAGGTATAAAAGAATATATGGCTACACTACTTACTATCTTGTCTGGGTATAAATGGTACGTATCTACTGCGAATGATTCAATTATTCGGACAACTCTAAATTACTTTTTAAATTTTAGTTACACAGTATTACATCTCAATTGAATTATTGATATTCATTGAATAACTTTTTTTATTAACAACAAATCATTTTCAATTATTTATTTGTTAATATTTAAAACGATGGAAAGTAAGTGATTGAAATAAGTCAAGATATTTTATTATTGTTTCCAATTTTAATATAAAATAGTTAGTTAACTTATTTAATTGTTATCATGATGAGAATAAATAGTAATAATAATTAGATCATTATTTTTTATTGTAAAAATATTTTTAATGATTAATAAATAATTTAGAAAATTAAATAACTGATGAAGCAACGTATTGATGGTAATTTTGAAAAACTTTATGGTTTGTTATTTTTTTTTTTTTAATTATTAAAGCAACTGAAGCTTCAGTAAGCAATTAGGTTTTATAATAATTACAAAAAAAGGAAAAGAAAAACAACATAAAAATCTACGATTTGTTATTGAAGATTTTAAAACAAATTTTAATTACATATAAAATAGTAAATTAAATTTTTTTAAATAACAAAAGTAATGGTGATTTCATTTCAGCAATTGGAGTGGAATAAAGCAATCAATCCTGGAAAAGAAAAAAGAAAATAAATCGAAAAATAGAAAATTAATCAAAATAATCAGACAGGAAAATTGTTGAAGCATTTGAACGTGTCATATCGAATTGAATCACAGAGTGAAGTGCATATCTATATCAAGACTGCATAATAAATTTTTCTCCCACTGTTATTAAGCTCTTAGTCAAGTGTATATATATATAGCGGAGTCGTCGAATCGGTGGACAGTAATTAGAAGGGTGAACGTCGATCTCTCATTAACGGGCGTTGATTGGCTGGTGATGTCACGTGGGCAGCAGCGCACAGCGAACCCAGCAGGGGGTAGCGACGCACACTCTTGCTTGTTTCTAGGCATCCACTGGCCACGCCTACCCCCTTTCGCGCCGCTGGGCACTATCAAAGGCGGGAACTCGACGAGTTTCGATTAATTACGACGCCCACCAACAAATGAGACTGTCCGAGAGTGCGCGTAATGCGGTCAATCGAGAGACTTTGCTATCGATTCTCATTCCCGAGCTTTATTCCGTGTACTCCACTGCTCTCTGTCTATATACATTCACTCCATTCGAAGGATTTAATTTACTGTAATACTCTACTGCACAGAATCGCTTTTATCGTTCTTTCAATCTCAATTTCCCCCTCTTTAATTACTCCCTAAATCAATTAAAATATTTATTACTCAACAATATATTTGTTTATACCTTTCATGTCTGCCTTGGAGAATTCTTTATTCATTCAATGGATGAGTGTGAAGAATAAAATTATTCATTTTATTAAGAGATTTTATCTAAAGTTATTGATTTTTTTTTCATCTCATTCTCAACCCCCTTTTTCTTAATAGTTTTGAATGAATGAACTCACTTGCAAGTTTAGTCGATTAACGATGTAAATCCCATGCAAATTGGCCGGGTAGCGCCTTCAAGAGGGTTTGATTGGCCACTCGGCAAGTACACTGATTGGATTGCCGCTTGCCCGGCTAATCACGTAATTACTTGGCTTGGCTTTAATTTTATCCTTAATTAAATCCAATCTCAATATCGTGAAACAAATACTTGTCATCTTTTCCACTCTTTTAATTTTCTCTATTCAATTTTCTTGGTATTCTTTATTTCTTATTTATCCTTCAATTGACTTTATTAATATCATAACTCTTTAATTTATTTTAAGTTGAAGAGTATATTGATTGTTGACGTGTCATTTTGTGTTGATCGTTATTGTTATTTTTTTGACGGTAATATTAAGTAAAACAATTTATTTTCTTTAAAAAGACGAGTGTGGAAAAAAGTATAGTATGAGGAAAATAAGTGAACAAATGGGAAAAGGGAGAGAGAAGAGGAAAAAGAAAGGAGAAAAGCGATTGGTCCGGGAATAAATACGAAAAGTAGACAAACGACCCTGTTGACGTTTGCCCTCGTTGAAACAACACATAACCGAAGCCTGTTCGTTCGCTTTAGGTATCATATTTCATTTTTCCAACACTCATCCACGTGCGTGTCCACCACCGAAAACTCTAGATCCATAACTTTTACTTCAATTTCCTATATTCCACACACATCTATACTATTTTTTCTTTTTTTTACTCTTTATTTTTTCCTTTCGTTTCCCCAACACTCTCTTCAGGATGATTAATTCTGAATTGAGAGAGAGGAAGAATTTAATTATTAAGAGAATATGATTTAATGGTTAATAAAAAATTTATGATTTTGTTTAGTTTTTTTTTTTAAGGATTTATTGGTTTTAGACTGGGATTGGAGCAAATGATGTTTTTGGAGCAACGTTGAATTATAATGGTTCTTTTAATGATGTCTGTCAATACAATTGTATACCATAGTTGCATAGACGTTAATTTCAGTAGTTTTTTACAGATTTTAATTAACTTTATTAAATAAGGAATTTTTTTAAACGAATGAAACTCTTAGGAGCTTCAAAAATAAAAAGATAATTATATTGACATAAATTTATATTGAGATGTCACTGAATGCAAGTAATTACTTTTAAAAAATGTATATAACAATTTATTTTTGATAGTGTTTTAATTACTGTAATTTTTGAGATTGATTTTCACGTATAAATAATAATTATCAGATTGATTTATAGCGAATAATAATTTATTTATAAATAAAGTAGAGTAGTATTGAAGTATAATTGATAACATAAAATAAAAGTACTTGAAAACATTTTGATTCCAAAGATTTTTTAATTAATTAAAGTAAAAAATTAATTAAAAAATTAAAGATTGGTAATGTTGTGATTCATTACACTATATATTTTACCCAAAAATAAAATTAGCTGTAATTATCAGTGATTTCAATTCTCAATAATTACCCAATAAAAAGAAATAAAATTTAGGAATGTAGATGATTGCACTTCTCGAATAAATCCACAAGCAGATCCTTTATGCCAAAAGTGAATCAGCAGAACCCGTAGAATTTAAGTATTTTTATGAATATTTCAAAGTTTCACAGGGATGAAATGGATGTGGCTTGTCTGAAGCAAAATCACTCTCCTGTCGGCTCACTTAGTTCAGCTTGAAAAATAAGAGCCAAGTGGTTGCAGGACAATTTAATCTAGAGGAGAGGGAGAGGAGGAGGTAGTAGAAGAGTTTGGGAATGGGGAGAGGTAGATAAAGGAAGTAAACCTTAAGATTTAAATATTCCGTATTTTTCTTATTTTTTTTTTTTTCAGAGACTTTAGCCGTCCATATTTGTTGCTATCTCTACTCTTTTTTTCATTCTTTATAAATTTTCCTTTTTTGTAGTTAATTTATATTATTCGTGCGCGAACCAAATAAGAGGTAATTTTGTTGAATTTATTAAGACTCCACCCTGGGGGAGAACCCGTCTACTCGGACGGCCGTCTAACGACGTAATCCTCTAAAAAGTTATAAAGTTACAAGGTACATTTTTAAAAGAGTGAGACGTATCTAACCCCTGTATATATATATATATATATATATATATATATAGCGAGATGTATATATATGGATGTATGTATGTATATATATATATATACATAATGCTAGCACTTCCGTCCTCGTTGTCGTCGTGGCGAGCTTTCTAGCTAGCTGCTTACTATCCCCGGGGTGACACACCCCAACGAGAAACACTCTTGACGTTTTTTATTGCCTCGCATTTCACATCTCGTTCCACCGGCACTCTCTTCTGCATATTTATACGGGCTAGTGGATACCTACCCCATTACGTCTCGACTACCGTATCTACTTTCCTCTCAACGTAAATTCATAAAAATTAAATGAATGAAAAAATTTCTCTACTAGTTTATTTGATTTAAGAATGCCCCCTGTAGAAAATCTATCAATCAATAATATAACTCTTTTATAGTTTGTCAGGTTTATTTTTTTCTCTCTCTTTCTTTCTTTTATGGCTATGTGTATGATCTCTGATCTATGATGAGTACTCGAGACTGTTTTTATGGTGCCTACCATTGCTGGAATTATTTTAGGAACTTTAAGTATTTATATTGCGTGATATCGGCAGCCTTTATGGGACATTCCTGACTCCAATCTGGTATCGTCAAAAATATGAATGATTTATTATTTCTTTTAAAAAAATTCATAGAAATATTGAATATTTATCCCATTACAGAAAATTAATGAAATAATTCTAAAATAAAATTAAATATTTCCCAAGAAAAATTCATGATTTTGTAAAAAACCAAATTTCTCTCAAGACTATTAATTTTCTTACTTCAATTCTATGCACTTAACACAAAAATAAATTGTTGAAATGCCAATATCTCATCTAAATAAATTCGCTAAAATTTATCTACAAATTTGATCGCATTGAATTATCATTCATATTTATTATCAATAATACTTCTATACTTACTGTTATGCACATATGATTTATAACATCTATAGATTTACATGTATGTGGAAATCCACAACGATATGTATAGTGTGCGTTGATTTTACATTCAAATTTCCTGGCAATCGTATTAACGGACAAAAGAGCAACGGCCGTTTGATCTGTTCTATTGAGTGATATGCGTTCTCATTCTCTTATACCCTTTCGCATTTATAACTACAAAGTGGCGCTGCTCTCAATTATGAATAATTTTCAATACAAATTCGTTTAATTTCTTCATTTAGTGCTCGACTAAACCCACGTACGCCGCGAGGAAAGAGAATTTTATTTTATTGATATCCAATATATCTGAATCAATAATAAAATTTACGAGCGAATTAATGACATTCTTTTGATCTATTACACTACTCCCTGAGCACTATATTACGAATAATTGCGAGTTATTATATCACAAGAATTTATTTTATGATGAATGAAAAATTATCAAGCATTTTTTTTTATCAATAAATTCCAGTGTTTATTTATTTTTAATTTTTTGTATTAAATTACTTCAACTGTGAATAAAAAAAAATTCTTATCTCTTGTTGAAATGATTTTCACGTATTTTATTAAAAATATAAACAGGTCAGTTGACAATTCTAAAATTAATCTACTTGTCCGACAGGTATATACAACAGATGCGCGCGCCTAAATTTAAATTTTTTCTAGCTTCTTAAAGAGCTAGACTCGACGATGTAGAGAAGAGTAAAGAAAGAACGAATAAATAAATAAACAAAAAAAAACTTACTCTGAGACAGCGTCACCTGCTATTCGCTTCTAAAACTGTCCACTTTCTTTACCTATTACTTCCCTCTTCTCTTCTTGATTTTTCAAGACCATTTTATTTTTTTTATTTTTTTTTTTTTGCATCATTGCCTATTTTCCTTGCTTCTCTTCATCCACTTATATACTTCTTTACAAATCCTATTATTATGCATAAAAAAATTCACGATGCTTTAAACGTACTGTATTTCAACAATTCAAGTAAAAATATTACTCGTTTGATATACACGCAGTAGTAAGTGGAAACAATAGTATTTAAATTTTGTTTGCAAATGGAATTTGCAGAATTATTTGCATTCAATTACTTACGAATTATCAATTTACTTCAAAATCTTTACTTTGACACTTAATAAGATGTCCTTTTCATAATAATGGATATCGTAAATAATATTCATAATATATTTAAATAATTAAATACAATTGAAATAAAATAAATAAATGTAAACTTTACTTTTTAGCAGATTAGTTTAAATGTTTGTTTGTGTGAGATTCTGTTTTTTTTGAATTCAAAGTAGTGTTTTAATTTAAGTAATTGATTTAAAGTAATCTTATCGTTAAAATTTACAGGCGAAAGTTTTCCACTGTGAATAAATTTTGAATTCGTTTGTACTCTCGGTTTCCTATGGAAGTTATCAAGCGGTAGATCTGCAACATCCACAGCCTTTGTTGCATGCTTACACTCCACTTTTTTCTCGAATTAAATTTTTACAGATCAGTGTAGAATCAATATTTACATTCAATAAATAAATAAACAACTACAAAAATATAACTATTAATTATTTTAAAAAATATTAATCATACCAAAATTTATAAAAATAATCATGTTTAAGCCTTAATATATTTTTCGAACTATTTACAAAAATTTTAATCGTGAAAAAAACAAATTAAATTTTATCAAAACCTGATCAGAACCTTCATTCAATTCAAATAAACAGTTAAAATAATGCTAAACAATTCTTTAAATTCATTTAATTCTTCCTTATTCTTTTCATTTCAATAACAAATTTATAATAATATCCTGTAGCAAGGACTATTTAATAAAATATATTCACATATTTAAATAAAACAAGCATCAATCACATAACATTGAAAAAATTCTAAGAAAAATTTCATACTCACCATAATATTTACTGTTAAAAGACAAAATTTATTTATAATCAAATTATTCTAGTAAATTTATTTAATCATTCTCTGATGAATTAATTTATCTTCTTGAATATTGTCTTTAAAACTAACTAAAGTTTTTTTTTTGTTTTAGGTAAGCACGTTTGAGTTGCGGTATTTTTCCGTTTATTTGATTGACTAACGTCAGTCAGCGGTAAAACAAGGTAGGCCAAGTGGACGATCAAGAGCTACGTTGATGGATCCTCTATTTGGTATGCCATGTAGATACGTACAGACGGAATAACAAATGTCTGTGAACCACCCGCGTCATTATAGACGCGCAAACAAATTTTCTATGCGGATACGCTAGATCTCCATGAAGACAGAAGTTTTATGTTGTAAATTCAATGGTATTTAGAATATTTAATTTAAAATGATTAAAATTTTTTTCATTCCAACAATCATCAAAAAATATTTAATTCATCAATTAAATTTAATTTGGTAGTAATTGAGTTATTTTAATAAAATAATTGAATAATGGTATAATTAAATAACATTTTAGTGGATTATTTCAATGATTATATATAAATGTATATATTATAACGACTATCACCAAGTCAAATCGTCTCACAACGCGCCAGTGAATAATTTTAAATTCAAATTGAGAACGAGTCTACAAATTTAAACAATAAACGATCAGATTCTTTTGCGATTTAAATTTAAACGTCATGGACAATGCGATGAAGAAGGAGGCGTGAGCTATATACTAGTTGAAGAAGTCTACATACATGTCTTAAAGTTTTGTTATATGGATGTATATAGATATACAGATATTTATGTACGTTCACATATACCAGCATCCTTCCTTATCTCTTTCTCTTTTCCTTTATTCGTCAGAAGCTTCGACATCCTAGAGAAGTCAGTAACTCATCGCTCTTTGGAATATGTATTAGTGAAGTCGAATCACATCGTCACTCAACAGAATCGACATGCAATTTATTCTCTGACATCATATGTAATATATTTTTTTTTATGCTCCAAAAAGAATATTGTGTGGGAGTCAATTAATCGATAATCAAATTCACTACATTTGCCTTCTTTTTTTTTTGTTATTAGATTTTTATTCAAACTTTTTTTTTTCATTTTTACAATTTGTTCTATACTTTTTGGATTTATGGAAACTGAATTTTCAAATTTATCTCAATCTATTGTAAACAGAATATAACAAAATTTCCTTTCTTATTTTTTCTTTTTAATCTCATGCATAAAATTATCTTTTAAAGCATATTAACTCTTAATACTGTTTACGATCTTTCGTTTTAAATAATTTCTTCATTGCATGCAGATTAACTTCTTATATTAAGAAAAAATTAATCAATCATAATTAATAATCATTTAGATTGATTGTTTTGTGTGAAAAACGTTTGTTATTAAATGAGAAATATTTTTAAAAAATTATATAGAAATTTTAATAAGGATGTTATTTATAACATGTCATCATTGTTGAGTTGTCATAAGCCTAAAGATTCTACATTTATAAAAAAAATTTCACCAAAAAAAAAAAAAAAAGAAATCTTTCAAAAAATATTCCAAGCAGCTATTCATTAATTCATCCATTGTTTTTTTCTTTGATAAGTCATAAATCATTCTTAATAAATTTTTTCTCCCAATATATTAGCATGTAGACCGTCCGGACTCGTCTTATAAAGGGTTGGAATGCCAGCAAAATTGTAGAAAAGAATGAGCAGAACAGCAAAGAGTATAGGGAGTTTAGTGTGTAGTAGGGGGGTATAGAATTGGCGCGACAAAAAAAAATTTGCCAAAAAGTCTTTTCGATCTTTCTTTGTGTGCTAAACAGCACGACGAAGATGCTACGACGTGCAGGACCGTCATCGCGAATATTAAAATACACGCCGATCGAAAAAGGTACACCGAGAAAAGGCGATAAGAGTTATAGTCCGATGAAACAAAGAAAAACAAGAAGAAAACGAACTGATGAAATAAGAAAAGATGAAACAAGTCAAGAGATGGAGAAGATGAAGAAAATGAAAAATAGAATTTTAAAAAGAATAAGATAAAATAATAATAACAATAAATTTTACATTTATATATACACTTATTTATTTTATAAAAGTAGTGGAGAATAAAATTAAGTAAGAAGAAGTTTTTTTTTAAATAATATTATTGTACCGCAGTCACATAGCACGGTCGATCATTTTTATGGACAGACAGGATGGCTAAACTTTTTAAAAGGGTGAGTAATACTGGAAGAAGATACACAGTTATAAGAGTGAGAGCAGTAACCTGAATTCTATACGTGAGAGAGATCTTTACGTTAGACAAAACCGGCGCCATTTAAAGTGGATTATTTAAATTCATGCCACGCAACTAGTTCTGGTAGTGGAGAGGACGAACCACAACCATTGTATTTTCGCGCTTATTTAAGATTGTGTGTAAATTAGTTTACAGATTTTTCTTTTGTTAATTCTCAGTAAATAAGTCAATATTTACTATTAACTTAACCTTTATTAAATTAACAATTCATCTTCAACTAATTAACACAATAATTATTAATTACTCTCATTTAACTTATTACATTTATTTTTTTCATTGCATAAAAAATCATTTTTACAATAAATATTTTTATTCATGTAATTAAACAAAGTTATGAGAAATTGATTAATTAAATTTAGGTATGAATTCAATGATAAATGACAATAAATGGGAACCTTGAAAAAATGCACGAATAAAAGTAGAAAAAAAGCTTTTAAGAACGATTTGCTGTGAAGCAATAAGTTGATGTACAAGGTGATTGTCGTGAACGTCGATATCTTTCTCAAAATCTACTTCCAGGTTCGACATTTATCGTGATACAAGCTCTACGAGTACGACCATCAGAGTAGACGCAAATTGATGAGTTATTCAGGTGAATCGATGAATTGATGTTGACAATATCTGAATCCTTGATCCAAGTATTTAAGTATACTTGTGTATGAGACTCATTTTTCTTCCTAATTTCTTTTAAACAAACATCAATTGATGTTTAATAATTTTTCAAAGCATGAAATTAAATTAAGTTTATAAATAATATAATAAATAAAGTATTTATTGAGAATATAAATTAATAAGATTAATTAGTAGAAAATTTATTAAAATGTATTGATAAAAAATCTTATGAACTGCTATAAGTGAAATAGACTAAAAACAAAGGATTTAAAAATTTTATGAATAGTAATGAGCAATAAATATTATTACGAAATTTCATAAGTCTAATAGGCTACTTAATTATGTATAGACAGCATTTTTTAGATGAGTAGAAAAAAAAAAAAATTAAATCACAGCGTCTAGATTATTTAAGAAATTCAAATGTTTGGATTACAAGAATTTCATTCTTGTTCATTCAAATCCCGCGTCGTTAGTTTAAAAACGGGCAAAACGAGCTGATGGTTCATCCTAATAATCAGCCGGCGCAATCTGAAAAAGAGCGGCGTATCTTTCGGCAACAGAGTAAAGGGATAGCAAAAAAATGAAAAAAAAAAAAAAAAAGGAAAAATTATAATGTCGAAAAAAAATGTGTATAAAAAGGAAAAAAAAATCAGTGAAAAAAGAAAGAGGTAAATAGACAAAAGAAGAGTTGCATTGGTGGGGAAAAAGGATGAAGAGAGAATAAAACCACTACGAAGAATAATCACGTTCTTTTTAACCGGAACCATTCGTCATCTTGTGGTTTATTTCATGTAACTTGAAATGCTGTTGAACTACCCCGTTGTGAAATTAAGATAAAATTATGGATAAAAGTGTATTTCTATGTATGATATGTATGTACGTGTAGAAGAAGTAGAGAATTGAAGGAGAAGCATGTCATTTTCGAGCCGGTTATAAACATCTACGTGTGATGCTCATCGTGGTACTTTTGACGACTTTACACGTGCGTAAGGGCCAATAAAGGTCATACGACTGGTTGTGGTAGCAGGTTTTTAGGATTCATTCATGTGAGCTCTGATAAACATTTTTATGCTTGGGGTAAAAACATTTTTATGATGATTGCGGATGGCATGAATGAATGAATTAATGGGATTATGCAAATTGTTATTAATTCAAAATGATTTTAATTAGCAGCATTTATTATCATACGTCATGATGGTAAAATAAAATTTAACATGTTTAACATTTTTTGCTTTTAATTAATCCAGTTTTATTTAATTGTTGCATAAATATATTATTCATCCATGCAATTAATTAAATGTTAAAACAATAAATTGATTTAGTAAATCATTTTTCAATGAAAATATTAATAAACTCTGAAGTATGATAGATTGGAATTCTTCCAAGAAAATTAATGGTTCTATTTTGTTATTATCTGATCGGTAAGAAGTTTATATTAATTTATTACGACTCTTTTGAAATAATAAAAAAATTTTGCAATTATAATTTTAGTTGAAGAAAAAATATTTTCATAATTTTATTTGCTTCAAAATAATTTATTTTTTAATAAGAATTAATAAATTATCCGATGAGAAAAAATGAATATCATTAAATTAAACAAATACTATGTATAGATAAAATTATTTTAGCAAAGTTTTTATAAGAGAGATCTGTACAATGAACTCCAATATTTTTCTACTTTATAATCCACTTAAATCTCAATGCATATAATAATAGATATAAGCATAATATTATTTTATGCGAAATAAAGTGTAATGCTTATCTGAATAAGTAGTATAACAACTGGTTAACGAATGAGTGTAGTGCATATACTTATAATACAGCATGGATATCGATCGTAATCTGATGTTGAAGCGAGTGTTACGTGCACCAAGAACTGTTTGACTTGACATGCCATGAGTTTTTTAAATTCCAAGATAATTTCTGAGGGAGGAATAAATGCAACGACCGTTATTTGAACGTCGTAGATGCTTTGTCACACCGCCATTGGCTTAACTGTGAAGCTAATTGCCCGGAAGGCCGCACTTGTACAAATTATTCCAAACGGAAGAGTCACGACATTTGGACGGCGAGCGTTTTTCTCTGAAAAGAAATTTATTGAGCTATTGCGAACTTTGCTCGTTCGACTTTATACCACTTTATCAAAAGAACAGTCAAGAACTTTAATTTCAAGGGTACGTTTGTAAGTATGTTGGGTTAGATCGATTTCATCGTGTTTTCATTCAGTTTTATGTTTTATAAATATTTCCATTTTGTTATTAAACGATAATTAAAATTTCCGAAACTATTTTATAAATATAATCACATCTAATCAATGCTTTTAGAGCTTTTATTTCTCATAATTCCAAACTTTAAGCTTTTGAAAAATTTTCTTGCATTTTTTTATCAAAGAAAATAATGTTGATGAGTAAAAATGAGGTGAAGGTATTTTTTATACTAGTTATTATTACTTATTTAGAATATTTTAATAGCTGATGGAGTAAGCTCAGGAAAGCTCAAACAAGTATTGAATTTTCTTTTAAAATCTTAGGCTAAAGAGAGTTAAGTTTTCTAAAAGAATGAAATTATTAATTTTGAGTTAAACAATTATTCTTATAATTTTTATTATTCAACTATTTCCCACGAAAAACCATCTCAAACTTCATTTTATCCATGTGAATTCACAATCCCCTAATCACCATAAAATTTTTTTAAAACTATCCCAACTTCTACTCCAAATAGTAATATAAAAATCCAAATTTTCTAAATTGTTTCCACAGTTTCTTTTTGTGATAATTCGTTGATAATAATCCCAGAAATTGTACCTTTTTCTCCACCACCATTATCTAGACCAACAAAAAAGGATTGAGGTGCACCAAAAAAAAAAAAAAAAATCTTGTCAATAACAATTTAAACCAAGTTCTTTTGTCCTTATTGTTCGTATCTTGATTCTTGTTCCTCATACTTTTAAACTTTTTTTTATTCTAAGTAATATCCTCGCCGTCAGAAGCACACTCGCTAGAGATCTCGTTCTCCTGCTCGACTATCAGTATTACGATTATTACACGATTATCATTATGGGTCGGCGGATATGCCAACCATCACAGAGCGCACAGAGACCAAGATAGAAAAAGAAAGCTTGCGAATTCTACACTCTTTAAGTATTTGGAATGAAGCCGTCTCAACCATTACGACGAAGACGAGCTTGGTATACCTTATCTCGTATAATCTTAATTTCTCCAGATTCCTCGACTAGGTAGAAATATATAATGTTACACGGGTATGCGCCACTGAGTGTGACTCGATTACAAACGTTATGAAGAAACTCTGCGAAGCATACTTAAACGAAAATACAAATTGAAGAAAAAAATTCTGTTTAAAAGTTGTACTCTTGTGTAGGGTCGAATAAGGAGGAGAGAGGGGGGAGGAGGAGTTGCATTTGAAGTACAAAAAATTATGATATGGTCTGCTACAGGTCCATCCTTGATATTCTATTTGGATTGAATTTAAAAAAAAAGGCAAATAATTGTCAAGGTAAAAATACCAAATAAATTAAAGAGAAAAAAAAAGAAATAAAATCCGGCTTGGAATTTACCATAAATGCACACCATGGGGTTGAAAGAACGAATGAAACGGCGACGATTCGTATAAGTTGAGAAAAAAAAAACCATGACAATAGCCAGGCATACGCAAGGGTGGCCACAGTGGGTATAGTTTATAAGTACAGCTTCTGAGACAATAAAGGTCAGGACCTTAAAAGAGTCAAGTGTACAAAGATCGGCAGAAAAAATAAATTTCAACTATTTTTTTTTTTTGGTTTTTAACTTTTTTCAATTATGAATGCACGAAACGAAATACTTGGGAATATTTTCAATGATGTTATTATTATTTTTAGTTAATTAAATTATTAATTTGTTTTATTAATTAATTACGCTGGTCTTGAGGTTGGTTTTAAGAGTCGACTATGGTCAAATATTTTAGCAGCGTTCTTCAAATTTTTACTTAGACCTTTTTGAGTTTATTTTTTTTAAGTGGCTCTCAGCTGTAGATATTTAGCTGATGGCATTTAGTGGAATATAGTTCGAGCCATATTGGTGGCAAGTATTGAATCATGAATTTCTCGAACGTCCGCTGTTTCGCAATGGCGATTAATCACCCGAAATCGTGAATTACCTATTGCAAAATCGAACCGGTTGGTCGGCGTTCCCTAAATAGAGAATTTCAGAACGATTCCGGAGTAGTGAACAACGGCGGCTGAGGTGTGCGGGAGAGGAGGGCAGATCGTTGCTCCGATTCGGGACTTAATTTCCATTCGGAGCCCGGTGATATTAGAGCGCGATGGCTGTGTGACGTCATATGTATGCAAATTTTACCAACTAACTTCCACTGTCATTGGTATAAGTTGGTAATGCTCGCGGTAGTGATGGTGGTAGTGTAGAATATTTACTTTTATATATACATAGATATCTAGTGCAATAAGGTTAGTGCAAGCATATGAATTTCGTTTTAAATTAACGTTATTTAGTAGCATGTACAGATGTTGAAAGCTATCGTATTCTGTGGAATTGAATATGCAATTAAAGCTGGATAACATTTTTTTACTAAATGAGTATTATTTAAAGCATCTTCTTTTAGATTAAAAACAAAAAATAATTTCGCTTCACGTTGTATAAAAATTGAATTACCTAACAATATTTTCATTTACTCTACTATATATTTTATTTTATAATTATATTTGTTATATATTTTTTATTATATTGGTGTCGTTATGTATTTTGGCTCTTTAAATACTAAAAAAAATGTGTTCAATTTTTTTCTTTTGAAAAAAATTATTTCATTATTTATAAAGTCAGATGTATCACTAATATAATTCTAAAATATTCAATTAAATTTGAATTCGTTAATTAAGTATAATGATAGACGTATTATTCAAATAAAAATCATAGTCAAGCATCACTAAAGAATTCTTCACAAAAAAAAAAAAAAATTAATAAAAACATTATAGTGGCCTGTGAATTATTCTCAATCAAAGACAATTTTTTTTCTCACACAATAGGTCCCATATTTCCGAAATTAATGCTTAATGACTTACCGCTGTGTCTCAATTAGACGAATAATGTATGATATATGAATAAATTTGGTCAATTAAGTATTGTATAAATGCGTGTATAGAAAGTTAGGGAATGAAGAAGATGTAATTAGTTAACTATGAATGAACTTTAATTGGCTTATTTTCAGTCATCATATGTATCATCTTATTCTACTCTATATATGTATTAGAAAGTTGATGAAATCGTAACGGAAGTACCATCAGGGAGCATACAAGCCTTTGACTCCCAAGACAAAGCGATTTGGATTCTCCAACGAGATACTGAGGGTTCGGAGGTGGGTTTGAAACCCTTCCTCGTTGACTAGTTCGGATATTATTAGCATTGTTAACCAAGCAACTCACTAGAATAACTCTGTATCTTCGATATCAACCCCTTTCGACGCGTGAGCGCTCATTTGGTATACGAGATCATAGAGTTCGAATCAAACCCTGTCTACGGCTACACTCAAATGCCCGTAGGCTACTTGCTTCGTTTCCATTCCTTGTTATATAATACGTTCTCTTAATTGCTATACTAACATCATGCCAATCCTATCAAATGATGTGGTAACCTTTTCGTCACTTATTCGCTATGAGAACAATCAAGAACATTAGTATTATTTATAATTTAAAATCTAGTGAAATTAAAACTAAATGTTTAATAGAACCAATTAAAATGTTTATGAAAGGTGAATAAATTTTCTGATCAAGATTAGTCTCAGTTAAATAATAAATATAAACAACAATGCTTATCTCAAGTCGATCTTTATTCTCACGATAATCGATTATTTTCAATCGATCTGGATGTGTCGATTAATGGAACTAATCGAATTTCTCACAATAAGATCAGATCAAAAATTTATTGAAATAGATCTGAAAAATCGATCTTATTTTAGTATTTTCATCATCGTTTAAATAAAATTAAGTTTCCGTCTTAAAGATGTATTGCTATATTTAATTTATGCATTAGAAGAGTTAATATTTTTTTTAAAATGATTTTCACACTTTGAGTAAACTGAAATACTTATTTTAAAATTGATGTTTAGAATGTTTTAATGAAATAAAAATTGGATTGGTAATATCTTTAATATCGTTTACTACAAATGAATTTAAAATAAATGTTTACATTCAAGTGATTTATTAACAGATTTTTGTTGCTAAAAATTGTGATGTCTTATTTCGAATAAAAAGTTGTTTAATTGATGAACTAATGTAAATGGAGCTCTGACGAGATTTTTTACAATTTTTTTTTTTACATTGAATTGAATATGACGATATAAATGTGCGTTTGAGTAAAATCTATATAATTCTTACGCTTCATAAGACGGATAAGCATAAGCGGGTCAGAGAGGGTGGCTAGTCCGTTTCAAAAAGCAGAATATGGAACGCCAGAGGACAAGATAAATTCAAATCCAAGATTTGAGTTCTGAATCGTAAATCACGTTACATTTCTATATACATAGAGGATCATCTTTCATACTATCATACTGACCATCCCTTTGCTTCAACTATATCATTGATGTTATTTGCGAAAAAAATTATTCAGTGAGTCATATGCATCGTTAATGTTACATTTAGAATATTCATGAGAATAGATTGACATTATGTTTTTTCAAGTGAGTTATCATTAATCAACATCAGTCAGTCTTTTTTTCCCTAAGAAAGCACTAATTTTTTTTAAATTGAATTTTTCCCAATAAAATTTAATAATTGGTGTTCTTAACTTTTTTAAATTAACAATTAGACAATAATATTGTTATCATTTAAAATAGAAACCAATTTTTTAGAAATGATTGAAAGTAATGTGGAGTAGTGATAAAAAAATAATCTAAAAAGTCCTTTATTTATTGAAGTTGAAGATAATTTAATTGAATAAAATTTTTTTAATGGAATATTCGAGTTTACAAAATGGTAAAAAAATTGAAAATGTTTTTTTCCGCAGCACGTGCTGAAGAACTAGGAATTTAAATAAATGTTATTTCTTATCCCAAAACCGATTAAATCCAGTATTGATTCAACTATTATTATTTTGTTATGACATTAATTTTTTTTTTCCATACGAGGGTTATATTTATCTCAGTATATATAAGTATTTGAGCACTTCTAAATGACACGCAAAATTTGATTGATGATGAAAAAAGCTTAAACTTATCTCATCTCTGAGAAAAATAAAGCACGTGTATCAAAGCGATTTGCTCTGGTCCGAGTCAGGATATATTTTTATAAATCTATACTTAAATCAGCTGTTAGAAAGATACATGTATACATATACAGAAGAAAACAACTTACATGACGAGTCTCGGGTTGACGTTTCATTCCCAGTGAATTCCCGCACTATGCATACTAACTAGATCTACTCAAGCGAATATAGCCTCTATCCATTTTCTTGGAGGGGGGCTAAAGTAGTAGAGAGAAAGAATAGAAAAGAATGCTGTAATCGCGTGACTACTAAAATTCCGTGGTCAGCCTTCGTCTTTAGAAATTTAAGCCTTTGCACGCTTAAAGTCTGTCTTTAGGAGCTACAACCCCTTCAGCTAAGTGGTCCGTACAGGTCAGACATTCATATAAGTTACGATATTTGCCGATAGATGCAGTAACTTGTTCTATTAGGGGCATACCAAAAATAAATTCATCTCATATCTTGATAAAAAAAATTTTTTCTTGAATTATTTGCAAAAATTAAATAATCTTGATATTAAGCAATATTTAATAACAATTAATATATACTAGTACAATTAAAAAATACTTTTTAACTACTCAAAAATTTTTTTTTCTATTATTTTTGTGAGTCAGTATATTAAATCGCATCAGTAAATATTGTCTATAAATTAATTTTTATTTATTATTGACAAATAAGTCTTATAAATGATTATTAATTAATGTTAAGTAGATTATGTGGTATTATTATTATTATTTAAAAGACAAAAGAGATTTGATGTTTTTTTATTCTTCGTTGACAATAAAAAAGCACATGTTTACAGTTTATAGTAAAAGGTTTGAGTAAAAATTCAAGTACTTCTTGAATTATTAATTTCCCTTTCAATATTCTTCGATTATAAGAAGTATATAATTCAGAGTCCATTGTTCTTAATCTTCTATAGGCTTTTAAGTCTCTTAAAGACACATCAATTGAGCTTGATGTCCTATACCTATTGATGTAACTTTGATACACAAGAAATGTCTGGTATTATCACCGAATAAATTGAAAATCAAATCCGAAGGAATTGATAATGACGATCTAATTGAAAGGTTCTACACTTAGTTAATGCTAAGAGTGTAGTTGGAAAAATGTTGATCATGCTATACTTATTGGCAGTTATGCCATCCCATTGAGAAAGCAATGACGAAAGAAGATGATGAAGAAGAAGACTCGATCCTATAAAAGAGGTCGCGTGGCTGAGAAACATTCGCCAACTGGATGGTTAGATCTATAGCGCAGGTAGTGGCGATAGTGGTGACTGGCCCCAACAATTACATTGGAATAAAAGCAAATAAAAATCACGAAGATCCGTAAAGGAGGGGGATATTTGGTAGATGAGTACTAGAAAAGAAGAGAATGGATAGACAGAGAAGGAAGTTTCCGTCAACGACTGGGAAAGGTGAAGTGGCGAGGGGTTAGAAAAAACAAGGCTAGACCAAAATAATGGTTAGATTTCGCGTGGAAGATAGCGTTGCCATGGGTAATAGGAAACCGTTTAAAAATACAAGTCTGTACCTAACCATTGACTTGGATTTCGTGACTGCCACTGTTACTGCGGCATCGCTACATTCAGCTTACATGCTTTACGTCGCCCTTTTTCCTCTCATCTATCTACTTTTTTCTCTCAACTTCATTCGTCTCTCTTAACTTTCTTTTCACTTTACTCACTTTCCATTGATATATCCAATTATTATCCTTTCAAGTTACTACCGTCTTTGTAAATTGAAAATTATGGATACATTAGTGTTTTAATAATTTAAATGACTTTTAAGAATAGATCTTTTTTATGCTTGTTGAGGATAGCGTTAACTTGGAATAGATCTAAAGCAGATGATTAGAATGATTTGCAGACTTTATTAATATAGATACAGTAGCCCTAAAAATATTTTAGCAATAAAAAATTTGTTATTATTTTATAAAAAAGGAGTTATATTTAACTTGAAATATTTTTTATTTAATTTTCTTCAAATGCTATTTATAATTACTGAAAATATGGAAGCATAAATAAAAGAATTGTTATAAATAAAATTATTATATCAACTTTATTAGATAAAAATGAGATTAAATTTTATTTTATTGATCTTATTTATTACATTAGAAATAATCATTTCCATCAAATCATTTACAATTTAATTTATTAAATTTTTCTCTCTATAGCATAGGAAAAAAGCTCTGCTTTGACGATGAATAACTGAATAAGAAAAAAAAATTCTAAACGGAAAATGAAAAAAAGCTTAAAATGTATACTATGAAATAATACAAATAGCCATTGGGGAAAAAAAATTTCCAATATAGTAAAAAAGTTATTAACATCATGAACGTTTATATATCTATATGTATAAAAAGGCAAAAGAGAACAAATGTGTATGAATTTCAAAAGCACAATAATTTATTCAACTGGAATTGAAATACTTGCACACTATAGGTAGACAAAAGTGTAAAAGGGTAGACTAGTAGTAGATAGATTGGTCACGGGTATGGTGGCTGAGAGGTGGAGACTGGGTGGAATAACGGCGACGAGTTTAATTATCGGGTTAAACGTAGCGAACGTTGATTCTGATGAGAGTTCCGGATTCAAATGTGTCCCCAGTCTACTCGGGCGTTTCGCTACGTGACTGTCACTGCGACGGGCCAGTTAACTAACTAACAGTACGGACAGTTAGCGCGCGAGCGAGTTCGGAAGAGGAGACCGGGACTGCGATTCGTGGGGGAGATACGGCACGTACCTATATAAGCCCTCGATGACATTGTTCGTACTCGGATTCATATTCAAATTGGCCTAACGCCGACGGATTGCGATTATTATTGCCGCACAGTTTTGTTGAAATGGGGTGAGAGTTTGAGCTAGACATGAATTTCGGCAACTCGTCCTTCATATTATATATTATATCGTGAATAAACCTACGAATTCCACCCCTCGACGATTGCTCAAGTATCTAGACCCGAAAACTTATCTTAAACTCCTGCCTTCTTCTTTCTTAAGTAATCTGCAGCAATAACGACTTACTAACAGGGGAAATGATGCGGAGAAAAATGATACCCGGCGTATGCAATATTACCGAGAAATCCTATTATCACTATTTTAACTCTAATTAAATGAGTTATTTTAGGACTTTAAGATAGAAATCGGTGTCAAGGGTAAAATACTGTGAACTATGGGGAATTTTAACATGGTTCAGTGATGGTTGATTTTTTTTTATTGTAAAATGGAAGGAAATTTGAATTTATAATGTTTTTATCCAAAGCTTTATCTCCAGTAAAAAATACTTTTGGTTTTATTGAAAAAAAAAATGAATAAAATCAAATCATTAATGTTTAAATTATTTTTAATATTATTTCATTTTATACTTTTGAACAATACTTGTTATATTTAATAAATACAATGATCACACATCATCACGAGCCTGATCAGGTTCAGAAAATATAACAAATGGTGCATAATATTGAATAAATGGTAATGATGATAATAACAAACATTATTGAATAAATAAATAATCTTGGTTAAAATTAAATACAACAAAACAATGGAATAAAATAAATTTAAAAAACTTACCAAAACGATTGGAATCACTTTGAAAAAACTTTGAAATGTTTATCAGAAGTATGAAAATTGAATTTTTTATAAACCTAATATTTTTTATCGATTTAAAGTATTTTTTTAATGTCAAAAAGGTCTACAATGACTCGTTCATTAGTTATGATCGTTCAAAACTGTCTTGATAATTCCAACAACGACTGTGACAGAATATAGAGAGGAAAGGGAAGAAATGTATATCGAAACAGTTGAGTCTCGAGGGAAGGACATTCGAAATCGGTTAGAAATTCATGAGGGCTTGGCATGTAATAACATTGTACACATCTTGCTGTATAGTTGGGGGATGATGACGAGAAGAATAATAATAACGGACTGTAGAGAGACTTGGTGAATGAGATGAGAAGTAAGAGAGAAATTGGGAAGGAGATGGATTAATGTAGCGAGAATCGTGCCAATTAAAAATCCAATTAAAGAAAACGTTGGGCTTGAACGAGGCGCGAGGTTTAAATAAGGAACTTGCTCAAATCAAAATCATTTCCGCCCGATAAAGCGGTCGTTCATTTGTTAACGGTCGTGTTGGGGATTTTCTTATTTTTTTTCTTCTCTGTAACTATAATACGAGTATACTGCTCCTATTCACTTGCTACATCCCCTGATTTCTTTTAAAATTCGTATTGTTAATTCCCGCTACCAATTCCAACCTTAGTTTTATATCTCGTCATTTTTTTAAGTGCAAATGAGTTGATACTTTGCCATTCGTCTGTCAACTGTTCTCCACCCTCACTTCTTTCCTACTTTTTTTATTTTATTTTCTTGATACAGTCGTGGACAAAAACTTTTTTTTTGCTTGCATACTTTATTTTCTTACTCAACATAGAGAGTTCTACAATCTTAGGATATTCAATTTAATTAAACAAATATTATTTACTTCAACAAATAAACAACAATATTATAATATGTGGTGACAGTGGTTTATGTAAATGCACTTAAAGTGTTTAAACGTCTGAACTGAATGATGAATGAAAAAATTCTTTTGTAAAAAATATATGAAATAAATTTAAATATTTGCATTTAATTAAACCATCCATTCCCTGATTTTATTAAACAAATTTGAAACTAAAATAAATTTATAAATTTTATATTGACGCACTCTATTAAATAATTTTTCCAAGGATCATACAACTCATAATAATGTTTTTTAGTTTAGTATAAAATTATTGTGAGCGCATTTATTATACTTATTTTAATAAATGAAAATATTATGACCTTAAGAATTAAATTTTCCAATCAAAAAAATTGCAAAGTAAAAATTTCCAAATGAATTTTTTTTTAGAAATTTAAGAATTGTTTAATCTTTTTCATCAAAAGTGTATACAACTGAAGTATATAACTTAGATACATAGTCTTGCTGAATTTCTTTTTTCTCGCCTGGTGGACCAAAGATCCTCCATTATTTCTTTAATTTAAAAACGGAACGATTTCCACGCAGGGTGACTTGCCGGATTAAAAACCTTGTCGTCCGGACGGCTGCTTCTTCGAGCTCCCCTTTTTTCTGTTTCTTACTCCCTCATTTTTATTTTTTTTTTCTCTTCTTCTCACCCTCTGTACTTTTTTATCCTTATATATTCTCACCTTCTTCTTTTACTGTATTACATAGTCGTCAGCATTTTTTCTTATACTTTTGTGAATAAAAGCTAAGTATTTGTGTGGTTCAAGTAAAGTGTGACACTCAAAACCAGTAAGAAAAAAAAAAAGATGTAAATATTAAAATAAAAATATCATTTAATTTATCACACAGAGGTTGTTTCAGTGTTTTTTTACACTAGTACATAGCACATCATTATCAGAAAATATTTATTATATTTTTATTTTAACTAGAGAGAAAGATAGAGAAGAAAAGAAGGGAGAGGAATTGAATAGCTTTATTTTGAAATTCAACATTAAATCGTTGAATCGTTACTGAAATGTTACCCACGACAAATTGTACATGCGAAATTTAGATATATACGTGGGAGTTTATTTAAAATGATGGGGCGGACATTAGGTAGTATAATTATTTACTAAAATAACGGATGTTTCATTCTATACCATATCATTAAACAGTATAATTGTTTGCGTCCTGTACACCTTTTTTATTTTTTTATTTTCATTCGTTGTCTATGTTTTAAGATATATTTTTGCACAGGATTCAGACAGTGATCGCTCACATAAATATATATTTATAAATGGAGAGTTTTTATACCTGGGAAAAATTGGATAATTAGAGCTGGATCAAGTAGTGTAGAAATTGTATAATCATAGTAACAGCTGTATTTAACTCAACTGGTATTTTATCTAGAAGGTTCAATAATTTACCTCTTATCTATTTTATCGTAATTTTATCTAATTAAATATTTATTGCAATTTAATTGATTGCTTATAATTCAGGTATTAAGGAGGTCATTTGCTTGGATATTACATTCCAACATATATACTCTTTTTTACTCTACTGTTTAAAAATTTAAAAACTATCAATGAACTATTTAAAATATTTTATTATTATATATATTTTTATTAGAAATATTGTTAATAATTATATTTTTAATTAATAGTTGAGATTGTTTTTAAATAAAAATGTGAAAAAATTTTTAAAATGTAGTGCTGAATGGACGGAATGTGAAGAAGGGTTGAGAAGTTGAATCGAGTCATTTGACGTATTTAGTAAAAGCTATTTATTCCAAGTCATTGATATTTGTCTTGGCGTAGATGAAGCTCCTCTCGATAGTTTGCAAATCCACACTACAGGAGCTGCGGTGGGACGTTCGTTATTAGAAATTCTTGTGTTGGGTATCCCCCTCTTTTACATCGATGTTATCCAGTAGAGTCGGGTGGTCTGTACCCAATCGGGTGTAAAAGTTCCTTTGTGGTCCCTTGTCGAGATATTGCGTTGTTTAATTTCGCACCAACCACTTCCTTTGTTTCGAACATTTCAATTTAAATTGAGCCGCCACGGAGGAAAGCAATCGGACAAGCGGCCCACTAGTGTTAGATGATGACGTATAAAGTTCGGCAAGGAGCAGGAGTGGAAAAAAAACAGGTATAGAATTTGCTGTATAGATAGAACAGTCGAGAAATCAGCCACTGATCCGTTATTAATTAAATTGGGATTCGATGGAAAAAGAGAACTTTATATCTATATATAGTCGTGTTTTAACGGGGTCTATGTAGCTAAAGGATTCTAAGAGATTTGATCACGTTTGTAATAACAGTTTCGAGTATAATTTCGAGAATTCTTTGTCCATCCAACCGCTTTTAGAATTTTTTTGGATCGAGTCAGAACTAATTACGTAAATATTTCGACCATGACCGATAATTAACAACCAATTTTTAACTATTAACCAGTTCAATTATTTTTAATTCACATTTTAGAACAATAAATAATTTACGTCATGTAACTTCTTGATTAATAGTTTTTTTTTAAAATTATTTAATACAATAAATAAAATATTAAGGTTTTAAATTCAATTTATACTTCATTTTACAAAATTATTGATTAAATATTTAAGAACACTCTTACTTACATCTAATAATATTTCAAAATTGTTTCATAACTTAAAATTGATTTCACGAATTCAACAAAATTATTTTTATTCACTTTTATTAATTACTTTAATCAATTAACCCGCAATAATATTCCTTTCTTACATCATTCTTCTTCATCTTCATTATAAAATCATATTCAAAAGCTAAAATAAAAAAAAAAATAAAATAGACACGTAAAAATATTCAATGTTCATTCATGATAACAGTAATTTTTATTTGATGTGTACAAGACACATTGACATTACCATAAAACACATTTATTTGTGGTATAAAAAGGAGAATAGCCTTATCGACATAGCGCATTTGGACATATGTAAGCCAGAAGAAATGTAAAGTAAACGTTCTCTACACGTATAGTTCTGTAATTTCGAGGCCATGCACCAAGTTGGATTAAGGTTGGCGCATATATAATAAATAAAATATATAATAAGAATAATAGTGGCAATTTCGGTGAAACGAATCGTGGTAGGAAACGAGGTATTATCATGTGCGGTAATGCAATCTGTATATTTGAATACCTAATAGTTTTCAATGCATACATCATGCTCTAAATGCCCATTACCTCAACGCCGTTGTAACAGGGACTATACCTGGGATAATACTAATTTTATACCTACCAAAACTGATATTGTCGTGCATTCTATCACCTCATGTACCATCCTATAAACCCCCCTAGTTCTCCAATACATTTATTTATTAATTTAAAATAAAAAATTTATTTATTTATTGATGAATAAACTAATAAAAGACTTTTGAATTTAATTTAAAAATATTGTTAAGTTGCAAATGACATAATTATGAAGCAGAATAGCGAAGTTGGTTGATTGTGATTTTGTAGCGGAGAAGAGAATAATGAGATTAATGTTTGAAGGGATATACAGGAAGATAAAAAGAGGATAAGGTAAAATATTGGAATAGCAGGGAGAGTAGATTGAGGAAACTAATGAGGAGCATATAATAAAAAAGTAAAAGAGCGGTTACAGTAATTCAGATTCGAAGAAGGAAGGGGCGAACGAACTAATTCGTTCCATTCGAATCAAGACTGCAAAGACTTTGATTCATGCGTCACGGTGAGAATTCTAAGTCGTCGATATGAGTCGTCTGGTAATCCTACGTAATGAACCTCTCAAGACTGTCAGGCGACGTTTCAAATATTTATCCGGATGAAAAGACCTTCCGGGCGTCTCCAAGGCGCCCTGGTCTACTGCCGCGAAGCTTTTCAAGTTAATAACATCGAGACCCCATGGAATTGAATTTCTACGAAATTAAAAAAAAAATCGTCAATGAGTTATCAGGAGTAAAAAATTCATGTCTTACTACTCTCCTTTATAATGATACCTAACATATTTTTTTTATTACTCGTTAATATTAAATATTTTTGTATCCCCTTCCGCAAATATATTTTATAATATTATTTAAGTAGTCATGGGGAATAGAAAAATAATTATTAAACCTTTAAAGGTAGTCTTGACATCTTGATGAGAATAATTTTTTTTGTTCAAAAATATTTAAAATGAAATGCCAATATTTTTTGCTTACTAATTAATTAATTAATGAGTGTTAATTGTCCTGGGAAGATGTCGAGAATAAAATAGAAAAACATGGACAAGTTTTTTGAACTCTCATCGACCGATACATAGAACAGGAAGTAAGTCAAGGCTTCTTTATTCACATGGTACTCGATCGCACACTGTAACTTATAGACTGTTCAAACCACAGTTCAGTATATGTGCACATGTTCCACATGTATGTTCACAGATGGCGCCGATCGTTCTAAATCAACTATTTTATTGCAATTAATTTTTTTTAGCATTAATAAATAATTAATTAAATGAATAGACAATCATAATAAATAATCTAATCAATTTAATATCAATAAATCAATTATAACATTAATAATATTGATAACATAAATTTTTATGTTTATTAAAATTAATAATTTTGTATACAAATAATTAAGGTAAAATTTAAAATGATAATTATTTTTTTTTAAAAATAATCTGTCTGTAAGGTAATGACTGTTATTACTGAATACATAAATTGCATCGTGAAGCTTATGTCATATTGATAATGACAAGAACTGGTTTAAATATTTTACTAAAACACATGTTTATCACACGTAGACATACATACAACCTAATTAAAGACAAGTTTTTTTTTTAACATTAATATTATCATGGTACAAGTAACTGAAGTTACAATTCTCTGGCACGAAGTGATCTTTTTGCTTCAACTTTTACTTCACGACCCCGACATAAACATCCGTGGATTATTACTGCATTTTCTTTACAACTTTATACATTAAAAGCTTCGAAATGGAGCAGAAAAATACTTCTTTTTAAACAAATATAAGAAAACGAGATTTTTTTTTACTCAACTATACTAAATGAACAAAGTTTTGTATGTGAATATCACATGTTTATATTTTAAAAAAATATTTAATGGATATTGTTATTTATTAACATTTTATTAAGTTAAATAAATCATCAGAAATAATTGAATAATATTTTCTAAGGGGCGTTGATGGTTTATTAGAATGCTATGAAGGAATAATTGTAAGAAATGAATAACTTGAAGAAAATGCAGGGTATATTGATTGAAAATAAAATTTATGAGATAAGATTAACGAAGATTGACATTGCAATAGATCTCGTGATCTATTCTGTAAGAAGAACGGATGGTGGGTATAAAAATAATTAGAATTAATTCAGACGGAATGGTTGAATTTAAGCGAGTGGGCTTTTCCTAAATGCGAATGACCCAATCGACTTTGATTACTTGATTAGTTTTAATGTGTTAATTAGGGAAGATTGGTTCAAGTCTGTATTACAGTTGCAACATAAAAATTTATACTTTTTCTTAAGGGACATATTTCTCTATGTATCCTATTTGCAACCCCCTTATTATTGTTCAGATCTTTGGACAACAGATGGCAGATCATATACTTTAATCTTGTAAACCGCTTTTCGCGCGGCAAACATATTTCACACGCCACTTTTGTATATATGGTCACTACACTTTAGAGTTCTGCGTGTAGATATTATATTTTACCAGAGTATCCCAAGTGAGTGCGCACTGCCAGCATACGGCATCATTAATCATTATTATCTCAAAGTAATTTTTCTTCGATATAATTTCATCTGTTTACCCCCGCTACTTTGCTGATTGTACAAATGAATAAAAGCGTGTGTACAAAGTACTGGAAAGTGTTGTACTGGTTTTTTTTTATTAATTTTTTTTTTTTTCTGAAAATTAACAGCTTGGAGAAAAAATTTGATAATAGATGGGTTTATAAATCACTTAGTAATTATATAGGAAAAGGTGAAATAAAAAATATGAAAAATAGATCTGATAAATTGACGTAAAAAGTAATTAATATTATGAAAGTAGAACACTGTTTTGGACGTTAATGCTCTTGAAAAATTTTCATATGTGTGATTTTTAAAATCCTGTTCCTTGTAATTTACTGATTCATTAAGAAGATAAAGTGTTCGGTATTAATAAAAGTATTAGAGTGTGAACATTTGCAAGAATATTTTTGCAATTTTAGAATAAATATTTTGACATATTTTTTATTAGTTTTTATTAATTATCCCAAGCTTAATTACATTATTAAGACTGACTATTTATTCTTTTAATTGATAATGATATTGATTGATAATGAATTGAAAATGATAATGAATAGAAGTCTTTTTTAATAAATTGGAAAATTTTTATAAATAAACAATCATCAATAAAAAAATTCGATGTTAGTATTAAAAATAAATAAACGGAATATATACTGTTCTACAATGATTATCAATGATTTTTTGTTAGAGTAAGTGTTAATGATAATCATTGAATATATTCGTTATGAATAAATAATTTTATTAATAATTGAATTAAGTGTTGGAAATAATTCGATGGTTGTCTTTAAAAAAAGTAAATATAAAAAATGAATACTTTAATCAATAATAGAATAATTCTTTGAAAAATAAAACTTCTACTTATCAATTATCTTGTCTTAGTTGTTACTAATTTAATACAACATTGTAGAAACTGTAGTATTGTGAGCTACAATTGGAAAGTAATAATTGAACATACTAAGTTAGTAAACTTTACTGTGTTACATTGCAGTAATGTAGCACATAATAATTTATGAAATGTGGAACATAATGATACTTACAGTACTTGTATTAAATTCCACCATATTGTATAAAATATTTTTTCATAACCAGCATAATAATGCACGACTTTATGATTAGACAATGCATTAAAATTTCTACTCATGTGATAATTATTACCCATATCTCTACATAGTACTGTAAATCTATGTTCTGATTGTCTGATAACTTTAGCCAAATGATTCTATTTCCTGTTCATGCAGATCTTTATCCTTTATAAAAATAATTAGACTGCTATCAAAATATAAATTATATTCTTTTTTCAGGGATAATTTTATGATTTATCACGTCGTCGTTTGAAATAAGAATTAATAATTTTGATATTTTGAACAAATTTATTACTGATAAATAAATATATAAGCTGATAGGTATGTAGTCATAATTTATTTTTCACTTTGAATCATTTATGATTTTAAATGGTTCTGAAATTTTTTTTTTAACGCATGAGTATAAAACATTAATTCTTATTCAACTATTTACGAGTTTATTTGCAGAGTTAATGCTTGTACTCAGGGAGGTTATAGAGAGAAGAGAGAGGAATGGGCTTTTGGGCACGTATGTTAATTTATTGCAAAGCGTTAAATCAGCAACCACATTCTTATATAGAAGTGCTTGATGGATTACAAAAAATGTTAATGTCTTTTGGAAAAAATTCAATTAAAGTAAAATTATGAGCTGTGTGACATCCATGTATTAAGTCACATAACGAATAATCATTTTTATCAAAATTTTTTCATTAATTATTTAAATCTCTTTTTTATATTTGATATGTAACATCAATTATTTATCAATAATTTTTCTTAAGCACTAAATTTTCTTTTAAAATTATTGAATAACATTGATAATAATTTCTACGAATTTTTCTTAAGGAGAAAAAATAATTAATTAAAATGGTTAATTAATGAAAAATGAGTTTTAAAAATACTTCTTGTTAATTATCAAGCTTTCGGGATTAAAATTTCATCTATTTATGAATATGACGGTTACTCATCTTCACTCAACCACGTAGGTATAAATAAATCACATGAGAGATAAGTGTCATTTCATGCACACAAGAATCTTGTCACCCAACTGCCCCCCACATTCTTTAAATACCATCTCTTCTTCACTACTAACTACTTCACATCTTTTTATCATCTCTTATATCTTATATACCTTTGCGTGTTTCGCTTATTTCTAATCCTTTTATGAATAAGAAAACATATATTACAGTTTATCGATACAAGACAAGATAACAAACGAATCGCATATTGGTTCTTCTTTTGATTTGACCAGATGATGAGTTTCACTTTTAAACTCTTACGCATATACTTAACATATATGTATATATATACTAGTATATGTGAAGTATACTGCCGAGCCCTTTGGACAACAGGCCAAAGTGATTTGCATTTAATTCAATCCAGATCATCATCGATATTCAGTTAATCGATTGGCTTTTTTAAATGGAAATAAACGCGGGGGTGGAGCTCTGTGATTGTAGATATATTATACTTTCATAATATATGTGATTGACGAGACAGAGCCATTTGAAAATGTACATATATGACAACTCAATATATTTCTTTTCTAATTTGCAATTATATTTATTTATTTTTTTCAATTAATTTTAAATTTATGATAATTAATTATCTTAAAATAAATCATTAACAATTATTGCCAATTTATTTGTTATTGAAAGAAATTTTAAAAATCATTTTCTCTAATCATTGTTAGTATCTAACAGTAATAATTAATAATAAAACTTAATTTATATATTTTCTTATAATAAACAAATGTAATAATAAAATATTCATTTAAATAGTTTTAAAGACAGTTATGGAATGAATAATAATTGTAGGCTCAAAATTTCTTAATCAATCTCTTCAACAATCAATAAATTAAAACAACATTGTCATGAAAATAAATTCGTTTTCCCTCATATTATTAATCTCAATGAAATGAATCCTTATTGTGTTGCAAAATTTACGCACAATTAATCACACCAACACAACTAAAATTTTTATTACTGTCACTGTAATAAAAATATTAAAATAATAAAAATGAGGAAATCAATAGATAAACGATGGAAGAGTCGATAAATAAGAGGAACACAATAATTAATAAATAATAAAAAAAAACTAGCTAAAGTATTCTCACAAATGCTCATTCAATGTATGAATGAAAGGTTGAGGATAAGAATAATATGTGGAGGATCGGCTTTACAGAACTGAAGGTGATGCAGAAAGACCCCGTGCAGTCAGTTAAATCATAATAGCTGCCAAGCGCAAGACCAAGCGTTGTTAATAGTGAACGCGGGATCACACCAAGATAGCGCGCTAATGCACGCATTTATTTGAAATATTAAACCGCATGTTGTATGTTTGCCTATAGTTAAAATTGTGTATGAGTGTAAGAGAGAGAAGAGATGCGGTTGTGTTCTTTAGAACCCGATAGTCAGCGCGAGAGGGACAATTATTAATGACGATAATTAGCTTGAGATTTTAACCAGCCACTTCGTGACTTTGGAACTGTATCTGCATACAGTGCTTTGTACTGATTCCTTTTTTGTTAGTCCAATGTCTTTATGATGATTATGATAATAATAATAATTAAAACTCGTGGAATTGATTATCTGCTGGAAACTATTCAGGAAAATAATTAATATGTTACATCCAACTTGAGAAATTAGGTTTAGCACAAAAAGAGAAGTATTGGGAAAATTATTAACGAAATTATCAGTGGAGATTAATTAGTATTGATACCATCAGTAGAGAGTGGAAAAATATGACTTTAATGAAGAGGAAGATACCTAGATATTTTAACAGTTTTCTTTGATCTAGAAGGGTTTAATTATAATGAAGTAGGTTATTTTTGGAAAAGGAAAAATTATCTGATTTTTAATAAATACAAAATTATTAGGTTAGTATACAAGAATAAAGACTAATAAATTAAATTAATATAGATATCAAGGTTGTATCTTATATTCACATTTCAGTGACATCAGTAACTCTCAAGAGTTGACTCAGTCAAGAGCTATGAAAGTGGAAGTACCTAACAGGGAAGCTGTCATGATGATCTACTATAAAGTTAGCACCTTACTACTCTAGAAACTCATCAATAAAATCAGCATAATACAATTAATGAAGTAATGATACTTGCTTATAAAGAGGATTCATGGATTGGTGCTATAATTCAGTTACTTCTGGCAACTGGTTTAACAATAGTTGCTATGTTCCATGATGGTCATCATTGTAGATCCATTCGTGTTATGTTGTACATAAATTATTCTTTTGCTTGAGAATATTATGATCAAGAATAAAATGATTCTTAATACAAGAACATGATTTTTTCAGTGTATACATCATGATAAATGTCATAGTATTAATCAAAATAAATGAATTCAAGTTTTCAAAAATTTGATAAACTCAACATAAATACAGTAATTGAAAAACTGTCACGATAATTCAACAAATTTACTCTTCAACATCTAAATTACGAAAAAAGTAAGAAAAAAGAAGGTAATGGTTCAGAAGCAGTAGCGTGAACAAATTGAAAGATTAAACAATAGAAGAAATAGAGCAAATGATGTGGTGTGTAGACATATGTATAGGAATAGATTGTTAAGTTATGTACAACACTGATGTAGTATAATATCGCGTGATTCGTGATCTTAAAAGAGCTTAATATTACCGATTTTCTAGAGAATATATTGTAGTGAATACACACCGGAACTCGTTGGAGATGATGTTCGTTATAAAATGGTATATACGATACTATCGGTTGAGATTTCGGGGAGATATCAGTGCTAGGATCTTTATTCGATTTGAAACGTTTTATATGAAAGTACCTCGGATTTATTTATTCGTTGAATCTGGCACAACTCGTTTTAGCCCCTCCTCCGATCGTTCATTCGTAATATTCTGCTGGCGGGTAATAAATCATCAATTGTTTTTTCATACTATTTTGGTTATTTCAATATCGACTTGGATAACATATCGCTAGTACTTTACCACCGTTTCCACCACCGGGATAGGATGTATGTCGTGCCAATAGTCCTGCAATTCGTTGGTTCCTTCGTCACGCTTTACTTCGTGGCAGTCAACTCAACAGCAGGCAGTGGCCCTCAGGCTGTGAGTATTATTCTATCGATTTTATCGACGACATTGAACCTACTATATCGCAAGTGTTGTCAGGAATATCAGTAAAGTATCTAAAGTCCAATGGAATCTTCTCGACGTGAGCAACTCTTCACTTCATCAAAATTTACATATTTTTATTATCTAGCTGCAATCATTTGCACGTCTAAAGCAACGAATAAATTGTTGAATTAAATTTTTTTATCAGTTTCCAACTATTTAATAGCAATAAATATTTAAAAAATTTTGATAACTTTTAAGAAACACTTTTAAAAGCTTATTTTTACTTTGTGCAAATTGTAAGACTTCATTAATAATTCTAGGATACGTGTAGATGGAATTGACATTAAAAAGTGTTGGATGAAAAGATTCATTCTTAGCTTCTAGTTATGTCCACTGTTGATATCTCTATTTTTAAATGATAAATGTTAAAATAGTTGGGTCATAAAGAGTAGACAGGATTTGAAAGTCTAGAAATGAAAAATCTTTCTATTAATCTACCTTTCATTTTTATAAGGATAGAAACTTTATTAAAATAAGATGAAATTTTTAATCATTTTTACATTTATTTCTATTATAATTAATCAATAGTCAATCAAGAAAAATAATTCCCTTATTACATTGAGTATTAAAATAATCATAAATGTCCTTGCAAGAGCTAGCTGATGATCATTATTACTTAATTAAGAACATAATGTTGTCATGACTTTATTTTTATCATTGCAAATATCTAGAATATTGATCATAAGACTAAGAAATCTTAAGAATTCACATTTTTAATCAAATTAAATTTCTTAATATCATTAATGAAGATTTAAAAAAGAAATGAATGAATGTCTTATCTTAAACTATTAAATTAATTATTTATTCCTATCACATTATTTATTACAATTGAAAAAATAAAGGTATATTATTGATAATAAAACAACATTGATCCAAGCATGTTACTTTTTGATTGCAATAATTTCAACAGTATCATCATCAATTAATAATGATAAAATAATGAATAAGTTGAGTTAAAGTCGATGAGTAATATAATTAATAAAGTAATTTTTATTAATACATATAGGTTTTGTAGACATGTTAGCAGCTATAACCATCTAAAGATACTTATTCATCATCATATTATAGTAATAACTACCACATTAATTCTCTGACTGAAAATATTAATAATCAAATTCCAACATGAGAATCAACATGGATATTCACTTGTATATGCTCTTGAAATATTTTCAGCGTGGGAGCTAGAATATTATTAAGAGAAAAGTGTAGTTAAGATATATGATTCAAGTCGATTAAAATAAAAAATAAGTGAAATAAAAAATATGTATATAGTCTTCAAAGATATAGTATATAATATGAATGGCAGTGGGTTGTAGCTATTGGTGTATAATAAATTCTGGATATTTTATTTGATAAATATTTTACCAAGGTGTCAAATAAATACATTTATTAACTGTAAATAAATTCTCCTCTTGTTGTTGGTTGTGAGTGATATTCAAGTACAATACTTGAACACATTGGCATTTAACCTGTGGATGACCCACAAGAGAGAAAGCCCTTTTATAATCTTGCTCATCCACCTCTTCCTATCATTCTCTCCAGTACCAGTCTAACGTGACAGCCGAATCGCAGCCTCATCCGGTTTGTTAATCTTCTCGTCGATGTGATAATTATTATAAATGATGGAAATACTCTTTGTTAGCTTCCATCATAGTAATTCAGTATGAAATATAAACAGAGAGGCATGTATTTGTAAGATTATAAGACGTAAGATACAAGCTTTGATTAGCAATGATGGTAAAAATATTTTCAAATAGCTCATGATAGATGGTTTAAGATGTTTTTTTTTTATTTCACATAGTGATCAAGAATGTTCATGTCACGAGTTGTAATTCCAATTAAAATATTACAGACGGTTCATTATCACATTTGAATATTCATGAGTTCCTAACTCGTCGATGGTGATTTTACACCTTGGCGAACACATACAAGTTTGAGAGAACTTGTTATAAATCAAACGTTTGGTTGAACTGGTGTATGTACGATGTTCAATTAACTCATCAGAAGTATTATACATATACTGCCAGCGGCTGGTTACATTTTTCTTCTCACCAATCGTTACCACACCGTTTGTCTTCGACAACATGATAAAGTATCTATGGAAAGAAAATAAATTTAATATTATTACGACAAATGTCTTCAATCAATTTTATTTACTTCATATTTTCATACAAACATTGATATATATTATGAGAAATGTGATTGATTTTTAAAGATACAAATTTTTGTCTAATTTTTGTTTCAAATGTTTTTATACTCTAATAATTTTTTCATCTTTGCAAAATCAATCCTGATCTTTTCTTCTTATTTATTTTTTTTTTATAAATACTTTTAACAAAATTCAATTTAAAGTAAATAATACAAATGCTAGTGTTTTAAAATAAGGCCATTCGTTTAATTAGCACTCAACTTTAAATCTAGTGTTTAACGACGAGTGTTTAAAGAGACTAAACATTTAAAGTGTTTTTAATACTGGATTTGCACTGATTATAGTAGCTCTTAATGCTCTTGGAAGTGTTTAAAAAGTGAATCCAATGTTAATCAATACTTTCAAATTAGAAAAATTAAACCAACTATTTCTGAATATAATTTTTAAAAATTTTAACTCAATATAAAAAATTCTTGCTATTTCTTCTCTTTTTCCTTTTGATTTGTTTTTTACAAAATATTTATTGAAATTTCAAAAATACTTCTTAAAAATAATTCAAATTCTTTAAAAATGTATTCTTTATCAACAATAAGATCTCAAAAATGCAACTAATCTGAAAATTTAAATCTCACTATACCTTTCTACATTCTAAAATAAAAATTAAAAAATTCTGTTGTTAACTTTTTTTTTATTTTTACAAAATTTTTTGCATTCATTTTCTTTTACACTTCATTTCATTTATTCCATCTGTGTTAATTCTTTGCCGGTTAATTAGATTTTGATGGCCAGTGCAAGCATTTGCATCCTTTATTCACATCTCTGTTGCTCTTGCATTCTCGAATTCGAGTTGGTTTCTTTCTTCATCTTATACAAAACATGCAAGAGGAATGAGTCGTGCGATGACCTAAAGACTCTTGGCTCGTTCTCTTTTCGCGTTATTCTCTCGCGCTGCAGGGGATAGACGTTTAGACTACGAACATACCCGTCTCCAATAAGCGATTTAGCGGCTCCAAGGGCCAAGTGTCAACAAGCATGTACTGTCCAGATACATATATAGACCGAACATCATCACACATGCACATGCATATTTAATGAACAGTGCTTTTTAGTTTTTTTAATTAAATCACTTCTGCACCGATTTAACTTATCAATTTATTTGTTTTTTAATCGAACCAATGTACAGTTTATTTTATTCATGACCGAGCATTAAACACATAAAAATTGTTACTTTAATTCAACTACTATTTAATCAAGATGAACAATAAATAACTTTATTGTTAATACATTTATACATGAAGAAGAATGAAGAGTTATAGAGAATTAATATTTATCTCATTTTTATTTCATTAGAGATAATCACTTAATAGAAATAATAGAGTCTAGATAATTTTAAAAATTAATGGTTATAAAATTTTTTTATTAACAATAATCTATTAGAAGTTTTTTTTAATAATAAATGAAACAATAGATTTTAGATTACATTTATTTCATATCAAACGAAAAAATTAGATGGTTCTAGCAATGATAGATAAACAGTTGAAGCTTTATTATTTATTTAATTAATTAATTTTATTTATCAAGAGGAGTTTCAAAATTCTAGACAAGCTGATTGGCTTTGATTATTTTTAATTTTAAGTTTTAATTATTGCTGAATGATAAAGTATTCCTTGTTGCTAGTTATTGTTATTAGTTTTTTTATTGGAAAAATAGACAAGATACCAAGCATTCTTGACCTTCACTTATCAATTTATTCATAGCATCATAAAAATTAGTACATAATACCAAATGAGTATATTGAATCAATGATTGAACATTAAATTGATCAAACTTGTCTTCATCATCTAGAAGCAATGAATGCGAGTTGTTAAAACACATCAGCTTAAAGCTTGTCTTTAGATACTGAAAAACGAGACAACGTAGCCAAGAGCAAGCATACGTCAAAACACACCTCGTGTTGCATGTGAGTCAGGTATACTCGTATATGATCAGTTAGATGTGATGCCTATGGAGCGACCAATGACTGTAGAATGACTTGCATTTCGACGTCCAACCGATTTTATCCTTATTCTATTCCTTTAGCTTCTTATTCGTTCTCATCCACAATCATACACATTGCCAATTCTTATTCTCAGTCTTTCTTTATATATTGTGTCTCCTTTTTCTTCTTTTTAACTAATTCATTTTATTTTATCTTCAAGCATTTCATCTTCGTCTTTCTATGTACTGATCAGGTTTTTGGTGTTATGTTGTTTCTCTGTCGATGAGTAGATTATACCTCACCAAGGGAGGTTCCAGGCTTAATTTAATTAATTCTATGCGCCATCTTGACAACTAGTGTGTGTTCTTTAGTACGTCACACACCAGAAGAATGACTTTCACAATCATTCAACTAAATTTATACTTTTTTTTTGTTTGCTCTTGCTTTTTATTATCATTTCTTTTATTTCTCTTAGCTTGATGTTCGTTATCAATCCACTTTTAGCTGCACAAAAATTCTATAATGGAGCAGAGCTTTTAAGAAAGTAGAACAGATAACAAAAACTTGGCAATTATTTTTAAAACGTTGCATCACAAACAAATGTTTTTTCTGTAAATATTTAAATAATTTATTCTAGCTCTTTTTTCTTCACAAATGAAAATAATAAAAAAAAATCATTAATTTTTCAATCAATATAATAGATGGAATGAATTCGTTAAAAATAAAAAAAAAATTACTTTGTTGCAGCAGATAATCTAGACTCTGCAAATCGAAAGTATTAAATTCACTTGTAGGATCAAAGATCACAGCATTATATTCTTGATCGTTGATGCATTTGGAGGATGCGAATATTAAGTCGTCTGATTCAAAGTGAGAGAAGCTAACCGAGCTGATCGATATCAATAATAGCAATGATAATAATAATAATAAAAATAATAACAATAACAATAATAACAGTAATATCAATGATAATAATAATGGAAAATGATGGAGACCACAAGAGCACGTGATCCAATGACTATGCCCAGGAGGCGATACCTCATTATTTCGATTCCCGAGCAACTAGTCGACGACCTTACCTTCTTGCATGCCATTTGTCTTTAAATGCAGTATTTTTAAACCACCTCCTCCTACTCTTATGGTCGTCTATTTTATCTCATTGTATATTCACAGAAAAATCATTTTGTTTTCTCAAACAAAATTTGTGGCAATGTCTTGTTGAATATAACAAAAATACCAAATAATATTTAAAAAATATAATGATAAAAACATATGACTAATAATAATATTTTTAATTGAAAAAATGTATGATGATAGAGTGTGTTGTCGTTGGAGAATAATTATTTAATTCAGTTAAATTAATTTCTGTCGTCTAGCTAACGACAATCATTAATAAAAAATATTTTCTCACAGAAAATTAATGAATTAAGCTGTTGATATATACAAAGCCTGTCAAATTAAACGATTTCTTCATGACAAAGTTTATTAATTAAATAAAGAAAAAAGTCAACATCATCTGATCACTCAGATGTTTATACTTGAAATACTACTATACTTGGTATAAGGAGTATTAATAATCAAGTATTTCACGAGCATTATAATAAGGGTCCATGACACGGCAAATATAGCACAGAATTCTTAAAGAAACGTTTCTAGGATCAGTATCATGAGGTGTTGGAGAATGGCGAGCCAACCCTCGAAGGTTGAACCCAACACGTCTTTGGATCATTAGTCTTAGCACGGCCACCCGAGGTTTAAAATAGAATCCACGCTGGATGAAGTAATGTGTTTTCTTTGCTCTCACAACTCAAAAGGACAAGAATGTTTGACAGCCATTTTTCAATGATCATTGATTATACAAAAAATTATCAACCAGTAAGATCTCCTTCTCTTTTACACTGTATATGCTTTCCCAGCGTAAGCGAGATACCTTCCATTCTTAATAAGATAATATATAATAATGAACATTTTTTTATCTCAAATATTACATTTTTTTTTCTCATGTTATCTTTTAAATATTTTGCAGGAAAAATTTTTTTTAATCATCACAATAGATTGGAGTATTTATTTGATTATAAATATTTTGGTATTGCTTATTGCTAATGAATTTTATAATTTATATTTACCCTAGTAGAAAATTTTTATTGCAAATTTATTAATTTATAACTATGAGAAGCTCTTATTTTTGGAATAAACTTGATAACAATCATGTCAATATTGAGAATTACATTAAAATTATGATCATCTTAAAATTTTATTCAATTGAAAAACAAAAATATAATTATCGCCTGTAATTTGATATGTAATCTGAAAAGGCCACTCACAGCTCGTTGAATGACTTTACAGCCAATTTATATTTTATTTCTTATTTTAACTGCAGTGTTGGATACTATTTCATACATATTTTTTATGGACACTCTAATTACACATGTACTTTTGTATTTTTGAAGGTCGATATACATCTTCTGTAATTATTAATTCCCTTTTTTTTGTTTTAATTCTAATAATACAACAAAAAATTGTTTTGCCATTAAAAACTATTAAAAAATTATTTCTTTATGGGGTTGCGAATTCAGGAGAGTAATTCAAAAATTGATTTAAAAGTATTCCTATAAATAATTTTAATATAAAAAGTGGGTATCTGATTTATAAAAAAAAAAAACTTAAATTGATACTTAAAATAAAATATCCAATTATTTTGCTGTACAGCAGTTCATTTTATCTCAAGTTATCTTTTTTGATCTCTTCTAAATGTTCATAAAATTGAACTTTCATTTATGAACTTTTATTAAAATTCTTTAGCTAAATAGTTAGATTTAATTAGAAATAATAAAATTAGTAGAGACAAAAAAAAAAATTAAAAAGTTTTGCGAATACAAGTAGAAAAGTTACAAATTAAACTTTGGAAATAAAGTAAGAGGAGAATACAGCGTCCTGATGTATCAGATGTGTAAGGTGTTTGCTGTTCTACAAGGGTTATTAACAAAGTTTCACTGACCGCGGCATTTACTTAATTACATCGTACAGTTGTCTTACCCAGAATTTACTTTAATAAGACAACGTTAGCTATATATCGACGTGATGGTTACCAAGGCTGTGGTTTTATGAGAGTTTAGAGAATTACCACGGAATTTAACGATCAAAATATCCGAATTAAATTCAGTATCGTGTTTTATTGCAACAACAAAAAATAATAATGAATCATTAGACGTAATTTTTCAAATTATTTTCAATATTACTTTGTTTTGTTTTTAATTCATTAAAAAAAAAATGAAATGAAATAAACAAGTAATTTATTTTTATATAATCATTAAAAAAAATTAACATAATTACAATAAAGATTTTTTTTTATTTGACGTAGATAATAAAGACAAAAGATGCAAAAAATTACATAATAAGGTATAATGATATGTACAGTGGCATCGCATGTCACCGAAGTAACTATGCATATACTAGAATTATTGATATCAAGTAATTTATATTAGGAAGACAATCGTCATAATGTAGCGTTGTAATGTCATCAAGAGCATGCACGAGTAATAATGTGTTATAATTTAGTATACCTCAATGTAGCTTAAAAAGTACCGTATTAAACTTTAATATACTTAATATATTTGCTACCCTCATTATAACATTGCGCATTTCAACATTTCATGTTTCAATAAAATTTACTAAACTCAAATCTAATTTAAATAAACAAATAACTTCTCCTTATGATAACCAATTTAACCACTTAACATTTATTATGGATTTTTTTTCATTCAATATATCATCTAAATGTCCTATTTTTTTAGTTTATTTATTGGCATAAATCTTTTTATTTGATGTAAATGAACCTATAAATATTTAAAAGTACTATTGATTAATTTTTTTATTCTTTAAATACCTATTAGATACAGAAGCAATCAAGTTGGTTAAAATAATTATTAAATGTACTTTTGTAGCCTGTTTTTTTAACAATGCTGACTTTTCAAATAAATAATCAATTTTAAAAATAAAATTAGTACATACAAATATTTATAAAAGATAAAAATTATATTGAAGATATTGTTTTATTATTCAAAAAAGAATGAATAAATAAATAGAAAAAAGCGAATTATTTATATATAAATTAGCTCAATTAATTTGTTTTGAGACAGCAAGCATAAATATCGTTAAATAGAAAAGTACTTCTGGTTTTTTTTTTCTGTTTAGTGATCCTCCCCCTTCAATCACTCTTTATTGTCGGTTCACTTTGGAAGGAAAGAGGAAACAAAACAATATAGAGTGGAAAAGGTAAAAAAAATGAGTTGGGAAAAAATATTAAAGCAAAAGAGTGGCTTGGCCTCTCTCCTTCTCTCTTCATTGAAACCAAGAGTCCCCCTTGAATGAAAGAGAGTGAATGGAAACGAGGAAGGATGTTCAAGGCATACGAGGCATTATTTTGGCCGCATGTTGGCAGACCTCATTGTCCCGTCTACTGAGCGAAATTAGCTGCCTTCATCCGCAGCTTTGTTTTCGCCTGCTCAGTGCCCTTCGGAACCGCCTTAAAAAACTACTTATTACGCTAATTATACGCGAGCACCACGTACAACAGAGAAAAGGGGTTTAAATGCATGTTAGCACCCCCTCTGGCAGCTTTGCGATTATCACCAACTGTCATTTATTCGAGATTTCTATTTAGTTGCTAAATACTCTTCTTTAATTATCATTTATGCATATGTTTAATTGTCTATTGTATTTCCAGCTGCAATTATTTTGCCCCAACCATTAATTACAGATGAGATTTTCAACTGATTTGATGCTTTCATTTAAAACTGATGCTTTGATGAAGAGATTCATTTAGATAAAGTTCTTATTCAACTTTATTTCATCAAAAGTCACTATATTTTTCTATTGTTCAAAAATTAACTTCATAGTATTTAAATAATCATCCACAAGTAACAATACCAGTTGATTAATAAGCTAGCCTAACATCAAGTTCATATTGTCATGTATCAAGTCTACATGAACTGTAAGAATGCTAGAATCAATTATTTATGGATGATACTAACAAATGTTATAAGTAATGACTTTAGGAAGCTTGAGAGTGATTTTTAGAAAAATAATTCTATTGATTCAGACTCTTAGTTTTGTGCCTATCAGCACCAGAATAGCTCTAGTCATTGATAAGCATCATAATCATGTAGGATCAAACCAGAGTTGACTGCAAGTCAAACTATTATGACATGCTTGAAAATAAAGTCATTGTCAAGAAATATTGATCCAACTTGTGTACCAAGTAAGACGTTGATAAAAAGTTGTATATTTTGAATAAAGCTTTTGATTGGTGGCTCAGCTATCAACTAACTTATCTTCACAATCAATTTTTGATGGAAGAAAAATTAGAGAGTTGTTGATTGAAACCAAAATCACTCCTGTACGACAGTTAAAAAGATTAGTTGTTGATGTAATACACTAACGAGTGAATACATACACCAGTATCAATAGAAAGGATCAAAAGCGTGCGATTTATCGCGACCAACAGGTGTGCTCTACGTCTACATAAGTATTTTCCGACAAGCTGATGCAAAATGTAAAAATAAAAAAATGTACTCCATCAAAACACTATTATACTTATTTTAAATATATCTTCATCAGAATTGTAATTGAATATAATATCAATAGAATAATGTTGAGGTTAATTGTTTATTAAATTTTTAAATTGTCGATCAAGAAAATAGTATTAGTTGATCAGTGATGCTGAAAATTAATTTATTTTTATCGACATAGGATATGATGATAGAATAATAATGATGATGATAAAATAATAAGATGAGTTTTGGTCTTGCGGTATTGAAAAATTGATGAACTCTTTGGCATAGGTAATTGCGTATCCCACGCCCAAGACGAATCTTGCTTCTTTCTCTTGTTACGATACGGATCAATGGATTCTCATTGGTCTGATCGGTTGATCAGTGTCATCGATGCTTGGTGGCCACCTCCAACTTGTTCCTCTGGATTTCTCATTGGCCCTCATTCTCTCTCAGCACGTTATGCGGTGGTGAAGGACTTGGTTACAAGAATATCTCAGCTTGGATTGAAAATCCACTTTACTGTTTCGATTCTCAACATTTAACTTCAACGGTGAATAATTGCATCAACTTTTCCTTAACAGTTGCAATCGCCTGTTAAACTATAAATATTATTAAACGATGGGCTGTCAGCTTTTTCTTGCTTAGCAGTTAATTTATAACTTTCTCTTCAAAGTAATGACATTTCTTTTAATTCAATTAATTTTCACATTGACATCATTGATTTCTTCTTAAAAATTAGCAACTGAACTGATCCACATTAAGTTCAATCTCACTGATCTGAATCAGCTCCAAGTTGTTCAAGGATTGTTGAATTCATTGTTTGTTGATGGAAATATGTAGGTAATAATTGACAACATGGTATAGAAATTTTTGATGTTCTTTTTTATTATTTGGTAGTGGTGATAATTGATTTCCTTTGAATAATATAACTGCCTTTGCTTAGTGCAGTGCAATCATCATCATATTGATATTTAAATGTAAAGCTAGATGATATTATTATCTGTTCATTTGAATAATTCTATAGTTGAGGATATACACATTGAAATCATTTCTACTTCTGCTTTTATACTGTAAGTTATAGTAGAAAAATTCAGATTTCAATCTTGAAATTTACTTCAATTTTATCAAATACTTCACCAACATCTTCCAAAATACTTCTTGATACATTCAAATTTTTACATTTACATACATCCAGATATTTCAGAGAACCACCAAAAATCATTTTAACTATATTAAAATGTTAAGAGTGCTATAAAAATAGAATTTCTACTATTCACACCCTAGAAAAAAATAGGTAGCTTCATTGAGATTCAATCTGATTTGGATTTTAGGACCAATTTGTTCAGATCATTGGAGATTTGTGTAGATTTATCTAGATACATACTTCTAAATCTCTTTCCATGTAAGAATGAGAATATAAAACTACTAAGGAAATTTTTTTTAATTAATCCTAAAGGATTAATAGTTTTATCTCATTTCCAACATCAAACGTTTTCAAGAAAATTAATTGAAAATATTTCTGTGAATCATTCAAGTTCCGGTTGGATAAAAATCTATTGTTAAAACAGTATAAAGAGATCTGAAAATACTAAAACAGATTTACAAAATGATCTTAAAGCATCAAGTTGAATCTTCCCTAAAATCAAGATCTGATGAGATCTAAACAAATCGACTCATTTTTCTAAGAACCCTTTAGTAATAATCCTCCTTTTTCATTCTCTTCAAAGCCAGCAAGAAGTTGAAGACACACTGGTACATCTGATGAATAAAAAAGCCTAAAGGCTAGTACAAATTACTTGTTAAACATGATCATCAATTAAAAATAATTTTTATGGATTAAAGAAAATAGGCTGAAGAAAAATGTAAAGATTTATAAGAGTCAGTGGATTGTAGGTTGTTTTTGTAGGCTGAGGATTATTTCTTAGCTTGTTAATGATTATCCTGGTTGAAATGAAAGAAATAAAATAAAAGAGCCAGTCAACGGATGAGAAGAGGTATTATATATACGGATGGGTGAATCTCAAGTTGAAATATCAATCGTAGGTAGGAATGAAAGGAAGAGGTGCCGAAAGAGGGGAAGTGTCTCCTGGAAAAGAAAAGGAGTTCTTGGATATTCAGGCACGTTGTCTTCGTGGCGGATGTTTAATTAGCAGCTTGAACGAACCAGACGCCACATACCCAGAACTCAATCAGATCCAGCTCTTTCATAAGCGCACCTCTACAGCTCCTTATGCATAATGCAATCTGTACCAAGTGTGCAGAGAAGACGTAGACCTTCAAGGAAAAAAATGCATTTACTAGAATCCTATGTGAAATATTACTGTTACAACACCTCCAGATGAGATAATAACTTGTTTTGTTTATTTTCCTCTTCTTGAATTAAATCGTTTCAACTTAATTACTGTCATTAACATCAGAGTCAATTATTCTGGTAATTAAGTAATTTAATTAGGTATTTTAATTCAGTTCTGATGAATAAAAGTTTATTAAATGACTGCTTACGATGAAGAGACGGAATTTAAAAGGCTCATTTGAGGTGTGATTTTGGTCAGGACTGGTTGTTAAGTTGAAGAGCAATTATCCAACACAGATGGTACACCAGTTGAGGGTGGAGGGAATATATGTATATCAAAGTCGAACACGTTGACCACTAAGAATTGCTTTATCAGTCATCGAGTGAGTATAGGCTGTAGTAGTATTACCATTTCAAATGTTTAACCCTGTCTCTTTTTTTTTATTCTCTGGTCTTTTTCACTTAGATTACGTTCACTGCAGTGTTACTCTGTATCTTTGCTTTCTGTGAGTTCCACCGGGTGGTCCCTAACGAGTCTGAAGGTAGTGGTATGCAAGGTGGGGGGTTATTATTTAGTTTAGTCAGGCTCTATCTTTCATCTCCTCGCTTCCTCTTGACGTTTCTCATTGTATCTACACCCACGTCTATTCTTATTCTAATCAGCAGTCCTCGAATTTCACTTGTCTGTACATCAACTCTGAGAAGTTTGCTGAGAGTTTGAGTTTCATTAAAACTCGTGTTGCTAATAAAAATTATAAAAATTCTATATTGATGCTAAGAATATTTTTAGAAATTATTTGTTATGGAATATCTTAACAATTATCACTAATGATCATACAAAAGTTAAAACAATGAATAAAATTAATTTGTTTAAGGCACAAAAACACCTTATTAATCATTTAAAAGCATTAATAGTCATGATAAAAATTAAAAACAATTAAAAAACAAAAAATTAACAACAACAAAAGTTGTTGAAAATGTTTAAAAAATTATTTGCAATTAATTCTAAACATATTTATGGTGAATGAAGCAGTTATTTCTTTATAGGTCTGAACAAGAACCAGAATAAAACATCAAAATAACTATAAACGACATAATCATTAATTTATTCAACTAAAAACATCCAAGCCATTGAAAAATATCAAGTGGAATGATTAATTATTTATTCATACAACGATTCATTAACTTGTATCATGCACTATTACACGAGCATCCGACATAAATCCTAGTCAATAAAATGAAGTATTCTGAAAAAGAAGAATTTTACAAACGTATCTATAACTGCATGTGAGCTTGGCTGTTCAGTTAATTACTCATGTAGTAAATTATCTGGTAATGAGGTGCCAAGTCCATGCCCGCGGCTTTGCTTGTCACTAGAATACTCTTACTAGAAGGACTGCTTTCTACGCACCCCTGAAGAGAAGAGCACCAATAAATCCACCAGCGCCTCAGAAAGGGATATTGTTAGTTGTGAGGTAAATCATCTGTGCAGCTCGAGAGCAATGTTAAGCTCATCTCCGTCCACTTTCTAATATGTATGTATTCTTCTTATTCTTACTCTTCATCTTTGCTTCGTTTTTATTCTTCTCTATCATCATCTGTATCCTCTTCTTTTCTTCCTTTTATTCTTATTTTTTTCAACGCCCTAAAATTTATCCTTTTTATTCTTTTTCATATTATCTCAGTATAATTTTAAACCGGTCTAGTTAACGTTGGTAAATAGACACGTGTTTTCGTCATTATGTACATTCATCAGGAGCTCCAAATCTGCAAGATAAAAAACCTTTTTTAAATGATCAAGAACTTCTCAAATGTCTTGGAAATGATATTATTTATTTTCTCTTCCTTTTTAGCTTGTGCTTTGTGATAAATTGATCTTTGACATTTACCTGTCGAAAGTTTTTATTTAAACAAATGGTTCTGAAAACGTTGACCAATCAATTTCATTGTGGGATGTCGAACAGGGACACCTAGTTCATGGGATACTTTCATTATAATGATTGACGTGGTTCGTCTACTTCTTGAGACATCAGTGGACGTGCTCTTCATAGTATACTTGAGAATTTATCTCTCTAATTATTGGACATGGCTCTTAGCTTTATCAATCTTACAGCTGATATTTGATATCAACCAATCTTGATTTCAAAACACTTTGAATAATTATTTGTCTAAGCAATTAATATTACAGATAAAATTTTTTAATGCTAATTTTTTCTTAATATTTTTTGATTCATTAATCAATATAAGGTTTTTTAAAATAAATATTTATTTAATAAAAAAGAATATTTGTTGTTAATTGAAGAAAAAATAGTTGATCAAAAATGCATAAAGTAAAAAAGCCATTACTGTAAGAAAAGTGCAAGTTTTTGCAAGACATAATGGAGCAGTGAAGTATATAAATATCTAATAAAATGGTTTATACTCAGTGAATGATTGCAAAAAATTCTGATTGCAGAATGAGTAACTGAAGAAGAAAAATAATAAATATAGGAAGAAAAATGGATCAAAGTAAAGGAGAGTACTGGAACTGGAGGACGATGGATAATGGTACAGAGGTGGTAAAACTAGTAGCCAGTGAGGAGCAATTGTCTTGATGGGTGCGTGGAAGATGGGTGAGTTGAAAAAAGTTCAAGTATTATCCACTTACAGGGAATTATCCTTTTACTATGTCTCGCTATATAAAAGCCTCCAACTCTTACTGCTCGTACACTTTTATCATAAATCTCAAGAAAAATCGATAGTCAGAGTTATCTTTGGCATTCGAGTATTCTTTGATGTCTACCAACTTGAACCTGGGGTATTTTACAACAAATACACGAGAGAAAAAAAATATAAAATAAAGAAAAAAAAAATATTGAAAGACAAAGGGAAGAGAATGAATAAAGTACAATGGTCAGTTCATTTAAACGTTAATCGTTGGGTCTCTAGAGCAATTTACTCTGTGGAAAGGTATACTGAGAACTTGGTAACTCTTCGGTAGTTCACTTTCAGATACTCACTACACTCATTTTTTTGTTTGCTATCCAATTACACCATCATCCATGTAGATATTTTCCTGTACTTTCCAGACTGTTTGCTACGTCGTCAGTAAAGCGTAACACTTTACTATGTAATCCAGAGAGCGAGTTATATATCTGATTCTCACACTCTTCGCATAATTCTATGGGTTTCAAACTCAAACACAGTAAATTGCCCCCGCATTCATCTTTTCAGAAATTACTAATAATTCTTTATTTTACGAAGTATGAAACTATTTTTTGGAATTTGCATTTTTTTATTTGATTTCTTCGAATTATCTCATCATTTTAATTCTTCAAAACTACTTCAACACCAATTTGTTTAATTTATCCATTTTGACCCACAGATTATTTATAATTACCAAGAAATATTTATTCTTTACAATTTTAAAGTTTTAAATTATGATCTAAATTTTTTTCTAATATTTTATTTAAAATATCATTAATTGGTTGACATTAATGATCACTTTTAAAAAAAATTTTTCAATTTTTTTATTAAGCTTAGAGTCTTTGAAAATTTATTTAAAAAATTATTTAACTGAAATTGTTTTTAAAATTTCCATTTAAATAATAATCTTATTATTTTTCGACAGATCTCAATAAATAAAAAATTCAAGAAATTTCTTATTTCTATTTTCTTTCATACATTCCATTCTTTCTTTGCTTATCATCCAAGAATATATCAGAAAACTTTGAAACTTCATGTATTAAACATTCAGTTCCATGTATGTCATCTCAAAGTTTTTAATCATTTTTGAGAATATCAACTTCTAATAAATATTCAAGTATCTCATTCAAATATAAATATACTAAATTCCAAGTATTCTTAATTATTACCAAAAACTAATGTCTAACCATTTTTAATATCTCCAAAAGAATGAACAGAGTCTATATTAAGTTATGTAGATTGGTGTCCTAGTGTAACTTTTATTTATTACTTACTTATCACTAGAAATAATCTCCCAAAAAAAAAGTGTACAGGTGGTTGAACTACTATTAATTTTTTCTAAATGATTTATTATCAAAGTATAATTATTTATCATAAATTAAGATAAAAATTTACCATTCATTTTCGATAGCATTTTTCATATTAAAAATACCAAATCTTAACTGACATCATTTGAATAAATTTTTTATTCATAATTGCTATGTCATAATTAAGTAATTTTTTAATTTACTGTCAAGATGATAAATATTTAGATAGTTCAGTAACAAGTTTGGTTATAAGATAAAATATTGAAAGTCATTCATGTTTCAACAAACTCTCATTCTTTCAAAATAACGTTAAAAAATTCTTCAGGTGCTGGAATTCAGTACATTTATGCTAAGTATTATTTGTTTGTTTGATTCTACCATACAGTAGCAGAATTTTTCATTACCTGAATTTCTTAACAAGTCATTTGCATTTTTGTCAACTAACAGAAGTAAAAAAAAAAGTTTCTATCTATTAACCAAAATATTTTTCAAGCTTTAAAACAAAAAATTTCATTAAATAAAATATTGAAATAGTATTGGAGAAATGTTTTTGAGGACTCGTTGACTGAATAAATCATCAAAACAACTGTTTATTCAGCTAATTATCCTCTTCCTGTTTCACCAGTCACATTTTCTCTGAGGATATTTAGTCAAAATGGTTAATGAGTTTTCAATGACGTGATCACGACGGGTAAATCCTTGACGCTTAGAGGTAATATAAGAAATATAACCGAGGGCTACCTTGGTATGCCATCATGTGGCGTGGGAGTTAAACTTGACGCTGGAATAAATTACGCACGTACTTTAGTTTGGGCGTGAGTGAATATGTATATACATAACTATGTATATATGTCCAAAGGGGGAAGTGGGAAAGTGAACAATATGCCAAAATTAGACAGAAAAAAAAATAATAAAGAGAAGAATAAAACAAATACCTGAAAGACAAGGTAAGATATCCCAGCAAGAGTAGCGATAAGTTAAACAGTTCACGTAGTCACTAGTAATTATGGATGCGTTTAAGCAGCGGTAGTTTGGGAAACTAAATAAAATAATCTACGTGAGTGGAGCATTTTATTACTAAATTAAAGTCGCGCCATAAACTCTTTTCTACATGTAGTTGGATGGATCATGTGCCTATATTATCTATCTGTTAATATAATCTTCAGTATAAAATTACAAAAAGAAATTATTTTCTTTGAAATTACCTTGTTTTATTACCTTGTTTATAGGATTCAATATTATATTATACCACTCGTCCACGGAGAGAATTTTTTCACTAAATCTAAGTGCAAAAATGACAAGTGCACGTTTCGAAATTTATAAGTAAAAATATTTCCATTCGATAGTAAATTTTGAGTTCTTGTAAGTTCATTTTGTACTTAAGAGGTGTCTTAATAAAATAATTACTTAATATAACTCAAAAATTACTTACAACAATCCAAAATTCACTGTTGAACAGAAATATTTTTACTTTTAAATTTCGAAACGTGGACGTGTTATTTTTGCATTTAGATTTAGTGAAAAAATTCTCTCCGTGTGGAATATTTGCAGATTAATTCAAATTTAAATGTTTCATTTTTCAATATTCACTGTTATTAGAAATAGTTTACCGTGACTAATGCCAGAAAAAATTTACAATTTATCTGCGAAAACTACATTTGAATTCTCATTCGATACAATAATCGACCAAAATATTTTTTTAATTATTTAATTAACTAAAAATAACGGAATTAAATGAAGATGTATTTGATTTGATTTGAATAAATTATTCTAATTGTGTTAATAAGGAAGAAAATAAATGAATGCATGTACAGAAATAAAACTGATAAACAAAGTTATTAAAGATCATTAAAATCATTTAAAAAAAAAAAACACAGACATTTTATTTGATTAATTAAAGATGGTTTACTTTTATCAAGTAAATGATTGAAAGCTTTAAAAAAATATTTAATGAATCTGGAATAAAAACATCAGGATCAAGAATACTTTATTGAATATTTTGACCAAATGAATAAAGGTTTAAAATGATGAAGAACAAGAGAATTTGAAAAATAAAAATAAAAAGCCGAAAGGGTAGAATGGAGTTGAAATAAAACAAATTAAGTCGATCGTACTGCGTGGAACCACATCCTTCATACCCAAGATCAATCAAGCATTATCGCATTTCTTATGTCATCTTTTAACACTTGATGTTTTTTTCTTCATAATTTAAATATATTTTTTTCAATCTTTCATTTTTTTTAACCAGCGTATTTTGTACCAGCTGCCCAGTGACTATCTTCTCATCTTTGCTTTGTTTCTTTCTTATCTTTCTTATTCCTCTTTGGTTTTTTACATTGCTGTATATATATTGACCTCAGTGCAGCGTTGTACACCTCTTCTTTATTATCAACATCAGCAATCGTCTTTTGTTTTATAATAACACTACCGCTGTTGTCGTTCAGCATCCAACTCTCCTGTATCTTCTTATTCATTTATTTGCAATACCAATGCCACTAGGACGAACTTAGAAGACTCCATGGACACCCTGCAGGGTCGAAGAAAAGTAGCTGAATACTCTTCTTTTTTTATTACATTTTTTTTAATCCGTTTCTTTCTTGTTATTATTTTTTTCATTTATATTTTTGTATTTTATTCTTTTTCTTGACGTTTTTTCTTGCATTCGCCTCTTCGCCACCGACATTGTAAAAGTATGAATAAATTACTGACCACAGAAACGCGGTCATATATACTCTTTCCTTCATTTAAGTTACAATACAATGGATTTAACGGTCTCACAGATTCGCATGGCAGAAGATAAAATAAAGAAAAGAAATATGGAAACAAAAAATTTAAAAAAAGTAACCCTTTTCATTATGTTACAATTCATATTGTAAAGCTCTTATCAAATTATGATGAAAAAAAACATGAAAATATTTGAAAGTATTGAGTATGCATTGGTATAATGGAGGTATTGATCGAAAATTGAATGTCGATATTAACAACAAAACAATGAATTTAACTTTATTGATGTATAGCCCTTAGTACTTTTGACTTGCACCCCTTTATGCTCCATTGTTTCACGAATATAACGACACTTGACAAAATGTTGAATCGAGTGCTTTACTCGTTATAGAATATATAGGCCTGTTAAGTGAACAAAAAACTTGGTGCAACACGTGTTAAATCGTATGGCAATTGACAGTCAAAATATTTTTGGTTTCGTTTTTTTTTATGTTGTGGCTTTTAATTGTGCTAATTTTTTAAAATAGTTTTATCCAAACCATATCAGATGAATAACTTTAAATAAATACTTTCAACTAATTAATATAATGAATGATGAAAGTTGAATTGACTTGAATTATTAAAATAATTTATGTTGTTTTATTCATACAAATTTAATTGTGGAATGAATTTTACTAAATTGGATCCTTTGAAATGAATAGTCTCTGATTTACATCTAAAAAAAATGCTGATAAAAATAGATGGAATTAATTTGAAGTATTTTATCATTTAATTTATCATTATTATTAATATTAAATGTTTCATTGACTACATATAATTGCTGTTATAGATAAATTATTCATGAATTATTTCATCTCAGATGAGCAATAGTTTCAAGAAGAAAAAAAAATTATTCATCATCTTTGTTCAATATCAAATGACTTAATTTATTGATAACTTTGATAAATAAAATTAATTAAAATAAATAGATAAATTTTTCTTCACGAGAAAAAAATTTCTCATACTCCAAAAAAGATAATCTGCTCGCTATAAATGTAAAATCGAATTAAATTAAAATAGCAAACAATTCCGTAATTATCCTAATTAAAAGAAATAGTCTAAATAAAGAAATCGACGTGTCTTGAATAAAAATTTTGCACGTGCATAATAGTAACTCCTCAGCTATTTTGATCTAATTAATTTGGGCCATATATGCTTGCTATTATATGCTTCATTTATGTATCTCAATAGCCTCTTTTTCTGATTCCGCTCTTATTAGCTCTCATCCTCCTCGTTACATACAGTAGTTGCGACTCTCGTCATCACTGATTGTATAATTGGGTGGCAGCAACGAGCTACGTGCGTCACTCCGATATGATTTAATTCGTGTCCCCGTCGTTATCCGCTAGTCACTGAGTCTTCGGTCAATCACGTCGTAATTACTTTTAATGCTGAATGACTCGACTGACACAATATCTAACCCGTCAACGACTAGCTGACTTCTCTTCTCGTCTCAAACGTCCCCTTGCTCTGTATCTAATCATCTAGATATATATCTCTGCGTACGCCTCTCTGCATACTTAAGGCACGATTAAATTAATTGGTAATAGAGCAGTCAGACTAAGGCAAATATTACGATTAATAATTTTAATAAGACTCCTTTTTTAACTCATTCATATTATGATTGTATTCCAGATTTATTATACAGTGTAAATTAACTAAACCGTGATTAAAAATTCCTTGAAAGTAATTATTCATCAATTGGGGACAATTATTACAGATTGACGTTGAAGTCTTGGAATGATAATTTTGCTGTTATTAATTTTTGCTAGACTGCTTAATGATTTAATAAGGATTATTTCTGACAATGATAGCATTCGACTTATTTTTCTAATTATTTACAAAGTTAAAACAACTGGAAGGAATTCATTTTTTTAACCAGAGCCAGATGTTTGTAAGAAGCTAGAAAATTAGTTCAAATTCAACAGCTTATTTTAATGTTTTTTCTTCATTAAATCGAGGAAGATTAAATTCATTAATCAGTCAGCTTACTCAAATGAACCCTTGAGAATTATTTTTCAATCAAGAATGAATGTGTTATATAGGACATCCTGAAAATTTAAATAAAATTATCCAATTGTTCTTATAACTCTGAGATTTACTTGATTTACGTTGACAGGGTGACATGATACTTTTTTATTGGATAATAGTCTAATAATTATCTTATTCAAAATTAACACCTTTTACTATGCAGTTTTATGCTTCGTTCCCATCATAAACTTGCTTGGAATAGCAAATGTTTCTTGATCATATAAAAAAGACAGCTACAGTGTCAATAAAAGTTTTTAAAAATAATTTACAAGTGTTTGAAATTCTTAATATTTATACCAATTAATTTAAAAGAAATTAAAAATAATTTCTTTAGGATTGAAGTCATTGTCAGCACCGAAGAAATTAAAATTGATTGGATCTTTGAGCAGCATCTGAGTAAATTGTGTATGCTTAGACATTAGAGAGTTCTAAATATGGTTACAATAATTTAAAAGAAAAAAGTTTTATGTATAACGTTCATCGAGATCGCAAAGCGTGCACGCGGAGGAAGAAGGAAGGCCGGAAGGAGAGATTTGTTTGAATTATTCAAATTAGATGTGAAATTGAATGCGTGCACTGTTCGTGTGCAGGTAATGACGGCACTTGCATATAAATGGTAATTATTGTCATTATTCTGGCCGAGTAATTGTGCACGCGGAAATACATGTTATAATGCATATGTGGGTTTCGTTTGTATATTATATTTTAGAAGATGATGACGATGATGATGATGAGGACTTGAACGAAGACCCTTACAAGTAAAAGGAATCATGACGAAAAGACAACGATGTCGATTGACGACGACGACGATGATTATTATAACGATTATAATGAGAAAAAAAAATACAAGAGTATTATATGTATATATTTATGTAAAATGACTACAAACATGGCTAGAAAATTAAGAATGACCTTAAATCGAGACTTATACCAGCATACACCGTCACTACGTTTGTTCCCATACACTAGTTGAGATAATTATCAAAATTGTTTTATTGTTGATATAATTACGGGGGACATGCATACCATGGACTCCCTTCCGCCAGCCACACTTCAGCGGCTCATTTAAAAATGCTATTTTGTTACTATAACGTCTACATAATACTCTTTTATTTATGGGTATCTTTTACTCTTACCCCACCTATTTTTGTCATCATCATCATTGTCATCAGCCTTGCCCTGTTTTTTATATTTCACTATTTTACATCTGCACAAATTAGCTATGCTTCAATATTCCCTTTAATCTATTCTATTGGTCTAGTTGATGAAGTAGCTTTTTATTCTTATCCAATGTTTTATTTATTTTCGACTCGTTAATTTGCTTTGGAGATCAAAATTTTGCTAGACAAAAACTAGATTTCCGGTGTAATTAAGAAATAATTATTTTTTTAATGAATATTTACCTTTTAATTGGGTAAAAATAAAATTAGGGGAGTTACGCATAGACAACCTTGACCTTGACCTTGGCATCTGTTGCCGGAAATAGGCATGCTCGTGGATGTGGAATTTCTAGGTGTTGCTTTTATGGTCTATTTTTATAGGTTTCGTAGCACAGAAGGAAAGTACGATAGAGTTTCAAAATTAGTCTTATAGGAAAAATTGACATTTTGAATTTACAGACTACTACTTGAGTGTTCAATGGGTGGATAGATATTTAATAAATAGAGAAAATATTATTTCGTAGAATTATTAGGTTAGCACATAAATGCTTTCGTCCCTTCTAACCCTATCAGTGGAAAACGAGTTGTTGTGGAGTAATAGGGAGAGAAGGGATGTTTTGCACAGTGTTTTGCGTGGAAATTAATTGCATTTGATGACTGAAAGACAATGTAATGTGGAAGAAATGAATATTTGTCACGATAAAGTGAGTTTGTTATTTATTTGAAGGGATGGAGTTTGAATATTGGAACAAGAAAGTGTGAAATAGTTTTGATTTAATTTAAATTTAAAAAAATAATAATTCGTTTCTAATAAAACGTTCTTAATCATATTTACAATTTTTACTTGGTACTTTCCTTTGTGCCTTGGTTTCTTTTATCCCTTCTGAATAGTTATTAATTGCAAAAAAAATATTAATATGTTTACGTATAGTTAAGTTAGTTTGTAACATTCTTACTTCTTCAATTGCCCCTCCAATTGGCTCGACTTTTAATAACCTCAACGCTTGTATTTTCTTTCTTTTCAACGCCTATAAAGAAGGTGGTGAAAACACTCCTCATCATCCCCTAAAGAATCAGACTATTACCGAACTAAGTGCATCAGATAGAACCGCAGAGCAGGAAGAAAGAGAAAGATGAAGAAAAGAGAGTCGATACTTGGTCGACCCTCGAAATTAATAACGAAACGCCAGGACGAGTCGAGGCATTGAGCTCGAAGGACTCTCAATAGCGGATTTAATAAGAGAGCAAGTGCGAGAAGAGAAGTCTGATCGAGAGCATAAGAAAAAAGATAAAGAGAAAAGATTGTCAATTTGACAGAGAAAAAAATATTATCAACCATATAATACAAAGAATTTTATCTGTATAGATTTTTATACCAAAATCAACCAAGACTCCTCTTCCACTTCTTCTTCTTCTTCTTTTCCTTCACTCTTTTATTATTTATAGTCTGAAAGGTCGAAATCATCATGAAACCAATAATTAATCCCTACGACTTTTTATTCAACTTTTTTATTTGAAGAACTTGTTTATTTAAGTAAAAATTAATTTTCTGAAACAATTTAAACAATGACATTTGTTTGTTTACAAAAATAAGGAGACAAAAAAAAAGTGTTACAGTAGCTTAAATGTTATTATATAGGTATAATGAGGTGGCAAAAGGGATTTGAACAAAAGGTGATCGCGCGTATGAACGGCAATTAGCTCGTCTAATAGGGATTGAAATAAAACAAAAGCGAGGCTCATCGGCACAATAAGAGTCGTCCTGTGAAAGGAATTTATATGATGGTAAAGGTGAGAAGAGGAGAAAAAAGTACAAAAACAAAAGAGAAAAAAGAAATAAAGGAGAATGATGAAACCAAAGGAACAATGGCCGAGGGCCACCTTACCAGCCAAACACGTCAAGGCTTTCTTTCGCGACACTCACCACTCTCTTATGAGTGAGGTGTGAGAGACTCGTGTGGAATGGCTAATAATGAGTCAAAAGGGAATCAAAGAATACTCTGAAATTGCCTCGGATTATATACCCTGATCACATTCGGAATAAAATAATTATTACTAAATTCTTTTTTTGGGCTTTTAATAAAAGAGACGTTTTCTCTGATTGGTTTTATTGTTTAATTTGTTTAACAAAATTCCTTTTCCCCTACTTTTTAATTCAAAAAAGTCTAGATTTTTTGAAAGATTTTGCATTTTTAATTATGTCAAATAATATTTTTTATTAATTAGCACATATTTTTTGTTAATTTTGTTGACTAGGCATTAAAAAAAGTGTAATGATATCGAATAATATGTATTGATGTACATGATCAACATGAAAAAAATTATTCAATTATTGAGAAAAAAAAATGACTAAGGAGTTTACTTTTGATAGTTAAACTTCGATCGATTTATAAAGTTTGCCAATCCAACAGCTACAATGTAAAGCATGTGTGAAGTTGTTTATAGACAAAAAAAAAAGAATATCATAGAGTGAGGGAATATATCAACCCATATGTGAGTATAGGATCTTAAGAATAAACGAAACTAGTGGCAGTGGATGTAAGAAACAGCTGACGCTTTTATTTTATTCTATAGTTATTTAATTAAAACCGACTGTCCACTCTTGTTTTACACGTTGGTATGTACATATACATTGTAACAAGATTTATTTCATGATACTAAAGTTCAGTTATTCTGTTGAGATTTGAACAAGATTGCTCTTATCACTCTACAAACTTCTTCTTTGCTTTCAACACCAATATTTCTTTTATTTTTCCATCTTCTATTTTGTCTTTCAACAATAATTACTAACTTATCCTTTCCAATTGTTTATGAATTTAATACTTATTGGGTCTAAAAATGAGTCCATTAAAAATTAGTAAGACATTTTAATCACGATAAAGCAATAGGTAGTTAATTTAAAGTTAATTAAGGAATAAAAAAGTGCACTTGCGTGTGCTTTGTAGAAGCATGAAACGCAAAAAATACAAAAGTACAGATAATTGAGAAAAAACAGTAAGATATGTAGAAGATATTGATTTGTAGACTCGCGCGTGCTCGAGGTCGGTGTGGCGAACGTGTGTTAAGGAACAGGAGAAGTAACAACGTAACGCTAAAGAAAGAAAATAACACACGATTACGTTGCCACCCCTTTCCATCACCTTTCTCTTCACTCTCAACCCTCAAATATGCGTTATATTTTCAAGTGCACTATAATTCGTCTAATGTGTTACTTTCTTTCGTCATAATTTAAACTTTTTTTTTATTCAGCAATATTTTCATCATCTCCTTTATGATTATAAATTATTTGTCGAGATTTATGAAGGTTTCTCTGACTACTTATTTTTTTTTTTTTTGTACAAAAATAAATGTAAAGAAATTATATTTCTAGAAATATACATTAAGGATTGTACTTGTGAAGTGAAAAAAACAAAAGGTATTTTAAGAAAAAAAAAATAAATAAAATTTAAGAGTAAAGAAACTATTTTATTAAAAATTTTCAGTGAAATATTAAATAGCTTAAGGAACTTTTATCCTTTTTTTTTTGATAAATTATTAACAAAGGAATATTTTTTCGCTCGAAAGAAATGAATCTAAGATAAATAAATATTCATTAAGCTTAAGAAAAAATTCTGCAATGCTCCAAGACGGAATTTCTTGAGCTTTAGGTAAACGTTTTATGATTTTTAATAAAAATTTTTTTATCGAAGAATTTCTTCATTAAAATATTTTATTCTTAAGAAAAAATAATACTTTTCTCATTAAATCATAAAACAAAAAATATCTGCTGAGATTTTAAATGGAAAAATATTTTTCAATAAATTTAATTACTGCATCATAATTAATATTATGAATAATTTATCAAGCCAATGAAATATCGATGAATATTATTAAAAAATATTACAAATGAAAACAATGAGAAGGAGTGTTTGAATATTTATAGAAGTTGACTACAATTAACCAGAATTAGTAATTACTTCAATTACCAATGAATAATTATTGTAATTATTAATAATAGGTTTCTGCATAAAATGACTTATAATTATTCATCAGATGCTTGTCTGATGGTCAGTTGTATAACTTGTAAGATTGCCAATTGATTGATATACAAAATGTAAAGATTGACTCTCTGTCGTGTGGTCAATGCACCCGGTATTCACGTACAAGTCCATTTGCATATTCATATAATGCTCTATGTCCGCAGTGGTATGCAACGAGAATGTAGAAATGTTAGGTCTTGACGAAGGACTACATTTTCTGTATGTATAAGTATCCATAAGCACTAAACACATTGTATAAAATGTTGTATATACATGTGAGCAAATATCCCACTTATCTCTGTTACTCATTTCTTTTTTTTTAGTGCTTTTTATCGATATATATATTGACCTCTTCGATAAGCTACTATTTAAGAAACTAAAAATATTAAATTATTGATTTTTGTCATTTTTTATTACATATTCTCCCATTTTGTTTTTTCTTTTTCATCAACAAGCATTTTTTTAACCACTCGAATCATGATTAAATTTACAATATTAATTACTTTATTTATCGCAAAAATCAAGGGTTATCTGAGTAATTAAACTGACAATTTTATTGAAAGTAATAATTTTCTAACTTGACGAATATTTTATTTGAAAATAACTCGAGGAAAATGATGATAGTTTAATCTTTTTCATTACTTGAAAACATTTTTAATTTTAAAAATTGTAAATATTTCCTTGTATAATTATTACATAATTGTAAACAATATCCTATCAACTGATAATTGTTTAGAAAAATAATTAACGTTAATAAAATCTAAGCAATTAACAGCGTTTTAAATTAAGAAAAAAAAACTCACATTAATTGAAGGTCTTAGTCAATGATCAGTCACCAGCTTCCTATTCTAAAGATATCATTAAAAGAAATAGCAGTTAAAAATGATATAATTTCCCCTAATACTAGTATAAACAAAAATAAGAAATCAGCGGAAATTCATAAAGCAACTACCGTCAATTAAAATCCAAAGTAAAAGAGATAATTTTTCTTATATCCTCTATTTTCTACTTGTATTTTTGTTTACAACACATAGTACTAAGTGATTAATCGAGTTGTTTTGATAAAAAATCTACTTGTTATCTATTTATTTTCCATCATTATTAACGAGCATTGCAGCAAATAGACAAGTAACGAGTTACAATTAAAAGAAATAAAAAGGAATAAATAATTTGGATTTGAGTTTCTCGTATTAGATAGACAGAAAAAGTTTCGAAAAAACATAAGGAAAATAAGGAGGGAAAAAAAAGAGAAATAGAGGAAGCAACGTAACTCGTCAAGTAAACGCGAAAGAGAGTACCTATACCTCTACATATCTTGTTCTTATTCTTTTCTGTTCCTCGTGCTCTCAGCTGTTCTGCGCGTAAACACGTGCGCGCCAAGGGGGGGCTCAGCTCGTGTGTGCGCGTGCGAGTGGCGCGTGTGCGGGTGTACATACACTTGGAGATGTTTGCGTGTGCGTTACCAACCGTGTGAAATAAGTAGTATGTGTGAAGACCCAAACGAGGGAGGCAAGCCAGTAGCTCAGGCGCACCGGAACGGCTAGCAGCCATTTTACTCGATCCCCGTGAAAACGTTGTCTTTTTAACCATTAAATAAATCATTGACGAACCAAAACAATCATACTGGACTGCGGAAGGTCCTCAAAAACCTACTTAACCGTTAGGACAAGTCATTCAATCGTGAATGATACTCTGAAAAATTCTGAAACGTAGTGTCAGTGATATTTGTGGCGTGTCTTTATAGCAATTAAACGTAATTATTGGTAATTATTAGTTGAAATAAATGATCGTTAATAAAGGTTTGGTGTGTTGGATGATATTCAGTGGCTGTTGGTAGGAATGAAAAGAAAAATGTGTTGCAAATGTTGTTTTGGAGTGACACGTGACGGTTTTTGGTGTGGATAATTTTTATTTTGACAAGGTTGAAAGTAAACGGCGTGACTAGAGGATCACGTGTGTACGGTGTTATTCAGGTACTGCTGGATAGGCAGTGTAAGAGGGAGAGAGCTGAAGCCGGTACACTGTACTGAGTAAAGGTAGAAGCGAGAAAGTGTAAACTTGTGACAGCACAGTGGGGAGTGAAACAACATCAAGACCACGACCACGAGGTGAGGCCATTCTCTGCGCAGGACCGTTTAAATTCACCGCCTGCTTTGCATACCACTTCGCCACCACCTCCTATCCTCTCCAGCCACCTATCCTCTACCTATCCTCCGGCTTGGTCGACGAGAATCGTCCTGGAAACCGCCACCACCCTCCGTTCTCTTCCGGCGAATCCGACTGGAGCCTGTTCAATTATATCACAAAGTACCTTTTCTTGCCTCGCTTTCCTTCCTTCTTTTTTTTTTACTTTCATTTTTTTTTTTTATCACATTTTTTATGTTATTTTTCTTTTACCTATTCACTCCTCTCTATTTCTTCAACCTTTGGTAATCTGGTAACTCAAGAATTAAACGGAAATCTCCCGACTTTGTATTTTTGCAATGATAGTTTTTTTTAATACTCGAATAAAGATAAAAATCTCGAGTTGTCCAAGTTTATTGTGCTTATGGAAAGAACTTGTTTTTTACTACTATTTTTCCATTTATTATTGAACATTTAATAGAGTACTGTCATCCTATATTTAAAAAATTCATCATAAATGAATCATTTAAATGTTGGTTCTTGCATAAAAAAATTCACTTTGCAAAAATTTCCTTCCTTTTATGTTAAAAGGCAATTGATATAATCAAATTCATGTAGATGATAATTTTGACAGATTCCCATCATACTTCAAAATACTTATGTATGAATTATGCCAAACATGTATCAGAAGTTGACCAAAATAAATCAATTACTCGTTTGCTCTAATTTTTGGCCCTAGTATCAGACTTGCTTCAATGCATTAAGCTCTTGTTTTAGACCATAGGTCTTGCAGACGAGTTCAGCAAAGTCTATCATCAAAGTAAAATCATGCTATTACTGGCTACATATAAAGTCTCTTCAAAAGAAAAAATTAATAGCATAATCATCTGAAAATTAAGATGTTTTGATTATCTAGAATATAAAATCGTTTTGGAATTTAAATTTATATCATGAATAAAAATTTATTTGAATGCTATCCAAAAAAATTATATTTCTTGTGCTCCAATTATTCACTATTTCAAGTCTTTCATCATTCGTGATCTAGATCTTTTTATTTTTTTTTTAAACAATGCAAATCTTTTTTAATCATCCTAATTTTATTTCTTACATAAATTATTTAATATTAATTATCAAAATCGATATAACTTGATATTTAAATAAATGATTTTATTTTTTAAAAATAAATATAGTTGATAAAAAATAATGATTGGTTGAGTACACAAAAATGGGTGAATATCAGAAATTTTTTAAGATATGTCAACCAATGTTGTGAGAAACAATACATGAATGATGAATAAAAAAATATTAGGAATTGAATCACGATAAGATTGGTATTTAAATGAGCTTCGATCGTGTATTTCCGGTTGAAGAGATCCAACTCAACTTATCTCATGTTCCTAATCCCTAGATTTCTGCATACTTCTCTCGCAGGAGACAGAGTACACTCTTGTAGAGCAACATGTTAATGCTGTCTCTCGTAATGAGCAACTTGGCTCCAACAAGCGCATATTTTCTTTTACGACGCCTAAATATACAGTCATAGCTCATTATAAGAGTCACCAAGGGGGAGGAAAAATAATTCCAAGAAATAAGATGTCTTCACGGACTGGATTAAATACCAAAAAATTGGCACAAAATCCTTAATTTAATGTCTTATCATTCTTCTTATCTCATTTTTATTACGTTTACTCGACTTTTTAGCTGTTTCTCGAGCTTTATGACTCGTCTTATTTTTATTACTTGATATTTGTATTGGGATATTTTTTGTCGATGAAAGAAAGAGAAGAGAAATATTACGCCACCACCCCCGCTCGCTATTTAACTCGTCCACACCGACCAGGCCGATTACGGTGGCCGCGTGCACTTTCGTGTCGATCGTCTCTTTATATACACCCGCGGTCGACTCATTTATTTTTTATTCGTTTTTTTTTCGGCGGTCAGCAAGTGAAAATAAATGAATGCTCTGATGTCGTGGCACGGGTGCATTATTTCACTTCTATTCACCTTATTATTCACCTCTAGCAAAATGGTAAACATAATTACACTGAAAATATCATATTATTATAAACTATACGTCTTTTTCTTTGTCTCTGACAAAAGTTTTTAAAAGAAAAAAAGTGATTGAGATTTATTTCAACAATTAATTAGCAAGAAAAAAAATGTCTCTTATAGGAAAATATTTGCAACTATAACAAATAATATTATTATTTAATTTGTTGCTCTAAAAATTACGTTCAATGCTTTTCTTTGATTTAAAATATTTTTATAATAAATTTACCTTGTTAGAGGTTAAACATTAAATGAAAATAATCATTCTCACTATAATAATTTTAATTAATTAATTAATAATAATAAAGATATCTTAAGTTAATTTAAAAATTTATTTATCTGGAATATTACTGTCTTTTTTAAGAAGAATTATTTTTATATTAATTAATAATAGTAATTGAAGTTGTCAACATTTATTAGTAGTTGAAATGAAAATAATTAGTTACAAAGGAAATGAATTGTTACATTAATGAGATGTAAAGATTTGCCTTTAGAATAAATTTACGACGTGTAAACTGAAGGAAGGACTAACAGAGGATATTCAGTCAAGTTGTTTATAATTCTCATATTGATATATACACATTTTTCGTGCTTATCCTGTATCCAGTGACATTTGCGTGTACCCAAATACGCGATGCTCGATTATTCTGACACGCCAGACGACAATTAACCCGACAAACCAAGCCGACCAAACGTCGTACCCGCGGCGTCGTCCGACTAGCCAACTCCCTGATCATCCCCCCCCCCCCTGACTACATAATAGTCAATGCTGGTGTAAGCCAGTTATTATCCTGATTATTATTCCAGGGGTGCCTTAATCATGGAGTTGTGTTGGACCGTGTCATTGTTTCCTCGGAATTATTATTTCCATTTATGTTACTTGAGCTTCATTATTTTTTAAAAAAATTTTTACATTCAGTTATACCTTTTGTACTAAATGTCATGGGTGTCGTTCAAGCACTATTATTTCTGTTTTCAACGCTACTTGATGACCAAATGACCAGTTATTAACGTGTTCAATGATCAATGATAAAAAATTAATGATACTGGAAGTAATTAAGTGTTGAACATATTTTCTTTTGTTCAGTTGAATCATTTGAAAAATGATGCCTTGCAATATTATTATCATAAGTGAAGGCTTTTTTTTTGTTTTATGCTAAAATATTTCATTCATTGAACAATGGAATTACTAATTCAGCTCAGCAATGACTTGTTAGAATCTTAATATTTGCATTTGAACAATTGGTGAGATAAAAAAATTTCTTATACAATATATTGTTTAATAACCATCAATAATTTATTTTCTCTCGAGGGTTGTCTCTGCTTTAGTTGACATTTAAACATCAAAAAAAAATTACACATATTTTTTCTTATTTAGTTATCAGGAACTTTTTAGAAATTATCATTAATAGACAATCAATCTTCTAACTGATGATCACCCAAAGTCCTCCAGTCGAATCAATTACATCATTATTGTTTACATAAAGATGTGACTCTGTGAGTATCTAAACACACTAAGACATTCAATATTTTTCATTTAAATCAATGTCTTGTTTTAATTGAAAAAATGTGATTGATTGATTTTTTTTGTCATAGATTTTATCGTCAATTCAATAACTTCATTTCTGCAACGATGATATTGATAATGGAAAGATAATAATAATAAAATAAATAATCAAATTTGTTTAATTATTTAACTTGAGTGGTCATAAAAACAAATGATTAAAGTAATAACAATTACTTTTAATGAAAGCCGAAACTTCTTCAGCATTCAATAAATGTTTTTGTATTATTTAATCGTTGTGTTGTTTTTCTAGTCTAGTTGGCTTTCTTCAAGTCGGTACCTTACTAATATTTCTATACTAAATCCCCTCAGTTACAGTGTGTCATTCGTTTTTCAGCCCCACTCATTAAAAACCACCACTGCGTTCGTGCGGCTAATTACCTATCCCTTCCTCGTCTTCCGATCAAAACGAGCCGTTACTGGCACCTCCGAGTACCAGAGTAATTTAGAGACTAATCATGGTAATTTTTTTCCTTCCTTTCCTCATGATTTTTAGTCTAAGATTCTTCGAGCTTGATTTGATACTTCGATTACACTACCGGACTATATACACTACACTATTGAATACGTGTAGGGATAAGCTTCTGCTAAGGCCACAGTGGTGGAGTTGCAGCAGAACAAAGGTGTTGGAGAAAGGGTAGAGCAAAAAGCTAAAAATGTCAACTATGAAAATTAATTATTGTTTGATAATCTAGGGTGATGGGAAGCTGAAAAAATAATTTATTTTGTAAAAAAAAAGGATGAGGACAATGAATAAAAGTGATTAAAAAATACTTTGCTTTTTTTATTAGTATATGTAGGCAGTCACAGTTGAGCTTAACAATTGATTGATAGATATGTTTAAATATCAATTTAATACAAATAATTTAAATATTATACAATATAAGCAAAAGAAAGCATTATTTTTAATTTATTCGAAGAAATGATGACAAAAAAATCAGATCAAATATTAATTAGCATTTAAAATATGCATTTACTTGAACGTATAAAATGCATTGCATTTCATACAATTTATTATCTTATTTTATTGCAGAAAAACATTTATAAATAGACAATTATTGATTAAGTGATCAATGTTGGATGGTATAAAATTAATTGCACTGTGTTTTATTCCAAATCACTAAAAGTGTTTCAAAATGACGTCACTTATTTGATTAATATTGTAGTCACTACTAATCAATGGTAATCAAATGGGTGACGTCCTATTAAAACACTTTAAGTGCATTAAAATAAAACACTATTAAATGTAAGATTGACAGTGTACTAAAGCTTACTAAAGCTTTAAACATAATCTTCCTCAAAAAAAAAATCAAAGTTCTTGATGCTTAAAAATTTATTTCTTCATTAAATCATCTAAACAATTTATTGTTGACAAGCATTGATAAGATTCATTATTAAACAAGAAGTTGTTTTATTATTTCAAAAAAAAATCTTATTTGATTAAAATGATTTTTGATATCACTTAAAAGATTTATCGAGACGATTTTCTCCATAAATTTTATCAGCTATCAATCATTCAAACGAATTTCTAAAATATAAAAAAAAAAATTTTAATAATTAATCAAAAGCTACGTATCAATAAAAATAAGTAAGTTTAGTATCATGAAGGAGTTATTTTTAAAAATCTGGAAAGCACAAGGTCGCGGAGGGTTTTTAAATTCAGTATGGAAATATGGAAGATGGATATAAGAAAGATATGGATATATAAAATAGTACACAACGTGCCAGTTAGAATATATGCTCTAATTTTAGGCGATTGCTTTGCTCCCTCACACAAGATTATAATTAGATACAGAAATACCCGAACGCCACCCACTACTCCACGGACATGCATGCACACGGTACTCTTTTTCTTTCGCTTTATTACACTCGTACAGTCTCATAGCTATCATTTCATCGCTATTTTATTCACAATGCAACGCGTACTCTTGCTACCTCCTCTATACACATCTTGAATCTATATGTCATCTTGAAAGCGTTTTATGCTCCTGAACCCCACACCACATCTACCATCTACTCTTAATAAATCTCCTAGATTTTATATGATCGATGATCTATCGATTACAGATTGAGAAATTGCATCGTCTACGCTAATAGCTTACTAATAACATTCTGATTTTTTTTTATTGCTACTCTTTTTTTTTTTAAATAATAAAATCATCTTTATATATGTTACGTAAATTTAACCTTACAGTTAAATTTGTATCAGCGTATTTATAATTTTTTTATGGGCAGATTAATCATCAGTTGTCTAAATAAAATTACTTACATTTTAAAGTATAGTACGAGAAAAATTAATTTCAAGATGAAAAAATTCTTCAACAGCAAAATTATTTTAAGAGTTACATTATCTTAATTTATGTTCTCTTTTGAAGCAAAATTGAAATTGTTTGTTTTATTATCAATGTTTCCAGTGTTCATTTACACTTGTTATAAAAAAAATAACATTGATTTAAATAAAAAAAAACAAATAAATATGTAACTATTTTTATATAAAATAATTTTTTTTGTTTTTTAAATCTGCTATTCTTTTCAATAATCCTCGAAAGCTTGACTGAGTAATTTTTTAAAAACATTTTTTCTTTGGTAAAGCACAAATTGAAGAAACGTTTAGTTATTTTTACAATCAAAATTGTAAACAAGACACATTCACTAAACCACTCAAGAATTTGATTCTGATTAAAAATAATTTTATTCTGCTTAATGCTCTAAATCCTAAAAATTTTTCCAAGGCATTTTGATAAATAGTTTACCAACAGTACACAAGCAAAGACGTATATTAGACAAAAACTTAGTGGCTAAAGTACTTGTCAAATATTTATTTGTTCCTTATAGCTGACTATAATTAATCAAAGAACGTGATAGCATAGGCGAATGATATGGCGTCTGTTAGAAGCATGACTATTACCACCCTCTTTTGTCCTGAGCTAGAAGAAGTGACGAGCAGAAAGGAAAGAGATAAAGTAATATATCGAACGGGGGGGGGGGATTTCTGATGTTTTGGGGACGGGTATATGTTCTAGCCCCTAATGTCGTTGAAGAGCTGTATATGTGTATAATTATTGTACAACCCAATCAATACTACGATGAGCAAAGCCGCGATCACTAAAACATAGATGTATAGATGAGAGAAAAAAAAAGAAAGTGCGAGATAGAACTTTGGCGGAGTCGAGTATGCATAGAAAAATCCAACCCCTAAATGTGTATGTATATGTATATAATATACTTTTCTGTAATATGCTGCACTCGAACCCTTCAACCCCCTCTATTCTATCGCTAATCCCGTGTTCTATATATTCAAGTACATACAGATATTTAACGTAGATGTGTAATGAGTAATTTCTATGCATTGATCACTTTTATTTACGCCGAGATAAATATCGTATGTTGCAATATGGTGAAAGAAATTATTGTGTCGATTTATTATCAGGAATATTTTAATTGAATTCTTTTTTTTTTAGTTAATTTTATTCAATTATGATTCATATCATATTTTTCTAATTGGTGCAATAATTATTTTGTTCAAGTATTTTTATTATCCATCAATCTAATGTTCTTTCTGCCGTCACTTTTTTATGTTATAATTTCATAATTAATTGCAATTAAACCAATATTGTTATCTAAATTGAATTATTCAATGATTTTTTACTGATAATTATCTTAAAGATTAGAAGAATAATAAATTTTTAAAACAAAATAATTGATTAATTAATTAATTATTATTGTGACTAATTTAAAAATGAGTTAGTAAAGTATTTGAATGTTATTAAATATCCAATGATTGATGTATTTTCAAGTAAATAATAATTTTTTTTAAATTACGTCGCAATTCCTCCAAACTTGTTGAATAAGATGACATGTAGTTCCTGACTGTTGCTAATTTTTTATTGAATCTTCTCGAAAGAAACTTGGAAGGATATTTTTATACTTTATCAAATGTATAAAATATATGATATGCATTGAGCCAGAAAAAAAATTGCGCAAGGGTCCGTCCATCACACCCGGTCCCAATTCTAAAGCTAAAATAAAGAGGGGAAGAAGTGGAGAGTCCTACTGGACTTCCGCTGGTCAATTGTTTTGTAGTTTTAATACTAAGCTCATCTGTTTCTATTTTGCAACGTCCACGTTACAATAGAGTCCATCTACTCAAGCTTGAAAACGAAAACAAAATAGTCAAGAGAGTCGAAAAATATAATTAATAATTTACAAAATAATAATCAAATAAGAAGATTGGTTTGATGATGTAATTAAAATTCTGTTCTATTTAATCATAATCCAATCGAATAAGCAAAGCTTCAAGAACTCTTTAATATTACTTATAACAATTTTTTATAAATTAATCCTGATCTATTACAATCTACTTTTTAATAAATTCATGAAAAATTGAAAATTAATCTTACTTATATTTATTTGAGCAAGAAATAAATCTGGATCAATAGGACTGAATAGTTGTTTAAAGTCTTGATCATTAATAATTAATTAAAAATTTTGAGATCATCAAATACACAAATAATAATTGCTCTAGAGAGCAAATGATAAAAATAAACCCGAAAAGTATTTTAATGACGATGAGATCTTGTTGTCTCTAATGATGATGACTGTGCATGATTTATTTATCATTATGTCTGCAGCTGTTTCGTACTTTTATAAATTTTTTTTTTGCAAAATATAAGCATATATAAATAAAGAATTCTTTATCTTCCTAATAAATGATGTAGTTGATGTTATTAATAATTCGATAGACAAATAAATGAAAATTAATATCAAAAATAAAATATAAAATGAGTTCACGCGCCTGCGGATAAAACGTTGAGTGACGTAGTTGCGGATGAGATGAGTGAGTCGAAAATATTTAGTAGGTTTATGCCGGTACTTGTCTTGCCAAATGTACATTTGTGCCAACGGATTTAATTATTCTTGCTTACTATTTTGGCGGACGTCAGTTTGGGTTTCCTTCAACTATGTAATTAAAATTATAAATTATTGTTAGTATGTATTGAAAGCTTGTCAGTGTTTGTAATAATGTCGTGCCAGCAATAACAATATTATAAACTACATTATTACAGATTCAGAATAATCATTTATTTATAAATGAAAGTTATCTTTGCTCAATTTTACCAAGTCTTCATTAACAATCCACATACTACAATCAATATTCATCACGATGACAATTTATTTTCATAATTAAAACATTTGTCTTAATCATAAACAATCAACTTGAAATGTTAATTTAATTTTAAATAATTTTAATTAATTGTAAAATAGATGAAAAAAATATTATTATGATTAATAAGTAATAAAATAAAAAAATAGTTGAGTAATGGATTCGTTTGATGTACAAAATGAAGGACTAAAAAAAATGAAAAGCATTTTAGCAAAGAATCCATAGACAAAAATAAAATTTATTAACTTGAAATAAATTCTTCTCTAAGTCTGTGTACTTGAAAGTTGTCATCGAATCATCGCGTGTGACTATAATTTACCGCAGACAAGTATGAAATTAAATTTGAAATCCATGATATGTTAGAGCACATAATTTTCAGGAAGCCTGAAGAGTTGGTGGAGTTTACTCAGAAGATTCAAAAGAGTATGAAGAGTATGCAGATGTACCGGCATCATATGTGTATGTGTTATATAGCACAAAGTGGGTAACGTACGCAAAAGCCATTCGCACAATAAGAGATCCTGGCCGGTCCCACAACTCAAGTGATTGCTGGTTAAAAGATCACCCAAGTGTAACCGGCTCGAGATTCTGTCTTTCTTTAACCTACGCCTACAATATAATGTCTCGTCATATGTATTTATATATATGTAAAGGCTGTCTCTGATCGTAATACCTGCCAGAGAGAACCGGAGACACTCGAGGAATCATGGTCTCTAATTTTTACGGTCCACCTTAAACCCCTCAACTATATTTACAACTGTGTTGACCGGTCATTAAATCCGATAATTAATCACAATTGTCTCCATTAACGGACGACTTAATTGCTGTTATCCTATAGTAATTACTCTCCGTCTAGAAGTTTCCTTACCACTACGTAAACTAGTTAGATGTTGCGTGGATATAAGTCGACTGAAGGAAAAAAATTGTCCATCTGCAAGACATTGGTATTTACGTAGACATTTTATCAGGATAGAATCCTTTTTATGCTATAAAAATTCATCATGGACAAGCTTTTGTGATTGATACACTTTTATTATTTTATTTTTATCAGATTTATAAGCTGCTTTTTTTTGTTTAATAATAATGATTGTTTATTTATTTATTTGAACAATTAATAACTAAATGAGTTATTTCATTTGTTGCTAAAAAACAAAACTAGAAGAAATTTTTCATGAATCAATACAGTGCTTGATGGTTTTCTTTATCATGTTTGAGGATAAAAACAAACAAAGTATTAATCAGTTAATCAATGTTTCATATCTAAAATGGTTTACATTGTTTTAAATCATTTTTAAAAATACTATTTAGCCGAAATATTTAATATAAATTTCATGAAATTCCTATTGAATCGTGTAAAATAAAAATAGCTGCAGCCCATGGGAAAATGATAATGAATTTGACATGAGAATAAGAAAACCATGCATATTGAGAAAAAATAAAATAAAAAAAAACGAAGCCGAGTCTTTTAGCGTAATATCGATTTAATATTAAGCTAGATAAGTTTTGTATACACAAACACAAGCAAAATAAATGTCGACGTAAGTTGGTATTGTGTAGATGTGTATGTGAATACTACAAGGAGCTAGAACCAAGGGTGGCACATGGCCATCTACTTATTTTAGTGCGGTCAACGCAAAAGAAAAGAATTAGTTAGACGATGAGGCGCGTCTCATCTGGGTCGACACTAATACAAGGATATTAGAGACTTATATGTATATACAGAGTACGAGTCCTCACTTACACTTGCAATGGTACCCTCATTACGGTGGATAGTGTAGTGGCGAGAGGGTTGCAGCAAAAGAGACGAGCGTTAATTAAGAACAGACTCGCCACCCTCTAAGTAAGGAGCAACTGACCAACCGGGTCGTTTCCCTCTTTTCTCTCCAACACCCCTCGCTGCTGTAACCCTCTTACCACCCTCGCGCTACCCCGCATCCTCACTATTGCCACTGAGAGACTCACACTCTCTCATCGTTTCTTCGGTCGCAGGGTGGTCCTGGGTAGTTGCAATAACAAGGATAGAGTTAGATATAAGAAAAATAAAGACGAAGAGATCGCGCAACGAGAAAATTAGCTAAGTCCTGGTAATATGCAGTACCATGTCCGTCATATTACTTTGGATAGTATTAATGGTATAAAAGCTTAATCTTCTCTACTCCCTGGTAATATACAGTTTTATAAATCCGCGAGGAATCATTTTTTCATTAACTAAAGCTCTTTCTCTCTCTCTCTCTCTCTCTCTCTCTCTCTCTCTCTCTCTCTCTGGTGGTGGGATTGGTGAGACTAATTAATAGTATTTTATTGCTTCTTTTTATAATTAGTAACTTTTAGCAATTAATTTGAAGAGAGATTGAGGGTGAGATAGTGATAAACAAAATTTCTCAGTATTAGAATGAAATAAATTGCAGAATTTTAATTCATGCTTTTGATTTTGATATGATTAATTTTAGAAATAAATAAAAATGAATTATCATGATCAACTAAAATGTGTTATCTTTAAATAGAACTATTGTCAAAATGTAAGTCGCTTTGATAATTTCTTACTAGTATTTCATGATATAGAAATTTTTCTCGAGGTTTTAGTATGTAATTACAAAAAATTTTTATCCATCTCAAACCAGAAAACTCTCTGTAAGTAAATAATTTTCACTGTTTTTAATTAATATGAAATGAATTGTAACTTTTTATCATAGATAAAAATTTTTAATTATTATTAAGACTATTGATCTGGCAAAGATTTGAAAAATATACAATAAATGTAAATAGAAATTTTAGTTTATAAAATAATAATTTATTAAGTCGTTGAAATAAATTAATAAAATGTATAGATAAAGAATAGCTAATAAGTAAAAGAATAAAAATATCAACCAACAATAATTGAATTATTTTAAACCTGTTGGATAATTTAATAGGTTTTTTTATTCATTCTCATAAGCAGTATTACATAAATGTTTCTTAATAAATAGTGGGCAGGTTCAATAATTAATTATTATCACAACCAAATAAATGAATTAAATCAAAACATTCTAAAAATAACTTATTATTTGTTGTTTATTGAGCTCGATTAAAAAAGGCATTATTAAAAAAATACATTGATAAATTACACAGCAACGATGACATGTAAGCAAGTGGGCTAAGGTGTTTAATTAGAGAAAAATGTAGGTTAAGAAATGATGAGCCCTTTCTATCATAAACAACAATCTAACAAAAACATAAATAATAGAATGAAGTTTAGAACACAATGATTAATTTGTGTCAATATATATAAATTGACAATATCAACGGGATACTCGGTACTCGATTGCGAAAACGAAAGAGAGCACACATGTTGCAATTGGTGCACAATGGGCACACTGTGAAGAAGAGAACGAGTAAAAAAAGCCACCCAACTGTTCATCCCCTTAGGCGATGTAAACGTGAACGCGAGAAAGAGAGTCCCGGTGGTAACAACATAAGAGGGTTGTGAAGCCATTCGCGGGCCGATTGTTTCCAACAGGTTTGTGATCCTTTGTTTCAGTTTGTTCTCATGCGCGTAGAAACTGGCCACTGCATCAACCCCGAAACGGTTGAACAATGACCTCAAACCGTTAGCTTTTTACGTTAGAATTACTATTATATTTATAAGATATATCTTACCGTTAATACCTTGGCGTGGTGTCAACTTATCTCTGCATATAAAACACTCATTGCATCCATTATCTTATTCGACCAATCAGATTTGTACTACGGTGACAATGTCGACATCTTTTTTATTCTATGTCTTTAAGCCTTGAATCGGTTTTAATTTAATTTTGCTATGATATAATGAGTCGCAGTGAAAAGGAGGATTAAAGATGTGAATGGACTTAATTCATTCATGGAGGAATAAAATGTTTTACAGTGATTATAAATTATTATTAGGATGATTTATAAAAAAAATATTTCTCTCAATACGACTTTATATTGAAAAATAACCAATGATTCTAATAATTAAACTACATAAAATACCTAATTTGAATAATTTTATTTTAATAAAAATTAACTGAATAATTGAACAATAGATTAAACGAATAGAAGATGTTTAATTATAAATTTACTTTTAATTCAATCAAATTTATTAATAATGATGATTGGAGCTCTTTAGAAAAATGAATTATTTTTAAAAAAAAATTAATATCTAAAAATAAATCAGTGAAAATCACTGCAACCAAAGAATATTTATTAATTCATTTTTAGAAAGTAGAAAAAGAAATTATTTTTATTATTTGATTTTCAATCGATTGCTTTTCATCATTTAACGGTTTCTGTGACACTCTCCATTATAATTTCCATATTAATATAAATCTGAAAATAATTAAAAAATTTCAATACACAATCACAAGATAAAAAATGATTTTAAAAAATATTTTTCATAAGTATTAATGTTAGCTTAACTTCAAAGGGGTGAAATCAACCCCAACAAAAATCAAACGGCTTCCAACTCCGCACGATAGTAAATTCATCCACAAATTAAACAAACACCTTATTGACGCGTTGATCCTGTGTTTTCTAACTACATAACCCAACTCGGGTTCACTATTAGAAACCGAAGTAAAGATAAAGTTAGAGGTAAGAGAAGGAATCAAGTGGAACGTATATATATGTGTATGTGTGAATAATGTATATATATACACGGTAAAAGAAGATAAAGACAGACGTGAATTCCTAAACGAAGAAGAAGAGAGTATGGGGGAGAGTAAAATGACCCAACTACATCAAACACAGTGTAGGGTTTTAGCAAGACTTAACGAATATTGCCGTCGATATCCACTGAAGCTCTCCCTCGTCGTTTCAACTCCCGGAGGGTCTTCTTTTGTCTTTCGCGAGTCACGTGACTTTTCACCCTCTGGATTTTTCTCTGTCATCGAATTAATTTTAATCCTGTGATGTATCCACTTCTCTGTGATCACTTAGTTCGTCTCAAATGTTTCTACCACATTGCTTAATTATTCATTCGATTTATTAATTGCTTTACTTGACGCCTATTTTTCTTTACCAACACAATCACAAATATTACTCAATCTTTTTTTTTTTTTAACTAATTAGCAATTTGTTCAACAATTCAGATTTATTTACACGAAGAGCCAAAAAGATTTTACTAAGCTGTTTGTTTAATATTTTTTATATTTATTTGTTGATAGTTTGTTTTTAAGAAAAAAAATCTGTTTTTATAAAACACTCATTAATTTCTTTGTTAAGACTCTTGGAAGAAAAACTTTCAATTCACAACTGAGTATTTTATTTTTCCTAAAAAGTTTTATTTGTTAAAAAGAAAATTTAATTACACAAAGTGCATTATAAATAATTTAATTGGTGGATAAACATTGCGGATGATATTTAAGAGCTTTACTTTGTGGATGACACCCTATATAGTCGACTATCCTCGGCTAGGAATAATCGGGCGACAGGTCAGATAAATTAATGCAGGTAATGAAGACTGAGCTCCGCGTCTGATTAAACAAACACAAGGAAACACAAATGGGCTTTGCGTGTATCCGTGGGTAAGTGGACACCAGTGGTGGATATATAAAAGTGAGAAGAAGAGAAGACAAGATAAACGTAATAGAGAAAGAAAAAATGAAAGTGAGAACGTGAGATGTTCTGTAATTCGCTTCTCTTGTGGTGCACAACACATATAGACTTTTATTTTTTTTATATTTATTGTCTCATAATTAACTCAAAATTAACTTTATTGTAACGACACATACGAAAATGTTTTATGGGTGCAATATATTTTCATTATTTATTATTAAACCACTCTAATGAACTAAACAATATTTAATGAAGGTGAATAGTTAGTAAATTCATTAAGGATGCTTTAAGAAATATCTAGACCTTAATTAAAAATATTTATTTCATCGTTAATAATAAATTCATACAATATTTTTAAACAATTCAACTCTTGAAATGTAATCTTCCAATAATTAGCATGTAAATAAATTGATTAATTATTTAATTAATAATAAACTGCAAAAAAATTAATTATTTTAATAAAATAAATTCGTCTAGTGTTTGTTGATTCAATTACATTATTTTAATCTAGAAAAAAAATTTTTTGATTCAATGAAAGTATTTTTCTTGAATGGACTGTCATTGTTGGAGATTGAAAAAAAGAGGAAAAGTATAAAAATGAAATAAAAATTATCCAAGAAGTCACCGTGGCATCTAAGTTGCAAGGACGTTCAAGTTTAACTGAAAATAAAAATTTCTGGTAGACAACTAATTATAGAATGGCTCCAATGTGGCGCAACTTGTCATCGTTGAAATTACTGATGTTACACCCACATGCATATTTCAGTAAACTTTAGCCAGCTGCAGCATGATACGTATGATTATTACAATGCTCAGTTGAAATTAATTCCACCGCTATTTAATTAATGATTAGTCATTAAAAACATTTACTATCAGTAGTCAATATTATTGTTTCATGTTGCCCATGATGATTTAAGAATCTAATATCAATTCTTATCTGTTTCAGAACTATTATGAAAAACGTGACCCATAAGTGTTCATCCAAACGGTAAGTTTTTGAAAATATTTATCTAAAAAGTGGGAAAAATGATGAGAAATTAGATCGCCTGTACTGTAATACGCAGTAGAGATTTTTTCACGGTTAATGGACAAAGAGAAAGATGAGAAAGAATTATAGAGAAAATCGAATAGTGCCTGAAGCGACTTGAAATCACTCAAGAATGGCCGTTACTTTATTTTTGTTCAACGTTTACAACGTCTCGTCCACTCGCGTGGCATCTTTGCTGGCATTTCGATGCATAATAAACGACCAGTTAGCTGTAGATACCCCGACTCACACCTTTTGGTGCCTCGACATCATGCCCTCACTCACACACTCAATTCTACACTCTTTGACGCCCTCGCATCCCTTGCCTATTTTTTTTATTCCTTTTTTATTATATTTTTTTTCGTTCAACTATGGCACTTCTCATTCTTCGTTTCGTATTTCTATATATACCCATGCCACCCACCTGTTTATGATTCCTTTTCTTAGTGATAACCAATTCTTGTGGGAATTTTTTTTTATTTAGCACCTTTTAAGTCTAAATATTATTCAAGATTTTTATTGATCGGAAATAAATATTTTTACAACTCAAACCATTAATCAAATTCTTAACAATTGGTAATAAATAGTAAATATAAATCTCATAAAATTAATTCTTTATTTAAAATCATATTAAAAATAATAATACAATTGAATAAAAATTGTTTATTACAATTGATTGATTCTCAGTTGATATTCCAGTCAGTGCAGTTGAAATAATTATTTTGAAAAATTAAACTATCTACAGACATTAGAATTGATATTTATTTTGTAATAATTATTGTTAAAAAAAATTGAAGTGCACGGATTTTTTCGTTTAAAAATTTTTTTCGAATAAAATTAGTGTTGTAAAAAATTTCCAAGTGATTTATGAAATATTTTTTAATAAAATTAATTGCGACTTCATTTGTGGTAGTAATTTTCTCGATAGTCCATCAAACTAAAAAATCATTATGATGATTAAACCCGCCATTAGAGTGATAAAAATGATTTAATAGCGAAAAAAATCGGTAAATGGTCTCATATGGTGTACACCCGCGCGATTATTTGGGTCGCGGAATGCGACATGATAATGGATACGATGAGAAAGGTGGTTTGAATTCGGCCGACTGGGCGTATGAATGGTAACCGTTTAGCGCAATTATTGACGCATTGTCTACGGCACAATGCAGCAGAGCGAAATTGGCATGCAAAAATCGGATGCGATCCCATTGTCGCGTATTGTTCGTTGTCCTAACAGGACCTGCTGCAGTTTCCGTGCTTTCGAATATTTCCCCTTCTGTCGCTTTATAGCAATAGCGAGTATACAGTACACACACTTCGTCTCACCTCGCTTATCACCATCTCCATAAATTTACTCACATACGATTGGGCCGATCACTGATGCAAACGTCCCGTTGCAATTTTCGACCTATGCGTTATTTTGTATTTTTACCAAAGAACTCACGACTAACTGAACTTTTCGATCGTTTGGGGTTTTGTGTATGGCCATGTGGAGGTTGAGAATTCAATTAGAGAACCGTTGAAATTATTTTTGGTTAGTAATTATTGACAATCAGCATTGAAAATGGATGAACAATCATTTTTTGTAATGTGGCTTTTAAGTTTGCATGTGTTCGATGCAAAAATAGCAAGGTGGTGCAAAATGGAGTCGTAATGAAAAAATAAGGTTCAATAAACGCTCGAAAATTCTTTTATATTCAATTTTCCTTAGCAACGAATCAATTTTTTTAACAATAAAAAAATTACACTCAACCGTTGCACTAAGTGTAGGGTAAAAGATATTCTATAAAAAAATTGAATTAATAACGAACATTTATTTAAAAAATTTTACGATAAAAAAATATAAAATAAGGTTATGAAAAGACTGCATAAAATGTATTCATTCTGCACAATTTTCAAAAAACTGTCCATAAAAATGGGAAACTGTATTGTTGATCTGAGCATTTTTCGCTCTCCAACAATAGTCAGAATACAAAGCAATAATTTGTAAAAAAAAAATCTGCATACCATATGATTATGACATCAAACAATATGCTAAATCTTACACATGTCCTAACTTGTCTCGTGTTCTCTTATTCTTGGCCCATAAAAGAATCACAGCCCTAGTATCAAGAAAACAATTCCCAAAACCTCAAGATGTGTTCTGTTTAATAATTATTAGAGCCATCACGTGTTGTTGAAGTGAAGAGAAAAAATAATACAGGTGAAATAAAACAAAATAACAAAGATGAAATATATATATCCTTCTTTTTATCCTCGCACGAGACTTTTTGTGGGCTCAGATTGGTGGCTATTATTATAAAGAAAATTGGGCCTTAATTGTGGCTGCAGTAATGAGTCGAGGTTGTACTACTCTAATGCATCGTCGTGCCAAACCACACCATCAACAGACTCCGTGTGTCTTAAAATGCCGCTTCTTGTGGTGAGTTTATGTAACGGGTGTTCGGTACATCTGACACGCCAGATGACTCGGAAGTTACGGGGTCTGGCATCTTTCGACTTCCGTTTACTTGTCTACGCAAACTTTCTCTGAAATTCGTGCCATTTTTTTTCGCATTTATGCAATATAAAATATATCCATTGACGTTTATTCATATCTTTAACATCTTCACTAAAGACTGATACACCAGCCTACATCTCTACAGGAAACATCTTACTCCAAAACGTCCAAAATTAACAATTATTGTTATTCATCATATTTTTCGTGTTTGTTGAAATTTTTTGCTCTCATTCTTTTGACTTTTTCGAGTTTGATCGTCGCTCCTTTCCAATTTATAGCTCCAAGAAGCTCCCAAAGAGACCGAGAGGGCATATATAAGATACACGCTTATTCACATAACACTGAGAGACTAGTCTACTCCTAATTGCGCAGTAATTACCTATAGTATCCAATTAGCTTGGATCGTTTGGGTTGTGATTTTTAGACTAGCCCCAGGACTCAAACATTCCCTGTGCTCTTGTCTCGCCTCTAGGTAAAAGTCTAACGCGAAAGAAACAAAATTGTTTTATCGTTGAGATCTAACATGCAGATGAGCTGGTAAATCATAGTAGCTGGATAATTAAAACTGTTTCTTTTATAATTAATGCTAATTTTCGATGTTTTAAACTAACAAGGTAACCCAACTGTTGATAACATTATTTTGTATAGAATTTTGTTAATTAAATTTGCTTTTAGGAACATTTTTTGATAAAATTCTAAAAATGCTTCATCAGAAAAATCTGAGAAATTTTTTTTGAAGTGGAAAACATTTAATTGGAATTCTTTTAGAAAAAGTTTTTATTGATAAATATGAGCTTCTTTGGACTTTTCTGGAAGATAAATTAGACTCTGGGTGATATATTTCAATGAATGTATCAAAATATCTATCATTTTGGAGCTGATTAATAAATAAGCTTGAAGCTTTGATGACTAAAAGATATTTTAATTAAAAATATTTGCATAAAAAATAAGATAAAGTCCTGGTATATTGTTGGTCATTGCAGGATGTAGCTTAGCAATGATTTGTTTTATTAGAACGATAGTTTTGACAGCAGTTCAATTCATGAGCAAATAATTGTAGAGAATATTAGTGTAAAAAAAATGATACAGCAAGTAAGATTTCAAAGAGAATTATAAGCAAAAAAATTGAATGCTGTTAAATTTCTAAGTAAGCTGAATAAAAACGAGAATGAATCAGTATAAGAATATGAATACATTGAACATCTAGAGGGGTAGAGTATGTTTAAAAGGGAAATTTGCTGAATCAGGATAATCTATCATTAGTAAACAAAACATTAGAAAGAAAAATGCATGAAAAAGTGACTAAACCTTTAATACAATACATAAATTACATAAATTCTGGAAAAAGAGGATCGACAACTGGATGGTCAGGATGATGCACCTGGTGGCACCAAATCTAAAGACAAAATGTCTTTTCTAATGCGACGAAAAATGAATAAATTATGTCCCTTATTTTTTTTTTTTTTTTATGATGTTCTTTAGTGTTTTTTAATGTAAATTCTCGTCATAAAAATACAACAATTAAAATAGATGATTCTCCGGCAGTTGTATTATACTTATACACATATATATATATGAGATAAAGATGAAAAAAAAATTAATGACTCTTTGTCATCAGGCTGGTGGGTTACAAGAGATGGTCTCTTGCAAACGAATGTCCAAGAAATACCGGTCGTACCTTTGTTCGTCGGGGTCCTTGGTTCTTACACCAAGATTCTCTCTAGACTAGAGGAAAGAAAAAAGATAAAGAGGAGAAAAGAAAAAAGAAGAAGGTATAGCTTGGACCTGAAGGTAGATTAGCATGACAATGTGCTCACTGGCCACTCATTATGGCCGACCAATTCCCGAGTGGCATCTTTTGCTCTTGCTCCTGCTTGTCTTCCTCTCATTCTTTTACTAACTTTACCAAAATAAACTCATTTACCATCTCAAAATTTTTATCTCCCATGGAATATTCTATTTTATTGAGATATGAATATTTATGTCACCTTCAGTTTTATAAATAACTGTAATTATCGGAAACACTTTGAGTGTTTTAATTATTGAATTCATCCAAGCTCTTTCATTTATTCTTCTTATTCATTACGTTTTTAATTTAATTATCTAGATGAGTAGAAGTATACCGTTCAATTAAAATCAATGATCAATATTTAAATTATTGTTCTTCATTTACTTTAACACTGAAATTCATTCAATTTCATTCCATTTACAGATTCAATTGGTTTAATTTATTTTATTAGGTGGAAGAAGTTATTATTCAGATTAACTCCATATTTTTGGTCACCTTGAATTTGAATATTATTAAGAGTAATTTTCATTTAAAAATAATCTTTTATATTAATTAAACTAGTGGTTTATTGATTAGAATTGATTTCAATCATCCAATTTTGATATTTAATTAATTAATTAAATTTAGGAAGAAGTGAAATGATCTCCTTCGTATCTCTATTGATTTTTTCCTGATTTTTGTCAGTTATTTGTAAGACTTCTTTTATTAGATTAATTCAGTCCTATAATAGTTATAAATCAATTTAGTCCATTAAGCATATTTTTAATTAAATAAACGACACTGGCACTCGGATTACATTCCCTTGCATCTCCACAGACTAAAGGACATGGAAAATGATTGTTCATTAATTCTCTTTAAAATTATTAAGCAAATTTATGACTATTTTCAATGAAATGATATGAAAAAAAGGTGAATGAATGGATGATGTTTTTAATTAAAGTGAAAAAAAGACAGTGAAAAGAGTGAGTATTTATTGAGTTTAGTGCCTGGAAATGGTGTCTTTGACTTTGGAATGATGTCGTTTAGTTAATATCAACCGATTTCCCCTTAAACCTAGGATTTATTTGGTGTGTTATTCTCTTTTTCACTATTACACTTTTTAGTCTGTCTCTTTCCTTTTTTCCATCTTAACTCTCCCGCCCTTTTACCGTGCACCCACTATTCTTACAGCTTTTCTTCCCGTGAATGAATGCCAAAGATGGATCGTCTCCCTCATCTTTATAGCTTGAAACGGTATTGTTACTAGAATTCGTACGATTTCTTCGAATTCACGCATTTTACCGGCTCATGGGAGACGCACAATGACGCACTCTCAACATATATATATATATATATATATATATATACATACTAAAGGACAAGAGAATAAGATCGAAAAAGAGAAAGAACGAAGCAGACTTAAGCCACTCATTTCATTCGTTGTGTGATCGATCGTTTTTCTTCTTCTCGGCGATTTACTTCAACTTGTTAACGAAGTTCGTTAAAAAATTTTCTTATAAGGGCTCAATTTTTATGTTTATTCTTCCATCAGTTCCACATGAAAGCATTTTTTTCATCATGGAAATATTGACTATAACAAGCTGCCATTAATTAATTCAAAATTCTAACAAAAGCGTCTTTTTCCTCATACTTGTACGAATAAACTTCATATACTCTTCTTGTAATTTACAATTATAATCATTATTATATTTTTCATCTTCAATAATCCTCGTTAAAAATACAATAAATACTATAAAAACTTACAGAAATGAATTAATAAAAGGATTCTCAAATAATTATTATCATAATAATCATTTTTTGTTGGCTTTGAGGCAATTTAATGATTACTTCAAAGTCTTGGTAATTTCTCCTTCAATGTAAAAATACTTCAATGTGGCAGTCATTGAATAAATTAAGACGAAAAAATGATACAAAAAATTATGAAATCATTTGAATGTTATGAAGAAGTTATTTATAATTATGATATCTGAACGAGTATCCTTGTTGTCCTTATTTACAAATAAACTATTATTGAGTTTAATAAAATGTATTATTAATTTTAAAATTAAAAAGATTGAACTTTATTTTAATTTAAAAGCAAAAATTCATTGCAAATAGAATTGATCTCAGCTTTTGTTAAATCCCAGCTCAAAAAATTCCTCGAGCTAACCATTTTTATCAATTTCTTATATTCTTTCTCCAACAGTATGTATAAAATATTGATAAAAGGAGTATTTATCCCAATACTTTTATTCAAATTCCCTAACAAAGTAAATCATTAGACCGAAAAGTTTTCTTTCCCTCAAAAAAAAACAATTTTTTTTTTCAATAGAAATCCATTCGCTAAATATTAAAATATCAAGCGGTGTACATATCCTCGCATATGTATAGAAAATTCTGAGGAAAAATCCCCAACTAATCGTAGGAGCACGACAATGTGCTTTTTACCTGATGGACGATCCCTTTTTGCCAAACCGTGAGAAATAGCGTTGCCCAGCGTTGCACCAGCTAAAACGGGGGTGAGAAGAAAGAGAAAAAAGGAAAACGATGGAGGTGGTACACTGAAGAGACTACCAGCACGAAGGATATCCAGCTCTAGGGAATTAACTAGTCTAAGAAAAAGACAAGAATATGGAAGAAGAAAGTGCAATGAGGTCTTTATATTAGTCAAAGAGGCTTCTTTTTACCTTTCTACTCTATTCTACTCTATTCTCTTGGATGTTCGTTCGCGCATGCACCATTGATACGTTTATTTTTGGGATTCAACATCGTGGTATTTCCAAGAAAATCAAAATAAGGTAGTATGTATTATACTTTATATACATGGTCATTAGAAGATAGCTATTGATGCTTCTTTATTGGAAATCGTAAAATTCCTCAAGACAAAGTACTATACACCCAAGTCTCTGCCAGGTGATCCTTCTTATTCATGACATCTATAAAAATCTTAACTTACGGTCTGCTTAAAAAAAATACATGCTTCAGTTAATCAATTATGTATAGAGATTTTAGTTGATTTTTAGATTTAGATTTTTCACTCAAAAGAAATAAAGGTTCGTATTATTATTATTTCCTCAATAATTTATCTAAAAGAATAATAAAAAAATTATTGACCAACAGGAAATATATTTTTTTTTATTATTTAAAATCATTATACTGATGAATGAAATATAATAAAATGCATTTTTATTTCAAATAATTCTTGGATTTTTAATCATAAATTATTTCATAGATACAATAATAAACATGTTTTTCCATTTGAAGATGAGCTTAGTGAGTATTTAAGCCAGAAAGTGATTAAAAAATACCAGGAAGAATTAAATGATTTAATTTCATTTGAATATTATTTCAAGTGATAATTTTTTTCTTCTTCTTGTTCAATGTGAATAATAAAATTGTGTGAATGTTCTTCCGGTTATTTCTGACCAGGTGGATGACCGCCCTAATATACCAAGTAGGGTGAATCTACCCCTGTTTAAAGTAACGCAAGACCCCAGGGCGTGTGAAAACATGTCATACTCTTTTGTCTTGGCATTTCCCAGAGCCGACAGCTCTTCTTCTTCTTCTTTCTCTTGACCAACTACGGTGTTACAGTTAGACAGTTTGGAGTATAACCCCTGCACTCTCTTTTTTTTTGTACTCTGATGACCCTTGTCGACGTTGCATTTCCACGAATCGTGGTAACCACCTTGAATATAGAACACTCAGACCATTTGGAATGAAAAAGAATAGGAAATAACTTCTTACAAAACTGTAATATATAAAAGGGAAAAAAGAATGCTGGAAAACTGCCGAAAACGAATGTAACAAAACATTGTCGGAATGAACTCAAAGGTATAAAACAGGTATTTTAACTCTGAAAACTCTTTATGTGACAGATGAAAAAATAAAAAGGAAATAAAAAATAAAGGAGAACGGAACAAGTATTAAAAAATACTAAGATTCTGTTTCTCTTTCGATTTTATATTATTTTATTTTTCCATGGTGTTTTATTTCCTCTTTCTATCAGAAGAATATTCTTAAAATATGAATATTAAAAAAGGAAATAATTAAAAATGCAAAGAGAAAAGTATATTGTATGAAAATGTTTGTTTTTGATAAGTGTTGAATACATAAAAGTTTATGAGAAAAATGAGAGTACTGTGATAGTATGAATTTTTGTCCTTTCTTATTTCATTTCTCCTTCTCTCATGTACAATAAAACGGGTATCGTAATCGACCGTAAAAAAGCTAGGGTGCTACCGAATTCGTTAATCTCGTTTCGTTCGCCTCTCCCGAGAGACCATAAGGACAACTATAACTGCACGCTGTAGCTGGTGGTTTTCGATCCATAGAAAGTTTCACAGTGACAATGAGTTCATTGTCTTCTCTTCTTCTCTATTATATAGGTAGACAAGACAATAATTCATTTATAATGAATTTTGCATAATTTATTTTAACATTAAAATTTTCCAATTTTTTTCTTTTCTTTTGGGAATATGAAAGACAGGTCATTAATAAGATTTTTTGATTCAGTGACTTTTTGCGGTATAAACAATCCATTAATCTTTTAAAACAAAAACTTTTAATCAATGATACTTCTTTTAATTGTGATCAACACTTGACAGTTTAAGATATTTTTTTTTTTATTTTGAAAAATTCTGATCAATTTCTTTTTATTGACAACCAATCTTGCATCAAATTTATTATTTATTTATTATAAATTTAAAAATTAATTATTACTTTAATTGAATAAATAAAGAATTCTTACAACATTAACTTGGATAATTGAAATGGAATTAAATGTTAAGAAAATACTGGATAGTTTTTAGTGAGATGAATTTTTTATTTATCAATTATTTTTATTAATGAAAAAATTTAATTAAATATAAATACTGGGCATTTTTTTTAGATTAAATTAAAAGTATTTATCAAACAATGAAATGTGTATTGTTATCAAAATTGTTTAATGACTATCACCGAACCCGGATCAGAATAGTAATCCACAACCTGTTCTTCATCTTCCCTTCAACCACTCCTAACCATTGAAGTCAACTTTTTGCAACTTCACATACTCCAAAAAGAAAAAAAAAATCTCCATTCTTTCATTCTTCATAAAATTTTCTCCTCCGCATACATCGCGTTTATTTTTATTAATTTATTTATTATTATGTTTTTTTGATATACTGAGGACAAGAGGGAATTTTTGAACGATAAATACACGTTAGTTATAACTCAATATATAGTTATATATAAGTATATGTGGAGTAAGAAATAAGAGGCGCGGATTGTACAGAGGGAGGGCGAAGGAAGAAACAGAGAGAAGGAGGTATACCGGGCAAAAATGTTCAAGATCGACCTCGAGGGCAGAGAGGAGAACATTAAAAGGGAGAAGACATTAAGAACCGCCACAGATCTTGTATAAGAATCCAGGAGAGGGATCTTGCATGCTCTTCGTCTGACGCTTCAGAGTTGGCGACGAAAAAGGACAGAAGTTGTGGGGCATAACGGATAAACAAGAGGATACATACGACAAAGATAAAGAAGGAAGGTGAAGAGAAAGGGCCAAGAGAAGCTCACGTATAAAACAGGACCTCATAATTCCTTATAATGTCCTCTTCTCTGCGGATACCTAGCATACACCCTCAGTTCCTGCATGCGCGCTCTTTTCGCAGGACATTGCCAACTCTTAGAGATAGTCGCTGGTCCTCCGGACGTGTCGAAAAGAGAAAAAGAGTCTCCTTCGTTCCACCTTTATATATATTTTTTTATCCATATGTACATATATACATGCACCATAACACCAAGAGTATATACTCTCAGAGGCTTTTGCTTCGATGAGAGGAGCAGACTTTACGTACTGCACCCTCACCACGTTATATTCGACAAGTACGTGGGCATGCTCCTCCTTCTACTTTACTTCTTCAAGTCTCCAGCTCCGTTGCGAGCTGTATAAGAGAGTTAATCTTGATATAATGGCCACGACTGTCGCAAGGGCTATATACCTATATACAAGACAATAGTCCGAGATATATCGTTAGCTTCGTCCTCTCTCGCACGTTGAATAAGCCCTAGCTCTCGCACCATTAGAAGGCGGGACTCTTTATTTCCCTCGCGGGGTGTCGGACGAGATCTGCACACGCGAGAATCCAAGCAATACCACCAACATTTTCAATGTCCACAGATTTTACAAACTCTATATTTTGTCCTTCTACGCCTGCTGCTTTCTTGGAAACCTTTTGCTTTACATCCTGATAAAAGAATTTTTTTCGATCAATTTGTTGATTTATTTTATTCCAATGCTATCTTTTTAATAATAACTTCAACCATATTCCTTTTTTCAAGGGAGAATATTAATTAGTTATAGTGAAAGATAATTTTTAGTTTTTGGCAAAGAGGGTATTGTCTCAATCAATTTGCATGTCTCTAATTTACGAAATAGCAAGGAAAGCTTTGTAATAAAAGGGGAAAAAGTTATAAATCAAATTTAAAAAGTACTAAATTACGTAATTTTCACTAAGTAATTTCGCAAAATGTGTAACAATTGCATTTAAGATGATATCAGACTACAAAGTAAGCTTTTGACTACCTAAATAAATAATTGAGAGTGCATGTAATGTAATGAATGTGTGGAGAATGAATGTAGTTCATCATCTGGCTAGTACTTGGATTCTCGCAGTCGATTATACTATTATTACTAGTCTACGATATATTTAATGCTACCATAGTTTAATCTTTCACAAAAAATCTTCAAATTATACTAAATTTAAATAAATTAAAATTCTTTTAACGTTATAAAAAATTTAGTTAAGAAAAATTTTTTTTGTCTTTCTTTTTCTGTTAATAATTTTTAATTTAATGCTTATTAAATGTTTATTATATTTTATTAAAAAATGATGAATTATTTAAATGAAAAATATTTAAATAACATTATAATGAAAGTAATTTAAATATGAACAATAAAGTAACGCCTTTACCATTGGCTCTTTTTTTGTCTCTGATCAATTTATTATCATCAGGAATTTTTTTTTAGCATTCAATCCTTAAAAATAGTAAATTTACAGCAAGCACTTAATGATGATCAACGAAGCGAAGAATCATATAACAACATATACTACTTCGCAACCAGAACACTCCAAGTTGCTTCTCTATATACATTTATCTCTTTCTCTCCTGATCTCACTTACACTTTACTTGGCGACTTTTTTTCTTCTTCATGTTTCTCACCCTGCCGCAGTAGACTCCCCCGCAGAATCATAATCTGATCTCGTGTATTAAGGATCGCCTCTTACTCACTCGCCTTTATTTCCTTAACCACCCCACTTATTCTCGATGCCCCTATTTTTTATTATGCAAATCAGAAGCGAGGAGAAGAGTGTAAGTGCCTGGAGGTGGGATATTGCTTCGTCTGTAAACGCTTTATATGTAATCTCGGTATGCCCGTAAGTTGATTCTACAGTTTCTTCTCAATATACACCGATATTTTGTGCACTTATTTTATGGACTACAGAATTTACCCATAATTAACTCTTTTTAAAAAGAAAAAAAAACAAAAATACTGCGTGACATTTCTTTTTCAATAAAATGTTAGCAATACATAAATAACCTTTTTTAAAATTAATTATTTCTATTATTTACATATTTAAACATTATTTTAAGCTCATAATTAATAAAAATTGAACTAAAATATGTAAATAAATAAATTTTTTTTTAAATAGTTGGTACCAAGAAAAAAATTCTTGTAATGATTGTTAATTTACTCCAAACAATTTTAATGGTCTATATGTTTGTTGAAATCTTTTAAAGAAAATTAAACTAAACCTACATGCAATCTATTTATTTAGAGGCATTTTTTTTAAAACATAATTGTTAAATAATAAATAAGTAATTTTCGTGGTCCAGAATATATTAGAGCAAGTGAATAAATAATAGTTGCAACAATAAAAGTGGTTGAGCGATAAAATTAACAGAAGGGTGAAGTTTATATGTGGAATAAGGTAGAAAAATGTGGTGTGGGAGATATACACTGGAGTTATACGTCTAAGCAGTCAGAATTAGCGTAGCAGGCACATGCTAAACATTCAATAAAGTGCTCGAAAGCCGACCGAAATAATCGTAATCATAAATAATCGAGACTAAATATATACGTCTAGCTGACTGGTTGCTGGTTTCTCGCGTACCAACTGCCGTCTTCTGAAAGTATCGTATCGTATATACGTGATGATTCTACCTCATTCATTTCACCATTTTTTTTTCTTCTTCATCGATCACTCTTCATTTACTTATGTGTGGTATTTCATTATCGTTATACTCATTATAGTCCTTCTTATTTACATTTGCGCCCTTTGCTGAATTATTAATTTCGTCATAGCTCCTAATGTCCTGGGCATTAAAAAAATTATAAATTATAATGTCGAACTAATTTCGAATTAAATATTTAAATATACGATACTTTTATATATTTAAATGCATTATAAAGTCTAAATAATGTATTGTATCTTTTCTAAACTTGGTAGCAATTAGCTTTAATAGTTATTTGGAATAAATTGTTTGTAAAACATGCTGAAATTTATTCTTATTGATAGATAAATATTATTAACGTATTTAAATTGCTTGAAATTCAGCCCTAATTCTTGATAAATTTTTATTTTTATAACACCACTTGTAAAAAATATTAAATTGCTTCAAATGAACTCATATAGACTCGCAAATTGAACACATTAAGTAACTAAAGTTTGCAATTCTTTCATTTAATAGTAACAAAAAAAAATGAAGTATTTTTTTCAACTCCAAAATAACTAGCTTCTTATAAAGAGTTCTAACTATGAAATAATTACTTTAAAAATAACTGACTTGTAATTGAATACGTAATGAAATGAATTTATTCGCTAGATCATCATCTTTGATAATATCAGAGTATTTGATACTCTTTGTCTTGAAGCAAGTAGTATTTTTTTAATCAAACAACAACTAGGTCAGTTCGTATTCAACAGTAATTTTTTATCTGAACCATTATTCTATTAAACGATTCATACAAATCATTGTAACAATTCTCCTAAATCATCATTGTAAGGATGTTGCTGTTGGGATCCATTTTGAATTAATTTCCGTAGTGAAATTAATGATGAAGAATATGTAAAATGTAAGGGTTTGTTTTCGTTCCTCTGTACAACACCATGATTCCGTTATCATTATCATCATCATCATCATCATCATCATCACTGTCTCTGTTGTTGTCGTTTGTAGTTGTCTCCGTCTTATTCATCCTTCTCGTTGGCCAGACACAACGGACATATGGTCGGCTGGCTCGGCCGATTAGACACATTTGCATCACAATGCCAAAGTCTGCCTACCATCGGCAACAGGGCCCCGCTTTATTACGACCACCGTGGGCTATAGTTTAAGTTTAAGCCATGTAAGGAGACTACAACCTATGCTTATACCATGATGGCACTTAACCTGGTAGTGATCGAATGTGAATATGTGACAAAAAAAATTTTTTTGCCCTCATTTTTAAGTGAATTGTTTTCCCTGGCACCCGCTGTGATACTTGTATCTATTATGCAAAGCCTAAAAGGATATTTGCACATGAAAAGTTGGATGACATACATCTTTAATTTTTTTTATTATTATTTAAAATTAATCTTGTTATTTAGCGATAATTTTGTTTCTTATTTAATAAAAAATGCTGATAAAATTATTACACCTTCTTTTAGTATGGTTGGATGCTTCATTTCAACATAACATCAGTGAGAAGATAAAAAATTCAACAACACACGTCCTCTCCATGTATAGAAGACGTTGGTGGAATGAAGACTAGTTTCGAGCTCTGAGTTCCTTAGCCATTGATGAGTTTAGATTCGAATTTAATTAGAGAAGTGTCGATTAATTTTTACAGAAAATTTTTAATTAATTAAAAATACTGTAAACAAATTCGATATTTTTTTATTAAGTCAATAAATGAGTTAATAAATATTTATGCAGTATATTTGATGAAAAAAATTGACAAAGAAATAAAATTAAAGAATAAAAGATAATTAAGATAACAAAGTAAAATGTATATTTTTTTTATTGTAGCCATTGAACAAGGTTTGGTTGAGATTTGTTCGATTATTCAAATGAAATTAGTAAAACTCGACAAATAAATTTTTTCGTCAATGATTAGTATGCTATTTAAACACGAGAGACCTTTTAGTATGTCGTCCATTAAACTTAAACATCCTTATGGCGTTTCTAAGCATGTAATCAATAAATCGCGTGAAAGGTATCTTATTACTCCAGGCGTTTTTCAATTAATACTTTGTAGAGGTATATTATTCTAACGACTTATTCCAAAACATCAGAACTAAGCTTAAATAATTTTTAAAACCATTATGGAATTGTTAAACATTCTTTTCTTTATGATTAACATACATAACTTATTTTTGTGAATAGATAATTTGGGTTTAAATAACTTAAATTACACTCAAATTTCGTAATATCTATGTAGTCAATGAATGTTGAAGAAACATGAAGTATAATGATTAAAATAATTTGAGAAAACAAATTGAGTGATGACATAATTTCTTTCATTCATTAAATTAAATGAATATTAACGAATATATTATATAAAAAAAATATGATAATCAGTTGGATCACAATAAAAAATTTAAATATTTCTTTGTGATCATTTTTAAATGATTAACTCTCTGACATGATTTTTATTCTGAATATTTAAATTTTTATAAATCATTTGCGAAATTATTATTATTAATGAAGGTATGAGTAAAATTAGTTGCAAAAAAATTCTATTTATGTGATGTCATAAAAATAGTGTCATTAATTTATGAAAATTTCAATAACGGGCATAAAATTTTCCTCACTATCATCATTAATAATTAAATTTCATTCAAATAATGCTATAAAAATTATCCGTACAATTTTAGAAAACTTACAACATTAAAAAAGATAATAATAAACATTTAAATTTGTGTAAAAATTAATTTTACAAGGAAAAATATTGCACTTTATTTGTTAGAAATAATTTAAATCAATTATTTAAATAATTATTAATAAAAATTTACTGAATGAATAAATAAAATGAAGCTTTTCAGATTTTACTGCTAATTTCCAAGATAATTCCAAAGCCATCATTTCTCTCGGACAAATAAAAGGTGAAAGAAAAAAGAGAGTATCAGAAATATATTATATAGGTATAAGTATTATGTGTGTATATATACTTTACTAGACAAGACTCGCGCGTAAAAGATATCACAGGCCGTGTCGCCGTGGGAGTGAAGTGGGAAGGGATAAGATGAGCGAGAGAGAAGGTATGAGAAAGCGCGTGAAGGGGAGTGAGGTAGTTTCGCGTCTGACGCTGGATAAAACGCATGCTCTATAAGTTTATGCAAACTGCACCACGCGATTTTTACACGAGTACGTCTGATGTTGTCATTAACTATCAGTTATAAAGAGGAGTAAATGGTCAATCGTCTAGTTAACCGATTAGTTTTATATGCCAGTTTATTTTTCAACGTTATTTAAGGACTATTTTATATTCATTAGTGCCATTAACTTTCTCGATTGATCGAAATCAATTTCTTAAAAAGTAGCAATAAGAGGTGATCTTGTTTTATTTATGAATGAAGGAAAGTGATTAACCTTCGGAGAAATAAAATTTTTTATCAAGGGGAATTCCTAATTAATATCAATAATAAAAACAATGACACAAAGTTTCATACAGTGTCTTATAATTAAAGTAAACTCTAATACTTAATTTAAACACTAGTTAAGTTGAATTGATTTTATAAATATGAGTAAATAAAAATAGATCAGTGGCAAAATAATAAATAAGTGATGGCAACATTGAAATAAATATGTAAAAATGTGAAGTGAAAAAAAAATTAGGGTAAAACGTGATCAGATGTTTTTATCACACACAATAGCTAGAGTGAGCAGATGCTTTGATTGGTTCTGACTTAGTGGAAGTAGCGACACTCTTGACAATACAAACAAACCCCGACCACGTGAGTTTGCTGGTTAAGTGCGCCATTTTTTACCTACTTATTACTGTTTCAATAATCAATGCTTAATTCATTATCTACTGAGGTAGTTTTTAATTAAAAAGAATAAATGTAAAATTTATTTTTGGAATTTTAGTGAATTAAATTCAAGTGATTATAATACTAGTTAATGAACATTATCGATTCAAAATAAAAATTCAAGATTTCATCGTGACACTTTAAGTGTATGAATAAAAATTTCTTCAGTGTTTAAGAAGTTAAATATATTAGTATTATTATTATCATCATCGTATCATTAATAATATCTTTGAATAAATCTTAATTATACATCTGTCTATGGACTATACTCACTTCTCAACAATTTAGGAGAATGTTTGGTATGTATATTGTTGGTAAATTACATTTTGGTGTCATTATAAATATACACAAAAGATTAATTAAAGGTATCTATTTTATTGAAGAATAAATCATAACAAAAGGCTTCACTGACTTTGAAAGCGTACAACGAAATTGAGTGACGTTTTAGGTCATCAATCGATATACATGTGTTCTCTATTTATTATTATCATTATACTTATTATATTCGTCGAAAAATCTAAAGGCCGATCAATGCTTTCAATTCGGTTTAATTAGTATGTATTGAATTTATTTAATATTCTTAGCATTTCTTATTCTCAATAATTTATATTTTATTTATCCAAGGTATGTTCATTTACATATAAATAAAAATTTATTCTTTATTTTAGATGATTTAGTGATAATTAATACATTACATAAGATAGAGGGGTATTGAAGTTTGAGTGTAAAAAACTAGAAATGAAACCACTAATATTAGAAACAGTCTAAAATTTAAGAAGATAATTTTAAGATTTGCTTAACTTTGCAAAGTCTAAATTCATACATTTTTGTAATGTTTGTAGTAATGTGAATAATTTTTTTTGTTTATCAATACATTGTAAGAAATAAATTGTCGTAAGTAAATTGAGATATGCGTATATTGACATTTTTTATCAAACATGAGAAGAAAAGGTTTGTAGAAGAATGAAGCTGTTATATTATTATTGTTCTGATAATTTCGACGCAATATTTTGAATGAGCCGATAAATTTTGTAGTTTTTTGAATCGTAGTAAAATTAAATAATATAAACATGTGATTCAAAGAATTGATATCGATATGATACTTAATTCTATATAAAACATATTCTAATTCAATTCTTTTATTATTATTATTATTTTTCAATGAAAAGTGTTTTAGTGTACAAGAGATCCAATGAAATGAAGTGTTATAATTATGATAATTTACAATAAAACAATGACATTAAATATCTCTTTAATTAATATTAATATAAAAGTCATTGAATCACTAGGAAATTTATTTATGATCAGCTGTAAATTTTTTAAATTAAATGAGATTTGTTATGATTGATAAAAGAGCAGATAAATTTGTAATAGACTATATAAATCAGATGAAATTTTTATTTCGAGTTATATAACTCTTTTTTAATTTCTTTAATGCAACGCAAACGATTCAATTGTGAGTAAAACGTCTATCAAATTCACAACCATTTCACTGTGATTACTTTTCTTTTCACAAATATGTGACAATTATTATTTCTTCAAAGGGCCTCTAAACTTTTATAGTTGCTATTGAGAGTGATAAAACTGATGCGTTTATGTACCTCGACACAGCAATTAAGCCATGCTGCCAATTAATTCTGGTCAATTATGTAATTAAACACTATTCTAAGAAGGAAATAGACTAAAAAGACTAGTTTAAAAAGTATCTTCATTTTTCAATCTAGTCCTGGTGCAGTTTTAATTGCAAGCCTCATTACACAATTTGTGTTTTTTATGTAAACAATATTCTCTGATTTTAAAAAAATCATTCGCTGACAAAAAAATGTAATGAAGTTTTTACCAAAAAAATAAACTTTTGCTGGCCTAAAGCTTTTTACTTTATATTTTTTAAATGAAGTAAAATTCGAATATATTTCATAGGAACTAATTTGTTCTTTGAAGTATAAAGAAAATTTTGGTTACCTCACTTTTTCAAATCCCTACCTAGTTTCTTCGATATTTGGTTGCAAACATCTTAGTTCATCATCCTAACCTACAATGAAAGATTACCATGTGAGTCTATCGATATTACAGTTCACCAATCAATCGGCTTAATTCGTTTTTAAAGCCAGTATTGTTTATTTGGATTGAAAACAGGAAGAATGAAAAATATATGATGTTATGTTATAGTATAATAAATAAATTTATTATTAATTGACTTTGTGACGTATGTAGTTTTAAAAAAAACACCATATATATTTATTAATTACAAGCTAGAGGAAAATAAAACTGTTAGAGTAATGAAAAAAAAGGGACGAATAAAATGACCAGCAATTAAGAATGTTGTGAGTGTTTACAATCTAATACATATACTGGTGACGAGAGAAATGAGCAATTAGTCGAGCTGGTTATAATGAGAGTGAGCAGCTTTTATTCTTTAGTTAAATTCTTTAATTTATAGCAATTATATACACAGAGAACAGTAATTACTAATTATAGTACATACAGGGTACGCTTTAAGTACCGAGTGATCACATTTTAAGATCAATTAAGCAGGTTAGTAAAATATAAAAGACAACAATTTTACACAGCAATACCACGCAAATTATTTACGAAAGCATTGAAAGATTTTTTTTTGTTTTTCATTAAATTATTTAATTAGATATAAGTTAGTTTTATTTTTCTAATTACTTTTTCCTTCAATTTTATTTTTATTGCTGACGTTTATTACCTTTTTGATTGACTATTATTTTTTTTTAATAATAAATGAACCAGATAGAAATTAATAACAGTAAGATAGTGAGGAAAAGGGGGAAAAAAATACAAGAAAAGGAAAAATGAGAACAAATGAAGTAAATAAAAGAGTAGATGGCAGCGCGTGAGTATTTTGCCGATTGTATTATTAATATACAAGAGATCTTATATGATTAGAAGAACGGTCAGGAATTTTCTGCGAGCGTATAATCGCGTTCTCATCAGACACCCTCACTGAATTACATTAATGATATTGATTTGGAAAAATACAATCAGCCGAGTATTTCTACTTTCCGTCGGCCCTCAACACTCATTCTCGCCGATTATTTTCAATGTATAGACCTCTATACATGTATACATATAAGTAACAAACGAGTAAACATGTGGCTCCCCACACACACACGTAGACACTCATCTCCTATTATCCACAAACACACAGACACATATGGGTAACTAGAAAGGAGATAGAAAAATCTAAGATATTATTACCGAGACTTTTAATGGATGGATGCGTGTTAATTAACATTTATTCACTATACCAGAGCCATAGTGAAAAAGTAGATTCATCTTTTTGTGTGGAAATAAATAGATAAAAGATGAGAGAGGGAAAGATTGAGTATTGCTAAAATGTGAAATTTTTTTTGTTTCTTATTACTTATTAATATCCGATGGAACTTGGCTCTTTTATACACTTTATACCTATCAAGCTTCCTCTATCTTCTCATTTACACACTAATATTTAGCTTCTCGACCTTACGGCGCACCCGATAGATTTATCATTTGATTTCCGTTGAAGCCACCCTCCGCTACGAATCTCTAGACCTTCTACACCACTTGGCTTCTACTCCACCTATTTTATTCCTAGTTTATAAAACGTTTTCTTCGATATTTTCATTTTTAATCTCTTAATAATCCCTCCAATACCCTCTTTTAGTATTGATAAATTTTATCAACAAATCACTGCTGATGGATTTTTTTCATTAAGGTTTATTTTATTTATTACTGAGATTTCATACTGACTTTAATCAACATTCGATATTAATTTTATTCACAATTTAAACAAAATTTCCAAACATTAGATCTTTTTCTTTTAGTTTAAAAAAGCAACACTTTATTTTTTTATTATTATTAATTAATTAAAATTGGTTTAGTAGAAATTATTGTTAAAAAATTGGCTAACGTAGTCGAATAATCAATAATTAGAAAAAAGAAATGCAAAGCAATATTCATAGATTAATTTATGATGATTAATTAATAAAATAATCATAGCTCATGAGAATGGAAATTAATTGAATTAAATATGCATTTAAATTGGTATCTGTTGTTTATTGGTTGCATCTACTGGATCCAAGTACGCAGTAGTAAACAAAAAAAAACCCCTAGCGTGACTCCAAGCTAAAAGAAGTATTGATAAAAATATCAAATACATATACTCAGATATACGATTTCTTTTTGCAAACTTGATTATTGGTATAATCAGATCCTCAGATAAATTTAATCAGCAGATTTTAATCAAAGATGTATACAGGCACGCGTAGTACCCTCAACTTGATGTATACACACAGATATATATTAGCTTTATCCGCACAGATTCATTTTCTTGAGTTGCTTGCGGCGACAAATAATAAGTGTACTTTTCATTTATTTTTCGCTCATTTTTTCCCAAATAGTTTTTACGACAGTGTATCCTATTTGTACAATTCAAAAACGGCATAAATGTAATGCGGAAAGAATATTCAATGAATAGTTTCAAGTGAACGGCTATGAAGAATACTCAAATTGACGTGCGACACATCGTAATAGAATGAAGATCTAATCGTGATTAGGGTTCAGAGACGTAATATATAGAATAGAAGGTAGATCTAACATTCAATGCGCATTACAATCTTTCCCTTGCGGCTGACTACGATGTGTGACGGTGATATTAATTAACGTCGTGGAGATATCATCAATCCTGGAAACTTTATGAGTAGTTTATACGATCGTCGCGTAAAGACTTCTACCTGATCGTGATCGGGATTTGAAAAGTTTATTGTATCAATCCCATCTCCATGCCTTTCTCCCTTATACGATCTATAAAAAAATTATCTAAGATTTCATCTTCCGATTAATTCATTCTTTATTCAAAAATTTATTTATTCCTTTTCATCAAAAATTTCATTCATTCTTTTTTTATTCATGATTTATTGAATGATATATACATTAATTATTATTTTTCGATCATTTCGTATAGATTTTATTTAATTTTTTTTTTTGCTTGCACTGATAAAAGAATTTACTGCAAACAAGTAATAGTTTTTTTAATTAAATCAAAATTTTGAATAATTGAATAAAAAAAATTGGATTGCATGTTGTGATGATAATACTTTATCTCTACATATGTTAAGGTAATATTCAAGTTATTAAAAAAGCTCAAGTCCTTGTGCCCAAGTTTTTCCACTAGACACAAGCCTCAACAGCTTATTACATCCTCAAACAACGAACCTCAAGGGGTTTATTGAATTTTTAAATTGTATATTACGCACCTCCGGGCATTTTTTCTTTTTAAACTCCCCTGTAATTGCATCAAAGTCAGCCTCTATTTAAAATGTCTCTTGGAAAAAAGGGTAAATTGGAAATAGAACCACTCAAATTATTGTTTTTATTGAATGAAAAAAAAATTAGCTAAAAATTGTGAATGGAAGGAATTTATTAAAAAAAAAGTAGCAAACAATTTTGAAAATAGTTGCTAATTTTTTCTTTATATAGATTTATCTTGATTTTTGTATTTAGTTTTATCTGTTACTTTTTTTTTTCGTTCCCTGAGGTAAAAGAATAGCAGCAAGTTACCCTCGATAGTAGCTCAACAACTTGAGGGGAAAGTCCTCTAGATATGTGTCGGTGGTCAAGCATGTGGAAAAACACACAAGCTGATTGTCCATCTCTCTTGACCGGATCCGAAATCGCTTCTAATAGTTTCGGTGAGAGACCTAAAGAGAAAAAAAGGAAAACTGTGTGTTCATTACCTGATAATTTCTCTGGAAACATATATATATATATATATATATATATATATATATATATATATATATATATATATATATTCCTCATTTTTTTTTCTTTGTTCTAACAGCAATAAATGTTTTATTTTTATTAATTTTCCTCCATCAAGTAGTTGATGTATTTTATCGGTTTATTATTGTCTTATCAAATTCATCCTCGAATGTCAGTTTAGTCATTTATATTACGTACGTACATGCGTGACAAGCGTGTAGTAATTGTCCGTTTTGTATTAGGGTAGTTTCCCATTTAGTGTGTTACGAGTGTTGTAAGTTGAGTTTTTATTTCTTCTACGAAGTTATTTATCAAGAAATAATATTGTTGCGCTAGGTATCGTGAGCATACATTTTTCAAACAACTTATTACAGTTTAGTTGAAAAATACGAAGAAAAAACTATAAAAGTGTGTTTGCTAAAAAAACATACGTTATGTTCATATATGGGTATATATTATGACTATGATCTGATTATGAGGTAAACTATGCTGTTGTGTTCAATGAATATAATCGTCTATCTTAGTAAAAACACATTTTGTGAATACATATGTTCAATCACTTTGTTCGTTTTAATTAATTTTAGCAACATATTTTTTATTTCAAATAAATTTATTTAAATTAGTAAAGTTTATTTAATTTTGGAGTTTAACAATAACTCAGTGGTTGGATACTTTTTTTTTATCTTCTGAATAAGTATATTAAGCGCCAAATAGCAATCCACGTACTGGGTGAACGATTGCCAAATCCAGAGTAAATGTATTGTCTGACCACAGTACTTATTGTGGTTCAGTCGAGTGAATTTTAACATCATTCATACAATCCAGAATTTCAGCTATCTTTATCAGCATATTAATAATCATCCTCTAGTGTCTGTAATTGGAAAAAATTTTTTATTCAATTGATAATAAATTAATTTAGTTTCAATTATTATTTGCAAGTCAATTTGATAAGAAAATAGTCATTGGAGTGATTTATTTGCTTTGACTGTTCGAAAGAAAACTTAATTAAAAAAGAAGAGGACAAAAGATTTTTCCATCTACCAAATAAATTCACTGCAATATGCAATTAATTTTACCTACTTCCAAATGTAAACGTAATATGCAGACGTTATGAGGAATAAAATCGGATTTTTCGTTGGAGGCAGTAGCGATGTGTATATGAGAAGTAGCACATACATGTAGTCATGTAGTGACGAAGAATAAGAGAACAGAAGTATAAGGAAGCAGACAGAATTGGACCCATGTACATGTAGGAGTACAAGGACGATAGGAGTTGAAGCGTAGCCGGAGAAAACCGAGTTTTGCTTACCCGACTATGTTATGAATACATTATATCCACTGCTCCAAGGGATGCTGGCACATGCGCCGAAAGGGTGACTCCACCCTACCCCATACTCAGACGACTCTCTACCTCGGCCATCCGAGTTGCGCTAATTATACATGAACTAACCAACCCGGCCGCTCTTTGGAGCAGAATAGCGAGGGCGGCTCAATCTTTCTCTTTCTCTTCCTCATTTCCGTTTGCTCTTGGTCTCGCTCTTTCCTCTTGAGCCTCAGTCTGAAGAGAGGGTTGCAACGATATTCTCTTAGACCTTTAGACGAGAGAGTATCCTGGGTGGAGCTGGAGAACCCCTTGCTTCCTCTATCCTTCAAGTTCCTCGTCGTTCTCTATGTTTTGCTTAATTACGCGGGAGGCGTTAACTAACTTCCCCCCACCAGATGATCATGGACCCAACGCAACCCTTTGCTCATGAAATAGGAGGAGAATCGTCAACGCTCATTGGCTGGCCAATCATAAAATACATCTTGAGATTTTTATAATAAAATTAAAATGATGAGAACTACTACTTAAATCATACTCCTTCTTTACTTATTCATTTTAATTTATAATTAAAACTTTTTTCATAAATTATCCTAACTTTCTTCATTTACATATGCTCTTTATTAACATCCAGGGTTTTGTTTTATCAAAACTTGCTTCCTTTATTTAATACTGAAATTAAACAAAAATTAATCCATAAGAACTTGGAACACTCAAGGATTCTGATAAAGAAAATATTCGACTTGAAATCATCAGAAAGAAATCTCAACTGAAAGTGAGTTTTTTCTAAAGGTCGAGAAAGAGACAAGTTAGAGAAGAGAATTAAAAAAAAAAAATAAAATAAAAGTAATTGTGTTAGGAAATACCATAAGACCAATGGTAGTTTATACAATACGTTGGCTTTTCGCGCAGGTCCTATGCAAAATAGCTTGAGTGTGGGGGTAGGCGGCAAAAGAGGAGGGTGGCCGAGGACTCTGGAGCACTACGATGAGGCAAACAACCCCTTAGTTCTGCCGTAGCGGCCACAGACGCCCCCACCATGTCGCGATGTTTTTCGTTGTCGATGACGTCGTCGTCGTAATGTCGATAAGAGCGCCACCCGCATCAGGATCGCGTTAAGGACATATGAGAGATACATATTTTTACATTTTTAAATAGTGAACTATTTTTTCATGATACCTACGATATATCATGACAATGAAAACACCTTAATGTATTTATTTGGTGATTTTATGAATATTTAATTATGATTAATGGATAAAAGTGCCGAGGTATACATTAGTATTATTATTATGCCTTTGCATTCTATTCAATGTGTTTCTCCTTTTTGTAACACGAGTTTACTCATTCTTTTAGATGCTCTTGATGTATAATTAAACAATTACTCCCACATCATGCAATCAAGATGAGCTAATCATTAATTAATTGAAGTTTTAGTAATTAATGTAATTATTATTTAATTACATTAATTAATTAACTGCGAAATTATTTTTATTCTTCTCGACAATTAGCTCTTTTATTAGATAAAAAACATGCCATTTAATTAAGATGATTAATAAGAAAACAAAAAGACGAAAAAATTGGTAACATTGATTGAATAAACTCTTCTACAGTGATTGATAATTAATTTAAATTAAATAACGCAAATCTTTTTTTAGAAAATTATCAGTAAATTTATAAATAAAACCGAAATTAGAACATATGTTCGAAGTAATATTTTAGCAGTTGGTTAGAAAATAAATAACAGTACATGATACATAAAATAATGTTAAATGTAGGAGTAAGATAGAAAAGATAAACTTAAGTAAGTATGAAATAACGAAGAGACGTTTAATTAATTAGCCACCTCTTCCAATAGTTTGTAACCATCATCATCACGATAGTGACGCATTATATCACGTGAGCTAGTGTTTGCACATCACCTAGTCCCAATATTATACTGAGCTATAATTTAATTAGAGATATTAACGACTGTGTTTATAATTACAAATGTAAATTAAAAGTGAATTATAATTACATGACACTTTTAAATACTATTGTCAATTATGTTCCATAATTCTACTACTCGTGTAGTTTTATCCAATCTTAACAGCTACATTGTCACTGATTTTCAGTGAAGGAATGAATCAATTTTATTACATCACTAGTATTTTTAAAAAAAAATTATTCCAATCATTTTTCAATGTTTTATGTTCGAGGGGAAACAATAGGATAAATGCTGAATATTTATAGTATTGTATTTTTTCTTAAGTGTAATTGAGTAAGATTGTTGTTAATTAATTATTAAAAATTAAAAATATGACGTAAAAATGTCTGATGGAGCGTTAGTTGCCAATAAATGTCATTTATATTAATTATCTACTTACGAAGCCTCAGGCATTCTCTGAAACAAAAGAGACAGTGAATCCTGAAGTAGCAACAGTGGAAGTGGGACGCAACGAGCTACAGACAGTCATTTGTAGCTGATTATTAATTTTGAGGCGAGGCAAAAGATATCCACTCTGGCACATACTCAACCATCTACAATTCTACACTCTCAGCTCGTTTTAGAGATTCGCCTACGCCTCTTATACAAGCGTACATATAAGAATTAAACATCTTCTGACTTTATCTCTGAAGCAGTTAATTCATTTCATAGCTCATAGTCATATAATACATTCATACTTGGCACATACACACATACTTTTTAATTACTTGAACTTTATAATTTTTATAGTTATCTCATTACTATTCAAAGATTGTTTTATTTTAAAACTATGCTGTTTTTCTATTTTTTTTTTTTTTTTTTTTTTTAATTACCAACTGAGAATGTTTTATTAATGACGATTGTCATCTATTCAACCATTTGTTATTTACACAACGGTTTACGTCAATTGAATTGATAAAAAATAAATTTCATTATTTACACTTGAATCATTAATTTGTATTTTTTTTTGATACAATCATTAATATTCGGCTTCGAAGTGTAAAAATTGATTACAGTAATTAATGAATTCATTTAAATGAGTGAGTTGATGTTTTATTGAGAATAGTGGTTGCAAGAAAATGACATGAATGATTTTTTTTTTAAGCTAAAAGTAATTAACGACAAAGTGGTAATTATTTAAGAATACTGTAGACAAAAATAATGTCGACAATTTGCTGGCAAATTGAGTGGAGTGCGATAATATCGAAGAGATAAAAATAAATTTTTGTTGCGTCTTTATAAATGATTAAATATCATATATTCTCAATAAGTTTTTTTTAAAATTACTCTTTTTCTCTGAATTCTTCGACCATTTATTCTCTCAACTTGACATGAAGAAGCACATTCTGTATATATGTATATACTTATCGGATTATATCGGCTGGAATTCCGGAATCGAAATTTATGAGAGACGACAGGAGATAAAAATATGCCCGGTGGCTAATTGATTCGCAGCGTTGACGGAGGTCCAAAGTCACTGAGTGTGTCTCTGGGGCGTAAGTGGAAAGGAGATGGAGAGAAAATGGGAGTACATCATATACAGTATTCAACATTACTGCAGTGTGACTCTCTTGATGGTAAAGTGGTAACGAGCTCTTCTCGCGAGAACCTCGTGTGGTAGTACAGACATTCAATGGTTATTACGAGCAACACCACAGGAACTTAAAGAGAAGGAAGATATGCGTTGCTGTAGGTCCAAGATGCTCACGCATATACGTGCCCCGACTCTCTCAGACTTCTTGCTTAATGGTTATAAAAAATGATTCTCGCGCCCAAAGACATGCAAATTTATTAAGAGTCACAGCCAACAAGTGCCTAAAAAAAATTCTCCGACCTCTGAACACATCATTCTCGCCACATACAGCTTTTACATGCATATATTTACGACCTATCTATTAATTACTGGCCATTTAATTGTAATCTTTATTATCTGTCCCATTTGTTTTTTTTTGACGTTTTTATGATGGAAAATTCATTTGAATATCACCAAATCACACCACTATGATGCTTTAGAATATTTTATTCCAATTGTTTCATAACTATAAATTTTTCTAAATTAATTTTTAAATTAAAATTATGTATTATCTGTTGTTTATTTTTTTTTGAATTAAACTAAACTTTCAACTCAACACTGAGATACCATAGATCTTCAAAAAAATTATCAATCCAATAAAGCAATGATCAGACAATTCTATTCAAAATAATGAAGCATAATAAAAATGTATTTTTGCAATTAATTATTTCTTTGTTATTTTAAGTCACCATTTATAATTTTTATAATAACCAAACAATTGTTCACTTCGATTTTTTATTTTCATTATTTTGATCTCGTTCAACAATAGTTGTTTTTAATTAAAATAATTCACCACCTACTCTAAAATAATTCATTGTAATATTTTATTATAATTATCTATACCAAAAAATTTGTTATCTTTCTTCAAAGTGCACTATCAGCTGACATTATCTAACATTACTTTTTTTTATACCGATGATTTCTTTAAGCAATTTAGCATTAGCATTTTTATAAATAATTTTCTTCAATTGCAATGAATTAACACATCATCGATTCATAGGTGAATTTTGCCGTTATTTTATAGAATAATGATGTGATATTTCAGAGCTGCAGTAAGACTTCTACACACCTAAACCTCTTATTTATATTTTATTCTACCTATATTTATATGTATGTAGGTATTATGTAGGGATATATGTATATATGTATTATGTATCTATACATCTATAGTGTGTATATGTAGTTCGATTCGGAGGGAATTGCTTTCGATGTCAAGGAAGATCTTTTTATCCTGCGAATCGTGACTTGAAAATTTCAATTTACTCGCAAGCATGCATTATTTTCACCGGCTGATTGAGCTCTTATCTTTTGTGTTGCAGGACGTGAGGACGTCAGAAGAACGTATAGATGTGTTCTATAAGTTTCGGAGCTGGTAAGTTTGATTATTTGATTTAAAAAAACTACATATAAAAGAGCCGAGAAAAACTCAAGGGGGAAAAAAAGACGTGAAATAAATTTTCAATATCTCTAAATAATAAAAAATAAATTTTGTCATTTAATTTTTTAATAAATTTCAACTTTTTTCAATCGACATATGAATAACTTGAGGGAATAACATAAAAGAATATAAAGAATCCAGGTATTCTGATTGGCTCGACATAAACAAAAAATATAAGAAAGAAAAAATAGAAAGAAATAAAATGAATAATAAAAAAAATATAAGCACAAAATGCAGAGAGGGTCTGAGCTACCTTCTCTTTCACATAAATACGGATTTAGTCACGCGGTTTACGACCCAAAACGTGTCGAGCGTCGCGTCCGAGCTGCGCCTAAATTATTAAAGTCGTAAACGATCGAAATCGTCGTTAAACAGCGCGTGAAGCTGACAGTGTCCAAGAAACATACTTTGCTATCTTCGTTTTCTTCTCTCAATGCATCCTCTTTTCTCTCTGTGAACTCCGCCACGACGACATATCGTTTTTCTTCAAGTTTCATTGTTAACCCTGAGTATAAAGGTGTGTAAATATAAGTAGAAACACATGTATCCGTTAAACTTCACTTTAAAGTACTTTCTGAAATTTTTTTTAAGTCAATTTTTCATTGAAAAAAATCATTCCCAAGACAGTTTAAGCGATTGAGGATATTTTTCTTTTCTATCTACTGAATGTAGTAATTAAATGTATACTCGGGTTCTGTAAAAATTTTTTTAGTTACTTATTTTATAGAAAATTCACTTTTATGAAAGTAAAAGCGATTAGATGAGTTATTTTTTCCAACTACTATCGAATAAAATGTATGAACTCTTGAAATACTTTGAGAAATTCTCTAGGTCAATCTTTCATGCTAAAATGATTTTACAATAAGAAAAGTTTGATAGGAAACTTCTCTTTCCAATCGAAGCTTTTTTTTTACTATAAATGACTATCATTTACTCCAATAATACACTTAAAAGACAAATTATTAGTTAAAATTTAAGAATTCAACGTTACATTAATAAAAGCGGAAAAAAAGATGATTCAAATTTTTTTTCAAGATTTTTGACATATATAACATATTCAATCGTAACCCCACATCGTTTCTCTTCTTCATACTCGTTTATTTTTCCTTGCGATTCTTTCGCGAATCTCCACGTCAACAGCAACGTTGTCGTCGCGTCGAAAAAGAAAGAACTCGAGCACAAACGATATTGGGGGAGCCACGTCGTCACGTATCGAAAGATATCTACGTACTGGGTGGGTGACTACAAAGAGGCAAAATCGATTTGCAATTTAAATCGATCTCAGTACGTGCCTGCGGCTCATTCGAAACGATGCACCGATGATTTCACTGCTCGCATTCTCGGATATGTGTTCGATAACACACACCATCTACACAGGGTGTGAGCCACTAAGAACTGTATTCTTTCTTCACATCTTTTCGCAACGGTGACATCAACTAATCTACATTTTTCAATCATTTTTGAGACTTTGACTTACTGTGTGACTTTATGTATGTAGGTATTACTGGTTTGGTACCATTTCAGTCAAATGATTCAATCATTAATTTTTTTATGCATTCTGTTTTATATATTTTATAATAAGATCATTATTAAAAATATTTAAACTGAAGAATAATTATTTTAATGGTTTATTGGACTTTAAAAAAATTAGTTTGGCAATTCAATTCATTTTTTGAGAGGAAAATAATTATTTAGGATATTTAAATATTGTTGATCTTCATCAGATGTGTTCAAATCATAAACCTTAGAGTTTACGTTAAATTATTCAAGTATATTGCACTCTATTTTCAACACAATAGTTACTTTTAGAATGTTCACAAATGTTTAAATTTTCTACAACGTTAAAAATAAGGAATAATGCACTTAAGTGTTGCGAAATGAAACGTTCTAATACAAAGATTTGCAGTGTAATCAATCAAGCATAGTACACTTATCTACAACATATTATTTCAACACAAAGAAACAAAACCACTCCATTTTTGAATGTAAAAAAAAATATTCACAATCGTTATGATCCTTATTACACTTCAAATTTTTATGAAAAAATTCAATTATAAAATTCCAGGATTTCTTCCCTTTAAAAGAAAAAAAAAATTCATTTCTTACTTATTTATCATCGAATAAAAATAATTTGTTACTTTATTCAAATCAAATAGCATTAAAATAATCTAAAAGATAAAAACAAACTACTTTTTAGATACAAAAGATGTTCATTCCATCATTAGTAAATAAAAACCGAAAAATTCTTCAACAAAGAGAAAAATTGCAGAGCTGTTTTCTTGTTAAAGCCGACTCTTGCAAACTAATGCCACCCCTTATGCATTTCAGTATCGTTTCATCCCTCGTCCACATGCATTTATATATAGATATATCGTAAGTCTATGGGTATTTGCAACTGTCGTACATTTGAGCATCTTCTTTTTTACCGCCCCCTATTCGCCCTGATCTTCTTTTCACTCGGCCATTCTTCATGTTTCCCCTTTTTCTACTTCTTTAACTTACCCCTAGCCATCGCCAATATTTCCCTATCGATTGATCAGAACTCAAGACTGCTGGACTTGCTTTTTCTCGTACTCTCCACTTGCTTGCTCTTTTCTCCCTTCCCCTGTCTTACTCAGTGTCCCAGCCACCTGAGCTCATCCCTGGCCTTTTCTATATAGTTCTCTTATTATTTCGCTCTTTGCCAAAGTTACTCCTTTTTCAATTCTGATTTCTTTTTCTTCTTTTTCATTCCAACCATTCATGTTCATTTATCCTTCTTTTGTCATTCTTTCCATATGTTTTCTTTCTTTAATTGTGGGCTAAATATGATTATTGAAGTTTTCTACATAAGAAGACAATTGAAAAATACTTTTGAATATTTCTTTTCAAATTAAATTAGCTTTTAAAAAATAATTTTTAGTTACAATTGTTTTGAAAAATATTTAAAGTCATCTGCTGCTTGATAAAATTGGAAAAAGCCAAGAATTTATTGTGATGAATGAAGAAACATATTGAGAAATTAATTTTGTTACTGAGAAATCGAATAGTATTTATTCCCATGTTGTAATAGAAAATTTAAAAAATTGATGTAAATAGGTAAAATCAATTTAAATGAAAATTACAAGTCCTTTTCTAACTTTCCAAGTAATCACTTAAATAACTTCTAACCCAAATTATCTACGATTATATATATATAAAATTCTCCAACACATTGATAAAATTGATTTGATCCAATTGTTCCCACGTATATTAATTCCAAGGTTTCTGTTAAGTCGATAAAAAGAGATCGGAACAAACCTTGATATCCAAGAATCTAATCACACTTTATTACTTTCAATAAGTTCTTTCATTATCAGCATCAAATTAAAATAACAAAAATTCTAGAGATAAAAAAAACATGATTTTTCAAGTTGAATTGTTCTGATATTTGCTCTGAAGCAATCACTTTTATGTCAAACGTAACATGTGTGAATAAATCAAGCGAGGAAAAATCACAAACACGATTATTTGAAAGCTTTTGGATCTAATCTCATTCGGAATAAAATCTATCATTATACAAAGAATAAAATTAAATTAATTTCAAGTATGATACTGTGTAAATTATGATTATTTACGTGAATTGTTTATAGTAATAAAATGTTTAATTCAATCTCTATTCTTCAATGTACAATAACAATCATTTCTCGAAGCACAATTGTCAGTTGGAATCATCATGATAGCATAATATGATGCAATAAATCTTTTCAAACGATCGAACTGAAAACTGTAGCAAAAAATTCTCAATTTTACAAGAGTATTTTTTTTATCAACAACTCTAGTATGATGAAGAAACCTATTTTAAATCATTACAACTGGAAAAATAATGATATAATTTAATTATTAAACAGAATTTTCAGTTTAGTTGAAATCAAATGTTGATTGTAGCATGTGAAAAAATAAGTCGAGTTGTAATTGAACAAGGCTAAACCACGCGACCGTTATATCCGTATGACAACGCGGTAATGTAATTATGGTAATGACTGTTGTTCGTTACGTGAATAATCTATCGTTGGCGACTCGTTGGCTCAACTGAGCTTGGGCGACATAATCTCACAAAGTGAAATATTTGCAAACAACATGTAAGACTATGTATTTTCATGTTCATATTGTAAACTCAATGGGATTTAATGTAAAAAGAATACCTGCACGCGTTTCGTGAGAATCGACGTTTTAAAATCACCATCCCCCGTACCTCAGCAAGCCTTGAAGAAGACCACGTCGCCTATAATGCTCGTTACTAAAATAAAAATCGGCTAGTTCGAACAAGCCTTAGCCACGCGACCATTACTGCATCGCAGGTTAATCAAATTATGGTAATGACCGACTTGTCTACTGTGTATTATATATACGTCCATCATTATTCAACGTGACCAACGAGATTGTTAATTTCAACAAACATCTTCGATATCCAAACCATTTTTATTTAGCCTACATGCACGAAAATATGCTATAAACATTCAATTATTTCTCAACTACCCTTTATTCATTCGTTTACAACTATTTTTCAAACATTCATCATCATTATGATCCTCTTTGCAAATTATTTTCAACTGTTTTGTGGTAATAAATTTTTGTTTGAATTTAAATTCAATGAGTCTCTTGCATTTTTCTGGGCTGGTTACAGCTTTAAATGGAACAGTGGGTTGAGAGCCCCTTCGTCTTTAGGATGTCAGAATTGCAACATCTCACTTTCGATACTTTCGCGTTAATTTGAATCATTAAAAATTTCTAACAGATATTTTTAAAAGTGGGAAGTCATCAATTAAATTTTGTTTTTTTTTTTCAAAATTTATTTTTATATTAAAAAATATTTATTTTAATTAATTTGTTCATCAGAATCAATATTCTGACGTAAAATAATTATTTGAATACTTTCTAAATATAATCAATTTAATCATGATGATAGGAATGGATATGAGTTTGCTTTTTATCCAACCTTGGACCTACACTGATTACATTCATCTGGTATTAATCTAAGAGTGTCCTAATTTTTATTTCTAATAAAGCAGAATTAATTAACATGATAAAATATAGAATATTTAAATAGATCAAGAATATAAAATTATGATAAAATAAAATCTGCTCATCTCTCTTGACATTTTCCCAAGTTTCACCTCATCTCTTGTCTCTCCTTAAGTCTCAGTTCATCTCATCTGGTATACACATGTTGCACACCACAATTGTTTATTCTCAATAAATTTTATTGCTCCCCTTCAAAGAGTGTCCAAAGTACTGGTCAACGACTAGCCCATAATTCTTTTTGTTTTCCAGTTAATTTCGGGAAAACCCTCCATTCTCACAAGGATTAAAAAATTTTTTTTCAACCCGGATTAAAGCAAACTCAAATACAAAAACTTTATTACTTTTGAGCTGTAGAGTCGGTTTTAAATAATTTATTTTATTGTTGATGTCAATGGTGCGAAATAAAAAAAAAATTCCAAACATTAAAAGTAGTTCTGAAAACTAATCCAGAGTATTATTTTACTCATTGAAAAATAAGGCTTTCATGAAAGAAAAAAAAAAGAAATTGTATATCGTAATCCACTCCAATACTTTCCCCTCATCAATAGGGATGTCAATAACATTGTAAGAAAATATTTAAACTATCCAACAATACCTAGTCGGATAATTAAATTTATTTGAATCTACACATCGTCGCCTGCGTGTGTGCCGATCGCCTAACTGTTAGGATAATAACAGGCGGCGCCGGTTCGTTACAAATTAATGATCGAGAGCTGCGGGGGAAAGAGCAAGAAGGCAGGGTAGCCTTATTCCCTTACCAATGGGAAGCCGTGATTTCGTAACTGATTTCACGAAGCCTTGTGCATACATCGATACCTAAGTGTGAAACCGACGTATTGTATACACTTTTTTTTTTCATAAGATCTACGTGTGAAAAAATTGAATTACATAAAAGTTTTATTTTATTTCCATTACTATCCGAATTGCCGATAATTTAATAGCGTGAGAAAATGATTGCTTCATCAAATTTCATATCTTGATTGTTTTTGATTTGTTTATCTAATTTAGTTTCCTTATCTCCATTAATTATTTCCATTTTTTCTCTTTTCAAATTTTTATTCCCTAATTTGCAGTCTTTTATTGCAATTTATGTCCCATTAAATAAACCTGGTAAAAAAAATATATATTTATTTCTTATGTAGGATTTAAATGAAAATAGTCATCGATGATGATGATGATAACGATGCTCCATCGCTTCTCTCAAGAGACCTCATCTTAAAAACTCTACACCCTTGAGGCACTTCCATGCGAATGAATCCGAATGAATCTCATTATGACGCCACGAGATTTTTACGCCTCATATTTTTTATCATCTTTTTTCTCCCTTACGCTAAGGGTGTTGTGCTGATGGTATATAGTAGGAAATAAAAAAGAAGACTCTCTGAATTTTTCGATCTCATTTTGCAGATTTTAAAGTTACACGGGGAAGTTTATATTGAAGAAAGCAACTGGAGTTTTAAGATTTATAACGGTATAAGAAAAATAATTAAAAATTGTCGCTACGTTATATCTATATTAAGGTACAAGTATATATAAGAGTCCATCAGACGTTTCAGTCGCCAATAATATGGATTAAACGAAATTAATTACCAATCGGATTCGATCGCCGGAACTTGCATTTCTTACTTTTTTTTTTGCTCCAACCACGCTTACCCCCTGCTTCAATTATTGATTGAACCTTTCTGGAAAGGAGAAGATAACGACTATGTAACTCTTCAGGTTGCGAAATAAAGCAATCGAGTGAATATTATCATAAGTAGGCATGTGTTGATTGCCTAGTCAATCCAACCTTTTGATTGATTAATTAAATAACTAATTATTATTTTTATGGAAGTTAAATGATCAGAGAAACATTAAATAATATTTATATTAAATTTTTTTCAATGCAAGTTGATTAATAAAATTGAAGTCTTTAATGTTTTAAAGTAAATTATGCAACTGACCATTTATTGATTGCAAAAAAAAGCACTTGATGGTATAGCAATCAAATTTTAATGACAAAAAATAATTACAAGACCTGATTGATTAATTAAAAAGACTGAAAATAATATTCGAGATCCTGCATTGATTACAATGTGGTTAAAGTTAATATTTGCATGGAAAAAATTTTATAGACACATAAATGTTTGATTGCCACCCCTTCTGGACGTCATTTCGTAAATTGAAATTGCATTCAAGAGGGTAAAAAGTAGGAGAGTGGTAGGATGAGAAATCGTCTTGTAATTAACACGGCTCGTAATCAAAGTCTGGATGACTGAAAGAATTCTTGATTGCAGATTGAACACTTTTTATTTCTCAACCGTAAGAAGGAGAGGAAAAAAAAGCGTTAAACTCGTGGGATAATCTACTATACTCGAGGTACCATAGAATTTTCATTCGCACGGTTTCATTTCGATTAACGCTCCCTTATTTAAGAAGGGACTTGAGACAATTTTCTTGCTGTACTTGCATCTTGATGATAGCTTTTGTGTAAAGAGCATGAGAGAAAAAAAATTATTTATTGTTAACAAAAAATTAAAAATCATCCCTTAGCATCTTTTTCACCATCCCAAATCGGCTTTGGTCTCATTATCTGATATCATACGACGGTACCACTCTGAACTATTATTTTTTTTCTTGAGTTTTAGCGTTTTTTTTGCGCTGTATTGGCTCGACATCAGCACTTATTAGAAGCCAGAAGCACAGAAAAGGGAATTCATAGGAACATAAGCTGCTTCGTTTGCTAGCCAAGTTGCACGCGCGTAATTATGCCGCACAGTGATTGGCGTGGCTTCGTGGAATCAAGGATGGGGTTAGTTTGCTTCAAGCGTGTGTTTAAATGCAGGGGTGTAAGCCGAAAAAAGAATAAAATACAGAGGGGTTTTCTTAGCTCGAATTCATTAAGACTAAAAATCAATAGAGGTTTTTTTTACTTGGCGTCAGCTACTACGAAAAAAAGTACAAAAGAAGAAGCATTAACCACATGAAATATAATCCACCGCTTTCAGACTTTCTTCTTCTTCTTATTCTAGTCTATTCTATTTTTTAGAAAAATAATTACTGTCTATGTTTATTTTTCGATCAATATTCGATCATTCTTTGCTTCGTGGATAAACTTTTTGTGAAAAATTAAAAAAATAAATTTATCAAAGAAAGACTTTCTTTTGTTAAATTAAAAAAAAAATATTGGTAATTAATTTTTATATATTTTTATTGTTAAGAATATATAGGCAATGCCCAGATGAATATTAATTTATTTAAAACATAAAATTAATTTTAGTTTTAAAAAAAAATTCTTTTTTAAACTGAAAATAAATTTACATGGAAAAATGGAGTTGGTATGTGAATATTATTTCAGTGGGTGAGTTTTTAAAATATTTTAAAAAAATGATATGTCATTAAAATTGAGTTGGAGACGTTTGAAATGAGAATTCTGAAACATGCTTGAAGCTATCCAATGGTTGAATATTTCGAGAAAAAAAAAATTGTTTCTTGCAACTTATTTAAATAATTATTCTTAATCACCTCACAAGCTATTTATTATTTTAACAAAACGTTCTGAATTTTCATATAAAAAATTTTACGACTTTTTTCCATGTGAAAAAAATTCTATGCAATAATTCTAGTGGTTAGATTGATTGGAAGAAATTGTTGAAGTGGGCGTTATGAGATTTTAATTTGATTTAAATCGGATTGTTGGTGGAATAAAATTTTTTTATATATAATGTGTCATTATGCGTGGTAATGTTGGCTATACTGATGCTCTACAGGGTGAAACTTGTCTTTAATTTGCCATGTGTGTTAAATAACTCGAGACATAAGCATGTGAACTATACATGCATTTAGGTAAGAGGGAGAAAAGTTTGTGGGGGAATAGCCGCTAGGTGCAATTACCATTGATTACGCGCGAATAACAGAGTCCGCGAACCTATGGTTTATCCGCATGAAGTAAAAATGCGTTTCTTCATTTTTATCGTTATTATAATAATTATTATTATAATTTCTCTTATATTTCATATTTCATTATTTTGCCCTGGAAATGAGCCCTAATAAAACCAGTAATGTACCAACTTATGTTATAATATGTACTTACTACATTTAATTAACAAGGACGAAGAGAAATATTTTAATGATACTAAGATCTGTGCAATTCTAAAAACCTTAAGTTGAAAAAATATCAAAAGTTCCTCCAAATTAATAGTAACCACTTCAAGGAGGTCATTAAGGGTGAAAAAAATTTTTTTCGCCTTCTACAAGCCAAAACTTGCAACCGAGGACAACCTTCATCGCGAGGAGGGAATTTTCAATCGCGAAAAAACCCCAGGGGGGATGTCTTACGTATACAAATACCCACATCCCTCGTTTTCTTTCCGCCAACATAATGAGACTCGACATCTAAATCGTCCTTTTTTATCGTTTCTAAGCCTGATGTGTTGAAAAAAAATCTACTTATCTACATCGTGCTATCCTTTTTCTAGTTAAACATTCTTATCTCATTCCATGTATTTTATTCTGTTATTTATTAACAATATCCATGAGCTACACATGTCTGTGATTCAACAACAGAAAATTAATAGTAATCCAACAATTAAATAAAAAAATAATGTCGAGAGAAGAAAAAATTGTTTTCGATTTTAAAATTAGTTCAAATAAACAGAATTAAATGAGACAATAGATTTTTTTCTCTCACATATTTTTATCTTTTTATTTGTTCCAACTGACCAACTACAATCGATTGATATCTTTACTCGTTCTCCACGTGTCCTACATCCCTTGACCGTTTGTCTATACATGAACACCCACAAGTAAAGCGATGTTAAATCTGTTGATGTTCTCTTTTTTGCTTTTATTCACTCGTATTATCTATCACAGCTATGAACTGTAATTGTATACTCGATTACTTCTCTTCCTAAATGCTCCGATTCTCCGAACATCACATCCTAGAATTTCATAACCACAAAAAAAATATTTTGTTGCCACCAAAGTTTGTTTCTGTAATAGTCTCTATTGGGGCTAAAAAGAAAATACTTAAAATTATAATGGATCGATTAAATATATTACTGAATTATTTGATCTATTACGATATATTTACATATTAACATATTTATAATCATTTGATAAAATCTTTTTATTTATTGATTAAATATATGAGTAAATACAACACTGAAAAATAATATTTATCATTTATCATAATGGTAAATAATTATTTTAACATTAAAATTAAAAAATTTACAGATTACTATTCTGTTGCAACCTTAATTCTTAGAAGAGATTTGTCCACTGCTATTTAATTTAATTTATAGAAATTTATGAATATATTTTGTTTACTTTAGGAAGGTTAAATTTAAATGAGATTGATTATAAAATTTGGTAGCTTACCAGCTGTCAGGCGATTTTTTCGATTCTCATGTGCGGTTTGAATTAATAATCGAAAGATGATAAAAGGCTAATTTTATAGTCAACGATAATAAATTCCATTGGTTTGGATATCGACACTTTATAAACTTCTCAATGAACCGTTGCAGGAGCACAATTGACTTTATAAAATATTCATGGAGGGATGGCAAAAGAAATGGTTGCAATTACGTAACGACATCCGGTTTGATCAATTTTCTGCGAAAAGGCTATAGTGGCTATTACATCCAACATATATGCTTATAGGTCATTATAAAAACGGTACATTAACGTGTATGCATAAATATCGTCATTTGTCAAACTATATATGTAAATATTAATCAAATTATCAACAGCAATAATAATATTTTCGACTGATTATTTATCTTATTTTATTTGCATTTAATGACAGAATTTATTATTTATCTCCATTAATTCAAATACTTTTAAACTACTTATTATCTAGGAATTTTTTTTAAGAGTAATAACTTTGATTAATTGCATTTAATATTAAAAAGGTGCATGATTGAGTGTTGAATATTATCATTTCAAGTGAATTAATAAGTTATAGTGTGTGCATAGAATATTCTTTGAGGCAACGAAATAGACGAAAGAAGTATGTAAATCCACTAAACAAGTTTAGAATGAATTATACCAAGATAGAGCAAAATTTAGTCGCGTGTCGCAATTTCCATTTCAGCAGCAAGTCAACAAGATTATTGATATAGTTTATTGAAGACAGCGGAGTGGATGAAAATAGTATGCACCCATAGCGAAAAAAATACATGAGACGTCTGTATATATAAGCACGAGGACATTAGAATTAGAATTATTGTTGGACACGTGCTGCTCTTACATTTTGAATCACCGCACAAGCCAAAAAAGAAGGGATAATATTTTAATTTAACATCGACACGATCCGGAAGCTGTAAGGAGGGCCAGAGATTAATTTATTTACGTTACTCTCTCTTTCCTTCTTTATTAAAAATTCCTGGAAAGCTATATTGAGCATAAATTAGATACATCAGTTGTATTTTAAAAAATGCTTCTTGTTCCTTGTCTAACAATAAAAAAAGACCATCAATGTCAGGTATAAAATTTTCTAAAAATTATGTCTTTTTAAATAAAACTACGTTAATTCTTTTATTTTTTTTGTCGAATTTACACGAAGATTAGTTTAAAATATATATATTTTTTTTATTATTAATAAATGTTATTTATTGTAAATGCTTTTCTATTTGAGGGTAATTTCGACAAATATTGAAAGAAGAATATATAAATGCAAACATGTATTGGAATATATACACACATATGAAACTTTTGACACTACAATGACACTAAAAACGTTATCCACATAATTCTTTGTTCTCTTTTCCCAAAATGATTCCCACACTGGTCTTAATTCCCGAGTATTGTCCTGAAACTCAAAGACAAACATGTCGCTCATACATACATCCTGGTAGAGAATAGGTAGTGACAAACGCACACACTGTTAGGAAATCATCATTCCATCTATTATTTCCATGATCCCCCTGTGGAATAAGGTACTTAGGTATGTATGCGACTAGGACAGGCATTGACGAAAGACACCCAGAAGTCGAAGTGACACTCGTGTATCTTGGGGGCCAAGCAAGCATGTATATAAATTGTGAAGAAAAAAGGGCATAAAAAAAAGTCACAATGAAGTCCTGAGCATGTGGAGTGTGTGGATATCTTGGAGTTCGTCATCAGTGAATAGAATGGAGAGCAAAAGACGATACAGGGGTTTCTATCAAGACCTAGAACGATCAACCCCCGTGAGACAATAATAGAAACAGTGCAACCCCCTGTACCGACCTAAATACCAAAAGTACATGATACCTATGTCGTTTACAGGGTCTAGCCTAGCACCATGGACCCCCTTCTTGGCTTCTCTTCTTGCTATATATGTATCGTGATACAATTAAAATACGTTGCGGTGGTTTGGGGTAAGCTTCCTGCCCCTCTCTCCTCTCCCATTGACCCACCACCTCTTTTCTCGATTTATGCGCACCTTTGGGGTTCGTTAGGTATCTAGGGCAAGTTCGATCCTTGGTGTTTCAAAGTATATAGACTAAGTAAAATATAGATTGGTGGGTTACAGGAGGTGGTAAAAAGGTGACGGTGCCCTAAATTCGTTACCTAAATTTAGGGACATGTTAGAGGGTGAAATCTTTGATTTCTTTTTCCTTTTCATTCGTTTATATATGTGCTATAGGCGCGTACAAATCCAATCGTCGATTATCGTCGCGAATCGGTTAGGATTTTTTTTTTCTTTGATCACCCGTTACGACCCTTCAATGACGTTGGGGCGTTTAACGATCAAATCCTAGTCACCCAAGACCAAACTTTTATATAATTCAATTCATCTTTTGTAACATTTGCATTATACTGACGATCAAATCCTAGAGAAGTCGTTGGAAAATATTCATTATTTTTCTCATGCATTTTTAATTATACTCTTAATCTTATTAATTACTTGAGTGTTTATTTTAAGTCAACAGTTATGTTACATGTTTGGAGTCTGATTCATTGTTACTTGAAATTATTATGAGATGTTTCAATCTGAGTGTGTGGGTTGGAATGCTATCTGTAATTAGAAAAAATAAAGTCAACACAGAAGTAGAACAATTACAAATCAGGTGATGTGGAAAGATAATAAAAAAATAAATATATATAATAAAAAAATTCCGCATTTATTGTAAAGACTATCAATCATTTCTGTATGATTTATTTAAATTTAGTAAAAGCTGCTAATTAAGAAAATAGCAAAAACATTAAAGAGAAAATGTTCATTCTTGATTTTGGATTTAAAAGTAAAATTTATGTACACAGTAATAGATTAGAAAAGCGTGAGAAATGTTCAGTAAACAAATCATCTGTGTAAATACATAAATGGTCAATAATTCATTTAAAAAATTTTCAAACAAGCTTAAAAACAAAGCATGTAAATCTTTTTAACTTTCTTGTTTATGCTCTCTATTCTTTGCATTCCACATGATCTGTTTTGAGTAACGCATCGATAGTTTTTCTCACGTTTTCAAAATGCATTAAACTGAAGAATTTATTGGTAACTCAAATTTAAATCTATCCATTTACAACTTGAGTTAATGACTCAACGAATATCATGTACATAAGTTATTTCATTATTCATTGCAAGATGCTTAGTTTAAGTCATGCATCAGTAAGGACAATATATTTTAAATAAATTTTACAAAGTTAATGGACTGCATATTGACTTTTAATATTAATGATAATCAATAGTTTGAATAGATAATCATTTTAAACACAAAAAATGTATTGTTTACTCGAATAAAGATTGTTCGAGGATAATGGTGTGAATGAATTTGAGGAGTGGAGGGAAAGTCTTGATCTTTGATGTGGGAAGGATTTAGATGAAGGAAGAGTAATTAATGAAAGTAAAAAAATATGATATCGATGAGGTTGAAAAAATAAAGCAGCTAAATAATAAATGTAACTACGGATGCATCATTACGAGGCCACACAATTTTTCTAGGTGTAGCTTCCTGTGTGACGTCACAATAAGCGTAATTACAATTAATACGCCAGGAAGCAAGTAAGAGATACAGAGTTATAGGAAGGGGAATGACGATTTAAAGAGTATACATATATGAATGAATGAGGGCCGACGAGAGAGGAGTGTAGTAAGAGACGTACGTCCGCGAATAGACAGTCGGACAAGCGAGATAATTAGGCGGGACGAGACAGGACGTGCGCATTAATTAATTAGCTCAATCTATGTCAACTTCGTTTATTATTGTACTCTTAAAAGCGCACAGACAAATGTATAAAGGCCAAACTTATAATGTAAAATTTCTTAAAACGTAATTTATATTGTACATGGATCCATTTCAGCATGGCTTTTGAATGTGGTGATTCATTTTAAAAAAAATTTTTTTGAACGATTTTTTCGCTTTGGATTCTTTTGTTCTAGAATGGTAATGAGGCTTAGATTGATTGGACATGAGAGTTCGAGTGAATAGATAGAACTTCTTATTAAATATTAAATGTAATTACGAATTACTTTTAATTAATTAACTTCTCTGATTTTTAGTATTGAATTTTTTTTATTCAAAATGTGGTGCTTGTGTGTGTGTGTGTGTGTTTTAATTCCTTTGAATAATAATTAAATATATTTTAAGCAGAGTTCAAATGAATGGTAATAAAATTTAAGGATTAAGATTAATGATTATTATTAAAATATTTCAAAAATTAGTTTGAAAAAAAACTTTTTGGAGATTAATAACGAACCATATTAATAAAAAATATTGTCAAGATATTTTATTTATTTTTTTTTGTCAACAAAATCATCGAAAAAATTTTTTTCTCATAGTAAGGATCTACTTCTGATGGTTTTTCTTCAATGTTAAACAAGCATTAAACAAATCATTTGACGAAAGTTCATTGAAACGAAGGATTCTCTCGATTTTTTGCTCATAAAATTCTTAATTGGTGTTAAAAAACATAATTAAATCTTGATTTATAAAAAATAATAGTAACTTACAGTAGTAGTTTGAGAATACAATCAACGGAGGCATCATTATTCCAAAAATATAACTAGACACTTAAAATTTATGTTTAATTCAAAACAATAAAAAAAAATTGTTGTTCATTGGAAAGATATAAGCTGATCTAAGCGAATTGGGAAAGAAAGATAGGTAAAGAATACTGGAGAAAGAGAAAGAAGATACTTTCAAGTGGTCGTTGCTGACATCAGTTGGCACCACGGGTTGTGCTCCGCCTGAAAATAATTAATTTATGCTAACGAATGAGAAGCGTAACGGCTGCGCTCTTAAATTCGCGCCATTGAGCATCCAAGTGTCCGTAAGTCCCTCTTTGTGGCATTCTCTTTTCGTCCGAACACTAGCTGTGCCCTCTCGCTCGACTGGTTTATCCATCGAACTGTTCGAAACTGGTTGGTAATATCTTAAAAGTAGCGAGGACCATAAAAGAAAAAAATTGAAATAGTTAAAAAATCCATCGGATCCTCTATTTTCCCTTCACTCTTTCACCCCCCATCTTAGCGATCGAGACAATAATCCATTTCAGTTTTAATTTTAGAGTACTTTGGACTCCATCCAACCGAAAATATTCATTTAATTTTTTTCTTCCATTGTTATAACAGTTAATTATTGCTGCAATTAAATACTTCTAATAGTTTAGTTTTTACATCTGCTCACAATTATCAAGAAATAACACTCCTATCAGTGTCTTATTTTTAATAAATCTGCAGTTTAGCTAAAAATATCTTTTTCTTTATCATTACACTAAATATTGCTTGAAAAATTTAAATTTAAGTAGTAGTAACAAAATACAGTAGTGTTCATTCCAATATTATTGACGTACATTTGATTTTGTTTACTTTAATTAAATTAATTGCATTTAATAAATAGTTTTTTGGGCTGTGTTGATAATGAATTACTCAATAAAATATTGAGCAAAGTCTAGGAATATTTTAAAAGAAATTTTCAAAGGTGTGTGAATACTTGAAAAATATATTTTTACACTCGACTGAATTTATGTCAATTTTTTAATGAAGACAACTAATAAAAATTTCCATTTAAAATGACATTAAATACCAAACATTATATTTTATGCCTCATTAAATCTATCATCCGGCTATTAAATTCAATGCTAGCGTAAACTAGATGCTCAAAAATATTTTTGTTGACCTCATACAATTATTTTGTTGATCAAATTTTGTTGGCAGACACAAACACTAAACATTTAAAATTGTATAAATGCCAAGTAATTTAAACTATTATTCTATTTCTAATTTTTAACTAATTTTTTACATCACCTAAAAGAAATTAAGAATTAAAAAATTAATCCCGGTTCATTTAAATATCATGATCAAGACATGAAATTGATTTCCTATCGAGTGAAAAAGCACTGGCTGAAAGTAAAGAAATAATTTAGAAAAGGATCGCAAGCGAGAAATAGATTTAACGATGATAAATGATGGCGATAGTTATGATCGTGAGGATTGAATTTACTTACTTTAATAAACCCTATAATTTTGACTCGTCACCGATAACACTCAACCTATCACTAATCACTCAGTCATCATGGGAATGGATGATTGCACCATTTCTTAATGTCTAGAGTGTGTATCAATAAATATCCTATATACATATATACAAACATTTACATACCAAAACGTGTGTAAACGTCAACACAGAGTAGTCTACCAATGTTATAAAAGCCGCGATCGATGGCGAGAATTCCAAGTCAGCCGGGACTCGCCAAGTATCCCTAAGATAAGGATCAACGACGTAGCTTCGACTGGATATAATTAATTATCGTTGAGGCAAGTCTTATACCGTGGATAGAGATTTACCCCCCGCGGAAAACCTGCACGAGTTGCTCATAACTCCTAGATACATGTATATGTAGATGTATGTATATGTACACATTATTAAAAAAAAAACAAAAACTTTATCCTTCACATTTTATCTTTTCTATTTTGAATAACCTCTTAAAATGATCATTCATTGATAATTAATTATTTTAACTATTCAAATTATTTTAATGCTTTTTTTCTACTGACAATAAAGTGATAGTAAAATGATTGATGGATCTCTCGAGTGATAAAAACGCATTCCCACTCTTCTTGTTTTATTTATTTAACTTTGAATTATTGCCTTTATTTAATTAACAAATGCACTGTGAGATGGAAATTGAAGTTTAAAGAAATACAGCTGTTATGTTCATTAATTATTTATCTACAAATTATAGACTTTGTTAATTGAGTTTAAGTGAAAAAATAAATAATTAATCTTAACCTAATTGTTTTATTAATTTAAAAAAACACTCTTGAGTCAACGAATCAATTTAAAAGAAAAAAAATGATAGTTATAAAATGTCTGATAATTTTTTTTGCAATTAATTGTTTTTATTGAGATGGAAAAAAAATGATTGCTCAACATTAATGTAAGGAAATTGTGTTACTCTGCTACCGTATAGCTAGAGGATATTGTTAACCAATAAATTATAAATGAAAATCATTAAATCAGCAACAAGAAATTCAAATCAAGCCAAGTAGTTAGAGATTCAATTAAAAATCAATTGAACTGTTTAGTTTTTTTCTCAACAATTCAACCCATATAAATCTTCGTTTGATTAATCAGCAGTTAAACTGATAGTAATCATCATCACCAACGAAATGTATTTTCTGTATCTAATTAAATTTTTCCTCGCTTTATGTTCTCTATTCCCCACACCTTAATGCATACTTGAACCCGTTATCATTCTTAGAAAATCCCTGACCGTACATATGTTTTATATTTTTACTCTTACACTTACAGATCGTCTGTGTACATGTGTGGGCACACGTTAATGTATGGAAATGCATTCCAGACATGGTCGAGTCGTATCACCAAAGACTGTTGTCCTTATGCTTTAGTAGATCAGTAAATCTGTTTTGTTACCTCGCTGGGAGATCATCTTGTCTCTGTACTAGTTTGAAATGATGATATACATATGGTTCATCTATACCATTTTATCACATTTGAATCTACTCAACTCTCCCCTCTCCTCTTACCTGTCATTTTATCTTCTTCATTATACTCTAACTCTTACACTTTTATTCTTTTTTCTCGGTTTTATTCTTCTTTTCTTTACTTTTGCTTTGCAATTCAGAATACTTTACTTTAAAGTTCAAACCTATGGATCCGTTTCAGAATTCAACTGATTCTGATTAATGCTTTTTTCTTCTATTTTTGTAAAAAATAATAGTTGGTTGTAAATGCTTTGATATTTTTAGTAAATGTTGGAAAAAAACTTTTATAGTCAGCGTTCAGTTTCTTTGTGATTATTTTTTGTTTTAGTACATTAATAAATATTAAAAATAAATATTAAATTATGATAATAATAATTATTATTATTAATCATGTTAAATTATCGAGAACAAAAATGATTAAATTTACAACCATTAAAACCATTGGTCATGAAAATATATTTTCAATGCTTTACAATTTTTACTCAAATTCCCTTAGCAACTTATTCCTTTAATCTCTTCATTAATAGAACCAATTGATCTGATCAATTGAATGCATTAAATAAAAATTTAACAAAAGAAACTTCACTTTGACTTCAAAAATAAGAAAATTGCTAGCAATAAAAAATTTCTAAGACCTGAAGGTTTTAATAAAAACTTCACTTTGCAGACAATTTTTGATTCCTCCAATAAAAATGATTGAAGATGATTTTTCAACAAATTGCAATATGATATCTTCATTGTATTTTATTGCTGATTATAACGACAAATGAGTAAATAGAATTATCATGAATCTATAAAGTTTCAATATTCTTCAATTTATTCTCGTTTTTCTGCAACATGTAGCAATAAAGTCAGTAACTTTAGAAAAGTCAGCTGATCTCACCAACAAACTAAATAAAAAAAAGTCACCTCTGTCACTTATCTTTCAAGTTGACCAATTTTTTCGAGTCGAACAAGCTTTTTCCAAACACACAAGGGGACTCGTCGCCCTTGGGGGTGGTAAGGCAACAAGTGACCATGCACATGATATAGAAAAGAAGCTTCCATGTGGTTGTTGACTAGCCGCATGGTGGTTCCTATAATCAATATATCGAGCAAGTGAGGGCTACATATACACTCTTGTCCCTATTATAGCAACACACGTCGTTGGTTGCAACTACAAGGAAGGTCCTGAATAACCGGACCTCGGCTTACGTAGTTTGTGGTAGACCATGGATGCTTCTCCCTACATCTGTCTATTGCGAAAAAGATCTTCTAACACTTGTATCTTTTTAGTCCGTGTTTTTCTGCACTTTGATAAACGTATCATACACAATAAAATAGAATGATACCTCCTCTGATGGAAAATCGTTCAACTTCTAGGTGAATTGACTTCAATTAAAGCATATTCCTATCAAATATTCAATATCTTTGTGAAAAAGGCCTCAATTAATTTTTTTCCTAATTAGTTGAGATTTAAAGCTCAAGATTCATCGATTGCTAATAAAAGATATTTTTTTTAAAGAATTAAAAGCAAAAAAGAAAAGTTTTAAATGTTTTAATGGTTGTTAAATAATTATTAAAAATGTGAGAAAATGCACATGTCTTAGATCAAGTGCGAAAATCTTTTTTCAACTTTCATGTAGCCAGTAAAGTCTCGACATGGCGATGTTTTAGCGTATTGATCCACCGAGGAAGGGTAGGGTGGTGAAAAAGGATGGTGGTGGCGGTGGTGGCGGTTACTTGAGGTAAAAGTAAGAGAGTGAAGAAGAAAACAAGAGAGATAGATTCAAAACAAGACGAATAATCCAGCGGGGGGAGTAAGGAGAAACATAAGTGGCGATCGAGCCACAGCAGTTGAGTTATATGAGGGGGTTACTCTGGTCTAGAGAGTGAAAGGAGCGAGAATAAGAATAGAAAAGAGTGAAAACTGGACGGCAGCACTTACTCGTCGTTCATTATCATCCCCTCAACCCTGCTAGCTTTGACTATATAAGACGTTGGATTTATGTATATATACACCACTCTTTTCTATAGATAAGCACATAAATTCTCGTTACAAAGATTTATTCAATCGTATAAAATGATGATGTTGAAGATCTTGTTTAAAAAACATGTATTGTGGTGTTGGAACAATGAGTGGGAAATCTTAAAAAAGCTTGAATAAATCTTTTTAACTGAGACAATGCAATAAATTTTGTTTAAAAATTTATTTATTAGAAGCTAATCAACATAAATAATAAAAGTAATATTTATTTTATAATTTTTTATGATGAAAAATTATCACTAGAAATTTAAAGTATATAATTTGTTAAAAATAATTTGATAAAAAAGTAAATAGTATCTTATTATTTTTTTTTCATACTGAATGTAATGTCTTTAATTATCAAAAAGGCATTTCACTCTATTTAGCCTACACCTAGTGAAAATAATTTTAATAATTAACAAAAAAATTTTTAATCTATATCTTGATTTTGAATTTTAAATGAAGAGCGTGAATGAAAAAGAATGATTAATTTATTTTTGAAAAAACCATTACTATAAACAATAATTTACGACTTGTCATTCATTAATTTGAAATCGATTAAACCTTTTTCATCTACAAAACACGGTAATTATTAATAATTATAAAAATGCAAATGAAGTGTATAAAACACCGATAGCAATTCTATTGTATGTCTCAGGATAATTACAAGGAAATAGCGGCGACGAAAAAAGTATAAATTAGTAATTTATGATAATCAGTGTTTAAATCGAAAACAAAAATAAAAACAAAATTGTTCGGCTATTGAAATAACTTTTTTTACATTCAGATACTTGTCGAGCATTTGTGGCAATTATTGTACTACAACACATAAATATAAATGCCGTAAAATTCTCGATACTGAACAGTGCCTCTTTTCTCGAGTCATTTCGCGAATTTTTTCAGCAATGCGTTGACACCTCTGATCCGCCTCTTGGGGCATTACTTGACACGTCGTCGAACAAGTGTGACTGCTGCAAAATAAACTCCGGTGGTGGTCAGACTCACGCACGACTCTCCCGTGCCCGATTACTTACTCTTCTAGCAAATTAACAACGACGAATAACCAAGAAAACCGGTTACTTTGAGTACGTGTGACACGCAGCTAACGATATTCTCCTTCTCCTTCACCAACTTTTTACTGTCTTTCATCTTCAACTCGCCTGGATTTCCTTTTATGATCCCCCTCCCTCCAAAACAATCTCATTCTTCAAAGTGCAACGAGCATTCCTGCGAATTCTAATTGCCCTCACGACGCAAATTGATGAAAACACGAGAATTGCCAAGCGACTGATAAACCTAAAGCCGCTTTATCTTCACTTTCTACACGTTTATCATCTTCATACATAATATCTCCTGCACATATATGCGGATTATAGCTTTATGAAGTTTATATATGTCTTGTATACTCACTCTAGACACCTTCTATAGACTTAAAGCTATTTCATCTTTAAATTACACTATTCGATATTCAAGTGAATTTATACAGTCAACGAGCGATCGTCTCGAGACGTTGAAAATTGTATCATCATGCATACAGCAGGGAGAAACAAGAAAATTCTATAGAAAACCAAATAAGTATAAAAATACAATTTTCTCCGAGGATACGAGGAAAAAATGTGTGAAATTTTGATAACGTTAAAAATAATATGAATAACGCTATGGTATATACATAAGTATTACAGAATTTAAATGTTAAGCTCAAGGGATAATCGATTAACAGTGACTCTAACTCTAGTAATTATCATCAAATATTCACAATAATATTAATATTTAAATGAAAAATAGAAATTTACTTATTCTAGTCGATCTGGTTCTAGAAAAGTTGGCCTTTTGTTTTAAAAAATTCAGTGGAATTAAATTGGAGGAGGAAATAATTTAATAATTATAAACAGCTTTGATTAGAGTTGATGTAATTGATTTAAAAATATGTTGCAAATTGGCTGTTGATTGAAAATAGATTTCATTCTACTTGTTATGTAATAATATCTGAATGAATGAATTTAGATCACTAGAATATGATCACTAGAGTTGTGAATGACAGAAATAAATGAATGGTTTTCAAGAATGAATCTGATAGTTTTTCATTAAACAAGGTGAATAATAATCGCAATTATATTTTATTATATTTAATTAAATTTTTTTTTTAATTCACATTTTTTAATGATTTTTTTTTATTGTAACTTTGATTGAAACATAGAATTTAAATTTATCCTACGTCATTCTTTTGGTTTCATTCAATGAAAAAGATCAATAATTTTAAAAATAAATATTAAAAAATAATTATTGTCACTGAATTTTATTTTTATACTATAAACCATCATTTTTATTTGAACTGTTTTTGCGGAAGAAATATTTGTTTATCACACTTCATTTATGAGAAGTAATGACACTATCAGTGACTTTGATTGAAACCGATAGAAATAAACTTTGAGATAAAATCTGTTATTGATTTAGAGATTATTTACCACACACAGAATGGTAACACAGGTAGAATAATAATACCTTATAGTGGAGATAAGTAATTGTAATTTACAAAAGCCACACTTGATTATTCTCAATGCATTGTTTCATGAACGGAAGTGTAAGTTTTTTATTGCAAACCACTTCCGTTCGTCACTTGACACACGGATGTACCGGTTCGCTTACATATATTTTACGCACACACATATTTATTTCTTTAACATCGGCAATGAGTTGTTACTTATCCTACTTTGTCATCATTAAAGGATGTACATCATTTTCACTTGTAAATATAATATTTATAATCATCTAATTATCAGCAATTATGTCAGAATAAATTGTCTAAAATAAGGTGTTTTGTCGTTGATGCTTCAGTGGTAGAAAATAGTTTAATTAATTTTAAATGAGTGAATTAATAATCCGAGTAAACAAAAATAAAAAAGCTATTAACCGAGAATGACGGCTGCAGTTGGGGTGTGTATCAGCTTGTCCAATTTCCACCCCCACCCTCCTTCTTATACTCTGTTCCTAACAAGACACATTATAAGTTTTTCTCGAAAGTTAATTTCGCCAGCGATAGTACACAGTTTTCTTTTCTTCTTCAAGAGATCCAGTATATATCCTACACCTTTTTCCTCTCACTCTGGCACAGGTTGGTGCAAACCACCCTTAATTCCTTTCTATACGGTTCCGCTCAAACTAAGAGCAGCTAAGAGTTGGTAGAAGCGTCTCTATAGTTAATTAAACGCATAGATCACCTCCAGCTCTTTTCTCTAGCGATTCTAGACCAGCCACCTCTTTTCTTTCTCTCTAACCATACCAACCTACTTATCCTGAGTAGCCGCACACCACTGCATCCAAGCTTATAAGCGCGTGCCTTCCTCCACGTCAACGCCAACAATATCCTAGTTAGATTATTTTTTACTTTAAATTATTTCGCTCATTTATTATGCCTTTTTAAAATTCTTTTTATTCAATTAATTTCCTTCATTTGACAGTGCTTTTAGTTGGTAAACTGTTTATTCATATTCTTTACCTTAATGAACAATTTTAGAGTTAAAAAAATGTTATTAATTAACTATTTATTATTTATAAATTAATTCTGATGAGGGAAAATATTCTTAAAACATTTTATGATTCTATTCAATGCATAGCCTATCAAAGAGGAAATAAGTAGTAAAGTTAAAAATAATTTTATTACTTATTGGAAGGTATCAAGTATTTAATTAAAATTTTTTACAAAAAGTTTACGATCACTTATTTGTTTAAAAATAATATTATAGATTTGTAGAACAATTTCTTTATTAAAAATGTCTCTTGTTACGTTGATGATTAAAATGAATTTAGTAAATGATAAATATTAAAAAAATAGAAATAAATATTGATTATCTCATAAACAGCACCAAGCTATTTATTCATTCATATTTAAAAATTGTCTACATTGTAAATATATGATTATGATTATTTTATCGTTGAAAAATTTATTGTCTAGGTGTAATATTTTCAAGCAAAGGTGTGTGTGTGTGTGTGTTTGTTTTTATTAGAAACTATTAAAAAAAATTTTATGTCCTTCTCTCCACCCCTAGCCAGCTGTTTTGTATATAGCTGCTGTGTTTCTCCTTTTCTCACTTATATTCAATCTACAAAATTGCATTGGAGAAAAAAAATTAAATGGTTCCAGAATAAACATAGAATATCATAATAATCTTCCTGGTTGACTTAAATTATTCAATATTTTATTTTTCAAATAAGCTAAACCGTCAGTGTCCAACTCAACTCTGGCTCACCTCCACGCCCACGTGTGTCCTGCTCGCTAGAGATATATAATATGAGGAAGACAACGACAAGGAGAAAAAGAAGAAAAGCATACCGGTTTCTCTCTGATGGAGAGAAGGCGTGACTCCAACGACGCATTTCAACTACCGACCATGCTCATTAGCGTTTATACATGAGCAATGTATCGGCTAACTTGTAAAAAATTTATATCTAAAAATATTTTATACATACGCCCACTCATGCCCGAGAAGCAAAAAAAAAAAAAAATTAATAATTCACTTAAACACTTGAATACAAATAATTATCCAAGTCTATTATTGTATGTAGTTACAAGCCATAGACATACTCATGAAGACATGAGAGTAATTAATTATTATTAGTTATGATTGTATTAAATTTCCATGCCACATTCCTACATTAAGGATCATTACATCCTTCTTAAAAGGTCAAATATATGATGCTGATATACAAGAAAGACACTCTCAAAGTAAAGGAGAAGAATATTCTTATATGAATCGATGAAAGAACCGCGAGCATGCGCATTGATATCTTAATAACTCATGCGATATCATCCCAATGGTCCATCCTTACCAAGGCTATCTTATTCTTGCAAATCCATATGCATGTCTAGTTTTTTGCTCTCCTATCAATACTGAGAATAGAGGACTTGATAACAGTCTGTGCATTGCTCCAGACATTTTTTTTTTTTAATTTTTAAACAGGATATTGAATTTTTTATGTTAAAAAAGGAGTTTAATGATACATTTAATTACAGAACAATTAATGGATACAATTGTTTCCTATTTGAAAAAATGTTAAATAATAAGTTCAATGATGAACAATTTTCAATAAAGCATAGTTTTAAAAATATTTTGTAATCAAAAATCCTTTTAAGAGTGAGAATAAAAAAATTGAGCAAAGTAAATGCATTGCTTTGTATTGCAATTGAATTATTGACAAACTGAAACGTCACTTATTTTTTGTAAAAAATAATTCAACTACATTCTATGAAAAAAGAAAAGCTAACTCAATCAATGCATCAACAAGCCAGTTTTTAATCCACAAGAAATTAGCTTCAAACTAATTAATTAATTTTATTAAATAAAAAAGTGGTTGAAACAATTTCCAAAGTAGTATTCGTAAATGTTGAAGCGATGAAACTCTTGATAATTGTCTAGAGTTCCAAACATTCCACAAATGTTTTTCCTCTCTATCCTCTTTCGTGTCAATGATGGGTCAATAAGCCAGTAAAAACTCCAGAATTAATTATTTCATTTAATTCTCTTGGAATTTCATCAAGAATATGTTAATTAATTCTTACTAGACTTTTAGTTCGATATATAGATAAAGGTGTAGATATGTTACAAACGAGAACTAAATCTTAAGGCGATATCTTTTCGAAACTTAAATGTGGCAGCGCGAACAAATTAGCTCCCTATCTGAAACAACTTCTTGGAATAGCCGTTACAGTTACGAGTTAACTGGTCAGGTAAGGAGTAAAAAAAACTTATAGGCAGATCAAAGTTGCACAAAAAAAAATATATCCCTATAAAAACCTTGCATTTATTGTTGCTGAAAACAATAATTATTCTCGATAATTACTCTCCTACTCTTTAATTCTAATAATAGATTATATTGCACAACAAGGTATAACAAAGTCAATAGGAGAGAAATAATCACTTGAAAAAAATTTTTATAGCAATCTGTAGATCGTTCTTCTCATAAAATCGTTAATTATCAAAGAGCCCTTTCATTATGTCATTTTTTTCTTTCGTTCAGAATTTTTGATAGACCATTCTTTAAATAATTACTTGATGACCCTAATTATCAAAGGTTTCGCTTTAATTTTTCTTATATTACCTGTCTCTGACATATCTCCTTTAAATTTGCGTGTAGAGAAGACGAAAATACTTGATTCAACGTTGTTGAAGTAACGAAAAAAAAATCTCATTCTTTCCTTCTTATTTTGCAGTTAAAAATTGAACTGAATTTCGATAATAATTTTTTTGTTAAAATCTCCCACAGAAGCTCTTAACTTTTTAATTGAAATTTTTTTTTCTGTTTTTCAACTTCATCAAATAACAACATTCTGAAGGAAGCATAAATCGAAAAAATAATGTACCAAAGAGGATTATTTGATAAAATATATAGCCAATTAAATCGATCTTTTGTTAGATTCTCAATACAATGAAAGTCTTGATAATTATTGTCCAATCAGCACGTCTTGTTAATTTTAATTGTTGTACGGCTTTCAAAGGAATTACAAAGTGTTGGCAAGCACGGCTCGTAAATGTCTATCGAGATGCTTTGGACCGTTGTTTTCTCCTTTGCTCTTATCCTCTTTTATCTGCAGTACCTCTTATTGATACACCAATCACGATCGAATGAATCAACAGAGACAATTAATAGCTCGACTAACTACCTACTTTACCAAGTGACAAATAAGCCCAATGGTAATTAACAAACACAAATAAAATTTAGTCGGTTCCATTTCCAAGTCCATTTTTAAGAAGATGTACACTGAGAAAATTTTTCGTGAAAAATTACCCTTAACTTTGGGTTAACCGCGTGATACCTTCAAAATGAGGGAAATTTTACAAACTACGCGTATGAATTATTACAAAACCATCTGGGTAAATTTTACCAAGCAAGTTTAGTAAAATTTCCCCAACAAAAAAAAATCTTTAGCCCTACAAATAAATGAAAAAGATGTTATTTCACTCATTATGAAAAAAATGTACGACACATAGTTAAATAAATGCCTGGCTCAGGATTAAAATTTCCCGACCACATGTGCCTACTATTCGGATAACCATAAATGACCACGTGAGCGTAGTCCTGATTAAACTTGGGAAAATTCCATACAGCAATAAAACTGGCCTAAACCCCCGTAACTGACAAAAAAAATCATTCTCCTTTTATTTAAGAGTATGCACTCTTTGTATATATTTGAGATCATTGCATATTCAATTTAAGTATTTTCTTAAACTTCTTCGAAAAACGATCAAGTTAGTCAGCTTGTGTGAAAAACGTAGAAGTGTTTTGAGTTGTCGTGTTTGTTCACTAAATTTGTAATAATAGTGCAAGTGATATTGTTTCTGATGGCGAATATTGATAACTCGGTCCAAAGGGTAAGTAACATATTTAAGTACTCATATTATATAAATCCTTTTTTTTTTAGATAATCATTTATTCAGTGAAATTGAAAAATGTGTATTTTTTCCCATTGAAATTGATAAACTTACATAAGACGTGTAAAAAAAATTTTTTACAGTAGAAAATTTCACCGAAAATGACATTAAAAAATAGCCCTAAAATGTGTTAAAATTTAAACAAAAATGTTGAGGTAAAATTTACTATAAATTGCTTGGTAAAATTTCACCGAAAATAAAGGTGAAAAATACTCCTAAAATCTGTTAAATTTTAAATAGAAATGTTAGGGTAAAATTTACCATGAATTGCTTGGTAAAATTTACTCAAAAACCGACAGTAAAGTAGCTTTACCAAACTGCTTGGTAAATTTTACCCTCACATTATAGTTAATTTTTCAGGAAAAATTTTCTCAGTGTAGTTAGCGATGGTGATGATATTTAAAATGTTGGATAGGACAGGAGAGGAGTGAGTAAATGAAAAACAAGGGAGAGAATGAGAACAGTGACGAAATCTGTGCTTATATTTAACAAGCCCAAGGGTTCAACCCTTTCATGATGTTGACGTTTCATCGCTTCCTCACCCTCTGACAATATTTAAGGCATGTTTCAAGGGTAATTAAATGTTTGAGGGTTGAATTGTATCTCGCAGGCACCGTGAACTCAACCCTATTACCCTCCCACGCAAATTATCGTATTTAACCCGCTAGCAGTCTTGTGGTAATAATTTACTTCTCATGAACTCAAATGTCTCCCTCTTAACAGCAAGCTTCATTCGCTTCTAAAATATATTCATCATTTAGACCAACCCTTTTTATTACAACACCTTTTTCTCTTGTCTCTTCGGCACTTTTATACCTTCATTCATTACCTAATTCTTTTAATTAATTACTCTTCAGGTTGGTCCTTGTATAAATGATGTACTGTGGGATTTGGAACTTTGTTGAGATTTCGTTTTTTTTTTCATTCAAAGTAGCTGTCGTTACTTGTGCCAAGTATGCATTTCGTTCTTCTTTTTGCCTCTGCGGTCAGACAGCTCGAGAATGATTAGTGGAGTAGGTATACTTTATACCGGAAGGATCGAGTGATTTATGTAATGAAAATGTTTAGTAAATATTTACTGGATTTAACTGGAATATTCTCTAAAGTACATGTGTTCAACATTCCAGCTGTAATGTTGACATCATTGATAAAAATCTCTGAATAGTATTAACCTTCAGCATTTAATCTAGATCCTTGGATATGTATATAAAATTAATAAATCTTTGGCTTTTAATTTTTTTTTTTATATTATTTATTTAAATTAAAAAAAATATTCATAAATATTTTAATAAATAATTTATTTATATTTCTAACAACTAAATGATAATATTATTTTTAAATCATTAAATATCAACATTTATTTAATTTTAATTTTGATCAATCATTAGATTTATTTTTTAAAAATTATTGTAATTAATTAATTGATATTTGATCGACAACGAATGATTTTTTTTTCTTGAATATTTCTATAAAACAAACAAGATAAATCATCAATCCTTGTTCTGACATGTAAATTTGTCAGTTTATTGTTTTTTTTTTTAACTGAGCTTTCAAGCTCTGAATAACCCTTGCTTTGCATCTCACCTGTTGCTTGCTCCTGTCCTCGTCGACATCTCAACCCTTTTAATACTACAATCTCAGTCCAATTAAAGAGTCAAATGAAGTGTGGTTATAATTGGTGGTACAATTTAATCTATCCTCTATTTAACTTCATGTAGTGTCGCCTCGGAGTAATTTTTTTTTATTTCTTTTTTCAATGTTACTGTCTGACTTATTCTATCTCTCCCTTTATTACGTCATCTATCCCTTACTGCTGTTCTTTTAGTTTCACAAGCTTAAAATTAATTAGCGGCTGTTAACCGAGAAGATGCGGATAGCAATGCTGGCGACTCATTTAGGGGATGTTTATTTTAATTTCAATCGGACAACGAGACTTGAGTCTACCCTTCAGTACCATCCTCACCCTCTTACTTCATCTTTAACTATCTTGGTGACTTTTTATTACTTAATTAACTTATTCTTTTCTTCCGCTCTTTCTCATTTCTTCATTTAACCAAGCAGACTACACCACTTTTTACATTGGCATGTCTTCAGAAATTTTTTTCATGATCTCTTGATTCTTATTTCTTACTTTTTCTCGACTTGACCTTTTTTAAAAGACGTCAAGAAAACTCCCTTAAGGTGTAAAAAATTGTCGGTAAATTCACTTAATTGTTTTTACCTGGAAAGTTATTTATTCTAGACAAGACCCTAAATTATTAATTATGAGGTCAAGAAATTTTCCTAGAGGCTAGAAAATATGTATATATATATTATTTTTTTCCTTTAAAAAAGATAATTTTCTTCATAAAATTTCACGTTATACACATTGTGGCTATCGGTGAGGTAAATTCCCGCGGCTTGCAATTATTTTCTCGTTATTTACTTCGCGAACGACCGGCACGACGTCTAATTATCGCCGCACAAAATAATAATTGGTGTCAGAGTACCTCTGTTATTAGCTTGCACCAAATAGCCCTGGCGCTCTCGCAAAATAGACGTGTGCGATGTGTATGTATGTATAAAAGTATGAGAAAAAAACGGCTGAAAGCGCCAAATGAAATGAGAAAGAAAACAGATAACATTACGTTGTAAAATATGGCGAATTAATCGTTTCTCGTGAAATCGCTTAGGGCACTACACCTCAGCACGAAATCACATTCTTCCTTGATAAAATAAAAATATTTCAGATGCATGAAATCATTTTCGGATATCTCTTTCACCTCTCAATCGTCTCATATCCTGTCGAAATATCATCTAGCTCTTCAGCCCACTTCCAAAAATAAATAAAATATTTTTAATATGCAAAAATAAATATTATATAATAAAAATAATAAATCAGTTATTAATATATTAATATTTTATATTATATTATTTATTTTAATGTTTATATATTTGCAAATTAAATATCTTTTTCATTTAAACAAATTTTTAAGGACCTTTAACAAAATTTTTTAATTTTACCAATTCTACTTTATAAGTTTAATAATAATTATAAATCTTAAAAAAAATTATTGCAGTTGATTTTAATTAGTTAAAGGATTTGCTGTGGTTTTATTGATTTCTTATTGTTGTTAATTAGGGTTCTTAGAAAGAAGAAATGATAAGCTTGGCAAAAATCAATTTTCTTTTCCAATCCTTGTAATTATCATTATAAATCTATGTACTATTATTTTTTCTTATTGTTTTGAGTAGCCCTTAATCTCTTCGCTGCAGAGTGTAGTCTTTGAAGAAAAGCTTGCAGTTATTCGCTGAATGAATAGTCTTAGTCTGGCAAAATAATATATTTTATATAATACAACAATGAAGAGGGCCTGGAGCCACAACCTTTTCTGCCTCTTATACTATATGTATAGTGATTGTTATCGAAGAAATGCGCCACTGCGGATTTATAAAGGTTTAAGAAATCGCTGCTTTTTTATCGCTCGTAATATATAGCGTTATCGGAAAATATATACTTATTTGTGTGTCTTCAGGCATTTTTTTTTGTTCGAGCCTCTTCTTTTATTTTCATTCTTTTTTTCATTGATTGTATTAATATTTTAATTTTATTCATTTGTATATTTTTTTTAACGATTTCGATCAGTGTGTAAGACATTGATCATGATTGAAGTCTACAAATTATTTAGGTACAACAATATTTTAAGTGTCAAAATAATTTTTTAAACAGCCAATCATAACTGGCCTTACACGAATGGTTATCCAGCTGATGAGAAAGTTTATATCACCCGAAAATTCTCATCAGAGAATGCAGATCTAACGAATATTATTATTCCCACAATACCAATCTGTAATACAATCATTCTCCAATCATCCACACGAAGATACTTTACACCAAATCAAATCCACCAAGTCATTCCAATCAACGAGCATTCCAGACTACTTCATTAGACTTCCATTTATAATGATTCGTCCACTTGAGTGTGATGTATGTTAAGAACTGCCAAAACTTTATGTAATGTATATGGATTATTTTTTCATGTCTATGAACATTGATGAGTGTTCAAGATTTATAATTATTTTAGGGTGGACTATTATTGGATTTTTATAGTCAACAATTTATTTTAAAATTCACATTAAATAATTCAATCCTTAATTTATTAAAAAAAAAAATTGTATGAGTTTATTTATTGACCATTTGATTGTTTTAATTAAGAAGAAAAAATTGTTGATAAGCTTTAGTCTGAGAAATAATCTTTTAAATAATTTTTTTTGTTCTTCATATTACTCATCAGTATTATTAATATTATTTTCCCATAAAATGCCTTCATTTATTATAGACAATCATCTCCAGATAATTTTTATTTTCATCTATTACTTGTTGACAACAAAATTATAACTCATTTTTTACCTTTACAAATTATAATTCGACAAAAAAACTGGAATTATTAGTTAATTACAGAAACATTATCAAGTTTTTTTTTTTTTTTTTATAATAAATCCTTTGTTAAGAATTGTTTTTCTTTGGGTTAGTTTGAATTTATTCATAGTATCATGTAAATGAATGTCACGTAAAAAAGTAACATTGGTAAACTTTCCGTGCAGAGTTGGTTTAAGTGTAATTAATCTTCGTTAAGTGAACGAGCAGAGTGTGTATGCGGTGTCTCACGATCTCAACTATTTCTGTGTTGCCTATATAAGAATATACATGTAGCACATCATTTGTACACTTTACCTATCTCGTTCTACATTTCTTTTCATCATCTTGAGCAATCGCCATCAGATATACCATCGTTATTAATTTTTTCTCAAAGAGATTTCAATAGTTTCTTAATCATTTAAATTAAAAATCGAAAACACAATTCAATAGATAAATTAATTAACAAGACATAAAAAATATTTAACAGCATTGAAAATATTTATGCAATATTTTAAACATAAAATTAATGTAAAGTGTAGCAAAACTGATATTTGCTAGTTCATAAAAGCATTGTAAAGTAATTGTACTTTATTATTATGATAATAATAAACATATCATCATCACTTAAATGTATTATTTATGCTGGTGATCATCTTGTGTACAACACGAGTCTGTACTGATTAAATCTGAGTAATTAAGGGAGTTAACTTTGCTTCAACTTGACGTATTAACGCCGCAGTCACGCCCGCTTACCCACCCCTTTTATTGTTTACATGCTTATTTACGTACAAAATGCACATTCCTTCATTAAGATGGAATATTATTAATATTAATCTGCTGATTACAAAAATTTATTTAAACTAAAGCAACAAAAATATGAACAAAGCTTCATTTAAGAGGATATTAAAAAAGATTGTCGTGATCGTTTAAAAAATTTTAATTGTTCAAAACTTAATTCTTCCACTTATTTATATCAACATGCATCCTCTTAGGAGCTATTATCTTTTATTTTGCACTTAGTAAATGGCCAAGTACTCAATATATAGTGTGCTTGGCAATCTTGCATTTTTCTCGCCCATTTTGCTTAATTATAAGAGTAATTTGTTATGTAAATGATAAAACGGCTGGTGAAAAGTGGCCAGCAGGCATGTCTAGTGTCTGAGCAGGGTATATCAAGAGAGAAAATAAGATATGCCGTAGGGATGCGCGAGAAATGTCTGAAGGTGCGGCGCATAATTAACCTCTGCCCACGTATATGGAGAAGGATATATTCAATAATATCCCGAAATATTTTTTTCTCACTTTAAAGACGTTGAATGTTGATTTTATTAAGTCAAATAAATATTTAGAGCAGTTTAAATAGATACTTGGAACACTCAAAAATATTTTTAATCTGACATTTTTTCAACTCTTATAACATTCATAAATATTAATTCATTTCAAATAATTTTGTAGTCTGTATTTAAAATAAATAAATAAATTATTGGTTGTTACCAATTTATTTAATGTTCAGTAATCAATTATATTAAACATCGTAGGGTCAAAACTGTTTAGGACAGATTATTTTTTAGGAAGGGAAAGAAAGAATGACAGAGTCAATTAAAAAAAAACAGCATTTCATTGTTTTTAAATGCCATGTATTTAAAAAATTCTTTCACTGAATTCTTTTGGTCATTAAAGTAATTAAATACAATGAGCTACTGAATAATTAAACAAAAAAGAGGATCGGATGTTGATTAAAAAATTAAATAAAATTGTCTATTTTAATTACTGTTTTTGTTAACGGTTTAAAAAATTAATTACTTATAAAATGAATACAATGAACGAAAATAAAAGTTATAATTGTAAATAAATTATTCATCTAGAGTAAAAAAATAAATGACAGTTATTGATTGCAAGCTTTTAAAATGATCAAAAAATTTATTAAATTATTGAAATCAAGATTTTATCATTCACTCCATTAATCATTTTAAACAAAACTGTTTATAATGCTTGTGATTAATTTCAACTCCATGAAAAATCAAACTTCTCCTTTCATCTCTTATTTAATTCATCAGTGATTTTTATGTGATCTATTTCAATAATTGCCTTATTATTAATAAAAAAATTGTGCTTGTACATACGTGTATTAATATACAAAGACATTCATTTATTATCTTGGTCATGGATTGATGCCACATAGTAATCCACAAATGACGAGATGCATGAATTCTCCCTGCATTCAACCGTACAAAGAGTATATACATTTGTTCATGTATATGTTCTGTATAGCTGCATCAGGCTTGCCTAATTAGCTTGTGCTGCTATTTCCGTTCTGTGACGTCACGTGAGCTCGTTTGTCTGGCTGTTCGCCAGCTTTCTTGCCAAACTATAAACTATATTCGCACCCACGCAATATAATTAGTCCACACACTTAAACATCCGACCTCCCGAGATGAATTTACATACATGATATTGCGTTTAAGTGTTTGTAATCCACGTTCTAGGGCTCTTTAGCAACATATACAACACTTTCAACACATATCAGTGCAAATTAACCGCCCAGAAATAGTCGAATGTTCTCCAGAATTCTCCAAAAAGATTATTCAATTAATAAATAAATTTTGAAGTTTTAGCTTTGCAGCAAAATTTGATAGAAAATGCTAAATAATAATTTTTTCGATGATATTTTATTGCAATTATTATGAAAAAAAATTTTTTTACCAAATTGTTTAAATGGATTTGCAAAAAAAATTGGCAAATGTTTAAAAGAATAAGTGATGATTAATTAAAAATGATTTATTGTTACTTTGAGGTTGGAGAAAATGTTATTTTGGAGTATTAATTGTTGTAGATGAAGAAAAATTTTAAAAGAGTTTTGATTTTATGATATTAACTGGTCAAAAGCCAAAATATAATGAGAATGATGATGTACCACCCACACGTCTCCATCTCGCGGATTTTTCTCCAACCAAGGGCGTCGCGACGTCTTAGATGCTCTTGAGAACAGTAAATAAAAAGAAGAAAGTTTCTTTGGGAATTTTTTTCTCCACATTTTATCAATTTTTCTCTCAATTAATTCTATTGTCAGATGTATTGCATTAAACTGCATTTTTTCAATTACTTCAGACATTATAAAATTCAAAAAAAAGAAAAAAAGGAAATAAAAGAGAATAAAAAAGGTCCAGGCTGGTCAATAAATAGATAAATGATGAAAGAAGTCTAGTTTTGAGTATAGCGTGGATATTGACATAGAAAGGTGGATATAGAGGAAGGAAAGGAGAGAAAAAGACAGAAGGAAAGAATAAGAAAAGGAAAAAAACATTCTCGAGGTCACGCATCTTCTTTCGGGAAAAAATTTCAAGGTAGATCAACGGACGAATAAAAGATGACGTTGCTCTTAAAAACGCGCTTGCTACCTTTAATATTGGAATATTTATAGGGGCCAGGTACGTACAAGCCGAATTTTTATTGATCTGTTGTGTCGCGTCCAACGATGTCTTCGGACCCGATCCTTGTAGGAAATCAAGATATTTATTCATAAGAACGGGCGTTCAAGCGAATAAAGTTTAGATCACCGAGCAGGCTGTCGCGTTTCTTTTTCGGCGTTATTGTCTTGATCGTACGTTGCTCCCAGCAACATTTCTTCGTCATGTTCTTCCTCCTGTCCATCTATTTATTCGCTCCCAAATCTATTGTTCTACTTAAATATATTTCTTTAAATATTCAACTAACCAACAACAGACATCCTGGCCTAAATATATGCTTCATAAGCAATTCTATGAGATATTTTTCTTTTTTTATTTATTTAGTCCTTTTTTCTAGATTAATGCATCCAGTTTGATCACAACTTATGTTCAAGGAGCATATATTCTTTTGAAATTTTTTTTTTTGTGAACAATAATTTTTTATTCTTTATTCTAGAATTTAAAAAAATTGTTGATCAAGTGTAACTAATTTCAACTTGGGTCAAAGAAATCATCGGTCAGTAACATTTAAAATTGTTATTATAATATTTAAATAATGTTCATTCAATCAATTTTATTATTGTTCTTACGTAAACCGTAAATTTTTATTTGTCGAAAAAAAGAACTAAACAGGAATTTTAAGTTTCTAATCATATTGATTTGAAAAGCTAAATTACATAACAAAAATATTGTTAAAATTTTTTCAGGCTTTTATATGAAAAGATAGTTCAAATTAAAAGGATCAGATATCAATTTTCTTTTTAAATTCATTTATTAATTGAATTCATTTCGTTTAAAGACTTGATTTATATCAGTCTACTTTATAATTATTGCAATAGGTATTAAAATTTCAAATAGAAATTTATAATTTAAATAAAGTTCAGAATTAAAATTTCTCAACATTCCATTTAGCATCTTAAGTATCAATTAAAAAAGGTTATATATTTAAATTCATTCAAACGAATTTTCCAAGTATCTCTTTATTATAAAAAATTAAAATCAAATCATTAGTCATTCATTTTCATGTCAAATGTAGTTTTATTGTCACTGGTAAATTTTTTTCTGACAAAAAGAATCAAACAATGACAAAAATTTTCACTGGTTATCCATCAATTTGATTTATTTATTTTATTTTTTTTAAAAAAATTTGCTCAATGTACCCATATACAGTGATCCTTTTATACTAATTCCATACAACTGTAAAATCGATTTTCTTCACTAATAAGAATGCAAGAAATAGCAGCAGACACTGCATTGAACAATTTTCTTTTCCCTGTAGACAGGATTGTTGGTGTTATAGGAATGCAAAGATTATTTTTATTTTCAAAGAAAAAGTAGTTTAAGAGAACGCGAAAGATCACCACACCCACTTCTAGTCTAATTCCATTCATGAGTATATACTTTTAATTAGAGACATTTATTTCCGGTTCCAGTTTTTTCTATGTTTGTTTACCCTAGATTTTTCCGATCACCATCATGATATAACGATACAACACACCTGATGATTCACGTCCTCTTTTACAACTGTGCTGCCAAGTAGCGATAATAATTTGTGTTTATAGTTAACTTTAACATATAACTTGTTCATTAAATGCTGAAGGCATGTATTATTAAAAATTATTACATATATATAACGAAGGATATTTAAAAGCCTGTCTATATGAGCCAGGGTTTTATAATGCAAGTCACCGGATCTGACGATTCCTTTAATGAGGTTTAAAGACAAGGTGCTGGTTGATTGTAATTAAAATTTCATCGTTATTCATTATTATTATTATTTATTTTACAATTAAGAATAAATAATCAGCTTAATACATATTATAATTGTCATAAAAGAAATTATACATTAATTTAATGTAAAAAATAACTCGCATCTATTTTCTTTTAATAAATTTTAATAACATTAATTATGATAATTTTTTTCGAAGGGAAAGAATATTATCAGAAAAAAAATAAAACTTTTTCCAATATAAAATTTTTAGTCTCGACAGAATGTCATTAAAAAAAAACAGTCTACGATGACGTTATAAATATGATAGTAGCTGTCATCGAATTGAAAACAATTTAGCAAATGATATGTTTTAATGCGTAGGGTGAAAAAAAAGAAAAAGTGCGTGTACGAACTTCGTGTACCTTATTCTTTAATATGTCTGCTGGTACGCTAGATAGATATTATTTATAATCAACTTTCAACAGGGGGTGATGTGTATAATATTTTCTTTTCTTTTTTTTCACCAACACGAAATGGAAAGTATAAGGGGATGCATAAATGCGTGACGGTAGATGGTGGAAATCATACTTAATGATCGACACTCAAATGGAAGCATGCAACAATCGTGCAATAACACGAGGACTATACGATAAGAAATTTTATGTAATGACAACTGAGTATTTTCTTTTTATTTCTTTTTTTTGTTTATGACTGTTTTGGTTATTAATGTTTAAAATTTTTTCTGTTGGTCGTAAAAAATTAGTCTGGACAATTTACAAGTGTTGATGAGAGATAACTTAATGTGGTGCCATGGGTAAAAGGGTGATTTCGAACTAAATGTCACAGTTGACTTTGAACATTGATGAATAAATCTGATTATCAATTAATTATGCAAGTAAATGTTGCATTTTTTTTTTAAATAAAAATGTGAATTTCATGTTTACTGTTTCATTTATTTCTGTAAGTTGTTATCATTATCGTGAATAATTGTTGGAAATTTTTCTTTCTGAATTGTGAAAGTCCCTGATGCAGTTGCCATTCTCATGTATCATGAAATTTTTATCTGATTATGAAGCTTTGATGTGAAACAATTTAATACAAAGTAGATCTAGTTTTTTTGATAATTCTTTTTAGAAATGAATTCCTAGAAACTAATACAATTAATAGTTTTTTTTATATAAAGGACGATTCAAAGAATAAAATAATGAAAGGAACGAAAAAATGGCAATTGAAGTATCAAGTACAGGTTTTTAAACTTTATCGGTGAAATTGATCTTTGATTCTACCAAAAAAAAAGATACAAAGTATATTTTTATATAAATATTCTTCTTGCTACCATGTTATATTCTAAAGAATGCTTTAAATATAAAATTTAAAATATTATTTTAATTTTAATAATTTTTTTAGAGTCGCGAATTACTCTCCAACTTCTCCATCACTTTAAGGACAAAAGCTATCAATTAAAAAGGTTAAAAAATAAGGAATAAGTTTCAATAGATGGAAAAAATGTACAAATGTATACAAAATAATGGTGATAAGTAATAAATAAACAGCAAAATTGTTAAAAGAATAAAACAAACATGCAGTGTGACCACGTCAGATATGTACAAATCGTGAGAAAAAATATTTAAAGACATAAGTCGGATATAATTATGAAGCCTCAAGCCCGTATAGATCTCATCAACAACATCAAAGTGCAATGCATTTTATATAGTCCTGGAATCATGTGTGCAAAGAATAAATACTAACTGCTCAGTATATTAGCATTTAGTAATTACCTTATCGACCAGATCGGCCTGTACCTCTGGCATATCGAGCTTGTATCTCTGTTACGTCCTTTGCGCCTTTCCTGGCACGCGAACATACGATATATGTTCACATAATGTCTAGAGTTACATATATATTTTTTTAAATGAGAGTCTTATTGACTCGTCATGAACTTATGTACACTTTTCTTTCACATTTTCTCTCGTTATCTTATCTCTTTAACGAGATTTTATTTTTAACATTACTATCGATCTATACTTTTTTCATGTTTCAATTATATAAAATGATCTTTCCGCATGAAATTTTATTCTTTCTTCTCACAGATTTGGTCATTTTTTCTTTCTTTAATTCGTCTTATCATAAATTCTTTAAACATTTTATTGTGCACATCTAATTAGAATTAATAATTGATTATTTTATTAATTATTTGCAATTAATTGTGTTAAAAAAAATATGCTTAAAGTATTAAAAAAACTTGTAGAAAAATAATGATAAAATAAATGAACAGAGTTCGATATAGTTTTAATAAAGAGATGAAAAATCTATGTCTGTGTCGCGCGCAACCAATGACATCACGTAAAATACACGCGGTCTGCGGATTGAGTAAGGTCAGGGCCACGCGCACTCTCTCCCTCAGTTTTCACGTGTGCTTGTCCCGTGAGCACGATCTACACGGAGACAGCGCGTGATCGCCATCGTGTTTTTCAGGGCGTCAGCTTTTATTCGTCCATATGTATACATAAATATTTTTTCTTTCACACTATGTAGACATGTAGTGTTATATACCTCTGCAAATTTGTTCACCAGATATATCTATATATAAACATATATAAGCATACATACAGGTATGTTTGTAGATGAATACAATGCTGTTTAGAGTTTACACATAACGTTTACTCACTGGTGTACATATGCAGCCATCATTTGTGTACGCTTCGTCACATGTGAGGCATCAACCAGCTCCACAAGAGTTATGTGTACATAATCTGCACACAACCAATGAATGAAAGGGGCGATCAATGACCTATAGTTTCGTCTGTACATGACATAGTCCAGTAATTCGCTGGTTTCCCTGATCTAGGAAATGGTATTCGTGGATTTGATATGTAAATTTCGTTGAACGTAGCTCCGAAATTGAGTAAAAGTGATAGAAAAGGTTCAAATAATTAGTTGAAAATCGAAAAGGATTTTTCTTACATTAAAAATTCAGAAAAACAATAAAATAGAAAGAAAATTAAGATTATGATAGAATTCGATTTGACATCATTTTTTTAAATTAATAAACGTCTCTAGACAAATGCGAATTCACAATATTTCAAGCACAATAAAGATGTATTCCTTCAATGAATTATTTTTTGATCATTCTTATTCAAAAAACAAAAAAATAACTTGTTCACAATAAATTGTTTTCTTAGTGTATACTAAAAAAATTTAATTACTTGTTATAAATAATGTGTCCTATTGGTTCTATTTCATTTAAAAAAAATTATCATCAGTATTAATAAAATTTTTTTAATAATTAATCAATTAAAAATATAGAGACGAAAAAGGGGTTCATCAAAGCATTGATATAACCAGTTTAATTAAATAAATTAGTTGTCAATTAAGGATTAAAGGCATCGCACAAAAATGTATTGTTGAGCATAGTTAGTACTAATAGCCATAAAGTAGAAACTGGTAGTTATATTCTTCAGGTCGGACAGTTAAAAGAGTATACTGATCATTATTAATTGGTTAAAGTTTGCAGGTAAACAAAGGACATTAAATAAATGACCATAGCGCAGTTTAAGTCCTCGGAGATGACTAGGATTCAGTACCTGCTTCAACAGAATTAGGATTACTGCACGCCTACTGCGAATAATCGTGCTATAAAGGCGTGACATGGCACACCATACTCACGATGGACAATGGTCAGTTGGTGGCGGGTGGTTGTATTGTCCTGTCAGTTTCGGACCTGTCGGAATAGGATGCAGGTGCGTACCACTATAATGTATTAGACTTGTCAACGTTTTCCCTGCAATGCCAAGGATCGGTATAAAATCTACTTTTCTTCATTCTGCTAACTAAAGTCGACATCAAATCTTTTCGAGTTGATTTACTTTTTTTTAATCATTATCCGACTATTCTGAGGCAATAAAAAATTCAAAGAAATTTTTTTATATCGATTTTGAGAATTATTGAATGCGGAAAAAATATGTACGAAGAGAAAATGAACAAAAGAATTTTTATAAGTTTTTCATTTTAATAAAAAACAATATTTAGTCATTTATTAATTATTTAATATTTAGTACTAATCAAAAAATAATTTTAGCCTTCATTGATTAAGTATTTATTTAAATAAATTGTTATCTCTGCTAACGATTGTTGATAAGACTAGGTATTTACTATTGGAATGTTGCATATTAATTGTAAAAGTAATTGCAATAATAAGTTAATGCAAAATAGTACAATATTCCAACGTTTTCATAAAAGATAATACAAAGACTTGTTAAAATTTTTTGTGGTTCCCATCATTTTCATCTTGGACTACTTTCTCTTCTAATAACCTTCTCGCAAATGGTTCCATTACAACCATTAACGTATAATTGCCATAAGCATCCTTCAAACAAAATTTTAAAAATAATTTTCATTCCTCATCTCTATCATTATTATTTATTTTTCGTTAAGATTAAAAAGAAGACAAACCAAGTGCGAACAAGTTATAGCACAAAATAGATCCATAATGTATGTATATGTGTATTAAGCAAAATTGAAGACAGTGCTAGTTTAGCTGGAAGAAAGACAAAATATACATGGGCCGGCAGAGTACACTCTAATTACGACTAATTTTGTTAATTACCGTGAGGTACCACAAGAGACCCCCTCATTTCTCGTGCTGGCCCGACTAATTCTGGGGTCCAACATTGTGTCTAGACTTTAAACAACGTATCTGAACACGTCTCACGGTCATGATGGAACAGGTCCCGAAAAATTTTGTGCCTTCTTTCTCTCTCACTTCTCGCGTCTGCTCTTTCTCCTGCAATTATACACCATACTTATTCCACCCTCATTGGTGATTTTGCATTCTTGCATTCGCGTGAGAGCTGATTGCGTTAATTTGACTCATGCCTCAAGCTCATATTCCTTTTCTTTCTATTAACTTGTCGATATAATTTTACCCTGAGAATATGAATATTAACTACATGATAAAAAATATGAAAAATCAACCAAATTATTGATTCGCACAAAGTAATGACTTTTATAAATATTACCCTTGACAATAATAATTATACAAAATTAGCAAAACTATATAATTTTAAAGCTAAAAAAAAATTTACATAATGAATAAATTAGAAAAATTTATCCTCTACCTAGATTAAAAGAATACATCATTTCAGAATTGTTATAACTAAAAGGATCTTGACAATTATTTTAAAATTACTCCTTATATTTTTTTATGTAACTTCTTATACAAGTATGTATAAAATATTCTATTCAAAAAATTAAATTTTTTTTTTTAAGAATTCTCAAAGTTGTGTATCCTAATTTTAAATATCATATTCCGATGAATTGGGGATGTAATTAAAAACCTATTTTCCCTAATTTACTAGTTTTTTATTACACCGTTTTTTTCATCCCTTTACTGCTCTATAAAAAATCAGAAAAGGTAAAAGGAAATGATTTTTTAATAGTTAAGAATAGTATGTTATTGTTACGTTAAATGGTATATTTTTCTTGGAATATGAATTTTATACAGAAACCTGTAAAACCATTAATTGTAGCTTATTGTTGATGGTCATTTAGGACCAGCTAACTCCCGAGAGACTAAAAATACATAATTCATCATGAAAAACCAAGTGTTAGAATTTATACAACTACCTAATATATTCGTGCAACACAGGAAACACCTTTTCAAATGCCACCAGTTATGGTGGTTCAGGTAAATTTTAAGAAAATAATGGAAACTATCGACAGAAAAGATTAAAAGGCTTACATACAGTGTCTGGAACCAGCAACCGCGCAGTGTCAAAGAGACCATAAAATCCACCGGGGGTTCCCTTAGTGCATTTTCTGGTAGACAAAGCCTAAAGTAATTCACGAAACGTTTCAAAATCGTCACAAGGGTGCAAGAACAATATTTTTGTTTGAATGCCAGCGAGAGTTATAGCATCACCTGCTAGACCCCCGCTTGTCCATCTCCATGGAAAAATCTATTGGTTTTCGTATACCTGACATTCTATTCTCTCAAAATCCGTGGGACAATATTCTCTCACGTGCATCTCACCATATTCTTTAGATTTGAGGATATTTTCACCTCAGATGGACCAATCATAAGGGTCTTCACTTTTTTTTAAGGAGAAATTTAGACTGATTTCCTTTTGGACGTTTTGATATTCTATATGATGGGGATTAGTTTGCTAAATCAGATGAAAAGAGATTCCAACTGATTGATCGGTATGTTCTCTTTTCTTCTCATTTATTTATTTGCATTTTTTATTCAATTTATTAAACAATAATTTTTCAAATTAAAAATTTTAAAACCCTTATAATTGATGATTGGGAAAATTAATCATCAACTTTGTATTTCAGAATACAATAAAAGAAAAATAAAAATATGTTGAATCATCATTCTACATTAAAATTCTAGAAAAAAATTCTTTCAAAAATTAATAATAATTTTTTCCATTAATTATTCAAATTATTAAATAGAAATAATTGTTCATAAATACCTTCTGACAGTTGGAATAATTTCTTTTGAAATGTGAATTTTGTGGATTTGAAAAAGAGATTATTCTCTATTTTGGTTCAGGAGTTTATTTTAAAATACTAGATAAAAATAATTCAATTCTAAATAAATTTACATTGAAAATCAGAATAAGAGGAGACTTAGAAGGGATTAGATCATAGAATTTTTACATCAAGATTCTGAGAAAATTTACTAAAAAATTTAGAATAGATCCAAGCATTGTCTGGAGGCGCCCAGCAGTCTAGTCCCTTCGAATTTTCTTTCCACGTACGGCATATACTCAAAGATACAGGTTGAAAAATGTGTACGACATGAATATCAAATTTTTGAATACGTGACAGTTCATTTAAACTAATAATCTCTTATTATGTATCGGTATATAATCAATGTTCGACGCATTTATTATAATTGCCCTTGCGATATATTATAAAATATATAAAATAAGGGGAAAAATGTTTTATCCCTCATCAAATGCACGCATATGTGAGAAGTGAAAGGGGTAATTTTTATAAATTAGGGACATTCAAGTTTCAAGTGAGGTAGGTTAAGACTACTGTACTGTTGACGATACCTCTGTAACTTCCATAGTTTCGATGCTTTTCCTACATATGGTTTATTTTTAGGTATAAACCGATGAAAATTGACCATGAGACCCTGACACACTGTCGTACGGGTGATAGGAAAACGTATAAAAAATTTATATCCACCACACAAGGGGCTAAACTGCATAATTTCGCTCGAAGGAACATTTTTCTTACACACAAAACATAAACAGTTTGTTGCTGAACAATAACATAAAAAAAATATTTACTATTTTTTAAGCTTTCATTTTTTTATTTCATCTTAAAATCCAGATGTTTTTTTTTTTGAATGCAAACTGCAGTAAGAAAATTTTATTACGGTTGAAAAAAAATTTTTTGAAACAAATCTAAACGACTAGAAACGTGATGTTATGTTAATTAGTAGGTTTAAACATTGTTTGAAGTGTAAAATTTCTACAAAGTCGATTGTACTCCATAGTTTTTTTGACCTCTACTCATTCATGGAAAAACCAATACCTGTTGTTCATCAATGAATAGGTTTTTCCTCAATTTACAACTCGCAATTAATCACAGAGAGTTTCTCTTGTCCACCGTAAAACCTTCTGTACTTTTACAAATAACTGTCAAAAATAATTTTATTAATTCTAAAGGAAAAAAAAAATTAATAATTACCTTAATAAACAATTAGAACACCAATAGAAATAAATACTCACCGACTTCCTGACTTGAAACAATATTTTGTCAAGTTTTGATCGAAGGAGCGATTTTTTTTCTACATCAAAAATAAAATGTGTGTCTATGATATATAAAGCATATGTACATATATCCGTTGCTAAGTGTTTTAGACTTAGATGTTAGAAGACTCGCTTGGACCCAACACTCATCAGGTAGAGATTTTATACCTGGCACCCGCGCGTTCCATTCAAGCGGTTTAAAAATCTTCTTGGTTATTTTTACTTAGCTCTCTCGAGCAACTATTGTCTCTCTTTTCGTTTCACAATCCTTACATTGTTCCCTCTCCCCTTATCTCTATCTTTATTTACCAAGTCCCATCAGGCCAAACGACTCAGTGGTGATGCTGCAGTGAAGGCCCCGGTTATCCCTCTTCATAACCCGGAATTCCGCGCGTTAGCTTGATGGACCTGTTCACTCCAGTCCCAGCACCTTTTTACATGCTTTTTTCCCGCACGTCCATGAGATACTCGCTGACTACTGAATCGTATAAAACATATATAACTTTAATCCTTTGCAATGTTTCGCGTGTGGAGGTATAATTTTACAGTAACACGACTAATTTACTTTTTCTATTTATTTTATACTCCCTTATTATTTCTTACACTTTGTTATTTTTTTTCTGTAGCTTTGTGTAGCTGCTTTGTAATTATTGATGAACAAAAATGTCTACTACGACTGTGTAAAAAAATATTTTAATTAAAAAGATGGATCTGTTCATAAAACACCTAGCCAACTGATAATAAATCATCTGCCGCAATAATCGACAAGTTCATCTCTTTTATTGTCTGAACTATATGTCATATATGTCAAAGTTTTATTTATTGTTTTTTTTTCTTTTTTAAATGATTACTGTCTTCATCTATTTTCATCTAATATATACTCGGACATTAATAATTCATGATTAGTTAATGGCTTTAAAAAATCGTTTTAGTAATCAGATTAATCAATCCAAGTATGATTATTGGAAAAAAATATTTTATATTGTAGAGGAGAGATTAACAGTCAATTAGTTTTCATAGAATTTTTTACGAACAAAAAAAATCTAACATTGAAAAAAATTTACTGTGAACAAGTAATATTTGTTTAATTAATAAAATCAAAATTTTACATAGTTGAAATTAAAAATTTTGTTGACATTGACTTAGTAACATTTTTACCGCTTCAGTTCTAATGGTAACTTCAAATGATTCATTCAAAAAAATACATTTTTATTGTACTCGATTATTTTTAATATGATTATCTGGGTATTGGATCATTTTAATGTTTTATTTGTTTCTAAGATCTATGGTGTCTTAGAAAGTAAGATTGAATTCAATGTCACTTTTATTTAAACCTATCATGATCTTGAACCAAATATTAAAATACATTTCGCTAAATTCAATAAAATATTTCATTGTGAATATTTCTAATTTTTTTATTAATTAAAACAACATCTGTTTGCACATTAAATATTTTTCTCTCAATGAATATAAGTAATTTTAACATTTAATTATCATTTTTAATTGATTATAAAATATAAAAAATATATTCATCAATAATTTTAAGTTCTTCATTGATTTTTTATTCTAAAAAAAAAATTATTACAGATTTTCTCCTATTTATTTTATCGAATTTTCATTAAAAAAATTAATCTAACTATTAAAATTACTTTATAGCACCTCAAGGAATTTTTAAACATCTGCGTTAGGTATATTTATCCATTCTTCTCATTGTCAGATGAGAAAAAAAAAGAAAATAACGTAGCTGTATTATTATTATTGATTCAGAATTTTATTTAATGTGTCGACCCTTATTATTATTATTAATCTTTTGATGTGTGCAGAGCAGAGAATAAAAGCTCAAGCGGATTTTGATATTGTGATATACCTATATATACAATTTTTTCATCTTTTATTTTCAATAGTTCCATCTCACTTCATGTTTCATTCGATGTCGCTTTTTGCTTCTCACTCGCCCTTAAGCAACTATATAGTCATGAGTTGACATTCACAAACGGAAAAGAAAGATCCAAAGCGGCGTCGGAGTCACTTTACGAGTTTCCCTCTTTATGTACGGTGAGACTGCACCTGGCCGAAGGCCATTCGCATCTAAAAATTCTTAAAGTGTAGTAAAACTACGCTGCAGTGTCTGTATTGTTATGCCTTTAAAAAGTGGGAGTATATTTTCTCTTTCTTTATTCCTTAGGTCATCTCTTCTATCATTCATTCACATATTCTCTGTATTTTGTCATCTCTTTTTCTCCCTAGTGAGCTCTCCTTTTTCGTTGTACCTTTATTCCCCTTTTTTTATTACAAAAATCAATAAAAAATCTACGCACTGCTTCTCCAAGCTTCTTCATTGCCTTTTCATTAATTCAGTGAAATGTTTTCATAAATTGTGTCCTCAGTAATTATCTTTATTCGATAATCATTCATTATTAATATGAAAATTATTCCAAAACTTGTCATAAATTTAGGGGTATAAATTTAGATTATGAACGATTAAATCATATTTCCCAGCATAGGTGTCACAGATGAGACAAGTCGATAGCCAGGTTTTTTTTTTTTTTTTAGAGAAAAAAAAAGGAAACCTACATAAAAATCCACATGGTTAAGATAAAAAAGGAAAGATGGGAGAAGATAAAAAAGAAGTATAACAAGTATTTACAACGTAAACAAATAAACAAAGGAAAAGTATTTAATTTCTCTTAACATCATTTTCCATTTAATTTATTTATCATAAAAAATTACTCTCCTAATGAATATTCATAATGGACAAAAGAAGATTGAATTTCATTAAAGATAACTTTCTCTCGATGAAAATGAATCAGTAGTCATTTAAATAATTTCCTTACTCCAAAAAAGATACTCCGAAAGCCATGTAAAGGATAATGGGGAATGTTTGAAGAGAAAAAGGAGTACACTTGAAGGATTAAAAACATGTAAAAAGTGAATATAGAAAGTATAATGTAACCGACAAGAGTAACTCAATCGTTGCATCAGCTTCCGGATATTTGTAGATCTCTTGGTAGGACTACGACCGGAAATCCAGGATCATCGATCGACGCGAACGTCCACTAGAGTATCTAGAAATACATAACAACGCTTGCGATATGTCCGGTGGGAGTAGCTCGCACGAGACGAAAGATTACCGGGAAGATATCCGGGAAATTTCAGCCTCTGGTGTTGGTGCTAAGTGACCCCTACTATGTACCTCCCTGCACCACCGAGAGAGTCTATCTGTATACGTTGGATCACGTCCTCTTGGACTGCTCCTGCGCGCAATTCATCAGCTGGTGGGACAACGCGTCGAGGAGAGGACATGTGTCCTCTCCCTCTCTGCCAACTGTCTGGGCTGAGATTCCCCGACTGTCGATCCGTAGCAGTCTACACTACCCATGTCCGGACACCACTAAACTCCACCTACCAGACTGCACAGGCCACGCCTCTCACTCCCACTCCCGCAGTACTTTGGATTCAGCAACTCAGCGCAGCATCGAATAGTGGGGGTAGCTCAGAGTCTGCGGAGGGGTGGAAAGCCGGTGCGGAGGGGCGGGGAGCGAACAGTTCGGCAGCGCGACCCGACGTGGGCACTTCGCTGTCCGGCCTTTCTTCATTAAAATATATCCCATACATACCCCTGACGTTTTGTGGCCCGTGGAACCACGAGAGTAAACGCGCGCGCGTCCAGGCCCCCGGTGTTCCAGACTATACCTCCATTCCAGTTTTAATATATCGCCTTTAGGCTAAAATACCCCGCGCTTTCACACCTACTATACGCCTGACCACGAGCTAAGCACGTCGCGCGATCACACACTCTCCAAAGCTCGGTTTTCTCGTTTACAAACGTGTGCCGATTAAATAGTTATCATAACGTGGGACACGTTATTTAATAATCTTTCAAGTTAAATTGATCATAGTAATCGTAATAAAAATAAATAAATATTAATAAAAATATTTGAATATTGAGAACGTTGATAAAGTGTGCAGTGATATAGTGGCTACAATTTTCATTACATTCAATTGAGTGTGTGACATTACGAACGTGATTATTTGTGATCTCATATTGTTAACCTAATCAAGATCACAAATCAAAGGGGTGCTATATTAATTGTTCACAAGTGCGAAGGATATTTTATATTTTTATTTTATTTTTTCTTTTGTTGATATAACGTTGGCGTTATTTATTTTACCCCAACACCTGCATATTAACATCCGGATTCAGTGATTACAAAAGTGATGCAGATTTGGATGAAGAGAAAATGATTAAGTGAGCATTTGGAACAATTTAAACTAATCGACAACAACAATCGTTACTGATTTTTATTTGCCATAAATAATAATAATAATAATAATAATAAATAATCATATAATACTTCTCTCAACATATCTTAGAAACTGTGCGGTGTTTTATTTGCTGCATATACATATTTACGTGACAGTTAATGATTTCAGTGAAAGCTAATTAAACTGTACTGAGAGTTGGTGCAAGAATATTTTCAGTATCGTGTTAATTTTATGCTCTAATTGATGATTAATCAATAATAATTATTATCATTACAATAATTTTTTTAATTTATCATTTCTATTGAAATAAAAATAGTAAAGTGGTTGTTAAAATAAATAAAGTGCGAATCACCGAGACAAGAATACTGGAAGCTTTATTCAGGATATGAACCCAGGTATGTGAAGTGCATATAGTGATATATGTAAGCAGCAGCTCTATTAATGATGTGATATAGTTTTTATCTGTTAAATGAAACCAAGTGTCTATAAATTATTTCCAACGAATAATCTCAGACATCTCCAAAGCAAGAGAAAATCTAAAAAAATCCAAGTAAAATCCGCTAATCAATTCAGTGACTACGCGATGAAAGTTGAGAATAATGAATGATTATTAATTGATACAATCATAAAGGAAGTATTGATTTCGATAAATATCGAATAACAATGAGCAATAATAATGAAGGAGTTGATGAAAGAAAGGTTTTAATTGCAAGTTAATCAATAGATTGATGTGCATACGTCAGCATGTTGATGGACATGGTTTATTTATTGGCTTTAGTTGGGTATAGGTGCAAGTATAGATGAAGAGTTCAGGCCATTCTGCAGTCATTAGAACTCGGAATTTATATAAAAGCTCGTAAAGAACGGATGTGTGGCCGTGGGTGCCTCGCGGAAGTCGTGAAACGCGTGCGGCACGTCAGATTTTGATCTGAATGAGATAAGGAAACCGGTAGGTTGTCTCTACCTCTTTCTCTCGACAACTACTACTCGTGTGGCACGTGATATTGTGCTACGATTAAAGTAACTGCTATTAGCTGTTTACAAACGGTTTTGAGTCACAGCTGGGCTCGGTGGTGGAAACTGTGAAATTGTTGCAAGAATTGTTGTGATTCATTCAGCAGGGATATACTCAGTATGTCGGTTTATTTGATACAGAGACAATGTTTAGTTGTTTCAATCATGACAGGAGTTGCTAGTTATCATCATCGAAATTATTCTTCTCTAAGTTTAATTAAATAAAAATCTAATTAGTTTCATTTAGAAGAGTTGGATTGGATTTGAAGGATCATTTCTAATTAAAGAGTCCTCATTGGAAATATTTCAATGACAGGAGTTAAATATTACATCATTAGAAAAATTGATTCTCTGTGCTGCGTTGAAAAACAAGCTTTGATTTGATAAAATATGTTGGATTGATTTTAAAAATTAGTTAAATTGTTGTTAGAGGTTTTCTGAAATGTTGCTTTCTATCTATTTTTAAAATTCACTTGACAGATATCAGTATTTTATAATTCCTATAATTAATCATTCCAAAACACTAGACAGTACTTTTTATTCTCATTGCAAATTCTTGAGTGGAAATAATAAAAGTACATGACTATTTTACTAATTAGTGATTTTTTCATCGTCGTATGAACAAGTGTGACTGTTAATTATACTATTTTGCAACATTTTATTTCATTGGAGTTAATTAGAACAACAAACTTTTTCGTTGGTGTACGTTAAGTTCTTACATTCTTACAGACTGACGACAGTAGTGTTTCGTAATTCTTACGGTCTAATTAATAAAGTACATACTCAATCATTCAATTTCTCTACTATGTTGTATCACACTAGGCTTTTTTTACCATTTCCACTATTTTTTACTCCATCATTCGTTTTTAACTCCATCGTACTGCCATAAGAAATGTTTTAATTTTTTTTAACCTCCAAAGAACACTCTTTACACACCTGGAAAAAAATCTAAAAATTCGTTTGCTAAAATTTGATGTTAATTGCTGTGATTGAAGGAAATTTTTCCACGCTCTCAAGTCCAATTCAGTGAGTTATATACAGTTTATCCGACGGATCACACACGCGTTAAAGTCTCCGCGTATCACGCAATGTGTGAAAAAATTCGTCATTCGTTATTTTTAGAAACAAAAAGTATTTTTTTAGCGCAAAAAAGATGACTTGAATATAAAAATATTGAACAGTGTACAAATAACAGAATCACTCGTGACTTAATGACTACTATTACCTGTGAAAAGATTAATATTGAAATTTTTTTAAGTGAACATATTAGTTGAATAATTGTGCATTATGTATGTAGATATGTATTATAAGTACATAATACGAATGAACAAATGAAGAAAGAAAGATGTCGAGTGGCGCGTGCGAAGTTAGACTGAGAAGAGTTGCACGTTTAACATTTGATGCTAAATAAAAGGGGAATCTCGCACGCGTTTGTATAGTCAGCGAGAGTTCTAACAGGAAGAAAGAACATGGAGAAAAAATATGAATTCCAATGCAAAAGGGTTACCTCGATTTGTAACGCACGCGTGCATCAAAACTCTATACGTTCATTTTCAAGCGTGTGGCTTAAATGTTTATATGAATTAAAAGCATAAATATACTAATCGGCTGCGTGTCGTTTCACGATACTTTGTGGCAATTTAAATAATACTATTAACATGAGAATAACACAATAATCTATTCAAGTGAATAGAAAAAAAAATATAGTCTTTTACTTACTATGCGTGTGATATTGATAAAAATTTTCATGATAAAACTAGTGAATCAGAAATTATTAACTAATTAAAATTACATACAATGTTTTAACTGTGGTGATTGTATCTTAATATTTCTCAGAATGCACACGATAGAGGTAAAAAAAAGTTACAATAGTAAAAAAAAGTGTAGTTGAGTCGTTACGAAGCATAAAATATATAAAATAATAGTAATTTCTTTTTTTTTATGTTGTATTCTTGATGCATAAAAATTTTTTGAATTATGAAAATTACAAAGAAGCTTTTATTTTTTTTTACATTTTAATTATTTTTCACATTCAATCCAACTCATTTATTTCATTATAGAGAATGGGAAACAATTGAATTAAAAAAAGATTAACAGATAAAAACAACGAACGGAATTTTTATAAAATAAATGTATGTTTTTTTGTATGAATATGACAATTAATTTTTTTTCTTTGATATTTTAAGCGAAATTTAGAACGAATATTAAATGATCCATATAGCTGACTATCTACACAACATAAGCTTGATTAAAAAAACTACATGTAGGATCATTAAGTGTAGTCTTATTTGAAATACATATAGAAGCTTATTATTCGTTTTGGTTGGACGACGACACTTATACCTGCAGCAACAGCAGCAGCACGAGACTTTGATGGTACAAAAGCCGGTTCTCTCATCATACTGGTGTGAAGCATAAATACGCGCGACCGAAGTAGAGTCCTGTGACTGCTTTTATGTTGACACAATGCCATTTATTATCATAATCTATTATCGTAGCTCATATATGAACGCGTGCATTATTATTTTAACGGTCTGTTACTAAGCCGAAACAATAATCTGTATCTTGACGTTTAGTTTCCTATCATATTCCAAGCTTACTACTTATACATACTACTCGTCTTGATAGTTGTGCAGTTTATTGCTCCATTACATGTAAAAATGTTTCAATTGGACAGTTTAACATAATACCCATACATTTATATTCATTTTACATTACTGAAACATATTTTCACTGAGAAGTTTATTTCTTCACTTATTTACTCTTTTTTCGAATTATCTCTTCTTCATTTTCTGGGCTTGAAAATGCATTTTAAAAAATACGTTAAAATAGTTGTTTGCTGAGAAATATTATTTTTTCATTTTTATTATTAAATAGAATCTAGATTAAAATTACATAAAGTAACCAGTTTTTTTATTTTCTCTAGAATTATTTACTCCATTGGACAAAATTCAAGATAAAAAGCATTATAAAAAATTCTAAGAAGAGAAATAATAAATTTCAATAATAATATTATTCATATTTAATTGTTAACTGCAGTAATAATTTAAAATATTCCTTTTATTTCGTTTCCTTGGCTGTTTATCTTTCATTTGTACCATATTAAAGTATATTACACATATATAGTAAACTTTCGATCGTTAAAAAATCGACTTTATCGTTAAAAAACTGGTTTACTTCCACGCTCGACTGAGTCAATGACATTCTATATAACCATACATACACATTTAGACTTTTTTATTTGAATTTTAGTTTTTCGTTGTCTTCAACTATAAATAGATCTCTGAATAGTTCATCATTAAAGGTGAATTTTATCAATAGCATTTCACCATGCTGTTTAAACAAATGTCAACGATGTTTATTTGTTATATCTGTATACAATTGAGAATGACTTAGGATTCATAAATTTATTCGATTTTCCATTATTTAAGTGAAGTATTTAACATTTGTAGTTTTAAAATTATCATAATTATAAATTTCTTGACTGAAATTAAATGAATTACACTTGATTGTAATATTATTTATTACATTATTGTAAATACAGATATTTTTTCAAGCTTTCTAGGCCTGCTTGAGTTATTCAAAAATATTTTAGATTGTTATTCTACTAAAACACAATCATGCAATTTATCTTGTTTATTATCTGGCATTGTATTCAGTATGATTATAACATAATTTATGTAGAATTATTTTTCTTTGTACATAAAATTGCATGCAATTTATTATTTAAAAATTAATTATTTAAAATAAAAATACCAACCTGAGTAAAGTACAAATTTATTTATTAAGTTTCATAAATTTATTAATTCAATTTCAAGAATAATAAATTATTTATCTTTCCAACAAAAAATAAAATAATAATTTTTATTCCAAGAAACGTTGAATTTATTATCACAATAATTTGATAAAGAATTAATTAATTGACATAATTATCAAAAGAAATAGCTGAAAGATTTTTTATTACATTATATTTGTTTCACTAAAGTCCGAGAGAGTGGGAAAAGAGAATGTCAAGAGAGATAAGGTAGAAAGGTTTTAGCAAATTAATCCGACTGACTAACGAATCAGCATATTTAAATACGTAAAAATCATCATGATCCTTATAGTAGTGTCGTGTGTGTTCATGTGCAAGTTGTATTTTCTTTCTTCTTTATGACTACTCCTTTAGCAAGATATAGCAGCCCCCATAGATGATGATGATTATTATTCTTTATCATCTTCTCTTTCATTCTGTTATTCTGTTGGTTATTATTTTTTCACTTCTATTTTACTCTATGATGATTTTAATCTCTCATAATCCCAGTAGGCTCGTTCCTTATTGCGTTCAACTCCCCGGCAAGTTATGGGACACCGGGCATGGTCGCGCATATATGTGCCGACCTACTGAGGCCCCATCTCGTTCCGGACAATGGGCCCCTGATTGCGGATTAGGGATTAAGAGACAAAAGAGCTGAGGCGAGGTACAGTTTCGTAAATAAATGTAAGAATGCCATCGGCATAGGATCTCTCTGTCATATCTTTTATTATTTTACCTTTTTTTTCTATTATCTGCATCCACATATGTACCAGCTCCTATTCTTTCTCGCGGGTGGCGCGTTTTATGCGCGAGTAGATTTTTTTAATTGATAAACTTTACTCGTCGATGAATTATAACGCGTCAGAAATGATGCCTACTTTTACACCTCGGCTAAGAGAGAGAGAGAGAGAGAGAAGTGTGTAGTTTGCGAGAGGGTGAGAGCCAAAGGGCTGGAATCGTCGCCGGTGGTGGCACAGTCATGCGTGCAGTTGGTTTGTAACTGAGTGAGAGATGAGATGGTAGATAAGATGTGTCCAGTTGGTAGATAGCCATTGGCTTTAACCATCAGTGCAGCGCGAAACGTGCGCCAAACCCTTCAACTACCATTATATATGTTTTTTTTTTATTATTTTTAACGCCCTCCTCATTTATATGTCCTGCTTTCTTATTCTCTATGTTTCATTATTATGTTATTAACTGTAATTATGTCAATAATTTCTAACTATTCATACTCAGAAAAAAAAATTATGAACGACAGAAAACAAGAGTTTAGCTCTAATTGTTCCTCTTTCGTGTCGGTATTTTTTTCATTATTTATAAGGGTATCTTTATTCAGTGTTATATTTAAAATAATAGTAATTAAAAAGAAAAATATTTTTGCTATGACTCAATTGTTTTTTTAATGAGAGAGGAAAAAAATTGACTGTAAGTAAAGAACACTTTTTTCAAATAATAAAAACCAAATTCTGAATAGATGCAATAAAATATTTTTTAGAATTTCATATCTTTATAAATTCACTTCTGATGGTTAAAATTTCATTAAATTCAATAAAATATGTTGTGAATATTTTTAATTTTTTTCATTGATTAAATGAACATTTTTTGCATGACAAAAAATTTTTTTTCACATTGTAGATAAAAATTATTGGCAATCTTTATCAGGGTCTTAGCAATAAAAAAAAAAGAATAGTTATAAAAATATGTTGGAATAGAGTTAAATATTTTATCAGCTGAATAATTATTTTTAATTCTTATCAAAATATTTGTATGTATTTATATTTTTTCAAAACTTATGAAATAACAATAATTTTCATAACCATTTCAATGTTAAAAACATCAACTATGTTTTCCTTTAAATGAAGAATCATAAAAAAAAGAAAAATAAAACCTAATGAACAAATGTTCTGAATAAAATTGAGTTATTTCCTTGGCGATAAAACAAGTTGAGAATTTTTTTTTCCTTCATTAGTTGATAATCCTTAAGTAGATATATCTATAACATATGAAGGCATTAATTCAGAAGAGTTATTTCTGCTCCAACAAAGTATACATACACATACGCACATATATTTGGGTAGTATTTACACGGTGACTTAATCTCTTGGACACGTACAGACATCCCGGTGTAATTTTGGTGTGGGCGCCCGCGCCACACCTCGTGCATATTTGGACAGTGATTCCAAGAGAGACTCAGACTCGTGTGGTACACATCAACGGATGTGATGTTTGACACAGGAGATTTTCGATCAACACACTCTCACCACACGTGCTTGGAATATCTTGTTCCTTTTTCTTCGATCTTCATTTAATTCATCATACAATATAATAACACATACCAAGCACCATAATATATATATTATATATCTATATACATCATTTTCCATATCTTTATAATCAAAACGTCTGTACAGACGTCGCGTGTAGGTTAACTTTCAATTTGTGCACTTTATAGAGTGCAAAAATACCCTCAATCATCCCTTGCATTCACAGCACGCAATCACGACAAGTAAAGGCCTATCGGCTTCGGGTCAACTGTAATAGTAATATCCAAGTGCAACAGAGTTACGTAGACCAGATTATATTGGCGAGAAACAATCATTCCTTCTCAGCTAAAATACTTCACATTCTTTCTAATTATCCTTTTACTTCAATCCAAGTGTATTTACTTTCTTTTTTGAGCTAACGAAATGCTTTTTCTTCACCTCTGCTGCTTGTACTGATTCGTTTTGAATGCAGGAAAAAATGTCCTAATGTCCTGTAAACAATTGTAATAAATTCTTTTTCTCTTTATCAGTGATTAATTCAATTAAATAATTGAATATCCAATTTTTTCGATTGGAGTGTAAAAAAGAATATATTTCAGTGAATTGTTAATAAATATCGACGATAAAAGGTGTCAGGCAAATATATTTACGAACAATAAATAAATATATATCCTGTTGCACAGCATGCTTGAATTTTTTCTAATTATTTAGCTACAGTAACGACACATGTATGCATGCATACATCACATAAATATCTGGATACTAAAGCTCATACTCTAATAAAGTATTGGCGCCTGAATAACAAAAGTAATGGCCGCTTGATTCAGTGCATTTATACAGAATCTCTTCTCATCCTTCGAGAGAAGTGACGTGCCGCGAGTTATCGATAGCCTTGAAGTGTCTGTCGGTGATTTAAAAGACGAGCTTGCGACGTGTCGCCGGTATGCCGATTGCGGGGTCTGCCGGCCGAACTAGTTTTTACCTCCCCGAGCAAAACGTGCTTCCACTGATTCAGCCAATCCCGAGACTCCAAACACCCGGCGATCGCCACCATGCTGTCCCCATCAAGCGCTTTTACATTATATACCCACCAACCTCACTCCACCTTCTTCTTCTGCAGACCATTCTTACTCGCTTCGCTGTACCAGCTGCGTTTATACAGTTTTCCATCGCTTCTTCGGTATTCACGTACTGATTTATCCTCTGCTTATCAGTTTGCTCAGTAAAATGCCATTTTAAGATTTCAAATAGTCACTAATAATTATTATCATCTATTTAATATATCTTCTTATTTATTAACATTTCTCTTTAAGATTATTATGCAAATATCGATAAGACATGCATTAATTAAATATTATGAGAATATATAGAATCTTCTAACAATTGAAATAATTATTCCCTTACACGTAAGTTAAAAAAGAAAATATTGGAGTATAAACAAAATTCATCATAACTTTATTTGATATAATGATTAGTCTCCTTGTTTATATATTATTATTATTATTATTATTATTTAAATTATTAAATGAATTTCAGCTATAAGAATTTCCAATAAGAAAATTTCTCTCAATCTTTAAGTATTATTAAAATGAATAAATACTTCTATTCGATAGAAAAAACAAAATTGCTAATCTCCAATAATAAATTTAATTGATAAAAACATAGCAAAAAATTGAATTATTCAATGCTTATCATTGTAAAATTTAAATTACATTATTTATTAAACATAAATAGAAATATAATAAAAGTTCCCATCAGGTTGAAAACAGTTCATTTATTTATACATTATTTAAAAATATAATAATGATTTTATAAAGTAATCGGTTGCTTATCTACCCCTTTAATAATTGCTTCAACGTATGCAATAATATCTACCACACAATTCAACGATTTAAATAATGAATATCTATTATTATTATTATTTAAATAACTTTTATACTTTTATTCTCTACTAATTCATTACTTTAGGATCTTAAACTTAGCAAAGATATTATTTCTATTTCATCAAGAAGCCGACAATACTCTATGCATTGCAACTATGTAGTCTCTAGATAAAATTAGCTGTATCGTCGTGTTGTAAACCCTTGCGTGCAGTTACTCATGCACTCGCGTCGCTTATTAAGCTCATATATACCCTAAAGCCTACTGCAAATGTGCTTCGAGCGCGAATTCCACTAATATACAATAACGAATACATTTAACTATGACTTGCTGTATGAATAGATAGTCTAATGCAAGCTAATGTTACAACTTTTTGCTATGGAATTTATATAATTCAAGTTCATTCAACAGTCTAATTATTTACATTATTGTTCGTAAACAAAGTCTTAACCAAATTTTACAATACTCTATCACAACATTATAGGTAATTCTCTTTCGATAATCTGTTTATGTATCTTTACCCCAAAATTATGAGATTTAAATTTCTGGACAAAAAGGTTGTTCCACAATCAGGTCAAAGGTTGTAAATAGTAGAATAGTAAAGTAATGGGATTAATCAAAAAGTTAATGATTGTAGGAGGCTGGAGCTGGCTGGTATTAATTGTACACTTTACTGCTGGTCAGTACCTGCTGTTCCGAACCATTGTTGACCCTGGCAGGTAACATTTTCAAGAAAAATAGAAAATCTCTGGCTGGGCAAAGTCTGTTAGTCAATGCTGGTACCGTAAAATTTTTTAAAATACAATTTCAAGCCAGCTCCAAAAAATAATTTTATATTTTTTTTGAATATTCTGCATTGTGTAGATACAATATAAATTAATAAAAGAATATGAGAGGGGATTTCCCAAGTATATAAAAAATTATCCCCAACATGGAAGCCTTTTTCTCTACCAGTCAGGTAATTACGTGACAAAAAAACTCATAAAAATGCTTCAATGAACCTAAAAAAACAATTCCTTCATTTTGAGTAGAATTTTTGAATGCTAGGGCTTCTAGAATATTAGAAATAAATTTTCTATTCGTTTTCAAATGTTAAACATTTAAATATTTGTTCTGTAATTCTCACCTAGAATCATTTAGTTCCAGTCTGGCTGAGGCATTTAAAGACTTCAGTTAGATAGAATTAGGGAGATGACTGGTGTGGAGAAGGTTGCAGAGACCATTAATTTACTTGGAGACAATAATGACAAAGATTTAGTTAACTAGCGACTAGAAAGTGCTAGAGATTAGTGATGTGCTAGAGAAGGACAAAGATTTAGGTGAGAAATTTGCTTACTTCATCTGGACTCGCTTAGGATAACAATGTGACCAGCTACAAGTTTTATGATCTTTCAGCTTGTAGACGTGTAAACACCTGGTCGACCTGCATGTTTTTAGGGTCTTTTGGCGAGTCACCTGAAGCGCCCCCCCTCGTAGTAGTACGTTGGACACCTGCTTGTTGCGAAAGCTGAAAATTCACAGTTTCCAATTTAAATTTATTTACCACGCTTTAACATTTACCACGTGTAGCCTCTTCTTTCATTCAATCTTATTAAATATCCACAACTTCGGAGAATTTTTAACAAATCATCCAACAATGAATTTAATTAAATATGTGCATAAATGTATATAATTATTATATTTATAGATTTATTTTTAATTTATACTTTGATATTAAATATTTTTTATGACAGACAGACAGAAAGAGTAGGAAAATTACTCAAGCTTAAATTATTATCAGAAACAGTGGAAAATATTTCGAAAAAATTTTTGAATTACGTATCAACTTAAATAATCGAAGGAGAAAAAAAACCGTTAATCATTTTGTTCTTGGAAATAATTACAACACATTCCGAAAATGCCTGAACAAATTTTAGCTCCCTGATGTGTTCTTTTATTCGGTCGTATAATTTTGAAATTCATTGGAAACAGAAGTGATATCGTTAATTATGTTTAATTAATTTCAATAAATATTAATAATGAGTTATAAGAAATGGGTATATTTACATTAACTGTGGACCTACGAGTGAGAAGAATCTATGAAATAGTTTGAATAGCTCTGAATAGATGGATAAGGGTTGTATTGGATTCTCTTGCACAACCTGCAGTATGAGTGGTGGTCATTGGGGCACGTGTATCGTGATTAATCATTCAACGCGTGAGTCATTGATTCGCTTACCGACGGCTAGAGAGTATATTCTTATTATACACACATATAGATAGAAAGAACCGAAAAGAGTAAGCAGGTAAAGGAAGAAATATAAAGAAATGTCAATCTACCGATACATTCTACACATTTCTCTCATTATAAATGAGAATAATTTATTTCAGCTGTTCTCTGAACTGTCATATTAACACAATGTCTACTAATTTTCTTTCCTTTATTTAAAAAAAAAAAAAAACTTTATTCAATATAACGAAAGTTTAATTATCATCTCAATTCTTTAGAATTGTTTCTGAAAATTCTTCCTGTGAAAGGAAAATTCTAGTTCATATCCTCTTTTACAATAGCTCTCTTAATTTAGTTCTCGATTGGGAAGTATTCATCTATTTTGGAGAATGAGTTTTTTGAAGAATTATTGAGTGATGGTATTTAAAAAATATTTGAACACATTTCCTTTTTATTTTGATGAATGTTTTGGAGATATTTTTATCAATACCTTTTGATTATAAATAAATTTAAATAGACACACATTAAATATTTTAATGAATAATAAATTTTATTTATGATTAAACAATATTTTTTATAACACGTAAAGATTATAATAATTTTTTTCATTATTTTTTACGACAATTCTTTAATTATTAAAGACAAGCAGTAAATATTGATTTATTAAAAATCTTTTACATTTTTCGAGTCATTTACAAAGCAAAAAAATTGAAAGAAATATTTATAATTCACTCGGAAGATTTATTTAGAAAATATTCATTAAATTTTTAACGTGTAAAAAAATTTTATAGACCTAGAATAAGTTAATTTATTAAAATAAAACATTGAAAAAATTTTTTTTTTCAGTGTCTTAAGTGAAAGCAATAAAAATAAATTAAAATCCTCTTAATCATGATTATATTTAAATTAACGAAATTTTTGAATGTATGAATTAATACATATCCATAACATAAACATATATTAGAGAGTGACAAAAAGATAAAACGTGTGGGAGTAATGTGATCGCCCACGGGAATAAATCCCAATAATTATTTGTACAATCAATAATCTATCGAAACGCCATATTGGATGTGATTATCAAGCGCGTGGAGTAGGTACCTGAAGACTCGTTTACACTCCAGGAGATCTCACCCGGGTGGTCTTCAATGCCATTTGGCATTGCCATTCTCGCGGGTATAGAGCAACAAATAAAAGTATAAGTAGAAAAATATAAGTAAGCGAGAGAGAGAAAGAAAAAGTAAGAGATATAAATATATTCGCAAAATCACGAATTGATAAATGACGAGTTAGTTATTCGAGGCGCCTGATTGATGCCAAGGCGTGGCTGCATTTTTCGCTCGCTCCCGAGAGGTCACGTCTCAAATACTCTCAGCGATGCTTGATTCGAAGAATCACATATGTGATCATCTTTCTTTCTTTTTCTCTTTTATTCTTTCCTTATTTCTTTCTTCTTCCATTTTTTCCTCTCTCACCCTGCTGCCTCTCTTTTGGATACTTCTCTCTGTGTGTACAGCATAAAAGTGCGCACCTATAAACATTAATAAGTAAGTTTGTACGAGAAGAGAGTGTATGATGTGATGCTTGGGACCACACGAAGGACGAATAGCAATTAGTAATAATTCTGTCAGACAATAAGCCCGCATCTGATCCAAGGGGACCAGGACAATAAGAGATTCATGCCATCGTTTAATGGAAGCAAAGCCAAGAGGATCGGTTGCAACCGATTGGTCGACGAGATTTTATTTGTGATCAGGCTACAAAAGAAGAAGCCACTCGCGTACCAAAAGATACACGGCTATGGATTTATAAATACTAAAATAAAAAATAAATAAAAACCTCCACCATTCATGTGACTCCAAAAAATATTTTTATTAGCTCCAACATTTTTTTCATTTATAGTTTTATTGAGCGTGGTAATATCTTTCTGGTAAACCAGTTATATTTTTAAAAAACAGTAAAAAATAGTCTCTAAAAAAACCAATAATTACTAAATTACAAGCGTAAACTTATTTAAATAAATGAAAAAAAAAAAACCGATTATTTACCTTTTGGGTAGTGAAGTTTTAAATGCATAATAATCTAACTGATAAAATGATTTGACTATAATTCGATTATTAATTATAAATAAACGCTTTATAATACTCGGATTAACTAAATTGACATAAAATTAGATAACTGCAAATAAATGATTTCCTCGGAGCAACATTGTCATCCTCTGGTTGTATATTTCCGTAGTATAATTGCAGTTTAGTTTTTCTTGTAATGTTCTTTTTGTAAAAGGAAGACAATACCACTGAACATAACTATATACATATGTATTCTTCTTCCACTGTTGCCTCTCGTATACTATATTTTCTCCACGTCATCGTTAATGAATTATCGTTCAAAGTCCACGACCCAGCGGGATATGCTCTTGGTCACTCTTTCATTCTCCTCTTATTATCCCGTTGAATTAAACGAGAGATTTCAACGATCGAATTAACAACGTCAATCAGAGATAGAGGAGAAGTCAATGATAAAAAGAATAAAGAAAAGCATCGGAATAAAAATAAATCAAGAATAAATATTCTTCTTGGCCCTTGTTACTCGGTCAAGGCATTTCTGTCGTTCGTTTATTGTTACAATAATATGCATATACAAACTCCATACGTTATGTATAATAGACTCTAACCAGTTAATACTGCAAATTAGTATGATTTCCACCAACTTTTGTTGCTATTTATCTGATAAAATAGACTAATAAACGAATAAATAAAACCGGAAATGAAATAAAATGGTTGCTTTAGAGAATATAAAAAGTTGTATTGATCAGGGGTGATGATTGTGACTCGTACAGAAATGTGTCTGCATTCATTTGTTGACTTTTAACAGTTTTGTTTGTGCTAACATCATGGGTGCTGCACGCTAATTACACATATGCATGTCTTATTATCTTTATCCTTAAATAAAAACGTTTATTTACATTATTTGCATGATGATGAAGTCATCATCATCATTACGATCATCAGTAGGTGACTGAAATGGCAATAAAGAATTAACGGATAATAATCTCAGGTCAATATTGTCATCAGTGTAGTCATACATTATTTTAATCATTGAAAATCAAAGTGCTTTAAACGTTCCAAGTTCCAACTTTATTATACGATCATGCATCTTTTAATCTGGGGAGATCCCTTATGGAAAATCATTAAGGAACATACTGGCTTTGTATATATATATATATACAGTCAAGTCTTCTTGATACATTAAGAAAGCTGTTCAAGTTAGTAGTAATTTAAAACGACCTCGATTAGTGTTACGACTGACCTTCGCATCGATTAATCGTCGTTTAGTTAGTAAAATGTTGCGTTAGAATAATTAAATCTTCTTTTTCAATTATTTCAATCTTCAGCAGCTGCAATGTATTTAAATACCATCATTATGCTTTATTTTATTCTTAGAAAGTCATTATTTAAATAACTCGAACAAAATTATATTGTGTATTTTCATTTCGTAATCAAGGTTTTGAGAATGGAATTTAATTACAATTCGTTTAGAAAACATTTTTTTAATCGTTACTACTGATGATGTCATTATGTAAAGTGTGTCAAAATTATTTTTAATCAAGCCATCATAGCAAAAAAAAACAACAACTCCATCTGATTCAAATATGTATCTATTTTTTTTTTTTTTTTTTTGTTTTCAATGAATTGTAATTAATGGTCGAAAGTATATTGTTTTAAATAGAAGGTTTAAATGAATAGATTAAAAGAATACTGATCCTTTTGACATTTAATAAATTTTTTTTATATATAAATTCAACGGAGACACTTTAAAGATCAGTTTAAAATACATGTACACCACAGCTCAGATAGTTTTCTACTTGTAATGAGCTAATAATGAGCTCCAAAGCCGGCATGTGTATAGTAATATAAAGCGCAAAGCTGTTACTGATCAGAAGAAAGATACTTATCGTAGCATATACTGCAACATATATTTGTTATATGCCTCGATATAGTAATATATGGAAACAGAAAGTGTCGTTGAATTACGGGGAATTCAAAGCATGCCTCTCTTTGTTGATTATACATTTCTATGCATATACTTAGAATTAAACTTTAATTTGGTATACAATTGATTTAAAATGGTTTAGGAAAATCGTCACGAAGTTCAGCCCAGTGTTTTCATATTTTTCATAGATATTTACTTATATTTAGGTTTCTATCGATCACATTAAGGGATGTTTTTGCAATAATTTACAGGTGTTACTACGTCGCAGTTTATTTTCGCGATAACGCGCACGATGGACTGTCGCTTGTCAGCCGTAGCCTAGCTAAGTCGCCATGTCTAATTATGTCGCATTGATTTTGTCATTAGCAACCCTCTTGACCGCGCACCGCGCACCTAGTAAATGTCAATGCAAAAAATACTTTTACCTATTACCCGTAAATTACAAGTCTTGATACTTTTTCTTCTTTCACGTATTTTATATCTTTCATTTTTACATCCATCAAAACCTACCTCACTCCACTTTGTATTATTCACTGCCACTTTCAAGCTTTCCAATATTTTTTATATTTTTTTTTTCATTTGCTTTGAACTTGATCAATTCTAATTAGCACTACATTTATTATAGTTTGCTGGGAATTTTTTTATTGCGGTTGGCGTTTTAAATAAATTACTTGTATTGATTAAAAATTATTGGTTTATTATTCATAATAAAAATTGGAATGTTTTGGAGAGGTGTATTTGGTAAGATATAATTGAGTTAATAGAGATTGGTACAATTATTAGCAATTAGTTGCCTTTTTAGAATTAATTTGTTGCTTTTCCAAGGAGTTTTTAAATTGTATTTAATTAATTATCAACAAAATACCTGCTATATTATATAACATTTCTTTTATTATTAACAAAAAGAAATTCTCAAGCTTCAAATGGCTAAAATAATCAATACTGATTAATTAAATAATTATCTACTTCTTTTGCTAATTTAATAAAAGTTATTACTAATTCTTCTTATAATCCCATTAATCTTCCTTAAAAAAATATTTAATTCTGAAAATTGTATCTAATCATTAGTCATTAAAATGCTTGACAATTTTTCAAAGACAAAAAATTATCTAAAAAGTGTTTGTTTCTTTTCATCAGTTCAAGTTCATGACCTGAAAAACGATGACATAAAAAATATTAAATTCCACCAACATAATAAAACTCGTCAAATAAATTAATCCAACAAGTAAATGTGGTATTTCACACAAGTCCTATTGACTAAGTTCATTGTTCTAATTGTAATGAAAGTTAGCAGGTGATTGAAGTCCACGTACACTGTATTACACAGTCTATATCTACTTCTCGGTGAAAATCCATCGAGGGTAATTATTAATTAACGATCGTTTATTATTAATTTGTTCTTGCAAACCTACATCACATAGTGAACGTCATTACAGTTCGTGTATTGTAGATAGGTTGAAGTAACAATCATAGTGATAGTCATTAAGTCTTGATGTGTATGTGTCTACATGAAGGGCTACCACGACTTTTCATGTTCTGTACAAATGTATGTAACAACATCACACACACACACTAAATAAACACAGACTGAGGAAAAAAAATCTGGAGCGCACGTTGAGGAGAATATAAATAAATCGAGTGATATTTTTTCATTTTTTCTTCTAATATACACTGTATCACTGTTACTGTTAACTTGTTACATTTTATGTATCAACCATATCAGTGCTGGAATAAAGTGCGTGAGCGTGCGAAAGTAGGCAGATACGTGTGTACATATAGAACATATCTGAGCTTGTATAAGCGTAATGAATCACGCCTCGCTTGATACACCTCTCTCGGTATAATTTAATTTACCATGCGCATGGCACATAGGACGGTCGGCAAAAGCATCGGGACTTTACTCTAATGACCGTTTCCTGAGCATTGTTCAATACAACGCGTTTTAAACTCATGAATATTTGAATAGATAAACTTGGTTTTAACACGTTTCTTATTATAAGACACCACATCCTTACTTATAGTACCATACAGATATGTATATGTATTGGTTGCATTTTTTTTATATTTATTTCAACACCAAACCTTCGGAATAACATTGCTCTATAAATAAGCCTTTTGTATCGAAACCCATAAAAATCATGCTTTAATGATTTTCTAATCTTCTGAAAATCATTTAAAGCCATTATTAACACCGAGTTATCGTGGAAAGGTTGATCGGGTTAATAAATTTTAAATAAATAAGTCAGTTGTTATTAATTAGAAAATTGTCTTAAGAAATTTTTTTTTTTTTTATTATTGATTAATTCATACCAATTTCAACATATTACGCCTTTGTGATAAATATGGGTGTAAATTATTTATAATTTATTTAATTATTATTAATGACCGATAATAAATAGAATAGTAAGGAAAATTTATTTCTATTAATATTTAATGAGTTAATAGTGTATGAATTAAAGTGAACTTTAGAAAATAAGGAATGTCAAATATAATGTACTTTTACCTGAACAATAATGAAGGAAATATTTGATATAAAAGTATTGGGATATCTTACGAAATATTTGAATGGGTAAATATTAGTTTGAAAATGTTTTTGTTGTGAAGCAGCATTTATTTACAGACAACTCTAATTTTCTAAATTCATGTTTGCTTTCTATATATATACATATATATATACTTTATAAATTATATTTATAATTTCAAACGTAATGTTATACTTGCACAGATGTTTGTCTTTAAGTTAAATTAATCGGGGCCTGCACGAATAAGAATCAGATGCTTGTACATTTAAAAAATGTATGATGGATTACATCTATACATACACAACAGTTATCACAACAGATGTATATGTATGTAAGACATTTCAAAGTTGTTTTGGAATTTCCCGGAACGCGATGTGGCCAGACACCAAAGTAGATCAAAGAATTGAAACGGCAAACAATAAGTTGAACAAAAGTGATCGATTAAAATTGAATGACGAATGAATTAGGAAAGCAGACATTCGATGGATGCGCCTGTGTATAATCGTAGTAGGATAGACCAAGGAAAGATATTTCTTTTTAACTAATTCGATGCGGTCTATCGCGTGTCCCGTTTGTTTGCCGATTGTCGCACAACTGTGGTTCTTAGTAACGCGGAAATATGTCGGATAAGACGGTTAGTGCATTCTTTTTTTTTCTTTCATTGATTGCATACAATTTTTCATTATTCACGAAAAAATATTGACATTAGAAACGCTACTTTACTCGTGCAATTACCTAAATTGCCCTTAGGAATAAAAATAATTCTCTTTACTTTAACTATTATTTATCATGATTGATTATAATAATTAAATTAACATTGATTTCATGCTCTTTATTACTAACAATGGATGATAAATAATAAAATAAAACATTTTTAAGATCTCATTTTTAATAAAATAGTTTAAAAGTTTTTTTTGTCTTCTTCAAATTCATATTGGGTCTTTAACAATTATCAAGCGTTTTTTATTAAGTCTTAATAACAATTAAATATAATTGTCAATAATTATTCAATTATGCAGGTGTAATAATTTTTATTAAGACTCAATAATTTTTTTTATTCATTTTTTAACAATTATTTAACATCTTCTAAATTAAATCTTTAAACATTTCTGAATTTAAATTAATTTATTAAAATTTAGAATATTGTTTTAAGACTATTTTATCTGATTTATCGTTGAAAAGGGAATCATTTTCCATTCTCTTTCTAAGATTTTTAATAATAGTGGTGTACTACTATTTATCCATCGCAATGATTGAGAATAAATAAGGGCAAAATAATACTCCATCTCATTTAAAATGTAAATAATTGCAAAGCTTAAAAAAAATACAAACTCCTTAATGAAAACACTCTTCTAAACGCGTAATATTCCTTTACCTCAAATCGAAAACATAATTAAAAATTCATGAAGATGGAGCGGAAGTACAAAGCCGGCTTATCTACGGCAAGGAGTAGTAATTATAGCAGTGATTTTAAGCGATAGATATCTTGGCCAAGTGCATATACAAACTATTATGCAGTGTAGGGAGGTATTGAAGCGGAGAAGGTGAAAGACAACGGAAATAATCGAAGGAGAAAAAGGGTTATAGCACGAAAAGAGTTAGAAGAAGGAAGAAAAGAGTAATTTACTCAACATGGATCCGGGCGGTGTTTAATCTGGGGAAAGGAACTGGCGATTATAAAGTCAAGACTGCAAAGGAGGGTTAGGCTAGTCCGGTATATTATCGACGCTGAAGAGAGGGCTTCTTTGTGATATCAATTAAGTGTGATTTGCCCCCTGCCGCCGGCTCTTTCTCCTTATTCATTTTTTTTTCTTTTCCATTTCTTACTATACTAAAACACCCCCGCACTAACCTGGCTTTAACCTGCTCCTTTATAATTTCCTTCGAATGCACAGCACCGTGAGAAACTCACCCGCAACACGCACGTACGCCGCAAGGCGGAGGATTTTCTGCTCTTTTGCTTTCGCGGTCGCCGATTATTAGATATCATCAAGAGATTCCTTTAAAGATTCAACAGTCAAGAAGGAGCATAAGCATGCGGTTGATACCTCTTAATCATTATTAGTTCTATCACCATGATCTACACATTTTTATAACATTTTTACGCTTCTTAATGCAATTATTATCAACTATCTATAAATGCTACTTTCAATATCACATTTTCTGATGCTTAAAAAAATCTTTACTGCAAGATGATTCTTTTTTTTTTGCTGCAACTGTCATTTAGTTGGAATACAATTTATTGAAAGCAATTATTATAATATCTTCATTTTCAACCATCATTTCTTATCAATCTGAAATACTCTAGGGCTTGCTTTCAGCATCGTTCAATCATTTGATAAGTAAATTACTGAATTTATTATTTTCATTGAAAAAAGTATGATTTTTTAAATCAAATATTTATTGTGCTCCTTAAAATTATTATATCTTTAGGTGTAGGCCATAATTGACTTGGATAACTTTGACTTTTTCATATCACTTTGTGCAAAGCTAAAAATATCATTTTTAGTATGATTGGACGTCATATTGAAAGGTCAATTGCTACCCAAGTTGATTATATATTTTTTCCTGCAGAAAAATTTATTTCATGAGTCTTAATAATTAGCAATTTTTTTTTATGCTCAATAATTATTTTCAATCCTACAGAATAATGTTAATACCTTCGTAATTGCTAGAAGAAACTTTTTATTAAAACATTTTCACTTAAAGAAATTTATTTCAAGGTAAAAATAAAGTTACTTGAAGTTTTTAATTCATGATTAAATAATAAATAATTTCAGAGAGATACCGACATACTCAAAAAATAAATTGAATTATTTTTCATTGTAAAAATTCATTTATAAAATCAATAATTACAGTTTTTTTAATTAAATTAAACTCTATTACCTTTCTGGCTCTGAACACTCAAAGAATAATTCTTCTCGCTCATTTTAATAATAATGAATAATATTCGAGAACATGTAGTTTCTTCTTCATCTCACTTCTCTTCTCATATCATTGCACATATTGTAAAAAATACAGTTACAATTTGGTTTCCGGTTATTGACAACTGACAATGAGCGCATCCTCAGTGTACGGGTACAGTTGATTCTCATACTTCTCCCCTCAAATATCCCTAATTCCGTTATATTCACACCACAATCTTCAAAACTCTGTCAACCGTCTGTTGGAAACCTTGAGTGTTTTCCGGCAACTTTCACCAGAATAAAGAATACCAAAACCGGACGCATCTCCTGAAATGGAACATTTTGTGTTTTCCGTATATTTCATGTGACACATGTATGCATATTATGAATATGAGAGCACATCACCATTTGCTACCACCGTTTCATCGATTATTTTGGCTCTTATTTCGATATCGTGAGAGACTGACGTCCATCATCACGCAAACTTACTTGGGTAAGGAAAGACAACCACGACGAAGACGACAATATGACCACCATTCCAGACAATTTCTTATTTAGATACTTTGATGTTGAATAAAAAAAGATAGAAATAAAATTTTCTTTCTATTCCTTTTTACCCTCTTCTAGCTACCTAGAAAGAAAGACTTGAGTCCTCAACGCACGAATCTGAATTTCTTATTTTCGTTTCAGACACGAAATTATCGATAAAAGACTCGTTGTTTTTTCTATCTTTTTCTCTACCCTACTGTGGTCCTCCTCGAATTTTTTTTAGATTCTTTTTTCCAACAGTAGATGCAATGTTGCGAGTCGTTGGTACCTCGAGTGTTGTCCCCCCTTCATCCTTGAGGGGTCTATGGTACTAAATCGATAGTGTAGACGCTTAATGAACGGCAACCGAAAGTTCCTAGTCATTCTACTCGTCACGAGAGGCACACCGCCGTCTTGGCTTATAGTTTATCGATTGATCAGACGATTGTCCAGACACTTCTACTCTAGTACATACGAGTATCATGAATTTAAAAATAACCTCTCAATATTGACAGTAAATTTAACGCTTGCAATCTTTGAAGACCATGATTTAATTGAATCAATTGATTTCTGTTAAAAATTAACAATCCAATGTAATAAATCATCTACCTAGTTATCATTTATCATTATTATTCTTTCCTTTGCTCATCTGCTTTTTTAAGTTTATTCATTTTCCATCATCAGTAAGCTACTTATTTTTTTTGTCATCCGTGTAACCGTAGCATTTTTTTATGGATTTTTTTTTGAACCGATAAATTACGAAAAATAGAAAAAGACGATGGCCAGGTGACGGCCAGGTTGGCAGATGTTTCGTCCTAAACTCGCAGTCACAGCATACAAGATACTGAAAACACCGTCACCCTTGTTTTCCGTCGCTTTAGATCCCCCAAATGTTGGCTTTCATGGGACAGTCACGGTTTTAGTGTCAACAGAGTAGAGATATAAAAGAAAAACGATTGGGAAAATAAGTGAGAAAGAATTCTAATTGATACGAAATGATTTCCGTTAATTTTTTTTTTTCATTGGTTATAATTATAACGTATTATTTTTTTTCTTGGGTTAGATAAATATATTTTAATCATACAGCTTGGATTAATTGTATGTAAATGTCCATCTCTCATTATTGACTCTAGAGTCCGCTCTCGAATAGGCCACTAATTTTTTAAGAGAACTTGAGATTTAACCTTTAAGTATTGAATCTCAGCGAGCTATACCAGCTTTTCATCAAAGAAAACGCTTCGTCATTCGTCTCAACGAAAACTTCTAGACGACTTGACGAACGAGATTTTTTCGAAAGAGGAAGAGCAGTCGAATGAACGCGAAAGAGGAGGGAGAGGGAATATAAGAAATCATAAAAAGGATGAAATTTTCTGAGTAGTTTTTAAATCATTATAGTCTGTCCTTTTTTTCTTCCTTTGTAATTAGTGTTTTTGTATTTTTCCTCAGCTACTTAGGGCCTTTTTCAAGTACTCAGATGCTACTAGGAAAAAATCGTGACAGGGAATATTTAAAATTGTGAACAATTTTTTTAAAAAACTATAATTAAATTCTTCAAAGGTCTTTTGAAGTTTCTTTAGAAATTCAATTCAATTTTAATTACTCATAATGGAGCATATTTTTAATTTTAATTATCAATTGGATTTATTATTGGAAATAATGGATAGGAAAAAGCAGGTCAAATAGACCATCTGGAGTTAGAAAAAATGTTTTTTGTCTAAAGAATGGAATTTTTTTATATTTTGGAGCATTTAATTGGGGTATTTCATTTTTTTTCCTTTTTGTTTTTAAATAAAAAGAAATAAAAATTCATTACGTCTAAAAGTGATCAATTAAAATTAACAATAAATTAAAATTATTGGAATAAAAAAATAAGTAAATTTATTTTTAATAAATACATTAAGGAGGAGCTAGTTAAGTTTTTAAAGATACATTATTCAATCAAAGGAGCAGGATTTGTTAATTTTATTAAATTATTCTTATCTTTTCGTTTTCATCAGCATTGAATAAAATGAATAAATGTTGTGTAATTTTAAAATACAAGTTATAATATAAAATAAACTAAATACCAATAAGTACTAAAAAGCTTGTTGAAAGAAATTTATGAACAGGATGTTGGTTATTAAAATAGTAAGAATGTGATAAGCCAAAATTAGAATACAGTAAACAAGTAATTGCATTGTTATAGAAATGGTGAACAATATCTGTGATTGTGATAATCTGGGAAAATGACCGTATAAGATCGTGCAATGTGGCTGGCATTATAGAATAAATAAGGTTTCTGGTTTGCGATGCACATTGCAGCAGAAGTACCTATATACATATATGCACAGTGACTGGATTATGGAGTTTGTAACGCGGAATTATAAACCCAGTGTGGCGAAGGTATGAGAGAATGAAAGAAGAGAAAAAGAGACAAGTATAATGCAGTACACGTATATACATTCCATTATAGGTCCAACGATGGTCGTATGATGACCGTCCAGTGTAACAGGGTAGAGAAGGAACAGATACAGAAAAATAGAGACAGAGAGTGAGAATCTACGAGATGAGAGAGCCTCAGGCCGTCACGGCGTTTGCTACACCCCCACGTGTATATACACAAATGCTGATACTCAACTCATACACATACATGATCTAAGTGAAATACACTCACACACCTATTTATCCAAGTCTTGGATCCGTTAGATTCCAGGGATACTTCAGCCCGCGCTCCTCAGAAATGATCCCTCGACTTGATTTCACGTAATTGGGATGCAATTATAAAATGGTCAGGCGCTCCCGGCACTTTTACACCGTTCGCTTCGAAGAATACCACGGAATATATTCTCTCTTTTCACATACACTCTACTACTTTCAAGTTCAATGTTTCATCATACATTAACCATCATTTTTTACCTTTTTATTCAGAGAAAATTAATCAGATGCAGTGAGTAGATTTTATTGATGATGATGTTCATCATTTCAATTATTTGTTCATTTTACCAAGATTTAAACATGCTACGTTCAAGACACCCCGGGGTACAACGGCTTTCTGATCAGTTTTTTTCATTTACAATTATTCTATCAAAATGTTGGTAATGTTATCAATTTTTTTTTTGTTGCTATTTTATCAAGGTTTGGGTGGGTTTATTAGAAGGATTGGTTTTGGAAGAAACCGTTGGATTCTGTGGTCCCCTTAAATGTATTCAAGTACCCGGATATGATTCTTTTGTTGGCTTTATAGTGTAAATGTAAATTATTATAGAAATGGAACAATTATATCACTTATTCAATATCCTTTCTGTGTAACTGACGAAAAAAAACTGTTACATATTATTTTTATTAGCTTTTTTTTTTGTTCAATAAAACAACGAATTATTGACAAAGAGTATTTATTAATTATTCATCAATGATTTTGGAGTGAGATCTAAATTTTAGCACCTTTTCATATGTTTGAATAAATCTTTAAAAACGTTTTTTAGAAACTTATAACTGAAAAGAAATCTATGAAGCATTCACGAGAGTTGTGGTGACTTATTATAAGCCTGCTTATGTATATCGCTCCATGTATAGATATTTTCACTCTCTTTTTTATTTTTTTTTTCATTCTCGTTTATACTCACAAGGGTCAAATAAGGAAGAACCTATCGATACAGAATCGATATAGATAAGTCGGGTCGATGGGTCGCAAACACAGCTGGGTACATGTATGCGCGATTCAGGTATAACCTTAGCACACACAGAACGGGCTTTGTGTTGTCCGCTCGTCATCGAGACAACTTCTTCTCAGATACATAGGTTTTGTGTGAGTAACAACCGTTGCTTTTCGACCTTACTGTGCGTTCTAGTGTGTTGTATACCCAGCTTGCTACAATTCTGCGTATTTTACTATCTTATGGCTTTTCCTCTTCTTTCTCAGTAGCCTTATCTTCCTCTTTTTATTTGCTTATGATTAAAAATCCAACATACTTTCTAAAAATGCCGAAACAGGCTTGTCTTTATATTTCAAATGTTGAAAAAAAAAAAACATGAGGTATCATATAATTTACGTATGAAAAATGGGTTATCTTTAGTCAGATATTAGACTGTGAATTATCGAAAGATCTAAGCTAATAGATATTATTTTTGAATAAAAATCTTTTCTATTGAATTTGTAAATAGTTTGAATTATGAATTCATTTAATTTTTTAATATTTGAAGAAATTCATGGAATTGAACAAAATTTTTTGACAAATTATATTAAACAAGTAGATCTATCTTTATAAAATTAAGTTAAAAATAAATAAATTTATTTGATGAATAAAAAATTAATGTATGGATTTTTTGAATGTTACAGGTACGACCTGGGGTTACGAAGAGGTAGCTAGTGAATCTTCTACCATAGGTGAACAAGAGGAACAAGAGTGGAGAACAGGGATAATTCAAGTGTCCCAAGTGTCGTGTGTGGAAAAAAAAAGTGGGCGTTCGAAAAAAGTACGTGTAGACTCATGCGCCGTTGGTGATGTGAGGCTGGCGGTCGCCTCACGTTTGGGGTGATGCCCTCCAGTGAGCCCCATCCCCCTCAGTACCATCTTCAACATCATACGATTCCACCCTCGCATCTACAACAGCACTCGTCGTCGCCGACGAGCGCACTTGGGCAACATCATCTCTATCAACAGCTGGTGGCGGCCCATCACCAGCAACAACAGCAGCAGCACGGCATTAACTTCCAAAATTCCGCGTTTACGCAGCAGAAACAAGAGATGAGCCCGGAGGAGGAGGGCGGCCGTAGTGGTGGTTCACCTCCAACGGCTGGAGCAGCCCTCCAACAACCCCATCATCCTCGAACGGCTAGTCCACCTTCAGGTACAGAACCCTGTACGCGAGATGCAATTCCAACGCCAACGCCTACTGCTGATACCACAACCACCACCAACACCACCACCTCAGCAGCTGGAACCAATACAACTGCTACATCTGCGGCCAGTGCGACAGCCACAACCACCGTAAATATGCAGTCACCGGGCTCAGCGCAAAAACAGGGTCCAAGTCCTAGTCCAAGTCCACCTGGTGGGGATGTAGAGAAATTTGACGGAAAAATTGTCTATAATCCTGATGGATCGGCCTACATCATCGAAGGAGAAAGTGAATTAAGTGAGGATGAATCTCTTCCTGATGGATGTATCGTTGATGGTCGGGGTGTTTCTGTGCCTCACTCGTTGGTTTTTCCACAAATCGCTAGCGCTTTCTACGTGTCAAGGCTGTATGCTCATCAAGCCTATCAGCAACAGCAACAACAGCAAGCGCAACGATCATCACAAATGCATAATCCTGATCTACCTGTGATGCATAGCTATCGGGTAATTAGTTATAGAAGCGCGGAAGGTACAAAACCAGTAAGCGCGTCGGCTGTGCCACCACCACCCCCATCAACGTCAGTTCCAGTTAAACCAATTCTTATGTGTTTTATATGTAAGCTAAGTTTTGGTTATGCTAAAAGCTTTGTTGCTCATGCTCAAGGTGAGCATCAGTTAACGATGATGGAGGATGAGAGACAAGTGTTATCACATTCAACTGCGTCAGCTATTATTCAGGCTGTGGGACGGGGGAAACAACCCTTAGTCAGTTTTTTGGAGCCAGTTACAAGCTCTTCGTGTTCACAAAATTGGCCTGCTCAGTCGCAGACACAACAGCAACGAGGTGAAGATGCTAATGAACAAGAAACGCCGACTACTACGAGCACGCCAGCAAGTACACCTGGAATCCCTAGTAGTCCTCAAAGTCAACAACAAAGGCCATCTCCAAATACACCAACAATGGCATCGTCTCATCTTGGCAGTTTAAGCTTTAATCATCAGTCACAACATTCGTGGGCCAGTGGACAAGTGAGTGCGGCGTCATGGGCAAAAGCGCCTGATGCTGTTCATTATACATCACCACCACCTCCACCACCATCATCAACCAAAGGTTCTCCTTCGTCATACGCGGCGCTTACTCAACAACCGCCAAATTTTCTCACCGGTACGACTATTGGAGTGTGTCCAGAGCATATGCAAGGACGACCGAGTGGTGTTGAGTGTAGTAAGTGTGAGCTTATTCTTGCAAGCTCTAGACTTGCCGGACCGGGTGGTCCATTGGCTGGAATTCACAGCCGCAATTCGTGTAAAACTCTCAAATGTCCGAAGTGTAATTGGCACTACAAGTACCAAGAGACTCTTGAAATTCATATGAAAGAAAAACATCCAGAGAGTGAAACGTCGTGTATTTATTGCATAGCAGGTCAACCACATCCAAGGTTAGCGCGAGGCGAAACTTATACTTGTGGTTACAAGCCATACAGATGTGAAGTTTGTAATTATTCAACGACAACTAAGGGTAATCTCAGCATACATATGCAGAGTGATAAACATTTAAATAATATGCAAGAACTTCAACAAGGTGGTGGCGGTGGAGCATCAGGAACGAGTAATCCTTCGTCATCGCAAGAGTCACCAATGCCAACAAGGAGCCCTCATCATCAACAAAATCACAGTCCTCATCTAAGTGGTCCAACAGTGACGCAGGGTAAACCTAAACCTACATTTCGCTGTGATGTTTGTAATTATGAGACAAATGTCGCGAGAAATCTCAGGATACACATGACTAGTGAAAAACATACGCACAATATGCTGGTTCTCCAACAGAATGTCAAGCACATGCAAACGTTATCAGCATTACAATCTCATCATCAACAACAAGCTCAACAGCAGCATCATCATCAACAACAACAACAACACCAACAACAACAACAACAACAACTAGAACAATTATTACACCTTGGTGGTCTTGATAAGCCACAACATGCTGAAGCAGCGCTTGCAGATATGGCATATAACCAAGCTCTTCTTATCCAGATGATGACTGGCGGCCAATTACCACCGCAACTTCCCCCTGAGCTTATGGGTGGTATGGCTAGTATGACTGCAATAAGTAATCTCGGTGGTGATGTTGGCTTGTCTCCTGATAGTATGGAACCCCCTCCAGAACCAGCAGATCCAGACCCAAGTAATCTTTATCACTGCTGTGTTTGCAATAATTACAGCACTGATTCCCTTGAAGCCCTAGGCCACCACCTTGCGACTGATCGAACGAAATCGCGTGAAGGAGATATTTTTGCCCAAAAATCTGGTAATTTTGTCTGTAACCTGTGTTCTTATAAGACTAATCTTAAAGCAAACTTTCAATTACATTGTAAAACTGATAAACACATTCAACGGTTACAACATGTCAATCACGTGAAAGAAGGTGGTCAAAGAAATGAGTGGAAACTCAAGTATCTTGCATCACCAACAAGTGCAGCACAATTACGTTGCCATGCTTGTGATTATTATACGAATAGTGCCCATAAGCTTGCCCTACATGCAAATTCACCAAGGCACGAAGCAGCATCACTACTTCTTCGTCATTTGCTAGAATCTAGTGTCAATATTCAATCTCCGGGTAAACTTTATCATTGTGCTCTGTGTGGGTTTAGTGCAAAACATCGGTTACCTCTTCTTCAACATGTCAGATCGCTGAGGCATCTTCAAATGGAACAACTACATCAGCTCCATCGAAGAAGTGGTATTCAAGGTAATGAAACACCACATACTGATATTGGTGATGTGTTTCAAGTAGTCGCTGATCCTGATGGACCATCGATTCAACAAGCCAGTCCTACAATTCCAACGATTCCTAATGCTTCAAACATTCACAACGGTGAGTTCAATTATTCTTTATATTTATTTAGAAAGTCTTATTCTAATCATAGTAAAGAGATAGTCACTTTGAAGATAATTTATTTGTTCAATTATCAGTTGAGTCATTTTCTCTCAGTAAAATGCTTTAATTATCCATCAATAATCTTATATTAATCAAAGTTCTTTCTTGACTGAATAATTTAAACTTTAATTTCTTTTTTTTTACATTACATTTTTGCAATTAATTAAGATTTTTTTAATAAAAAAGAGATCAAAGTTAATACTGGCAGTAATTTTGTTATAAAAAATATTACAATTAAATTATGTCTATTGATTATAATAATTTCATAATAATTCTCAGAATAAAATATCAGAAATTATTAAATCAAAATAAATTATAATAACTACCCATAAATTCTTCTTTTATTCTAATAGTAGCAATTTTTTTATAATTCTCTTTATTTCATTGTTATTATTTTTGATCTCGTACTTACACGAGCATGTACATAATTTCATTGTACGTATTATATATGCGTGTGTCTATTGGGGTAAAATTAAAGACATTAAATTTATAGTCGCTCTGTAATTAACTTTTACAATAACGTGACCGCGATTGTTATGATAAGTAACACGTGTAGCGGTCAATCAGCCGGATTTAAAGACAAGCACAATGATCAAAAAAGTATTCTACGAACAACTGACGCTCCACAAGTCAACGCATTTCATAACAATACAAAGTGAAAATTCACCACCTTGTAATTAATGAATTCACTCTGCTCTCATCGATTATAACCATCGCAATTAGTTGTAGTTGCAATTATGGTTATATAGTCTTTACACCATATGGTGATGGCGTGTGCCGTTACCACGCACAATATCATGCGTGTTATTTTGTGAACCATATATTTTTTATACCCGATTCATATAATATATATTAAATATAGATTGTATTTATACATAGTCATATACATATATATAAATTCTGCGGAAACCAGGCCAAAGAATAAGAGCACGCGCCTTATTCACAACTGACGTCTGCAAATTTCGTCAATATGTTCCTTTCATCATCCACTGATGTTTATTTCCTCTTCATTTCATTTTTCAACGCATGTTCATTTTTTTATTTTACATTTGTGCCAATCGTTATAATGAATAACAAGTTATCGATACAATTGAACCAAGATGATCTTGATCAGTTTTAATGCTCCCTTACCTTCTTTGATATTTTATTCCACATTTTTCTTTTCTTTACCTCTAGAATTAAATATTGGCAGTTGGCTCGAGCCTTGCATGATGTTTGAAGAAATTATTATAACGAATTTGACCTAACAAAAATGACAGTTATTGTAAATAATATATATTTTTATTTGTGTACAAAAATGTTATTAAATTGAAGTAAAAATAAAAATGATAAAAAAAAAAAAAATTAAAACAGGAAAACAATTTTAAAATAGAAAAAAAAAATAAAGAAGTAATAAAATTTATTCATTCCCAGTAGATTAATCAGTATCACAAATTACAATCTCAGTTATCTCTGACTCCGTCATTAACGACACGATGCCCTGGAGTTGTCGTAACGTGTATAGCGATTATTGAAAACTGCCGTTTATTATCATTTGCCGTGCTTTTCCACGTTCGTTATTTATGATAGGTGGTTCTACATACATTTATATGTACGTAAAAATTAGTAGAAAAAATAAAATAACAGTTAGAGAGTAACTACATAAAGTTCATCGATTTGCTGAGCAAAAAATAATCATTAAATAAAAGTAATAAATAACTTTTATGAAATGATGAATAGTTTCGTGTTATGAAATAATTCTATATAGACAGCAAACAAAGTAATTAACTATAGATGCAGAATATGTGATAAATTGATAATTATTGACATTATAACACATTTTGTCATTCTCATAAATAATAGTTCACACGATATAAAAATACGTACATTGTTAATTATAATTAGTTATATAATATTTGTTTGAGTTTTGTTTAATAATATTTATAAGAAATGGTAATGTTTAGTATGATAATTTATATTGCTGTGTTTTGGGTTGCAGATCGACGAGAGGCAGGCAGTGATTGCGGAAGTGAAGTGAAACAAGAGCCAGATAACGATCAAGAGCAAGACCAAGAGCCTGAAATCGAATCAGATGAAATCGCGTGTCCTTACTGCACGTATCAACCGACATCGAAAGAAGAATTGAAACACCATATTCAGATAGCTCATACCCAAGACTCAGATGAAAAAATGGAGATGGTTAAAGAGGAGCCAGCGCAAGACTTTCTCTGTCCTTTATGTCAAGACAGTTTTAAAGAACGAGCTGCATTAGAAAAACACGTTATGCAAATTCACTCAGTTAATTCTGATGGGCTTCAAAGGCTTCTTCTTCTTGTAGATCAAAGCCACTGGTTAAATAATAATCCTCGGAACTCTCTGACGCCAGTGGCTACACCAACATCTCCAAGCACCACGAGACAAAATCAAGACGAAGAAAGTGAAAGAAGTGTTGAAGAAATTGAAGAGATTACCAGGTGTACGCTTTGTGGAAGAGTTTGTCGGTCTTTGGAGGAACTTCAACAACATCATAGAGAATCTCATCCTGCATCAACGCCAACTTTAGCTGTTAGTGAAAAACATGTGTATAAATATCGATGTGGTCAGTGTAGTTTAGCGTTTAAAACTCTTGAAAAATTACAACAACATTCACAATATCATGCAATACGAGATGCAACTAAATGTGCACTTTGTGCGCGATCCTTTCGATCAGTTCAAGCACTACAACGACATTGGGAAACAGCTCACGCAGACGCACAGGATGAAGAGTTAACTCAAAACAAGCACAGTTTACTACACGCTCATCCGATACTCCAAGCATTAACGGAAGAGGCATTGAGACGTCAAGCGAATCTTTCCAATGAACAAAATGCTGATGAAGAAGCTAGAAATGAAGAGGAAGAAAGTGATACCAGTGATTCTTCACCCCTTCATAAAGAACAAAGATTATGGGAAGACTATTTGAATAGTCAACCAATGGCCGAAGAATCATATCAAGATTCAAATCGTAAATTCAAGTGCCATCGTTGCAAAGTCGCATTTACACGTCAGAGCTACCTCACAGGACATAATAAGACTTTACTTCATCGGAAGGGTGAAAAAATGACTTACCCGATGGAAAAATACCTCGATCCAAATAGACCATTTAAGTGTGACGTGTGCAAAGAAAGTTTTACGCAAAAAAATATTCTTCTCGTGCATTACAATAGCGTTAGTCATCTGCATAAATTAAAGAGAGCAATGCAAGAGCAAGGCAATAATAATACTCTTATTTCAGTCATGCCACCGGCAAGTCCCACCGAATCTCCTGATTCCCAGCAAGATCAGGATAAGAAACCTTTTAAATGTAACATTTGCAAGGTTGCTTACAGTCAAGGAAGTACGTTAGATATACATATGCGAAGTGTTCTACATCAAACACGAGCTAGTAAGCTTTTTGACCTTGCTGCAAGTGGTCAAGTAGATGTAGGTAAACCTCTTATTGAACATCCGCCACCAGCAACTAGTCCGTCAAGTCCACCCTGTAATGCAAACAACACTGGAAGTAGCAACAATACTAACAACAGCAACAATAATAACAATAATAATAATAGTAGTAATAATAGTAACAATAATAATAGTGGTAATAGCAATAATATGCTCTCTTGCCCACGCTGCAGCGCCCTATTTGTTAATCAAGATCAGTTATCTACTCATCAGCAACTTTATTGCATTTTTAGTAATCCTTTGGCGCTATTCCAACAGTTAGCTGCCTCTCAACAAATGGCATCTTCTACTTCTGACAATACTCCACCACCAATGTCCACTACTCCTGGTCCTCAGCAACAACTTGTACAAGCTGCCTCGCAGACAACTAATCAAGTTGCCCAGGACATTCTTTCCCAACCGAGACATAAGACTTCTCAAATGTATAAACATTTACTTGAAAGCTTTGGGTTTGATCTTGTGATGCAGTTTAATGAAAATCATCAACGAAGAAAGAAGGAAGAGGAAGTAGCAGCAGCGCTACAGGCTCAGCAAGAGCAAGCGAAACAAGAACAACAGAAGCAAGCTCTTGCTGCTCAACAAGCTCAAGAAAGAGAAGATCTCGAGGTTGAAGAGCCAAGTGAGGAAGAAGTTATTCCTGAGTTGACAAAAAGTACTTGTCAGCATTGCAATAAAGAGTTTAGCAGTGTGTGGGTACTTAAAGCTCACTGTGAAGAAGTGCATCGTGACCTGGTACCAAGAGAATTTTTGGAGAAATATGCTCAGCAGTTTAAGTGTGAATATGAGAAGAAAAGTGTTGTTGTGACAGCTGCAACCTCTTCTTCAACGACAACTGCACCTAGAAGTTCAACCCCGGCATCTAATCAGCCGCAAGATTTAAGTTCTGATAAAGAGAGGAGAGATAAAGAAAAAGAAGAATCTCCAGAAAGTAAAGAAAGAGTCAGTCGTACTCCAGAAGCTACTTCAACAACACCAATAACGACTCCAGTGCTGAGCAATACTCCAGTCTCTAGCACAGACTCAACAACACCAACAGCTCCAACTAATTCTCAACATCATCTGCCACAGTCACAACAACAGCAACATCAGCAGCATCAGATGACGCTTGCACAACAAATGACAGAAATGCAAGCAGCTTTGAATGCCATGGCTGCTTCGCAAATACAACAACAACTACAGCAATATCCTGGATTGATGATGGGAATGATGGGTCTTCCTTTGGGCCTCAATGTACCTGCTCTTGCTGCTATGAATCTTCAGCCTCCGCTCGTACCTATGATGCTTCCACCTCCACCATATGATGGCGCTTCTGCGACTTATCCACCAATCACAGCTCAAGCCGATCTTCTTGCTAAACAACATCTCGCTTTACAACAACAGCAAGCAGCGGTAAGTCTTTTTATCATATTTTTACTCATTCTTTTGGTCATTTTTAAAAAAATATTTATTTAATATCGGTCGTAAAAAATTCTTGTCTACTAATAAAAAGTGTTATTTAAGCTCTTCATAAAGTATTTTTCATTTAATTTAATTTTTAAATTTATTCAAATTTTTAAACGTTAAATTCTTTATGCTCCATAAAGTCGTGTTTCATTAAAAATTTTTGATAATAATAAATAATATAAAAATCTTTTATAACGATTATCATAACAAATTATTGAATGCTAATAACTGAATAAATTTGAATTCATACACAGGCAAACGCAGCAGCATCGCAGAAACGCGCACGAACTCGAATCACTGACGAACAGCTGAAAATTTTACGAGCGAATTTCGACATAAACAATTCCCCTGGCGAAGAGCAAATAATGGAAATGGCAGCACAAAGTGGTCTTCAACCAAAAGTAATAAAGCACTGGTTTAGAAACACACTTTTCAAAGAACGTCAACGTAATAAAGACAGTCCATACAATTTTAATAATCCACCAAGTACTACGTTAAATTTAGAAGAGTATGAGAAGACTGGTGAAGCTAAAGTAACTCCTTTAAACTCTAGTACGTCTGGTGGCAGTTCTTCCGATGATAAAAGTCCAAATAAACAATCAACTCCGCCACCAGTATCCGCAAGCAATACTTCAATCACAAATACTATGAATACGATAACTGAAATTAAACAAGAAGTGCCTGAACCATCAAACTCATCGCTCCAGCAATTACAGCAACAACAAGTAGATGATACTCAACACCTCTCTCCAGGAAGCTCTGGAGACCAACAATCACGGCCTCACTCTCCTGCTCTAAGTATGAGTTCTGTATTTTCTGGTCTTCATCATGATATATCGTCTCATGTGCCATCAACAACATCAAACACCCCATCTACACCAATGTTACCTCCAAAACTAGCTCCTCAGAACTTCGCCAGTCCTAATTCTGTAGGTGGAAATGTCGTTCCAAGTCCAATAACTGCGATGGCATTGACCCCACAACGATCCATCAGTCCAGGACGTGGCCCAACTGATTTTTCTTTTGGCGGAAACAGTAATGGCAGTAATTCTTCAAGCTCTAGCTCTGGGAAGCGCGCAAATCGTACTAGATTTACTGATTATCAAATAAAAGTCCTTCAGGAATTTTTTGAAAATAATGCTTACCCAAAAGATGATGATCTAGAATATTTGAGTAAACTTTTAGGCTTGAGTCCGCGAGTAATTGTCGTTTGGTTCCAGAATGCACGTCAAAAAGCTCGCAAGGTTTACGAAAATCAACCAGCAGCAGAGCCAGTGACTCCAGGGGGTCGGGAAAATGATGATGGTTCAGGTCGATTTCAAAGAACTCCAGGGTTGAATTATCAATGTAAAAAGTGTTTGCTTGTGTTCCAACGATATTACGAGCTTATTCGTCATCAAAAGACTCATTGTTTTAAAGAAGAAGATGCTAAAAGAAGTGCACAAGCTCAAGCAGCAGCCGCTCAAGTTGCTGCTGTTCTTAGTTCAGAAGATAGCAATAGCAGTTCAACAACTACGACTAATGCAGTGCCAAATAATCCACCAAATGTTTCTAATCTGAGCGAGCAGCTTCAACAACCTCTCAATACTCCTACTCCTCCTCATGTCCAGCAACAAAATTTATCTCAACAAGCATCCCAATCTTCTCAACAACAAGCTGAAGTCAAAGAGGAAAATTTTCAGTGTGACAAGTGCAACCTCATGTTCAGTCGATTTGAACTCTGGCGTGAGCATCAACTGGTACATATCATGAACCCGTCCCTCTTTCCACCAGCTTACCCTCCAGACTCTCCGTTTGGCATTCTCCAACAACAAGCACTTAACGCAAGTTCTGGAGGTGTCTCCAGTGATGCTCCACATCCTCTCATCGCTATGATGCAAGATCGTAAACGAAAATTTGAAGACTTTGAAGATGCCATTGGTGGTGAGAGTCGGAGTAATTCAGAGCACAGTGAACAGCCAAAAGATAAGCGATTGCGCACGACAATACTTCCAGAGCAGTTAGATTATTTATATCAGAAATACCAGATCGAGTCCAATCCTTCAAGAAAAATGCTGGAAACTATTGCAAGAGAAGTTGGATTAAAAAAACGTGTAGTTCAAGTTTGGTTTCAAAATACCAGAGCAAGGGAACGTAAAGGTCAGTTTCGTGCTCACAGTCAAGTTATCAATAAACGTTGTCCATTTTGTCCAGCTCTATTTAAAGTCAAATCTGCTCTAGAGTCTCACTTGAGTAGCAAACATGCTGATCAAGTAGCTAGAGGTGAGGTTAATATAGACAATATTCCAGATGAAGAGCTGTCCATGGAATCAGCGCCGTCAAATCCGAGTACTCCAAACATGATCCCACCACTATTTCCTTCGTTCAACAGTGAAATGGAGGCTTCACTAAAAAAATACTACGAAGAGTCCATGAAAAGATACATCAGCGAGCTACAAGCACACACAAGTAATGGTAAACAGGAGGCAGGTCAGGGTTCTGGAAATGCTGGAGAGTCTCCTTTAGATCTAAGTAAACCAGTTGATCTCAGTCGACCAATTAAATTAAATTTAGGCGGTCTAAGCAGTCTTCTTGAAGAGCAACAGCAACAACAACACCATCAGAATTCAGCTCTTTTTCGTAGCGGAAGTGACTGTGGACCTCTAACAGACCTTTCCGAGCGAAGTATGTGTGATGATGACAGTCTTAGTGAGACAACCGAGTTCTTAGACGACGAAAGTGGACCTGCAAGCCCTGCTTCGAGTACTCAGAGCTCGAGACATGGTACCACAACAACACCAAGTGGAATAGGAACTCCAGCAACGGGCACTGGAGGCTCGAGTAGCACAAATACTGCCAGTGGGAATCAATCAGCTGGAAAGCGATACAGAACGCAGATGTCAGCGACCCAGGTGAAAGTGATGAAGTCTTTATTTTCTGATTATAAAACTCCGACGATGGCTGAGTGTGAGATGCTTGGACGAGAGATTGGACTTCCAAAGCGCGTGGTCCAGGTGAGCATCAGCTCAATGAGTGAAGAACATTAACAGCATCTTTGCATAAACAATTATTGATGGCTAATGGAGAACCGGTTGCAGGTATGGTTTCAGAATGCACGTGCTAAGGAGAAAAAGGCGAGATTAGCAGCTGGTCTTCCAGCAGAAGGTTCCAGTGTCCAACCACATCGTGGACCAACAGGTCCTGATGAATGTCGTCTGTGCTCCGTACGCTATTCTCCAAAATCTCCACTGCAAGAGCATGTCTTTTCGCGCAGACACATTGAATCAGTGCGCGTTGCAGTGGAAGAGGGTAGCTTAGTACCTCCTACTCCTGGTGCACCGATCTTATCCAACAGCAGCGGATCTAATGCCGTGTCAGGCGCTAATCAGACCACTAATCAACAGCAGCAACAACAATCAGATGAAAGCATGATGTATGGATCACTGTTTTTACATCCAACTGCAATGTTTCAACAACAACAGCAACATCCAACCAGCGCTGGTGCCTCTACGGCTACCACCACCCCCGGTGAGTGTCTGGCTGACCTCTTAGATTCGTAAAACGTCGTCCAAATGCCTTGCGCACGCTTCGATAATCGATTATTCTGCACGATCGTCACGATTATGTTTGCATTATGTCGGAATTAAAAATTATATTCATTCTCACGGCTGTTGTTGACATCCGTGCTAATTAACAGATCATTCTTACTAGGAGAAAGAAATGAAAATCATTGAAAGTAACAAAAAAGGGACTAAATAAAATATATTTCTTTTATTTAAAAAGAAAGTTGACTGAAAAATAAAATTACGAGCGTGCGCATGGTTTAATTGTCTCAATGTTCGTCTGATCGTGCACGTTAAATCATAAATTATATATATATATATATATATATATTTATATGTTAAATTAATGAATTAATCAGTTAATGAAAATAAAATAAATAGTACCGATTTGGCTGGGCCTCTGTGATAATCAAAAAGGCCCATGATAGTTGCACGTTTATTAATAGCAAAAAGAAAATGCAGATTGAAGTAAATAACTTTATGTAGTATGAATATGAATAATAATATATCCAGAGCTATAAAAAAAGAAAATTATAGGCAATATATTAAAAAAGTTCCAAATAAAAATAATATTGGGGAACAAAAAAATTGTGGGAAGTTTCTGGACATGGAAATAAAAGAATCCACTAATATGAAAATAAATAAATTAATTAGATGATTAAAATTATAAATAAACACATTAATAAATAAATAATAATTTAATTAAAAATAAATAAAAAAGAGTTAATCTCTTAAAATACCTTCGCATTTTGAAGGTTTGCTCATTGCTGCCGAGTAGAGCTTAGACATTTATTTGTTTGCAAAATTGCTGTACAGTAAAGACTATATTAAAATGTAATTAGAATGGATTTTTATTATATTATTATTATTATTATTATAAAGTAATGAATATAATTATTATTAATATTATCATAAAATTGGTATTAAGATAGAGGGTGGATCTCTGTATTTAGCCACCAATTAAATGCGTTCAAATATCATTAAATCGTGTGTTACGTCATTTAACATACACTTTATTATACATATAGTATAGCGAAGAAAGTAATCAATAATAATAACCGGAAATATTCAATAAGAACGGACTAGATTGTCATTTACTTTTAAGTAGCAAAATTTCTCTTTCAATATCAACTGTCACAAGATCTTTTCATTATTTCTATTCATTCCAAGATAATTACATGTTTCTTTTAGATTCATTGTTCTTTTTTATTTTCTTATTCTTCATATCATCGTATCACTTAATTCAGTCGCTCATTTGTAAATACCTCTCTTAGCGTTATATATAAAAATAGAGTTATATTATAGACGTTTATATATAATACGTAATGAGACTAAGGGTTGAAGAAACAAATCCTATTCTCATCTCTATTTCATAATTAGTTTCATTCGATTGGTCTCCATTTTGTCCCTACTCGATCACACATACAGTTGTTCATGTACACCCCCTTCTTCTCTTAGTTCAAACAGACTCCAGTACGCCCATGGGGGTGGCTATTCTAGAAACAAGAGAATGTGCGCGCGCGTGTACTTTCTAACGTATTATATGACAATATGAAAATATTTCTCGTGTGATTGAGAGAAAAAATTCGTTTTTAACATACCGATAATAGCTATGCAATTAATGTTTTATTGAATACTTTTTTATTTTAATTCCTCGATGACGACTGTTAAGAAACAATGTATTTTTTTTATTAAGTATAAAAAACAAACAATTTTTTTTAAAATTAATTTATTAAAGAAAACATTAAAGACTTTATAAAAATAAATTTTTTCTCTCATTTTTTTCATCTTTTACCCATCAACATCACTAGTTAATTACTACAACATGGTCATAAAAATTGTTTTTTACTTTAATTATTTATAAATTTCTTTACACAATCGTCATACTCTTAGCAGGATCCAGAGATAATTAAAAACCAAGATTACTTTATTTAATTACTTATTTTAATTTAATCATTATTCTTCCATTTTATGCTTTGTTCTGACTATCATGACCTTGATTTTATCAAATGATTGCAAAAAAAAAAAACTGCTAAGGGTGTGACTGCGAATCTCTTGATTTTTCATAAAAGGTACTGATATAAGTACACATTCATAAATCATCTTCTCAAGTCTTGTGACAGAGAGAACACCTACAATACAATGTTATGTTTGTCGGTTCTATTATTATTATTCTTCTGTACATAGTTTATTATTATTATTTTATGTGATTATCATTATTATTATTGCTATTATTATTATTGCTATTTTATTATTATTGCTATTATTATTGCTCTTATTATTATTAAACGATTATTATTATTATCTTTATATTATTATTATTTTTCCGTTCTAGTCTAAATAAAGCTATACTATCGAAACATTATTTTTTGATTTGTCATTTTATATATAAAAGAACAAACACACACTTCCTATCCCTCATATCCTTGCCAAAATTTTTACACGAGTTTATTTTTTACTGACTGAAATTACTGGATTAAAATTTGGCAAACTGATGAAGGAATTTATTTATATTCTAGTGATATTAATTAATTAATTAATTAATTAAAAATATTTTATTATAAATTTTTATAACTAATAAAATAATTGATAAATAAATTAATTCATCAGTGATGGAATTTAAATGGAAAGGATTTGTTAATGTTGAGATAAAAATGCAGATGTTGGTGAATTTGTTTATAAAAGAGAAGAGTCGTTATTGATATTTTAAGTGGAAAAATGACAAAAAATAGGAATGATTGTGGTTAATTACTCAACTGTATAGAACGAGAAACACGGTAGGTTCTCTTAGAAGAGAATCTAAGGAATCCCAGAGGCGGAACTTGGTGGTTGTTAATTGGTAGCTGCACGACGTTATTACAGCTCTAAGAGAAAAGTGAGGGAGATAGAAGTAGAGGGACATCGTGTTTCATCCTTAAGTAAGTTCCACGAAGGCCGGAGGCACGATATTCAACTGGCGTAATGACGGTAGTTGGTTTGACTTGGCGAATCGTCATTTTTCATGCGCACTCGAGACTCCTTGAGGCATCACCGTTGTAAAATCATTGTTGGGTTGGGCTTTATGCATTTAGAGGCCACCCGAGCTGTTTTCTACTTTTCTGCCATCCACCTACCTTATTGCTAAAAAAACTGCTATTATTTCTCGCTGATTTTTCAAAAAAGAAAAAAATTCCAACTCAAGGCTACATGTCTAACTACTATTCTAATAATTTAATTAAGTAACGGATGCATTAAAAAAATTTACAAGTATTTAAGTCATGATGATGTGGCTTCCCTGTCACTTTTAATTCATTATGTAATTCTGGCCTATTTAAATGCTACTTTTTTATGGCTTGTAATTAAATTTTTTCCTCACTACCCTCAACTAACAATGGTCTCCTAGCATTAGAGAAAACACAATCATACTGTTTCACTTTTCTTTTACAATTTATTTTATAATTCATTTGCAATTATTTTTAACACACATTTAAGCAATAAGTGTAGAAAGTCCAATAAATAATAATTAAAATGGAATTAGAAAGGTTGCTTGAACATTTTTTTTAAAATTATTCTTTCTAGCAAATGTTTCAATAATCATCAAACATCACTTACATTAAATGATAGTTTTTGATTTAATTTTTTGTTTAATACGTAAAAAGCTATTTCGATATTTTAAGAATTTTAAAGAAAATAATTTGAAATGGTTACTCATCAAATATGTAAGGAGGAAAAACGTGTCTAAAATGTAAATAGATGAAGCTTTCAATATCACCAGAACCTTTTTCCAAGTTACACTTATGTAATATTATGTACAGATGAAGCATGAAAAATATATATATACACGATAGTGCAAATTTGAATTTGAAAACGACGAGGTGTGTATTAGGTTTTTGATGTACACGAGCCGAATATTTTCGACGTTTAAAATCGATTTCTTTGGTTACAACTGTGATGCTTGACTTGGCCAGTATAACGGCACACGCCTCGTATATCCATTATGTCAATTTGCAACCCCTCATGCTATTTCGCGTATATACATCTTTTCTTCCTCATTCTCGTGTCTGACTATTGGGGTGTAACCTAAGCACACGTTATAAGAAATTTAAATTTGAATTTAAAAAACGTCGCTTGTTGCTCTACTTGTTCGACTGCCTTCGACTTAAAATGAAAATAAGTATAGAGATCGTTGCACATTCCCCAAGGACACGCGTTCATGACAAACATCCAACCCCCTTTGAATTTCTGCTATAACGAGATGAAAAATTATTCAAATCATAGGTGTATAAGCATCAAACGAAATGAATCGCGAACCCTTTGATGCATATTTTTCCTCACTCCATGATCTCCTTTTTTTCCTCTCCACATGATCGCTTGCGCAACGAATCCTCGTGCCACGTGGCTGCATTTAGTATCTTACTATTTTCAAAATCTTATGCTAATATTCACCAATGCATTGATGGGCGTTATATACATGAAACAAATGCCGGTATTTTTGAACCTGGGTCTCTTGATTATGTGCGATTCGTAAAATTATGCTAAGTATAGAGTTAACCCTCGCGGTTAACTCTCGCATGCGTCGTCCTGCCGCGAGATCTATATATGTATATACATATTTAACGATCAGTGTACCATAGAATTGTGGATCGAGTGTGCTACAACCGCGTGTCGTTTGACGGCACGTGGCTCTTGACATGCTTAACAACATGATAATTTTTTTCACCGGATTCCATCGTGTGTTATGGAAGTTTTAAAAGTTGAGATTTCATTTTCATCAAGCTCGTTACTATTCACTTTTTCAATTATGCCAGCTTTACAATGGATTTATTCTTTAAAGACTTTTCAATTAAGTTGATCGTTTTAATCAGTACCAGGTGGATAAATTGTTTGGAGTAAAAATATTCTAGGGACTATAGTGAACTTGCTGAAGGCATTGGAAGTGATCTCAGGCATTTATAGGATATAGAACATTTTTTTTTTTTTTTCAATTTAAAATGAGCTCATTGAACTTGAAAATGATAATTTAAGGAAGTTTGTAAAATAATAAAATAATCATTGATGGGTAAAAAAAATAGCTCATGAGTTTTTGGAGCATAAAAAGATTGTAACTCCATCATGACATCTGCAAAAAATAATTAGGACAGGAAATGATAGGAATTAAGGCCAATAAATTAATAAAAGAAATTGAGTAAATATACTGTGAAGAGATTTCGCAATTCATTCATTACTAAATCGCAATTATAAACAATGAAATAAAAAATTAATCTTAAGGAACGCCTTTTGTAATGAATGTTGCAAAAGTGTCGATACCCCGGAAAGGATAAGATCACGAAATAAATCTAGATCCTTGTAGCCTAGCAATGACAATAAGCCTAGTAATTAAATCAAACGTTTTTTTTCCATAAAACCTATAATTTAGTGTAATCAAGAGACAAGAGAGATTTTGACCAATGGAATTAATTAAGCCGGCATCGAATGTTAAAGATTGTAAAAGACTTAGGGCATACAAAACCGACGAGAGATCAGATCTTTCGCCGTATCCAAATTAAATTCTGCCACAGGACACGAGGAGAAATGCCGCAAAGGAATTAGCATGAACCGTGGAATTTTCTATCCTATTTTTTTACTCCTTTTGTTATTTTTTATTCGTTTTGCTTCTCGCTAATTCAGCGAATCCTTTATTCGTAATCCCTTTAGAGTAGCGGCACGGTCAACGTTTGAGATGGCGGCAGTCCCTAGGTCTTCTCTGTCCCAAAAAGAACGAGGTCTCAGCAGTCGAGGCCATATGTTACCCAATCCAATAGCTAAAGCTATTAATTACATCCATCTATCCTGCAGTAGTGGAGATATCGCGCGTACATTTGGATCCAAGTTGCAGCAGAATCGTATATACCATCAGCCATCAGTATTATCCATATTGATTATTGATGGTTAATGGACCCTTTTTCTTCTAAATCGCCTGGACCACAGCTAGACTTCTCCCCATCAACTCGCAGGGTGAGAATCTAAAAAAGGCCACGCGCCCAGTATTGCACAGAAATATATAAAAGCTGAAGCATAAATCATTAGGCCATGTCGCGGAGAAGCCATTATATGTGACTCACGGTTGTCGGGGGGATTGAACGGATAAAAAAGTCTGCCTTGAGGGTGAGAGTTTGGGAAAAATAAGGACAAAAAAGCTACCGGAAAGTAAAAGCGAGTGAACGAAAAAAATCATGAGGGGTAAACGATCGAGAGATGCTGCTGTATATTATGTAGGTCTCATCATATGTACACATATGGGTATGTACGAGATTGTATATAAGCATTTGGAATACTTTATTATGGACCTGGGATTCATTTCTTTTTCATTGGCTTAATTTTATTACGTTACTGGGGCAATAATTCTTCTGCTATTTGATAAAAAACGGAGTCGAGTCACTGATTACACCAACACTTTGATTCATACTTTTTCTCCTGGCAAAAAAAATTGGCTTTATGTGATGATAGGTCCTATGCACCCTTGGATATATTTAAAAAATACTCTCAAGCAAATCTGAACACTTGAAAAAATTTTAAAATGATTGAAAAGACATTTTAGATGCCTGGAACTAGTGAGTTTATTTATTAAATTATTTTTATCAATTTCTCATAATTTAATTAATTTATATTTACATACAATGTTTCCTGATGAATAAAAAATATAAAATATTTCTAAGATTTTAAATTAAGAATGAATAAAAAATATAATTATAGACTGGGAAAAAGGCTTGAAAATCTTCATAAAAATAATTTATTTAATTTACGATCAAGTGTGAAATAAATTTAATTTTAATATTACAAAATAAGTTGATTACATCACAGTAGAAATAAATTTACATTGAAGAGGAGTAAAAAAGTGTAATTAAAAAAAAATGGTTAAAAATAATAAAGTTTATCGTTTTTTAATCCGATTTTTAATAAGCTATAAGCTCGGAAAGTTATTCAGTAGTGAGATATGGAAAAAAAAAATTTTAAGGTAAATAAAAATATGGGATGGTTTACATAATCGATTTGACACACAACTGATGATGAACAGAAAGTAGAATATAATATATTTCTGGTAGTAGTTATAAACGAACAAGTTTCGTTAGCATCAATAGTTTTTTTTTTTATTATTATAACCCGAAAAGAAGTCAAATTTCTTGTTTTTCATTTTATTTTTTTGTGCTTTGTGTCTTGGGCATTATTTCGCTCCATTCTTGGCCCTTAGTGATCGCAAAAAGTCTATACGGCTATTCGATCTTCCTCCGAATTTCTTAGGGTGTCGAGTCGGGCTACCGGGAGCGTGAAACCAAATACGATTTAGAAAATGTGCCGGCGTGTCACCTTGACTTTTTGTCATAATTAATAATTAATGCGATGATTAATAGCCACACTCTCCATCATTTTGAAAGGGAAAAAAATTTGTTCAACATTTTTTTATTTTACTTTTACCCTCACCTCCACTAGCATCACTCTACCAACACCACGAGGTACACCATCACTACCGCAAAGTACTTTATGAAGGATTTTTTTTACGCTCTTCTTGAACGCAAAATTACCTCGGATTTATTGGGAATGGAATTCAAAGTGATGGCGGAGCTGAACGGGAGAAAGAGAGATGGGAAAATAACGCGGAATTCACGGTGATTGTGATTAAAAAATGTGTAAAATGAAAAATTAATAAGTTTATTCCTGCACGGCTGAGCGCTGGCCATTTCCGGTGATTCGTGGAGCGAATAATATGGAGGCTAAAATGACGTAGTTTCATGATGTACATCCAATATAGCCCTAGCAAGGTAAAGAGGTACACGTACACCTCAGGCACAACCGTGTCGAGGGCTTGAACCCGCGACCGCAGATCGCAGGCCGCGTCGGCGGCGGCCGCTGGTTGAAGTTGTTGTCTGAATTATACTCTGATTATACTCCAAGCGTACAGCGGGTATGATTAAACATTAAACAACGCCATTATAGCGAAGTACGGAGAGAAGTCTTGGTATGTCTTGGAGTTAGGTGGTGGACGAGGAGGAGCAACCTCTCTAAGAGAGTAACAAAGAAGGGTGGCAAGAGAGAGAGAGAAGAGGGAGAGGGAGGTGACCGCGGACGCTCGTGTCCTCCTACGAGTTGCCTCTTCTGGATTAGCTTGTAATCCGTTGCGATGAGAGCGGTAACCAGAAACAAGAATGCCAAGAAGCATAATTAGCTATTCGCCAGAGCAGAAGCCTATTTGCTTTACTGCATTCCATCAAGCGCCATTCACCAATGCTCCTTCTTTTACTCTCTAAGTGTGTATATACAGTCAACATTCACTCTGGATTCACTTTACTCTCGGCCTCATGCTACTTACTATCAAGTAAAACAGCTACGAAAATAATGGCAAATTGTTCTACTATTTTTGCTTCATTGTTTGATAATAATTTTATGAGAAACGAATTCATTCAGGCAAAACAATTTTTTTTATGAGAAAATTATTTTAATCTTAATTAAAGTAATACGGGTTATTAACATTTTCTAAATTTTAAATAGCGTATAAAAGATTATTTACATATTACTATAATCAATTATAATAATTAAATCTTAAAGCGATAATTAATAATAATTCAAGTATTTTTTAAAAGAATATTTTAAATTATTATTAAAGTTTATTTTTATTTCAATTGGGAAATTAATATTTTTGATCAATAAAATAAAGATTGAAAGAATTATTTTTCAATGATAAGAGAAAAAAAATGATGCATGCAATTTTATCCTTAAAAGCACAATAAACACAATATTGGATTGTGTATTGCTCATTTCAAAGATTCCAGAAGGGAGGGGGCATGAGGGGATGGAAAAGAATACATCTCACGGGAAATTGGAGAAAAATGGCCAACAGATGAAAATAACCATCGTTAAGATGTTTTTCGCGTAATTCCAAACCTCGGTAGTCTCCTTCACCCACCTCCGAGTGTATAACGAATAAAGTCATGGATGTAACAGAGGGTTGGAGGGGTAGACCACAGACATACATTAATAACCGAGAGGATACATATCTACTCGAGAATTCATCCTCAAGGCAGAGAAGAGGATAGTAAAAGATACATCCCCTATATAAATGTATGACTAACGGGTAGAAGCTTGCATTGAGCTTATTAGAAAGAAACGAGGAGCAATATATTTGCGTGGTTATCCTTCGTTGAGTATATTCTCGTCGAGATATATATATATATATATATATATATTGTACTCTACTTTTTCTTCTTCTTTATCCTACATCTCATTTCCAATTTTTTCGCTTGACGGCCACTTCACACTACTTCACCCCCATCTTCTTTTATACTTTTCCCTCATCCTTATAAAAGCTTAGAAAAATTGTTATCCAACCGTTTCTCATAGAAATTGGTGCTCTGCGGTTGAGTGGTCTCATTACTGCGGTCACAAGACCTACCGGAAGCCATCATATCGCGTGCAAATTTTTTTTATGAGTTCATCCAGCAGTTGTCGTTGTTCTTGATTAAACAAAAGAGTAAAGTGGTTTCAAGCTATAAATAAAAATCAATATTTATGATGTTCTAATAAATTTAAAACTACCAACATTATAATCATATTGGTCAACACTACATTAATTCAATAAAATTTGCATTGAACTTGCATTTTTGCATCACTCACATACTTTTTTTATTGAAAAATTAATTGAAACTCAGCAACCTTATTTATTAAAATTTTTTTTTATTCATTAGATAATCTGTTATTAATTAATTTAAAGATTTAATCAATATAAATTAATCATCAATGGTAAGCTATTGTTTAAAAAAATTTTAAAGACTATAAATTTTTGGAGTAACGACAACATAAAGGAGCTTTTTATCCTCCATGTGTTTGATAACTGGATAAATCTATAAATAAAGATATTTATTAAAATAAATATTTCTCTTGTGTCCAATGAATTCTTTACTTAAAAGGTGACTCTGTCATAAAAAACTTTATACATCATAAAAAAATTGGAGCAGCATTTTGGGGTGAGAAATTCTGTCTAAATCAAACAGTCGTTTTTGTGGGACAAAAAATCCTTTGTAGGCTGATAGAATAAAAACACTACTCCAATAAAAATAATCTTGATACTAAAAGTGAACACCTAATGTCATCATTGAATAAAACACTGATAATCGAGACTGACATTCAGGATATCTTATTCCATCAATATTTACTGCTGAGATTAAAAAGTACATTCGACCAAAAAAATCCTACAATCAACAACAAGATAAAATTCATCAACAAAAAATCTCCGATTTCAAACGTTCATCAAAAAAATAAACCCAACAACATTTTATATTGAATAAATTGTTATAAAATATTTAATTACATTTTGAAAGCATTCTTGATCTTATTAGTGAGCTGTAGAAGACACTAGAGCAGCTTTAAGAGAATAATTCTAGCAAAACGTAATATTTGTCTCAGAATGTAATAAATTTTATTCAAAAGACGGGAGTTTAGAGAAGCGATGGAGGAAGAAAAAGAGTAGAAATAGCGTAGGAAATAAGAGGTAAAGGTATTACATACTGAGTCAAGGCTTGACTGTAATCTCAGTAATACCCATATCCCCATAACCATATGACAGAGAGACTCAGTAAGTCTGTTAACATGCACACGATGCCATGCTTTATGACTTCTAGACATCAAATCAGCTCGAAAAGCACAAGAATTTGATATTTGACACGCGAGAATCAGAATAGGATATTTTAGCATTTTTATTCGTCAAAAGCATCATCATCTTCTCCATCATCCCTCAGTCTTCTTGACTTCTTTTGCTGCAGTCTCTCATAATTGACGGGACGAATAATGAATTTTTTGATTTCAAACCTTTGCAAAAAAATCGTTCAAGTTAAAAATCAATGAATTCTCGTCTGCCGCCTTTATATCCTCGCTATAATAATATCCAACATTATGCGCATTCTGTAAAAAAGAACACACGGTCGTGATGCGACGGTTTGAGATACGAGAGTCGCATGTTATTGAGCGCCAGCACAACTGGAGACGCCCGCGCGGATCAAAAAGAGAACGATCGCTAATAATATCAGTGGATGCCAAGGAATCCGCGAAGGGACGCTCGGCTGCGTGGCGAGTCGATCGTAAATCTGCCAGCGTCACTACACCCTGTTCAGAATACTAGCGCGCTTTATCGTTTCTCTCTTTCTTTCTGCTTTTGTGTCACACTCGTACTTTGTCTGGATGAGTTCGATTGCCAGTCCTTCGAATGCACATTGTATGCGAGAATCCAAAATACTCATAGAAGGAAAAGAGTAGCGTTGATGGAGATGGTCGTTACAGAATATTTTCAGGGATGTAAATCGTTATTTACAGTGCCCTTTCGTTTATTTATTCATTTTTTTCGTCAATCCTTACACATTTTTCTACAGTATGACATTTTTTGGTCAATTGTTTTAGCTAATAAAGGCCCTGGAATTTTTAATTTCGTCCAGTTGATAGGTTTGTTGAGCATCCAAATGTCTTTTCCCCCAACATTGTTGAATTATTGAATAGAAGTTGAATAAAATATTTTGAAAATAATGATGACGTGCTCAATTAAATATAACCCAATATCATTGTTATATATATATTTTTTTTTTAGAACAAATTTTAATAGTTAATCAGTTTGGTATATTTACGTTATTTGTTAGGAACTTGTTAGCTATCTTTTTGATAATTATTTTATTTTTTTAATTTCATGATTATTAAAAATTCTTTATTCTCATGATGTTTGTTGTATTCAGAGTAGAAGTTTACACTTACTATTTTCTTTTATTGTGAATAAACTTTTTGAGGTAAAATTCTTTGAATACAACAGCTATGAATAGATCTAGATCTGACAAAAAACTTTGTATTATTTCTATTCTGACCATGGAGCTGAGACATGTTGGTCTTTGGTCTTTCAGTTTTTTTTGAAAGAATTGAATAAATAATTATTTTAAAATCTAACAAAGTTACCATTTATTTTTTTATCAAAGTAAATAATTGTTTTAAACATTAGTAGACAATGAATTATTAGCTTCGATTCTTCTTTGATCAATCAACAAATAAAAATCATTGGAAACTTTTTTAATTATCTGTGTTAGTGGAAAATGTCTTCAATTACAAAAAGTAATTTCTCTGGCTGAGATTTCATGTCGTTTATTTATTTCTTTTTCTGTTATCATTGTCAGTTTTTTTTTATCAAAAGAAGTTCTTCAGAACAAAAAATACTTTGAATGGAGTACAACTAGGAGTCGATGAAAAACATCAGCTGTTAGTTTTGCTCCGTTTTTCTTAACGGCTTCTGGTTACAATAAAGCAAGAAACTTCAATTCTCTTCATCACCCAATTTTTACTTCTCCAGTTTTCATTGAACAATTACGAGAATACTAGTGCAGCTTGCAAAAAACAATTTCTCCTGGGAAATAAAAATTTGCAAAACATTAATTCGCAATAAAAACACCAATCTTTTCAATTAATCTGATGATTTGATTTTTTAGAAAACAACTGAAAGAACAATCTGATTTGGTTTTTATTGATAAATCAATTTTGCAACCAAGATTCCTAGTTTTTTATCAGTTTTTTTTCCTTTAACGTTGATAAACTTCAGTTGGAAATCCATTGGATGTTTATTATTCATTGTTAGCAAACATTACTGCAAGCAACTAATCAGAAATATAACAGTTATTAAATTATTTAACCAAAAAAAAAATCAGCAACAAAGAAAAGTTTTTTAAAAAAAGGCTTCAAAGTCCTAAAGGAAATTTTGTTTGTCATTTTTGTCCTGTCTTTCACAACAATTTACAGTCTTTGTGAAGCCAAGAGACGTCTATAATGTACTCAGGACATAAATATGATCCTGATTTATTAGCCGTCTGAAAAAAAAGCGCGAGCAATATAAGCGAGAGCATTGGTTTATAAGCGGCGTACAGATGCATATACGTAAAGGCGAGTAAAGGGTGATAAAATTTTGGAGGACGATAAAAGTGCAGAAAGATGAAGAGAGGGACAAGAAGAGAGGAATTGAGGAATTGGAGGCGAGACAACGGTGGTTACGCCCCTGCAAAAGAGGTGGTCGCCATCCGCGGTAGGAAGGAAGCGCAAATACCGGGATTGGTTCTCGCGTAAGCGAGACACGACTGTCTCTCAACAAGCTAAGAGTCCGCGATATGTAAGCTTCTCTCTTTTACGTCGTCGTGCTTTAATCTATCCCTTTCGCACTTATGACTTTACATATCACTCTCTCCTGCTATTAAAAACGTATATAGTGGGGACGAATTCCCTCTCGATGCACTCTAAATCACGCTCGGACGCTTTCTTTTACACGACCTGATGAGTCTGCGCATTCTAGGCTTTTGCATTGACTGCAGACGTCTCAAGACATTATCCTCTATGACCTCATGTCAAAACTCCTATCAAACACTATTTTTTCCTACTTGCGATCTCATTATTCATTCTTATTTTTCTCCTTGCCATGTAATAGACTTTTCTTGTCAGTTTTAATTTACTTTAAAGATTGTGCATTAACTTGCGATATTCTCACCACATCTAGAATCATTTTATTCATTAGCAGCACTTTTTTAATATTAAACACCAGTCATAATGATCGTAGAAAAATTATTAGTCATCAATTTATCTTCAAGTTAATAAAAAAAATTTCTAAATTAATTTTTTATTGTTTAAAAATTAATTCAATGGTGTGGGAGAATTAATTTGGAAAATATAATAGTGAAGGTGGTAAAATTTAAATAAAACTCATTGTTCCATCATTTTTTTTTGTATTGGTTGTAGTAAAGGTTGAGCCAGTTGGTCAATAGGACAATGTATTAAAAGAAATTTTAATGATCAAAAATGATTCAACAACATTTGAATTATCTATTTGTTGATGCTATAAAGCTTCTATGAAGTAAAGGAAATTTTTATGGCAACAATAAAGATACATGTAAGATACAAATTTATATCAAACAGACTCTTTTATGGTGTCGAATGTTTTTAAACACTAGGAAATAATTTTTAAATGCATTTCCCAGGTGATCTAAACATTTATCTTTGCACTTTCTAGTACCAAAGTAGTTTGAGATCACTGATAAGCATTATCAGCATGTGAAATCAAACTGCAAAAGCTAAGTTTTTGTTAACAAGTATTCAATTTATTCCTATACATCTTCCTCAATCAATAAATAACTTCACTTTATTTACACTAAGTAAATAATTGTTTGAAAAATTATCAAAGAAACCAGAGTACAACAGAGTTTTGAGGATTCTTTGGAAGCTAATGATGAAAAAATAACGTTAGATTCAGAAGAATTTAAAATATTCTTTCATCTGAAATTGTCAAAGGACCATTGTGGCTCGAGTTCCCCTAATAGACTCTCTTTCAAGCCACATATTGATTAAAAAAAAAATAAATTGACAATTGGTTCTTACCTGCTGATAAATTTTATACAAATAAAGTAACCGTGGATGAGAAACAGTGCATATAAATTTGATGAATGAAAGAAAAAAAATAATAAAAGCGATCAAGATTCAGAGAATTAAAAAAAAAAAGAATAAGAATAATAATAGACAGATCGTAATCTCGAATCTTTATTCGTGAACGACCGATAAAATTCTTAGCATCGTGGAGATTGAGCTTGTGTATATGGAAAGAGAGAAGGTTACACCTTTGGCCTATTGTTCGAACAGGGGTTACAATGAGGAAACGAAAGATTCCTGGATGCTGTAACGTCCTGTAAATCCTCAAGCACACCTGGCTAGGTGGCAAGAATTTATTTTTCCCGCTCCTTACTTTTTCCCTCATTCTCCTCTCGTGTAAGCACACCCCCGAGACGGAAACATAAATGACAAAGCCTCTTATTCTCTTCACAGAAACACACAAAGAATATCCACGGATTGGATCATCTCAACCCTCATCGAAAAGAAGAGCCAAATAAGACACTACACATCCACAATTCTTGATCACTATTATAGCGGGATATAACCGAGTTGAATTACACGAGGCTTCATTTAAAAAATAAGAAAAAGATGTTATTGTATACATAGAAATATGGGGGTGCTGAATGCTTTTTTATGTGCATATATGTGTCTATTGTCTATTGAGCCGGTCTAATAATTATGCGCATTGATTAAACCAATGAAATACCAAATAGAGAAGATTTTATTTATTAGATGATTTCGTATACAGATTAAATTTAGTTATTATTTCTCATGCTAAATATATTTCTGAGTAATAACTTCTTTTTCCTTCATTTAAAAGAAACAGATTTTTCTAGCACTTATTTTTGTATAAATTTGAATAAATAGCAAAATAATAAAAATTATTATGATTCAATTTTTACTAATAAAAATATTTCCATTTGCCATGAAATATTTCATAAAAAATTCCATAAATAAAAAGAATATTTTAATTCTTGTTTTAAAAAGTGTTGGGGCTTTTGAATTTTCAAATAATACTGGATTGAATAATTGTTTGCGACGTCTTAGATTTTTTTTTATTAAAAAAAATAGAACAAGAAGTCGAGATAAAATCAGTAAGTAGTGATGTAGTAATCCAAAAGTCCATTATTGATTTACAAAACATTTAATCCACGTGTGTTAGTTTTTTAAATCCACATAAAATGCAGCTTACTCTCATCAGCTGCACTTTTGCTTGACTTCATAAAATGGATCTAATAAATAAGATAAATCCCTAATAAATTGTTTCTTCTTTACACAAATACTTAAATATATAAAAAAAAATCTTGGTAAATTTTTTTTTTCCAATTTTTAATAAAAAAAAGAAGATATATGATAAAAGCCACATTTTTTAACTTCATTATAGATAAATTGTTTTTAAAGTCAGTTGAATATTTTCTCACACCACAATTTTTTCATTAACCTTAATAAAAAACTAGACTTGAAAAAAAAACCTGTGGTCTAGCAGACACTGCAGTAGTACCTAGCCTGTATTTTTTCCTAAATGGAGTTGGATAAAATAATTGAGCTCAAGATTAAAGGTTTGTCCTCATTATACAAGAGGAAGGTGAAAGGAGACGATGAGAACGAGGTGGATCCAGTTTTTACTGTCTCCATCCTCGTGAAGGAGACCCCTGGCCTTCGCCGGGACACGCAAAGAGGAAGCGAGTCAACCGTCAAGCCAATCTTGATGTATCTCCAGCCGAGACTGCCGTTGGCTTTTCATTCGGCATCCATTTATATCGCATTACCAGAACCCAGGGCTCCCTGAAATCCTTCGCAGAAGACGGAATCTGACCCAAACTCATTCCGTCTCTTTCTGCGCTTCTTCATTCTTCCAAATAAGTATCCATCGTCTCACTTACTCCAGGACCAGACCACTAGTCCTCCCGTGAGTGTCCTTTCATGTTAGGACAAAGGCCAAAAATCACTTGATGGATAAACGAATCTGTCATTCTCTATTTTTTTTCATCATTTTTTGTGGATCCTTCATATGCTTTGTCTCCACTTTTCTTATTCATAATTTCCTCTTCTCGTAGAGAGTTACATTTATACACATTAATCTCTATCCAATTGTCATAAATACAACTAGGCATTTTTTTAGAATTCATTTTTGAATTTTTAATTCAACATTTCTCTAAAAGCTTTTATTCACTTATTTATTTATCGAGTATCCAAGGCAATTGATTACTAAATTTTTATTTTTATTATTAATTAATTATGAAGCTCATCATATCCTAACATAAAATAAGTTAATTATGTATTTTTTAAATAAAAAAATTTTTAACAATTAATTCTTTAAAGAATAAAGATAATAAAGAAAACTAGTAGCACAATAGCCTAAACAAATGAGCTTAAAATGAAAAGACTTAGAAGCTTTGCAAAGGTATCTAGATTATCGCAATCTGATTATTTTTGGCAAAATTTGATTATAAGAAAAGGACTGAAAACAAGAACCACAATGCTCCAACATTTTCTTGACTCATTATTTTTTAATAATCCTTCTCTTAAAACATTTAATAATCCATTTCCACTGTAGAACTTGATTTCTTTCACTTAAAGAATTCCATCCAAAGATGCTGAAGAAAATTTAAAGCAATAATTCATAATAAAAAAATAATTAAAGAATGATTGGTGTAAAAGCTAAGAAAAAATGAGTCTCGTAATTTTTGTTGGCATAATTAAATTTTTTTCCTCAATATCCTTTGGCGTCACGAATAGCATACCGGAGTTGACATATAAAAAAAAAGTCTATAATGGTCTTGACTGTGCACCCCCACCTAATCACAGTGATTTACGTGGTGTTTATACTTATTTATATTTGGTACGTTTAGTGCATGGTCGAGTGATCTATGACTCGCATTAACTGGAGTCTTGTTAAATGCGGCCCGAGGCCCTGTGAGAAGGTCCAAGATGCTCATCTGCAGTATTCGTTGGTGAGTGTGTTCCTCTCACTTCTTTAACTTCTCTTGAAACTGCAACCTCGTGTATACACTCCCTTGAGGCTGAACCCCGTACCTGTGACCCGACCCTTCATAAACTAGAATCCAACTGCGCTATATTTTAAATGCATATAGATGTAGGCGTGTATGCTGTTAAAATAAGTGCAACACACACACACACACTTTGTTAGTCTACTAGCGAAAAGGTTGGAAAGAAGAAACAGATCTGTATTGGTTTCCACTTGGGCCTTCCCGACACCTCGTTCGCGATAATAAAAAGAGGGAATGAGTGTGGCCTGAACATTTCTCGCTCGTATAACGCCTCTTTCATTGCTCTTGCTGGCTCTCCGTTCCGGGCATTCCCGAAGGGACTGTAATCATCCTTTTAGAAGGACTCACAAGTGCAGAAGAACTGTAACCGCATAGTCAATGCGAGTTTTAAGCGAAGCTAAAAGGTCTTAAGAAAACTCGCTGATTTTTTTCAACCAATTGTTTGGACTCGAGGGAAAGATTTGCAAGAATTCCGACTGAGAGAAAGAGAGAGAGAGAGAGAGAGAGACTGACTTTGAATTATTCCGAAGACTCCAAGCTGTCTGGGTCTGGTTGGATCATTCTTCCTTTCTCTCTCTCTCCTCTTCACTCTCTCCCTCTCACCTCTTATATTCTCGCCATACTCTTTTTCTCATATCTAACTTGTAGGTTATTGCTGCATCTTCTGCTCTTTTTTCTTTCTATTCTCAGCAGCATTGGACTCTCCTACCAACAAGATGATGCCTCATCTCGAGTAGGTTATATACCCACTACAGCAAAAACTCGAGCGACCACCGTCGAGTCTCTTACGTGTCCACTTAGCTAGTTAGATCGTACTCTGATATATACTTGCTCTATACAGATATATATCGATTTATACTTCTGCCTCTTTTGCTATTTTTAATTGCATATCATTGTGATAGGCATCTTTAAAATATTTAACAATCAAATTTTTTGTACGAAAAACAATAGCTCTTTTTTTTAAGACCCCTCGAGCTTTGGTGGAGGCTTGGAACAAGATGAAGAACAATCAGAGAAAATTACATATTTTAAAGCCATATTAAGTATTTTTTTTTTATTTTCATTATTTGGAAAATACTACATCACAATTTGTACATGAAGGGATAAATATGACTCTTAATCATCAATTTTTAGTAAAAAATAATGGCAGTAATTTGCATTAAAAAAAAAAGATCAACAATGAAGATAAAAGAGGGTAACCAGAAGAAAAGCGATAACTTATTTAGAAAAATATTTTTTTATATTTTTAACATAATTAATCTCCATCCAACTTCTTATCGTTTCATTTAAATAACTTTACCTTGTTTTGCCCCGCCGTCCAATCTCTCGCTTTCTTCTCTCTTAAGTAAGCTCACTAGATTAGATAATGGATTATGCGTTTTCTACGCAATCTACTGAGGATCTAATCCAAGCTTATGTTTATAAACAATTATAAAAATGTTTTATATTTTTTTTCATTCTCTAGCATTCTTGGATTTTTATAAAAATCCTTAAATTAAGAAGAATTTAAAAACCATTACATAAATAACTTCGATAAAATAATCTTTAGGCCAGAATTTTCTCTTTAAAATTACTGCTGTTCAAAAGCCATCAATTTTTTATTCGCAAAAATACTGAACAATTTTTTCGAGCAATTTAAATGATAATAGTTCGTAAATTATTTCGAGGAGGATTAATTGCAGATAATTAGAGTAAATAAACAAAAGTGGGTTTAATTGTGAAGTATTTAAAGAATGAGTTGGGAGTAGAGTGTATTTAAATATTATTGGTAGTAAATTTATAAGCCAAAATTTTCTGCAAAATATATGTACAGGAAGAATTTCTACGGCAGTGGCTGGTAGAGGATGCAAGCAGAGAAGAATAAGGAGGAACGATATTTTTACGAGTCTCTGTCTGAGGTTAAGTCCTCGACTCTGGCTTCGACTCCTCGCGGTGGAATTATAATTTACAGCCCTCCACAAGCTTCGCCACAGCCTCCGTAAACGCGTCCGTCGTACGTACGTCTGTCTGTGAAGCCCATTCCCCCATTTCTTCTCTCTACGTCGTTTGAAAGTACGTGTGGGTTGTTAGTCGGGCAGTTTATATGCTCTCGCTTTCCTAACACATGCCCTTCCTACCACATTTTTGTACTTGTCTTTCCCTTTACCAACTTCTCTCTATTTCTCTACTCTTTCTTACTTGTATTCTCGTGGATATGTCATTCTTATTGCCTACATACATAGATGAAGTTTACAGTATTGCTCAAAAATTATCTCAATGGTTGCTTTTTCCGAGGATGTTGAAAACACACACCTTGTTATCATTGCCTAGAATTTTTGCAACGTCTGAAATTTATTTATAATTCAATCATTTTTTTCAGTTTATTATCAAATAATTGCGATAATAATTTTTGCACTCAAGCATTACATACTCAGAACCCATTTTAAATTATAAAACTTCAAATATTTCAATAAAAAATAATATAAATAAACAATTAATTAAATTATTCAATTAAACAAATAATGAAAAAAATTTTTTTAAGTTAATTATTTTTCGCCATTAAAAGTGTTTTTAATTATCATAAATTAAATATGTTAATTGTCTAATTGCATTGAATAATTAAAAATATTTATGCCAGATTGAGAAGATTGAAAATTATTTTTAAATCAATCATCAACAGATAGAGGGAAATGTTTTTGTTATTAATTTTTTTTATCAACTAATGTTTATTTTTAACCAAGTAATTATTGAAAAGAAAATTTATTATTGTAATTATTATAATAAATGATCATAATGTTATCCTGAATTGACTAAACGATGAGAAAGAGGTAGTAATTATTTCAAAAAGTGACGTAGTATTTTAAAAAGATGATCTGACCAAGCTTCCCTCCCACAGTCACCACCGGACATTCGCCTCATTTTATCAAATCCATCACATCAGGACGAGAAGGCTTTTGGCGGTAGGCGATAATCCTTTCAAGGTTCTAGGGTGTGTAGTTGAGTTTTTACGATCACTGGTCGTTGGTATAATTTTGGTCATGACTGTATGTAGAGACAGGTAAACCAGGTAAGCTTTACCGAGTATCTTCTTTTACTTCGTCCAGAATAAGCACTACTATTATATTATCAAAGTACTTTTGTGTTAGTCACTTAACAACTGAGAAAACGAATGAAGCGATGAAGAAACTACTGGTTAGATTGTGTATCATGAGGGACTCTGTAGTGTGTGGGATGAGCGACGAGGTGACGCCAGATTGTTGCCGCTGTGTTGCCGTCGATGTCTCTTGTTTCTTCTTTCAACCAGCATCACACACCACTGTTTGAGAGTTTCAAGAAGAAGAGAGTCCCGTAACGTCGGTAATTCTGCCAAGCGACGCGTCGTAAACTTTCGCCTCCATCATCTTCTCTGCTTCCTTTTTTATTTTTTTTTTTAGCTTCACCTCTTTGCCATCACTCGATCTGCATCCTATTCTTATATATACATACTTGTTCCTACATTTTATCCTGGTAAAACTCCCTAAAGAATCTCCTCCACCACCAACTTGTATGTGAACAACTTTTGTTCCTATTCTTCCACTTCATATTTCTCAGCACTCATAAAACTTTTTTTAAACTTCTTCTTCCTATGATTCATCCAAGCTTTAGTTAAACGCTTACCTTATAGATTGGCAGCAGAAAACTGCTGTGAGAAAGGAATGTTTGTACAGTTTACTAACTTTATTTAAATCCTAGAAATGTATGGTTTACTATTTGGCATACAGCTGACGAATTTATTCGTAGTTTTAAATCTTCATACATTTAGTTTACTAATCGATCGATATCTTTTGGTATTTCTTCATTCCTTTGATCCCAAAGTGATATTTTTAACTGTGAAATTTAAAAATTTATTTTATTCATTGATTCAATAAATTATTTGAATTTATTTATCGATTAATCAACATTTCAACACCTATTTAGATTGTTATCATTGAAACTATCATTTATTTTTTTAGTGAATAAATTAAGGATTAAATATTCATGGTTTGTTTGGTTTTGATTTTTCATCTTTTATTGAATGTAGTGGATTCTGAAATATCATGACTACTTGTAAAAAAAATATCTTATCGAAGAAAACATGTTTAAAGTCCTGTGTGAGGTTTGATTCCAAAATATCAACTAGACTATAAACTTTTACTACTTCGTACTACTACTATTTTTTAACATACCTACGAAATTCGTTCACGTACTTATTCTCGAAGGATTGTTGAAAAATAAAGCTCGAAAAAAATTTATTTTATCACTCTGGAACAAGGGAACACTTCTTTAGATAACAATAAAACCTGGAATATTGGATAACTTTTTTTGTTTCTATCAATTTTTTGAGCTTGAATGAATCAATTATTCATAAACAAGTCACGTATTTATTTCTATTATAGGAATATTTTATGATGACAATGTTACTCATGTATAACTAATGAAATATGATGAATATAGTTAATGAATTTTTAGAACAATATATTGAAAAAAAGTATCAGTCAAAAAATAAGGAAAATTAGAATTAGAAATAGTTGGAGGACAGAATTAGCAAAATTAAGATGAAAATTTAAAAGGAAAATATAAATCACATTCACAAATTAAAGACATTGCTGAACAAATAATAAATTTAAATGATTCTAAGCAAAGCCAGGATCTTCCACTAATATTTAACAAAAAAAACTTGTTTCCTCAACAAAAAAATTCTTCACTTTCGAATGAATCTTGAAGTCAGTGAAGTCCCGTTGTTAATTTTCACTCAAAGAATTGAATAATTAACTTAAAAGTTAAAAATAAATGAATAATTTCCTAAAGCTAAAAATATTTTTGGGCAGATAAGTGTGTACATATTACAAGTGAATGCATTTAAGAAAAAAAAAGAACTGACAAAAATGTCCTGAGTGTGAATATATTAACCTGTGATCTTGGCTCGTCTTTTTTCACGTTTTATTTTTTTATTATTGACTTGCATACATAAACATGTATTTTAGTTTGTTAAATTATATATTCCAAAGTGTCCGATGTGTCCTTTAGTTCTTTAGAATAAACTGTCTACTGTAGAAAGCAAATGGTGTACACGTCATTAATGCATTTATCTGAGTCAACTAAGCAATGCCATCAGATTACATCTCTCATCTCTGTGTCAATCAGAATCACTGGAATACACAATATATAATTTATGCCGATGGACAGACGATGTGTAAAAGTGATCGATCGAGTTTACTCTTCTCGCGGGATCGAGTGTCTTTAGTTTGTATAGCTTTTACACCCTCCTGCTTGTATATATACTTATAAATTGTAGGAATTTTATGGGATCGAATTTTTTTTTTTGTTTGAGTGAATGAATGAGAAAGCCAAACTCACGTATTGATCATTTTTATATACATAAGGGGAATAAATTCATACTCCCTGATCCATCACTCATGCAGATGCATCATTTATACATGGTCTAGGGGTTGCTTAGATAATCATAAAAAAAGAGGTCTTACTTTGAAAATAACTTTGAAATGAAGAATTTCCTCATTATAATGAATCTTCTCACTTGAAAATTACGATTAAAGTCAATTATTCTTTTTCAAGCTTCAATATTATTATTTACCGGCATTTTGTTCGGAAATTATAATGATTTATAGGAATTTAAATGTTTCTGATAGTTTGTTGGAGGTATTGAAATGCACTCTTATCATTTTAATTACTTAAAAAAGGTCATCCTAGATAACATAAAGTGACACTTTAGAAACTTTCCAAAGGTGTCTTTTTTTATTACAATTCCTTGTAGCTGTCTTTACGATATCGTTTAGATATTTATGGTGAGTAGGTGTATTAGAACTATTCACCTCAGAAATTGTCTTGAACATACTTGATATTGAATGATTAGCATAATTAAATTTCTATTATTGCTCGTAAAGTTAATTTATGACTTCTTCAACCTCAATCGACACATTAAAATTTTTTTTCAAATACTACTCATAAAAATAGTTTTTATTATCGAATCATCATCATCAAAATCATTTTCTAATATTTTTTTCAAACACACTTTCCATTTTAATCCAACTCGTGACACTTATTTATCAACATTAGTATCATAAACCAATAAAGGTAATTTTAGAGTATCGCGGTCTCTTCGTTTTTAAGCTCTAAAAAATCTTTAGAAAAAAAATTAATGTAAAAATGTTGATTCTTAATTTGTTCGTAGCTAAAAATAATAACACCTTTTAATAAATTCGTCATCGATAATTAAAAGAATATTTATTCAATGATTATTGTTGAGTGTATTAGAATTATTGGACCACAATTAAATATTTAATTGGATTAAAGACACTGGGAAATAATTAAATAAAAATGTTATTGGTATAAAAATTGATTATAAAAATATTACTTATCAATTTTGAGGGAAAGAGTATTATTTTATGGTAATGAATTATAAATAATAAGATAGTAATGACTGATATGAATGAATATTTAGTTGTCGATGCATGAAAAAATTAACAACTCGTCAAAAGAACGGACAAACAACGAACCTCGTTGGCAAAGGCTCTAATTGAGACGCGCCCTCAAAGACACTCACATCACTGGTTCGCGCTAACACCCTGTGTCAACAATCAGTAAGCTTAATTATGCACGCCTCTAATTACCAAGAACAGGTAACCAAGCAGGGTGAAAGTAACATATTCTCCAGGTGAACATTCTCCATCTTTCTCACTCTTTTATGTGTACCTCTTTATCCGCCTACCCGTTAACCACTTAACAATCCTCTTTATCAAGTTCTCCTGCTTGCTTTTCACTCTGAAACAACACGTCTACTGATCTCCGTATAATTTGTTTATATAACTAATTCAATATGTAAATCATTCAATTATACATCGGATTAATTTAAATATGAGATTACATGACCAAAATTTATCTTATTATTTTATTTCATTAATATATTATCTTTTTAGCATTGGATTAGAATGAATTAAATACACAATAGAGAAGTATATTTACAATACTCAATTTTATTATTTTTTTCAACTCAGAACACTTTTGAAAAATATTTACAATTACAATATAATTTTTATTAATTTTTTAATAATATTGTAAAACATTCATACAAAAAAATGGATGTGTTAAATGATTTTTCTCAAGACTTAAATTATTTATAAATATTGAAATAAATAGTTTTTCTGGAAGTTTTTAAAAAGAATTTTTCCGCATAGTTTATTGTTTAAATCATTTTTAAGGTAGTACAATAATACTATAATTATTATAGGCAGGTAAATTTAATTTGTAGATGTAATATTGCATGAATAACATAACTATTTTATTATTTAAAAATTAAATTTCTCAGACAAGTGAAAAACTTCATATTTATTACATTAAAACTCTTCTTTTATCACTTATTTCACTTCCAACATGCACAGACACATTTCTGCCTTATATTGATGCCCATGATTATTTAATAAATTAATGTCTCTACTTGAATACAAGAAATTGTAGTGAAGAGTAATTTTACATTGGCAAGATGCTACACCGGCAGAATAGAAACACTAGAAAATTGTGGCCACAATTCTACGTGTTCCTGCTCCTTCTTGTTATTCTCGTATACAGCTCCGTGACTCTCGACAATTCCGCGTTTATCAGTAATTCCCGGCTGACCAATTTCCACAGACGCGTACGTGATGAGGACTTTGGCCAAAAAGACACCGCACAACGTGGGTGACTCTTTCTTTCTTCCTACATTTGCTCGATATGGAATGGAGGTAACAAAATGTACGCGATACGATGCTCGTTTTGTCTTAAAACAATCAGGTAATGCCTACTCGGTATGCTTGGTTGCAGAACGTGTTCGTCCGTAGCCTCGAGGGTATACTAGAACATTTTCCCAGTGCTTGCTCGCCCAATCTTTGTAAATTCTTCATTCGCAAATGTCTAGATCTCACTGTCTCATAGCTGAAATAAAATTATGTATATTTTTTAATTTAACAATTACTTTCTAGCAATTTTTTTTTACAAATAAATTATATTCAAATATATCTTAAATCATAAAATTTTTCTTTACTTTTATTTATTGATGAAAAATTTTTTTTGCGATAAAAGTTTAGCACAAAATAATAAAGCGTGAAGTATTTTAAAGAGTTATTGATTAAATAATACCAGCAAAATTATACGACGTGTTTTTTTCTTTTGCTTGGCTATGAGTATTCGACAAATATTTAGGCTGATGATAAAAGGGTTTATCTACTTATGCACATCTTAGTGTAGATTTAGAGTTGACTAATTTTCTGCTTAGGTTTTATTACTTCTTCGTGTGTATTTTTGTGGTTTTTTTGTGTTCAACTATCTGTTTAAATAGTCAACAGTCTAATAAGGCAAAAAACTGAAAGATTATCAACTAAGACTATACTCCACAAACAATTAGTTTAGTCATGCTTCTAGTTGATTGAAAAGCTCGTGGTAATGGAAATCAGTTGAACAAACTGACAGAGATTTTGTATAAATAAATTTAATCAAATACTTAAAAATATTATTGATAGAAATATTTGAAAAAATCTCCTATTAAATAATGTAATATATTTTTTTCTACTCTTTTACCTCATACTTATGAATAGCCATTAATTTTGGAAAAAAATATCTCGTTAAGTAAAGACTGTGTTTTCGATGAGTCAGAGGTGCTTTTTTTTCTTTTCAAACGTGTCGATGACGATAATTTATGTTGGGGTGAACTCATGTCATTAGCAATCAATATATGAGGACAATGTGTGTATTTTTTTTTTTACTTTTCTTGATGGTCTCATTATTAACAAACTTTTTTCCCCTCGATTATTATACATAATGTGACATAAATATAACATATTGTCATTAATTCTATAGACTCATTAATTCGATATATATATAAAAAAAAACGAATCGAATGTATACTAAATATAATCATAAATGATAAATGCTTCATATCCGCGCTTTTATGAACAATCATGAAAGACTTCCCGGCATATATAATGTTAGATAAAATGGATAAAAAGAAATTTACATTAACATATACGTGGCAAGGGTCTTTATATTTTATATTTAGTCAAATGAGCATGCGTGTGTGGATTAAATAAAAGAACCAGAAGATGCATAATTGCCTTTTAATTTATTTTAAATAGCCCAAGTAAAAAAAAATATTCGTTCATTTAATTTGTTATTAACCTTTTTTCGTTTTATTGTAGTAAAATTAATTTTTTAAGTAAAAAATTCTAAGAAAAATCAGTTGGTAAATAAATGATTAATATATTGAAAAAAAAATCTATTTAGAAATGAATAAAATATATCGAAAGCACTTGTGCAACAATCAAATATTAAAGCAAGTTGTTTTATAACGAATAGCAGAGCTTTTAAATAAATTTAATTCGTAGCATCTGTTGTAAAATAAAAAGGAAAAGGAATAAACAAAGTTTTGGCATTCCACAAAATGCGAGGACAGCCGTCACTCTCTCTTCTCTTTCTCCTTATTCGACTGCATACTAAAACGCGGTAAGCAACACAAACACGAAAGAAGAATTTATACAGTGGGGAATACATATACCGAAGGACGAATGGTAGTAGAACAGAGAACAGATCGTCAAGTAGACAGGCCAAATAACTTGTTTCTTCCCTTTACCATTTATTTTTTATTTTCTTTTTATATTTTTGCCTTATTTCTCTGCAAGTCCAATCGAATGCCACACGACACAGATTTCTCAAGTGTGCGTGTCCTCCACCGATGAGACACGACCGAGTGTATACGTAATAAAAAATAATTTTATATACAATTATGCATGTATGCCATGCCCAATACCTATATGTAAACTTCATGTACAGAGGAATGCGTATTATTCCAAGCAAAAGGGAAAGAAGTAAAGATGAAACTTGCAGAGAAGACGGCCGAACATTTTTACATTTCAAATAAGTCGCGACTAGACGGCTCTCGGACTACGTATATATCCCCCTTGTACATATACATTTTATATATATTTATTTATATATACACAATCATTATTATTGGATAGCTCTAACGCCCTCAAAGCCACGATTGTACATTTATTTCCATTTAGTTTACAATTGATTTTAATAGGAAAACAGTCAAATGAAGAATTCTGCTTCTCTACCTCACAAAGACTTGTTTCATTTTTATTTCACATCTACACTGAGAAAAAAATTTACTTCATACAAAAAATATTTCATTCGATCATTAAAATCGAAATTTCAAATAGTGGCAACGAAATATTTCTTTAAAAATATGAATTTGTGATTGAAATCATGTCCATTAAAAACAATCATTTTTAATAATAAAATTATGCGACATAAATTCATAACCTTTTAAATGATCATTTGACCCTGTCTGTACGATTTTAATTTTCACCTACTCCAGAAGAATAAATCTTAAATAATAAAATAAATTAAACTTATTTTTATAAATCATTTTCATTTAATCTTTAATAAAAAAAAGGCCATCAGACAAATGGCTTTCCCTTCTAAACAACAAAAATTCTAGTTATTTGTACATTACAACTCTAAAATGGATATTACAGAGTGTGTTCTAAAAAGTTTTCAAGTACAGGAATATACAAAAAAAATATTTTATTGTCGATGTAGAATTGGAAAACATTTTTATAGTGATGAGGAAACGAGAGTCGAAGGGGTGAATAGCGATGGAGATCGACAAGGAAGACGATCATTTCAACAAGAAGATGTCTCGTTATCTCTCGCGAATAGGAAAACTCTCGTTGGCTCATATACGTACTCTCTCCTCCTCTCGTTTTCTCCATCAGTCCCGTTGAGACCACGAAGGTACCATTATCACGAGAATCCTTATTTATTGGGAATCGATCCTATTCAAATAGCTGAAAATCCTTGCTTTTCTACATCTCGGATTTCCCGCTCTTATACTACAGCCTTAGATCACGATAAATCCAACATCTCTTTATAAACTTTGAAAAAAAGTAGAGTTTATTTATTTAAAGGACAGCGAATAATGGCAGAGTTTGCATTAGTATAGTAGCAGTACACATGAGAAAATGTGTGGATATATATAGCAGCACACATGAGACGAATAGTCGTCGCGAATGTATTTCATTTAGCGAGGGTGGCTGTTATATACATACACCGGAGGCCGGACTTTCAACCCTCTAAGAGGCGGTCGTGGACCCAAGTGATCCCGCCCCCTGCCTGCTTTATCACACTCTTTTATTTCTCTCTAGTTCTGCGCAAGTGTTGGCTATTTGTTCGTAATTCGTCCTCTACCTTTCATTTTCTGTCTCCCTAGACCCTCGTCTCATAGTCATAGGATCAGTTAGATTCGTTAACTGTAAGTTCTTTTTTTCTTTTAAAGTGGTGGAACGGAGCTTTGTATTATTGATCCAGGGACTGTTGTTTTTAATGTATGGAACCGATGATGATGAATCCTACCCCAGCATTTTCTAGAAATAAATTTCATAAATCTATTTTATAAAAATTAATCCTGAGCTTTTTATCATTCGAATAAATAATAAATTTAAAAAATATTATATTCAAATCAATAAATTTTTTTAATTTACATAAATTATCGAAAAAAAAAAAATATTATTGCACTTTTTATTGTAATTGAAAATTATTTTTAAAATTGTAGCATTTAAAATATCACAACTACTTATTTTTTATTAAAAAACAAATTCTAAGTAATTATTAATCGATAAAGAAAAAAATTTATAACAGCATTTATTACATGATTGCATTGATCTGATATCAAATGAACCAACTGTGAAAATAAATGTCAGCGAAATTGAAAAAATAATAACTTAATTGCATACGCAATTATAAATAATTGAAAAAAACTATCAAAATTATTCATAGTTTTGAATGGATGGTTAAAAACAATTTGAAAAGCTCAAAAAAAAAATCAATTATCCATTACATTAGAAGAACGAATGGTCTGGAACGATAATGATAAAAATAATTGCGAGGATAAAACGTGTGTGTGGGTATTATTAAGAAGTAGGGACGGAGACGAAGTTGAAAGTAGACGTACATATAAGACGGAGGAAAGAAAATTGTATGTGGAAAGCCAGGGCTCCCTCGCCATATAACTAAGGCTTTTACACAGCACGAGTGTGTATGTATATGAGGAGATGGAGCTCGTGTGTAAACTTTCCAGAATTTCCTTAGGCAAATATTGCCCGGGTTCACGCGGGTTTTATGCCGTGAGGGGCGAGAGCTATATCTACTTCAACGTGTATGTAATACTTACATGCACATACACGTGACACTACACATAGGGGTAGAGCTGTATATGAAGGTGGGTGCGCTCGCGAAGCGCTAGAGTGGCTGCGGATTGAGACCCTTAGGGCAAAGAAAATGAGATTTTTCTACGACGAGCGAGCGAACCGGACGACCCCGGCTGCAGTATAGGGGAATGAATTTGAAATTAGTTCGTACCGCCCATCTTGAGGCTCAGCTTTCTCTCTCTCTCATTTCCCCTCTTTTTTTCCATCTTTACTATTACTTGAGAGACCAATCTTCATGTATGTAAGATAAACATTTTACTCATGAAAGTTGTTTTTACTGTTTCTCACATGTATATGAGGCGTCAGGAAATCCGCGGGTCCCTCTATATTCTCTCTCCAATAACTATTTACTTCCCTCGTATACATACGTGAGCATGTAGTCTGCTTTGTACTGCAAATAAACTTTGAATGGGTTCAGTAAATATTCGAAATTATTGCAACCAAATAAATAGGATGGTGATAAAATTTATTTAACGATTTTCTGCTATTACTTGTTTATTATTTATCAATTTACATATAAATATGTTTGAAAACTCATTTTTACTAATAAATAGAGACATTAAAATATTTTAATTAATTTTTGAGATTCATTAGTCATCTTAAATTATTTTTAGAGGGTTAAAAAACCATTTTATACCATTTGTAAAAGTATTTGTAACTTATCAGTGGGGAAATGTTTTTTTTAAATATTATATTATTTTTCACTGGTAAATTAGTCGTATGGACCTTCTGGGTTGCACCTAGACTTTCAATTTTTTAATCACTATTAATAATATTAATGAGATGTTACTTAAAGAAATAAAACTGTTTTTAAGCAGAAAAAGTTGCAAAAAAAATTTTTATCAAATTAAATAACAATGATTACAAAGTGAATGATTATAAAATAAATAGTTCAATCAACTCTTAATCTTTATTGAAGTAAACTTGAGTTGTTAAAACTCGTTTCGCGAGTTAATTGCACTATTTCTTGGTAGTTAAATGCCTGTTTCCAAATAGAGATGCTTTTTAGCCGAGGGTAAATTTTTTCGAGTGTTTCAAAACACTTGTTAAGATATTTAGATGTATATTTACGACTTGTAAGATATAGTGGTGGAATAAAAAAAGGTAATAACACAGAAGAAAGCTAGAACAAGAGCGTGCCTTTGCCAGAGGGATGAAAAAAGTAATCGGAATAAATCCGCGGCAGTCGCGAACGGACTTGCATGCCAAACGGCTGTTTTAAAAACTCCATCGGGAAAATAAGAAAAACTCATCAAGTAGTAGAGGGACGATTACCTTCGGTAGATGTTGGCTCCCTCATTCTGCTTCTGTGGTTTCTTCACCCTCGCCCGAGGGAATCATCATCGTCGTGTTTCTCCTTCCATACTCTTTGTGTAATCTAGCCACATTTCGTGAATTATTCTTCTAAAATGTGTGGATATAATGTTTTAGATTTTTTCCAATCATTCATTTTCAAGTTGGACAATCGAGAATTCCTTCAAGTTTGATCATCGAAACCATTCAATACTCTTTCACTTCTTTCCTTTTGGTTTTTGAATTTTTCATTTCCCAGTCTTCATTTCAGGCGAATACGTTATTAAACTCCCCACATGGGGGACAGGAGCTTTGGAAATGGAAAAGCCAATTGAGTTTATTTAAATTTTTCTCTTTTTAATTATTTCAGAAGGATGAATTTTCCTGAAAAAAAACAACTCAAGCTTTTTTAAACATTTTTCATAACAATAATTACTATTGAAATATATTATTTAAAAAAGTAATTAAAACTTTGCCACTGTTAAAAATAAAGTATCATTTTTTTTTTATTATTGTCTATTTTTACTTGAAGATACTTTATTGTTTAACATAAAGTGATTGTTTTCCAAGAGCTAAAAGTTTTTATTGTGTGCAGTTACTTTTCCAAACATGATAACAACTGTAACTCCTGCATCAACTTATTTCCTACTACACTTTAGCACAAGTTTTAAAAATTATTCAAATAAACAAAATCTTTATCTGTATCATTTCGAATAAATTCTTCTGCGAATTTATAATACTTTTGAAATGTATCCTCTCATGTCAGACATATATTACGTAATTGTACCCAGACATATCAAGATTTCAACTTCCCTTACTTGACCTACATCACCTTTCTCTCCTTCTTCTTTCATTATTGTATTTCTTCATAGCCACGCATTTGCCCAAGTACCCACTTTATTCACGAATCTGCACATTTAGCCAGAAGTTTAATATATAATTCCAGCATAAGATAATACATGTTTATTCAAAAAAAGCAACAAAGTATACACAAACTCGTTAAAAACAACAATATAAAATATATTATACGTAAGACAAGTTAAATATTTTTCTTACTATCGCAAGTACTAAATCAGGATTTTCATTATCTAGATTACTTAAATTCATCCTTAAATTGCGTTTAGCATTGCTATAGCAACTGGAACTAAAAACAAATCGAGTTTAGCTGCTTCGCGATGCATAATTAACATCTATAACTAACTAAAGACACGATGAATAATATAATGAGTCCATATTAGTTCTTCGATAATTTTTTTTCTACTTTTCTCCATTGCTCTAGCAGTCTCTCTTTTTGTCGCAGTTAATGTTAACAATCAAAGTATTGGATTTTATGAGGGTGAATTATACACCAATGGTCTCTTCTCAACTGTCACACTTCCTTTCTCACCCTCTCTTGTCATAGTTCCCTTTACTTTTCTACATTTTTCTTGGAACACAGCCCCTTGTAAAGGGTCTACGGCAATCATCGTGCATTGAACAGAATATCGTATTAGTGATAAACCATTGATATTGCGTCAAAGAAGATACCATTCCCTTGAGGCTCCAATCAAGACCAAGAATAATTTCTCCCTTCGATCCTTACATTTTCTTGCATCAAATCAGCCGCTTATAACTGCATTTATTCTGATCTTTCCAACTCCTTAACCATCACAAATTATTTTTCTTTTGCTCCAAAACGTTGTACTTCATTTGTATGCTTATTACAATAACAAATCCACTTTGGAGATGGTTTTTATAATAACAAGCTCCGAAAAATGGGAAATATTGTAGGCTTTTGGAGCTAAAACTTCTTTTTTATTATTTGATGCCTTAGAGAAGCCTAATTTTTTAAATGGTGAATTTATTTAAATCAATTTGTTATAATGTCGGTATGTATTTTAATTTCTTTAAATAATTATTTAATATATTTTAAACAAAAATTAGTTTGAAAATTCAAAGCCTCTAATTTTGGAAAAAAATATTTAAAAAATTTTTTATTCAAGATTCGTATGAAAGGATATACTTTAGGATGTATACATCCTGTTCCATTGAAGTTTAGATACTTTTCTAAATTATTAGCATTTTTTTTCAAACTCTAGTGTCATATCTCTGAACTATTAAAATGCAAATATTATTTAAAATACATTTTTTTCTACAATAATTATTCCTTTCACATTGAAATAAAATGAAAGATTTACTCTTCTTATGATGATTATTATACGATTTATTTCAATAGAAATGTGAGGTAGTTCATTTCAATTAAAAGGGATCAAAAAGAATAAAAAGAAAGTCTCTTTCATATAAGAATGAAATTATTATGATTGTGATAGTTGTCGTTCCACCCACGTAAAAGTACAATTAGAAATACTTCTCGAATTCATTTATCTTTTTATCTTTGTTCTCTTGACATTTCTTATCAATCTTATCAGTAATCTATGTATTGTATTCCAATGGTATATCCATAATTTATATTTACTGTATACACGATGATGCTCTTAAGTTTCGATAAAAAAGTCGAATTAATTACAAAACAGAAAATTCTCAGTATAAAAATGGTTTACAAATATCATTATTTATTCAGTAATTTTTTCGACAGTTATTAAATGCGCTCCCAGACCGTGAAATGTTGATTTATGTCTCCCCCTAGATGTTTATTATGAATTAGAGTTGACGATGAATTAATGATTAAAATTGTCACAGGAATTAATAGATAGATTAAAAATACAGATTAACAAATGAGGTATGCATTGACCTGTTTGGGAGTATATGTAGTCAACCGATGGGCGTCTGCCTGTCTGTGAGTATGTCTGACAATACAGAGGATAGTCGTCTGAATGGACTCTGGAATGTGCTGTTCCACACCCCCACTGATGTTATTCCCTTTTATGCTCAAACACATATGCATCCTTCAGCTATATAGTCATATGAACACTGTAACTATACTCATTTCACCCACGTCGTGGATAAAACTTGGGTCCAACGATGGCTACAAGCTATATATAAATTCAATCAAATGCCACCTTCAATCTTCGGAAATTCAATTGAGATTCAATCAACTTCTTCTATTTGCATTTAAACTGCAGTTATTAATTTTCCATTTATCAGAAAAGAGTCGTGATGAAAAAAATTATTGGAAAATGTTGTTGAATTAATTGAAGTTGAATGGAAATCTTCCATTACTTTTTTTTTATTGATTTATTTATAATCATATTTTATTATGAGATCAAACAATGCTCAATGACGAACACATTTAGCAAACAATTGTAGTTGAAATTAGTAGCATGATTTATTTTCATTAAAAAAATTCCATATAATTATTCCAATTGTTTCTAAAATGACAATGAAATGTTTTTTATCAGCCCAAGTCGAAAGATGGGTATTTCGACTTGAGAGTAAATAGTTTATTGAATTTATTTATTAACACTAATGTATTTCGATTGATTAAATCATTGAATTGTAGTTTGACAAGAAAAAGAATAAATTATTCCTAACGCATAAAAATAGTTTCTAAAGAGAAGCTCCAACTCTGAAGATGATGTTAACCGAATCGATCATGTTGACTTGCGATTTCCAGAGTGATGTATACAGATGAGTTGATGTGCGGTGTATCTGCCAATTACCCAAAAACTTTATCCCTTATTTACTCTCAATCGTAATTTACTATGGTAGTCAATATATACGGTATAGTTAAGTCTCGAGGAGCTTTTTCTGTTAGTTTTTTGCTCTACTAACACCAAGTACAAAAGAACACTTTTCTCTTGGACTGCTTCAAGTCTCCCTTGATTCTCTTATAGCAGTAATGTATAAGAAGAAGCACGACGACACACTGATTAAAAATTATCACCTAGTGACTACAAAAGGTCCAATTCTTTATACCGACCCTTTGCTCTTTTTTCGTCCAGCATCTCGAACCTTCGACTTTCTCGCTTCTCCACTCTCGACCACTGGTTTTTATTTATTTCCCTCTTCCTCTTCTTATTTCTCTTCTCGCACTCAATCTTGTGACGTTAAAGAAGTCGCGGTCGTCGAGTTTGCCAACGAGAAACTTACCAGACGAATTAAAAGTTAGAAGGGAATAAAAAGAATAAATAAAATGGAGAGCGAGAAAGATGTAAGTTTTTTCTAAATCGAGGAACGTGCAAAATTGTATGTCGTCCGAGGCTGCCACAGAGAGGCAGCTCAGGGTTGCAGGGGGATGAGAGTTGAACTAGAGAATGTTTTCGATTCGTCGTGTCAAGTTCGTTGAATCATTTATCTTTTAAAGTTTTCTCAGGCACTTTTGTTGCTAAAGAAATTGAATAACTCATTGATCTTCCAATATTCAATGTAGACTGTGATATTGCCCGAGGAATATTTGTTTATTGTAATGTCTTCCACTTCAAACACAATAGGGAATGTTTCAGTTCGATTTGAAAAGTTTCAAGGAGAAAAAGAAAGAGGAATCACCCGTTCAACTCTGGACCCGCAGTCGACTATAAAAATCTTATCGTCGATTCTCGTCGCTTGAGAGTCAACCGATGGGGACGCTTAATATTAATGTCTCCTCTCCAACAGAGGTATATCCACGCATTTTGAATATACCGGGTGATCCAATTTAAATTAATCCTCATCCAGTTGAATCCAATTTTATTTTATCCAATACCATCTACATTCTCCACTTCAAATATACTCTAGACATTTTTTACATTTTCTAATAAAACAACACTCTCATTTTTTCATCTTATACCCATTTCCGCTATTCTTTATTGCCAACCTTCTACAGTTGCTTCAAATACTTTTCGCGTGTTTTTTTCAACTGTTTAAGTCTAATTGCTATTTTATTAGCTTAGGGAATGGATTGTTCTCGTCATCACTATTTCTTTTATTCTTACAATTAAACATTCACATTTTTTCTTTTTAATTGTCTTTATTACTGCTTTAAAAAATCATTTGCACTATTCAATTCAATTATTTATAAATAAAAAGAAATGATTCATCTTTTAATTAATTCTTTTAAATAAACCCATTTATTTTTAAAGTTACAAGTGATTAAATAAATCAGCATTCAATTGTTTTAAAAAAATAACAAACTTTGATATTCTAAAATCACATAAATAATTTCAGAGTAAGTTTTCATTGCCATAAAAATTAGAAATGATTCTTTGAACAACGATACTGATTATTAAATTAACTTTAAAAAATTCATTGCAGAGTGGTATGCAATTTAATTATTGCACTACTTTAATTTAAACTTTATTTAGAACTTGAACGTAAAGTTGGAGATATTTTATCAAAAAAATTAATTAAAAAGGCTTGAATAACTAACATTACAGGGACAAGAGCACTGAGAAGTAGAAAATGAATAAAATAAGAGAAAGAAGAGAGTAAAAAGAAAGAGAGAAGGAGAGAGTGGAGGAGAGAAAGAAAGTCAAGGGAATGTAACAAGGAAAAAAATCCAACAAGACTCAAGCGAGATAAACGAGTCGCCACATTTTACCATCCGGTAAATTAAGAGAACGCTTTTCGACGCCTTACTCTCTTTTTTTTCTCTGCGTTCTTTCATGCTGATTACGAGAGAGGATACGACCTCAAGAGGAAGTTCGTTTCGACCCTTGAAATCGAGCGATCGGGAAAGATAAATACCCGTAGAGGGATTACAGAGCTTTTCCTCTGGAATCTTAGTCCACATCCGTCCCTTTACCTCCTCCTCCTCTTCATTGCCTGAGGTCCACCCTCTTCGTCTCTAATGTATTCACAAATCTTCGTTCTAACACGGCGTTATCATTCTCCAAGCAGGCTTCTCTTACCACCTCCTCATCTTCTTCCCCATCCTTACTTCATTCTTTTGCGAGGGAGAAATTCATTTCGCGGACCGACGCTTTTATCTATATATATATAGACCTTACACAGCTTTTGCACTGTTCGATTGCTTCGATTTTCCTCGTCTTTAAGGAAAAAAATTCTTTTCAAAATTGAAACGTCCAGCATTTTTTAATTTCCTCTCGCTTTTATTTGATGTTTTTATTTCAGAATCATTTTAATTGAATTTTTTCTGGAAAAAATCTGAAAGAAAATTTTTTTTTAAAGCAATGCGTTGGTAGAAAATTATTTTAGTCCAATACTAAAATATTTGTACAATTCTATTGCAGTTAATATTGGATTTCATTCTTTGATATTAATAATAATTATTTTTTGTGCAATCAAGTTTTTATTCCAAGGAAAATCCCAATTAAACAATATTTAAAAATAGTAGAAATTATTCTATTTATGGTAGCAATATATTAATATATTTTTATTATTATTCGTTAATATTTTTCTCAGTGTATTATCAAAAATTAATCGAGTAGCAAAATAAAATTGTAAAATACTACATTAAAAATATATTTTACAAATTGTAAAATATCACACCGAGTGTATATTCTCGTTTACTTTCGACTTAAAAATAAAGTAAGATTCAAGACAAAGAATAAAAATCCGATTACGACATATAGTGTCGAACGATAAAACATAGAGCGAGGGTGTAAGGGGGATGATATAGAGAGTCTCGAGAGTGAAAAGAAGTAGGGAGGGAAAGTCGAACTCGCGCTGTCATTCCGGAATATGAGATTTCAACGGGGGTTTGTCTGGCTCACAGAAAAGCAGAGGGATCGCAAGACGTACCAGAGATATTCCTCATGTCGTATGTGTAAGCGAAAGAGGTCCCTATACGTACATGGACCTCAGTAGGTGGTTGTGTATAAGAATATGTATGCTCGAGAAGGTGAATTTCAGAGATGTATAAAAGACGAGGGCATTACGTACGAGAGTGCTGCACGCATATATACGGTGATACTGCGTCCGCGCATGAAGAGACGAAAGGACATTATTGAATTCTGAGCATTCCCGGAGTTATTAAAATTCGTAACTCGACGCAAGTGGGTACAGGAGAAACGGGAGAAGTTCAAGAGAGGGGCTGCGAGTCGATAGAGAGTCGAAGAATCTTTGCAGAGGGATAAAGACGTTACTCCGTGGAATATATTAGAGTCTTGATACTCTCTCTCTACCGACTCTTCTCTTTTTTTTTTCAAGAGCTTCAAACCTTTTCCTTTCGCCCCTCTGTCTTCTTTTACCTACATCGCCCCGCATATATCTCTTCTGAACTACGTATTCGCTAAAATCCAGTTCGTTAGACCCTGCAATAAGACAGCAACCGCGGGAAAAAATTACCAAGGGGTGGCTGCTGACGAACTTCCCTCTATTCCGGGCGATAATAAAGAGGAGAAAAAATTTAAGGCAGATAAATAACCAATTCTCTTTGAATTATCCTCTGGAGCGGAATTTTTTTAAATTGATTCTTCCTTCAAGTTATTCAAAGAACTACACTACCCCCTTGAAGAGACATCAATCAATCATATTTACACATTGATCATTGAGTTTGGAAAATAATTAATAAAAATCTTTTGGGGATAATGGCTTTGTACATTGCTACCAGCATTCGCAGATTTGGGGGAATTTTTTAATTTCTTTGAAACTAGTCTTTTTTTTTCACTCCAAGGTCCATTTTATTTATTCTCCAATCTTTTTATCAAAAATAAAATTTTAAAAATGTTTATTTAGATAAGAAATAAACTTTAGGATTAGAAAGAATTTTTTTAAAAATCTTTAAAGCTTATACAATGCATTGATTACAAAGAACTGAAAAAAGAATTCAAGAACTGATATGATTTTTATTTAGTAATTTTTGAAATTCAATCTGAAGACCTTATGATGATAATGGTATTAAAAAACTCAGATCGAAAAATAATATTGATGACATTCAGATAGAAGTATATCAGCTCTGAAATTTTCATCGTCATTTGTATCATGAAAAGAACAAATAAAAAAAAAAGGGTGAAAAGTTGGTGTGATCGGGTCGTAAATTTAAAATGTTCTGAAAGATTGAAGGGTGTTCGATCTGCCAAGACTAATTCGCGGCCATTCTTTCCAACCCCTTCCTCATTGTTCATTTACTCTTTTTTTTTCTACTTCTCCACCCCTTCCATTTATTACACTGATTGTGGAGAATCAGATCCTAGTTTCTTTTCAGGTCTTTTACATAAATATAACATCAATGATTCCGGTCATACGCGTACGTGCACTATAAAATAAAATATGAAATATACATCGATATATTACATTACATTTATAACGATATGTGAATCTTTCTAATTCTCTTGCGATCCGTTTATATATTTTATTCCATTCCATTCTCGATTCGACCCCTTTTTCCAGCATTGTAGTGGAGAATAACGTGAGGATATCGTGCATCACTTGGTCGTAAATAAGGATTGATCGAATGCTTGGGATAAAGTCGAACACACCCCTAGGTGCACCGAGTGGTTGAAATCGAGTGACCCGTTAACGGTGAAACATTAATTTTATAATGGAATATCGATTCCAATTTATGTCCCGATAAAATGGACGATTTTTGTATCGGGTTCAGACATTCATTTTGACTATTTTACATTTATTTTGTCTGATCTTATTATAATACAACTCTACCTTGGAAGTTGAGCAGCATCCCAATGTTTAATTAAATAAATTCTAATAAAATTTTGAAACGATTTATGGTAAATTTTTTGGTTTAAAATAACATGAAAAGTAAATAATTTTAAGTGCATTTGTAGAATAAATAATAATAGATCATAATAAATAACATTAAATCATAATAAAGCATATAGAGCAATATTAAATCACAATCATTTTTTAATTTATTTTTGTATGTTCATTATTTGTTTCATCTTTATTTTAAAATTAATTAAATATTTTTTTGTTTGAGCTGAGTATGAATAATATTTTAATCGAGTGTCATTTTACTTCAAACAATCTGCACTTATCTATTGCAAGTCAACAATTATTAGGCATTATTGGTCAGAATGTGTTTAAATGATTAAAAAAAAATGTTAAAATTCATTAAAAAATGTTCCTCTAAAATTTTGAAAAAACAAAAACTGATTTCAGTATTAGCCAAGCTTTTAAAAAGATCGATTTCCATTATTTCTATGTAAACGGAATAATAAAAGAGGATAGAAAAAGATGCAATCCATAGATATACTTGTATACAGTAGCTATCCTCACAGTTGTATACTTTCTAGCCGATTCGGGTTTGATTTTTGGTTAGCATTGCTAACCACTGGACCGGAAAGAACCTTTAGAGAGTTTTTCCACCCGGGAAAACCAGATTCGAATATTCGCTCTTTCAAAATGCTCAGTTCCCTTGTAACCCCTCATCCCTCTTGACTTCTGCTACTTTTGAGAGCTCTTTCATTTCGTAATTGCTGTTTTAAATGATTGCATCGCTCTCTAGAGTAGTGAGAAATATAAAAATTGCCATTGGACTGCATTTGCTATTTTTTCAATGCTCTATATTTATACCAAACGCATTTGCTTTGGTTTAATATTCAACAAAAATAATTAATCAATACATTTAAATGAAAAAGCTTCAATAGATAATGAAAAAGGGGGTTAATAAAAATCTATTTGACCGTAAAAATAAATAAAATCGTGAAAATATTTTTTCATCAAATTTCGTGAATATTCTTGATGATATTGATATTGGAATAGTTTTGATAATAATTGTAGAAGAGAAATATTGATGGAGGATATAAATAATATTTTTTTACCAACTCTGTCACGCATCATTGCTTATAATTTATATATATCCGAAACCATCAACGTCCGTTTCTTTTTTTTATCTTCAATTCACTTGTTCGCATTATATTTTACCATTTTTTTTGTCTCAAGTTATGCCGGAGAATTATTTTTTTATTCTCGTTTACTTTCTTCGTCTCGATATGTATAGTGTAGAATAATTCGATCTTTATTCGATCTTCGAACAACCAATAGAGAGAAGTGAATCGCGTCACGTTCGCGAGAACCTCACGGGATTCGTGCGACTCACAAAGAAACCCTGGACTCTTCTGCTGAGGTCGAGAGTCGCGAAAGGTTATAGTCACGTATCAATAAGTGAAAAAAATGAGCATAAAAATTTAAAACAAAAAAAAACACCATTCGTAAGACATAAAAACGTAATAAAACTCTGTAAAAAATAAGATTTACTGTCTGATCTGAAAATGAATGTTTGGAATAACTGATAAACAACTTTCATATCCTCTTAAAGGACATGAAATAACTGTGGACTGTTTTCAAAGATGCTTTGTTGCTTTGATAATTTTAATAAATATTTTGCAAATCAATTCATCATCAGGATACATTGAGAAAAAGAATAACTGTAAACAAGTAATATTTTTTTAATTAATGAAATCAAATAATTGCAATAAAATATTTATTTGGCATTGACATGGTAAAATTTTTATCGATTCATCTCTTATGGTTACTTGAAATGATGAAAAATTCGGTAACAAACAAACAATAATACAGCAACAATTAACAAACAACGAACAAAGACAATTAACCATAATAACAATAACTAATTACTTGCTCTTAACAATACTACTAAATATTACTATTAAATATTTTATAGTGAATATTCCAAATTCTTTTTATTAATTAAATAAACATTCTTTTGCACATCAAAATTTTTTTTCTCAGTGTACATATCTTGAGATTTTTTATGATGAGAATAGAAAGGATAATGATTTAAGATGGAAATATGTTATTGATTTCTTTTGAAAGATTTGATGAATAAAGATGTTTTCATTACATTGTGTATATTTTGAATGTTGATGTAAGAATTATTGAGGAGGTCGTTCACCCACATTGATATGATGTAGCCCTCAGCATGCTCCTCTCATAATGCTGTAGCAGCCACATTATATGAAGAGGGTAGGTAGCCTTCAACTGTACGATCGATCGTCTTAAACCACCCTCCATTGTTCTCAACAGCCCCGAGAGGCACTTTTTAGGATGTGGACCTTCCGAAGGAATTTACATCTCACGCGTCGGAGATCGACCCTCGACCTCGTCCCTTTTTTTCATTCTCTCATTCTTCTTCTGTAGTCTTCTTAACAACCTTTCACCCATGATAACGCAAAGTTTACAAAGGAAAAAAATAATCGTGGTCTCTCAATGTTACGATAACGACTATTTGCATGATTGAGAGTAACAAAAGATCCTGGACTGACATCCGGAGTTGCATAAAAATAATGAGTGAAAATGAGAAAGAGGCTTCTTGAAGGAACTGTTTTACTTAGGTGGATTTAATTACTTATTTTAAAAAATATTTTTCATAAAATTAAATCGAATGAGAAGCTAACAACACTTATATTTATCCCTATAAATTAATTCAGGATTTTTTGCAACAGAAAATAAATAAAATCGTTGGATTCAATAAAAACAATTTTTAGAGTTTTTAAAAAGTGAAAAAAAATAATTAAATAAAAATTTTTTTTATAATAACAGAATAAATAGTAGGAAATATAAAATTATATTCAGGACCTTTTTTATTCAAGTCTGAATGGTATGAATTATAAATAAAACATTTAAAGTGATGAAAACTTTTACAGTTATATTTGAAAAAATATTTTTAAAATTGATGCATGAAAATTTTTTTAATCAAAAATAATGATATTAAAAGGATTAAAATAACCTGGTGGAATTATTAAGCGAAATATTTTTCAAATTTAAATAAACTTTTTTCACCATCATCATTTTATGAGTCTACATACAGACTCTTTGCCCATAAAAGTGTTTTTTTCTTGCAACACCATCAAATAGCAACAATGTAACAAACTCCACGCTCAAATAAACAACATCATAACAATGATTGCTGCATAATTTTTCCCCTGGCTCCGTAATGCCTCCTTCTCGTTCATCTCGACCTCTAGATAAAGAACGAACCAATGTTGTAGACTAAAAGGGCTTAGCTTATCTTGGAATCTTAAGAGAGTGTTTAAGCAAAGGTTTATTGTGAGGTTTTTCGCGCGGAGCACACTCAAGAATATGGTCCTTTTTACGATTGGAAACGGTTAAAAATGGTGTTTAGGTGTAGTGGTACGTATGGTGCATACATGAAGAGGAAGACTACGTCGTCGCGGAGGTGGGCGACGTAGAGGCCAGACTTAAGCTCGGCAGAAAGAAAGGTTTTATCTGCTACTCAGTTATTTATCGCTTTCCGTTGTAGCGGTGGCGTCGGACCGCGGCCAATCAGAAGTCAGTATCCCCAGTACCAGTCCGCGCCATCCGCATACATTATCGTGTGCAGCCCGCGCGGGGCCCTCTCTTGGCCATTGTCTTTCCACTGTTGTAAATCACATTTTATTCCCTCGCTTACGGTTTTATTTTATTTATTTGTCGGGGAAACGGATCGCTACCGTGCCCCCCCCCCCTCTCGTCTGTGTTCACCCGATATACGTAGCGTTACACGCCCGACACACAAACTGAGATTCGCTTCGATATTTTAGAGAACAAGAAAGAGTGAGAGAAGAACTGGCCCTAAGTCTTAAGACCTTTGGCAAATATGTCTGAAACTAACTTACGAATATTTCATCGAAAAACCTTCTTTTATTCTTTCGGTTAATTTCGTCCTCTTTTTTTCTTTTTTAATTGTCATAAATCATATATGCTCATGATGATCTATATGATGATTATTTATTTCTAGATAAATTGCACTCATTTTTTAGAATGTGTGAGATGTATTTTCTGATAAGGCACTTAGTAAAATTATGTCTTGCTGAAAATTTATTTATGCTTGATTTAGTTGGTAGAGAAGAAGAAGGAAAATGAATTGATCTCTGTAATTAATTACATTAATTCGGTGGAGTATTACATTAATTAATTTTAATCAACTTATTACAGGCGACATTAATCATTTAATGGATTCATTTGTGTTATATATTTATATTTTTTCAGTATGACATTATGTTAAAACACATTAAGTGTATCGAAATAAAACACTACGATTTGCAGTGTTATTATTGCTATTCATTCAAAGTTCTAAATAATTATAATTAATTGACAATCTTTTTTATTAATACTCCAAAATAAAAGTTTATAATGAATAAGAGTATTGCTAAAAACTACCAAAGATCAATTCATTCTCAATCTCTTTCCATTTTAGATTAACTTAATTACCCACTAAGGAATTCTACTAATTATCGTTGAAGGCTACATTTAAACAATTATTGAGATAAGAAAGAGTTTGGCCTGAAAGTGAAAAAAATAACTAGAATTAAACACAAAAATTATCCATTACGATAATAATAATTAATTAATAGCTATTGAATAGTTAAGAGAGGCTGAAGTGTTATGATTACACAGCTTGTTAATTTTGTTTCGGCCTACTTCGAAATTCGTAGAGTTCACTGCACTGCCACATATATAATTATCATGTTAAAGCTTGTTTAATTATAACAACAGCCCCTATTTGAATAAATATTCACGTAACATTTTTGGAAACGAACTGAAACGGAATAAAAAACAAAATGCTTGTAATAGTTTCAGCGGTGCAAGTAAACCACGCAGGCCATGCTCTTTCCCAGTCTCAGTCGTGTTCTGGCCACCAACAGGTCAGTAAATGAGAGATTAACAATTTACAAAAATTGATCATTATTTCAATTATTCTTCTATTTAATCATTAGAAATAAATTACGATGTTATTGAATTTGAATAATAAATGAACACTGAAGTAACGAAATATTTACTCTAGTATATGAGAGCAATTATTTTTACATTTAAAAAAAAAATTATTAACGTTAATTTTTTATCATTATTTATCATTATCGTTAATTGATCCAGCTGCGACTATCTTGTCCCTCAAGAGCACTTTGTTTCTCTCTTCTATTCATATATATATATGCATCGTAAATGAAAGCCCAAAAATTACCAACGGGAAAAAAAATAATTAGCGACACCTGCGTAACCGTCAGAGGGTCGACCAAGAATGATAATTACACAATCTTCCAACAAGTTAATTATCACAGACTTTCAGTCTACTAATTCCATGCGGCATATGTCAGTCAACTAATAATTACTCTCCGTTTATTTATTTATTTTTTTTTTATGAGATGACTTGTGGGGTAAAGTAAAAAATTCTTTTGTTTTTTTTTTTCAATCAATAACCTGTTCTACATGCATATTAGAGTAAAAAAAATCCCAATGTCACCCTATCTTGGTGTGGAAACAATTAAATAGCAGATTAGAGATCAAATAGAAGCAAAAAAAAATTTTTTTAGCTCAAGTGTCACCAGTTTGAATTGTCATAATTCGTTTTCATGAGTGCCACTAGATGTAGAGATCAGTTGGAAGGGTTGTGAGCATACATAAAGTCGTCTCCCTCGATTATATTTAATATCTTACCCCTAGGCACATTTTTTTTTCGTAAGTTTTGTCGCGTAAAAAATTAGTCAAACCTCAAATTAGCTCAATCACAAACCCCACATTTTTTGCGGATGTATTGTAGGGGTACTGTTGTTACTTAGTAACAATAACTCAATGCGATCAAAGCGTGTTTTGAATTGCATCGCGTTTTTTTTGTTTTTTTTTTACTCAGCCACCCTTCGACCTCATGCAAATGATTAAAATTCAAGTGAGTTAATTGTGACGTTAGAGCGCATCAGTTTGAGGGTTGAAGAATGTAAAAACAATGTGTTTGAAGAGATGTACATGAATGATAGGAACCAAAAAAATTTATACTCAAAAAAAGAATAAAAATAAACAATTTTTTTTCACTAACTTTACAATAAATATATTCTTTTATATTTTATAATTTTTACACAAAATTAAACCATTTCCGTTTGAGTCGCAATAAAATATGGTCACATATGAATCTAATTATATTTTCCGACACTAAAAAAAATAATTTCAAATTTTCTCAGTGTACTGTAAATCGTAATGTTATTGAAATATTCAATAGAAATTCAGAGCTATCCAATTACTACTTTTTATTAAAGCATACTGTTCTTAAAATAAATACAATTAACCCACATTAAAAAAAATATATAAATTCACACTCTTCAACACTTGAAACTCTTTCAACAAACACAACGAAAATCAATTAAACTCATGTGTAAAAAATTATCACAAAATTAAATATCGTTCAAGGTTACTTTATAAGACTATATTAAACATTCAATTGTCATCTAATTAAATAACATTTGTGCCTAATTAAACATATTCATAATTATTATCAATCTAGTTTCAACAAATTGTTACGAATAAATTTTCCACTACGAAATTAAACAAACAATTGATAAAATACATGTTCTCCCCTTATTAACCAATGACGCAATGTTACCTTTATTAAAGCAGACCCTTATATGAGTAAATAATAATTAAACTAATATAAAGATAACCAGAATGACACCTCCTACCTCAGGTCTATTTATAGATTTTTCGACATCCGTGCACGTGAATCGATAAATACAAGAAAGGCGTGATAACGAAAAATAAATGCTTCTTGACTATTGAAGTTGATTCTTGAAGCGTATATGTGTATAAATAACATGGTAAACGACCACAAGACAGTCGATCTAATAAACGAAAGTGTGGGAGGAACGAATTTCGATTACGAGAAGCCGATCGTTTTCACGCTATACGAAGTGTCTTTTCACTTTGTCCATGACACTTTGTTTAGTCGATACGTTATTTTATCAAATCTGAGACGGAAAAAAACGAGATAGAAGTGTCTGAATTTAACGAGAAAAGACAAAGGAATAGACATCAGTATTTTCTCTGTCACTTTTTTAACCTGCTATTTTTATTTATTTATTTTTTTTCATCTTCATTCATTTATATTTTTTTTCTCCACCTTCAATTTTAAACCTTGCCAAGTATCAAAGGGAGATATAAATGCTTATGAAATGACAATCATTATGCACGAATAACAATAGATAGAAAGAATAGTAAAGTAGTGAGAAAAAAATGTCTGTTTACAGAAGCCTGTGGCCATAGGTAATATGCATGCCTGATATTATGATTCGTGGCTGTTTTACATACCGTGTTACAGACACTAGATACAATGAGCTTACAGCAACACGAGAGACAATTCTGCATTACAATAGGACCAAGTTGTTACCATTTTTTTTGTTCTGTTCATTTTTTTTTCTACGGGTCAGGGGTCTGGGTGACGCCCCAGCGATCTGTTTCACGGTGACGCGAGAGTTAACGAGATAAAAGTCTATCGGAAGTGAATATATTTCCATTATTATTTATCTTCAGAAATTAAACTAATGTTGGCTCATTTCTATATTAGTTGTAATAACATCTTTTATGTTAAATATTTTTTATCTATTTTCTTACAAAGAATTAAAATTTCGTCATTCTTTCCAATAATTTAAATTATTCTTCAATTTATTCAAAAGTTTTAACAGAGTTATTAAATATTTACTTTCAATAAATAAAGCCTTTGGAATTCTAAATAAATTTTTTTGTATTGAGCTTATTTTTAGAACAAGTTCATTACATACCAGAAATCAGAAGACGCTTATTCAGGCCCAAAAGTACTTTTGGGCCTGAATTAGACCTGTGTGAGGCTGGAAAAAATTTTGGAACACATTGTGGGCCTAAAAAATACTTTTGGGCTCGAATTGGGTGCATTTTGGGCCTAGAAAATATTTTGGGGTTTACGTTAGTCGTCTTTTGGGTCTAGAAAATAATTTCAGCTGAAATTGAACTTCATTCAGGCTCGCCGTAGAATTAATTGTACTACTTTACTACGAATACAATTTTAAAAATAGTTTTAAGAAGAATTACATTAATAGTTGAAGTCAGGCTTATTTTTCAAGTGCATTAACCTTTTTATATACTCTACACTTTTTTTTTATATTGCAAATTTTCATGCCACCATTTGTATGCACCCACGATATACTCGTCATCCTTAGGAAATTTACTCTTCCATTAAAAGTCCACTTAAGTACTTTTTTTTATACGCTTGATGTATGTCTAGTAGAAATGATGACGTATGTACACGACGTGTATATTCATTACGAATAAAATAACCAATGAAAATGACTAGAAAAAAACACGCACCATAAAATCTCGTGAATTTTTAAACAAAATATAAGAAATTTCCTTCTCGAAAAGGCATTTTTCCCCCTTGGCAAAACTTTCTTCAACAACTGAGTGTTTATTAAAATAAAAAAAATTATTATCCTCCATACAGGTTGAGAATATATTTTTTTCATATCGTAGTTCAATGTTATTAATTTTTATTTTATTTATAATCATAATAATGTCAAAATGTCCATGTGCTGGTGTGTTACAGATGTATTTTAACTTTTTATAAACACGCAAAAATAAAAAATGCATTAGCATAGAACGATTACATCAATGTACTCTCTTATGATAGGTCATAACGTAAGGGAGGTGAGAGGCTTACACACTCGCCTATGTGAAAATAGTCAGTGCAGTTGAAACTTTTCATTATATCATCATCGAGCGGGTAATAGACGCACGACCTGTCATCGACCTATAATCATCTCCATCGAGACTTTTTCGCAAACACGTATAAATGTCAAGATATACATTATTAAGAACATTTAATTTTAACACCCTCTCACACCTCCTACATTTCGTATAAATCGTTTAATCTTCCTCTATCCAACAAAATATTCAGCTTATTTATTAACAACATTATTACTGTTGTCTGATTATTTTTGACATTCACTGCCACCATAGAATTCAACCAACAATACACCACCATTTGGTCAGCTATTTTATAATCAAATATCATACCAAGTGCATTGCAAGTAAATAGTGAATATAGTTCCATGAAAAGGATAATCGTTTTTTTTTTTTTTTTTAAATACGTATTCAATTATTGCAAGGTTATTCGAGACATGTTCGAGTAGTGTAGATAGAACGACTTTAAAAAAAAGCATAGGAATTTATGATGAACCTATAGGTATTTACATATTTTTAAATGTGTTAGAAGTAACTAAAAAGTATCTATAGTTAGAGTACAACTCACAATCACGCTACAATATTGATATTAAATTTTACGGTGTAAAAAAAGAAGTTGATCTAGAGTTAAGATAAGAGACATTGAAACAATTTTAAATGATTGTTTGTTTTTTAATGTAAAGATAAAAAATAAATTGTTAAATTATTTTAATAAATTTTATATCATAAGTAACTACTATTTTAATATTGATTGGAAAATTTTATTTACATCAATTTAAAGATGATTATTGTTTTTAAAAAATATTGTTCGGTATTTATTAATGTTGATAAAAAATTAATTTATGGATTATGTTTTCAACAATTAAAGAAAAAACTCAAAATCATGAAATATAATTCTGTTGAAAAAGTATATTTATAATAATGATCATATATCTATTCAATCATGCCATTACCCCCTGAATTTTTTCAACCTCGGATAATTTTTTTTTCCCTACGCGATTTTCACACCCTGCCGCTTGTTATTAACGTGCGTAAAAAAAAAGATCCTACATTAATACCGTGATCATAAATATAAAAGCTTTACTTACACCCTTCTGAGAACCATGGGATAGTTTTTTTTTTAAAATAATAAGCTAGCGAAGACAAAAGTATTTGTTATTCTGTGCTAAATGCGATTCGAAACCAACATATGGCCTATCTATCGGCCAATTGGTACTCAAGCACACTCATAAAAATTCCAAAGAGGCGAAAAGTGAGATAGAATGATACAAAGTAGAGAAAACATGACAATAGGGGTTGAAGTAGTGTTGATAGAATTTTTTTATCTGCTTCCGCGTCATACCAAGATGATGGATGTTATCGTTACTCTCAATAAAGGTATTGAGGGTTGTAAGTGTATTCTGTCTTGCTATTTATATGCCAAAAACTTTTTAAAAAATTTTTTTTCCTTCCCAAAGTTGGCAGATAAAATGCATAATAAACGAAACTTATCAAATATTAATTCAATAAATAGAAAAAGGTAATTTTCAAATGAAAAAAAAAAAAAAGGAATTTATTTGTACATGAAATTTTTTTTATTATTTATATATAATATGTTTTGTATGTAGGGAAGGGTGGAAAATTTTCTGTAATACTTTTTACATGTTGCCTTCAGGCTAGTGATAAAAAATAACTAAGATATACGCGTCTAGTGAGTGTTACCCTCGGGGGCATAACTCGCTGCTAATGTACCTCAGGAAAACCTATATTCTGCCCTCTCTTCTTACCCTCGACCCTCTCTCATCATCACCAACAAAGATGTGAACCTTTTTTCCGCTTAACCAGCACCTAAAGATATAAAGAAAAAAATTAACTATCCCTCAGCATCAAAATCTATGAGTTTCAATGATGTATACATACAATTCACATTTTTGTTTCTCACGCGAGAACAAGTCTTCTTGCACTCACGTTCCTTCGTGACACTGCCCAAGTTCGTTGAACTTGATTCTTATACCGGCAGCATTCAATTTTCTAGAGGTTTTTTTTTCCTTTTAATCGAGTCCTATTACTAACTACGTGATAAATAACATGTTTCTACCTATTTTGACAGCTGATTGTTGCACATTGTCACATTATTACCATCTAATTGATTACCAAATAATATCACTTTTAACGAAAATAAATAATTAAAAATAATTACAAGAAAATATAATATAATATATTAATATTATATTTTACATACTATTTCATCAACGAAATATTATCATAGTTTTTTTTTAATTAAAAAAATATTTATTTGTATAATAATAAATGTTTAGCAATGAAGATGATCAAAAAATAAATTCTATTGAGCTTTTTTTGTTAATAATGGGTGGCTGTAAATGTATCCATTATAAGTCTAATTCTTATCATAATAAAAGACCAGATTTAAATAAAATTATCCCGGCTTTATTTTTAGAAAGCAGAGTAATGATACAGCACGAAACGTAGATAAATTATGATCCACCATTTCCCGAAGATCAAATTTTTTTTCTCTATCTATATTCATGCTGCTGATAAGAGAGACTTTTTTTCTGCTGATCTGAATGCTAATGACCGATATTCAACGATAAAAACAAATATCTGACGATAAAAGAATGTAAGAAAGTCTGCCGGAGAAAATTGGTGCTTGGCTCCGATTTTAGATGAAATCTTAGTCTCTTTATGGAACTTACATTATAACTATCCATTCATATACATCCATATCTAACAGTTGTAGCTGTTTCTGGTCTGTCTGCGTATAGTCCATATCCTCACTTCCATCGAAATATTGGTCGTTGCTTTTCCAGGGACAATCTCAATGTTAATTACCAACACAATAACGGAATGAAAAGAAAAAGGAACTGGCGTGGGTTAGGAGTTAGGATAGCGTCATAAACGTGAGTTATATCAGCCGTTAGATGGTTGAATCTTAACATTCTCTTAGAGTTTATACATATATATATATATATATACCACGTGGTCTCTCACTCTGATGTTAATATCTTCATTACTAAATCATTCCTCATCCTCTCCACCAACAGCTCGCAGTTTTTCATTGCTACTGCCGCATGCACACGCAACATTTTTACCCCCTCGCACCCCTTCCACATCTCATGTTATACTTACTCCACTGTTGAAAGACTGTAGATAAAATATATAAGTATAACACACGGGCAAACATCCAGAATCTCGCCGTCAGAACGAAGCTTAAGTTTTTCCCTTGGAAGCACGCCATCCCGAATACACTAGCTTTTATTTTCTTTATTATATTGCCGAGCTTTTATATTATTCTTGATATATCACGTACTTAATATATCATTAAACACAATAATATTAACTCAGGGTAATAAAATCAAGCCAACAAAAATATGACATAATCAGGACAAATTTGACTTTGAGAAATGGAGTTTGAGTGTTTATTTATCTATTTTTAGTTTTGTATTATTTTAATTATTCACATAAATCTGTTTAAGAACTTGACAACCCTTTTTTTATTCATCTAAAAAACCATATTTCTATAAGTTAAAAGAAGTTGATGATTTATTAACAATCGACATAGTTAACCGAGAAAACACACTGAGAGAAATATATAGTTGCATTAACTATTAATAGTTCGAAAAGGACTTAATTATTAATTGTTTAGAGTGTACCTGTCTTTGTTTTTTCATCATATTTGCTAAAAAATCATTATTTTTTTGACTACCAATCTGTCGATGCCAAACTAATTTTAAATATGAACTAGAACTAGTCATATACACTGAAATGATTATTAGAGATATTATATCGAATGTGTTCAAACAAAAATGTTGCTTTATTGTTGTCCAAGATTCTGAAACGTTCTTAGAAGACGTTAGAACAAAAATGGTGTATTTATCTTAAAGACAGCTATCAACGACGTGACTATTTACTTGAAAAATATAGATAGGCCATTAAATATAATAATATTGACTCGAGATATCATTTTATTTAACGTAGTTATTCTTATAGTCACTAAATTGCCACTTAATTTTTTTCTGGGGGAAAAGCTAGTAATTCTTGACACTTTCTAAAATCGATTGTCATTAGAAAGAATTATTTTTTATTTGTTTACTAAATTAATACTGAAAATAAACAAAGCATTGATGTATAGTTGATGGTATTATTTTTTTTAAACGTTGAAGACTCAGTTGTCATTTACGCCAGCAGAATAATTTCATTTCTCTGTCACATTTTCTGTATTTATGTGAATAAATACCGCGATTTAAATTAAAGAGCCAGGAGAGTATTTGATGTGTTGCATATACCGCAGCTTTCTACCAGGAATTAAATGGTCGACCTTAAATTAAACTGTTCATCCTGGCAGCAGAGAGGTCGAGAACCCATGCTGACACGCGCGATAATTCACCATAGTCGTCAACAATACCACTGCGCATACAAATGCGCGAAAATTCGCTTATTATACCGATCGTTACCGTGAGCGCAGAAACAACTAAAGAAATGTCCAACAAAATAATAATAAGAAGGAGACGAAAGACAGCGAAAAATGTCCTTTCACCCAAACTGGAATAAAATAAATCAAAATCAAAAGAAATATTAGCTTTTATATTTTACGAATATAAAACATTTTTTACTACAAAGGATCTTTTCTTATTTTATTAAATAAAAATTTTATTCAAAAGTAATTATCATTAGAAAATGTATTAATTTAATTTTTGTATGATAAAATAATTAAAAAATATTATTTAGTGATTTTAAAAAATAAAATGTTAGTTAAAATATAAATAAAGAAAGGGAAAATGAGATAGAAATATTTTTCCAATGATTTATTTATGAGAAACGATATTTAATGTAAGTATTTATGATAATGAATGTTTAGAATGTGAAAAATTTTCAGTGTTGTTGTACTCTGGAATTAATGATAATAATGCAGCACTGGATTTATATAGTTGTGTGAATATGTAAATAACAATGTGAGCAATAAACGTATGATTTGGATACATCAGGTGACGTGGTTACCGCAGATCAGGTATTCATTCTCGGTTCATCGCAACCACGGGAATAATAATATACAATGCTAATTTGTTACTTAATATTCGTCATGAGAACTCCAGAATATATCCATCAGGCTTGCGGCATTTGCGAGAGAGATTTTTTGGATATATCTGGAAATCTAAATAATTCTACGAAATTTATTATTGTTGGACTGTTTCCAAAGATTCGGGAATTATTTTTTTATTTCATTCGCTAATGACGTCAATGATAATTTAATCCAACACCCAAAAATAGGATGGTGTTAATGGAGCGTCAAAGGACAATTAGGTTAACTATTCACCCTCTATAAAGGAAACTGTGTCTCTTTGGGAGAAGTTGAGGGTACTGAGAAAACGAGGGGGTAATTAATTAACGCGGTTCGCATTCAATTTGGGGTGTAAACGAGTTGGATCGTAGAAAAGAGAGAAAGGGCATCGCGAACGATTATAAACGTGCTTCGGTATAGCAACCTGTTGCTGAATGCCACTGGATGGAATGAGGAAATCCGAGGTAGAGCGAGCCAGGGGTAGACAGGGATAAGGGTAGAGAGTTGTGAGAGGGTAAAATATTCGGTCTGTCGTATCTTCCTTTCGCTTTATGGCTGCATGATCCTGTGAGCTGGCAATTAAGCCATCAAGCCTTAATGAATGAACTCTTACTCGCGGCCGACCCTGCCAACCCCATTAGCTAACTAACCCCGAGTTATTTGCATGTCCAATTCCGAAGGGTGTGCCGTGATTCGCTGAGACAATTATGAGACTTTACAGCCAGGTGCTTAAAGGCTTAAAGCCGAGGGGCTCTTAAAGACTCATTTATTTTCTTCATCAACATCTCAACTGCTGCAGTCTTTTATTATTCTGTTTCCCTTAAAACATCTGTCATACACTTGTCTCCATAATCTACGTCTTTTTTCATTCTTTCCCTCACTTCTGCTTCCTGCTACGAGAAAAGGGTTCGTAATAGTTAATTGAGTTTTTAATGGCCAATAAAGAAGTGTAATTATTGAGATTAATTATTATGAATATTTAAAGTGTTATTATTATCTTGGATTTCGTAATCTAAAATTAATTATGATTTAACCACAACATAAATCAACATTAATATTTATAAACAATCATTTCTTTCCTAATAATTATGACACTTTGAATATAAATAAATTATTTAATAATTAAATAATTAATTTCTTTATTAAAAATTGAAAGAATGATTTTTATTGTTTACGATTAAATAATGCTGTAAATATTTTATAATCAAAAAAAACTACTAGATTTGTTTTTTGCTTTTAGCATTGAAGACTCTAAGTCACATAGAATAAACATCAAAAATAAAAGAACTTTTTCTATGCTGACCTGTGTTATTATTAGTCGATGTTGGTGGGCATGAATTATTATTCCAAAAGTGTCTCTAGACTGATAAATTATACAAACTTATATATAATTTAATTTTCAAGATAGAACAACAAAGATAAAAAAAAACAGTACAAATATATACAGAGAATAAAAGATGAGATACTTCCGATTAGCTTTAAAGTTAAAGAGCGTTTAATTAGTGTAAATAAATGTAGATGCTCTTACATGAATATATTTAGCTTATCGTCTCGATCGTATATATGCTTTGAAACCCTTCTTACACACATGAGTAAGACGAACAGTAGTAGTGGTAAACCTCTTTCTTCATTCGTTCTATAACATGATTCGGTCAATAGGTCCGGGTGTGAAAAACGTCGATGAGATAGTCAAGCTTCTTGACCGCGTGGATTTTGGCCCGCCCAACTTTTATCTCCCCTGAAATCTTTCCACTATACACATGTTTGCTTACCTCAAGGATTACCTTTCAGATGTCATTGGATTTTTTAACAAATTTTCAATTAAAGTGAAGAAAGGGTTAACTGGGTCACCTAAAAAAATATCCTTCATTTCTATATTGGATGCAAAAAAAAAATATCTTCAGCATTTTTATCTCATCAAAATATCTCCAAACCTTATTTAATCATTGTTTCAAAAGACATGAATATACAAATAGCAATAATTCAATTTATTGTCAACCTTTTGTTGTAATAAATAAACACGACAATTTTTAAGACAATTTTTTTCATTTAAAAAAAGTGAAAGGCTACAATAAAATAATACATAGCAATCTGTCTAACTTTTAATTGGATTATTTGTTATGGATTTACTTTAATGTAAATGAATCCTCAGCTGTGTCCAAGCTCGTTAATGTAATGAGCAACTTGAAAAATTCATCAAATTAACGTGGATATAAATAAATAAGAACAATTATCCAATCTAAATTTCATTTCATTTCCCTTTCTCATTATCTAACAGATAGATTTTTGGTTATTCAATCCATTACAATGATTGTCTATGATCAGAGTCTAATGCTAACTCCTAATTTTATTAATGGAGGGAAACTCGATCTACTCCAGAGAAATTAATATTGAATTTTAATCCTAAATTAAAGCTTCACTCTTGAATCATTCATGTGGAGTAGTTGCTACTGTTTGGAAATATCCTCATGCCTTGAAGTATTTTAAAAATTGGCAAGTAAATTTATTGCCGCTAAATATTCAAGAATATGTTAGTAAAAAATAATTGTGTAATTAAATTTAGCAATCGAAATTACTAATTGCAACTGGCCCAGTTAATAAGCTGGTTGATTTAACCCCACTTGACCTGATACCAAACCTCGAAAATTTTTCTCTGTGTTTATGCTAATGATCACGAAGATTAAAAGCAATACAAAGCAACTAGAAAAAATTAAATGGTCATGGTGATGAGAATATATATTGATGTAGGCAGAAATGCATCGTGTGAACCCATGTAGGATCGCGTGTCATGACGCACTTTGTTCCCTTATAACTTTGCGCCTTATTCAGTTCTCAATGTGGATACGTTAATTTGCTGATTACTCTAATGACTTATCAAGCATTTATACAAAGAGAGAGTTAAAGTTATGCCTTCTGTGGTGTATTTATGTACTTTTAGTTTTGTTTTAGTTATAATTTAAATTAGTTTAATAAGAGAAATCAAACATAATTTAAGAATAATAAAATTGTTTGATAGGATTTGTAATAAGAAATATATATATATATAAATAATATATATAAATATATATATATATATATAAGGATGAAAATGTAATATAATTGTCTGTTGATTGATAATAACTACTACAATTACAATCGTAACATAAGTGAGATAGTTTAATCATAGACTCGTTTTACATTTCGCCCTCATGGCTAACAATTTCATTTTACTCCAGAATAATTTTATTCCAACTCCAACTTATGTCTTTCCTTTTTTTCAAATATCTTACATACAGTCATAGATAAAATTATCTGTGATTTCATGTTCTTTGAAAATCGATCGTAAAATTCAAACAAGACTTTCGAAAAATTTTGTTTTCATTTTTCTTGCATTTAAAACATATTTGAATACATTTAAACAATTTATTCAAAATAATAAATAACTAATAATTATTAATAAAATTATTATTAATAATAATTGGGAATACTTTTAACAAATAGTAGTAAATTTTATTTAAATAATAATATATTTTTATTATTAATTTATAATTATTAAATCGATTTATCAATCAAGCATTGATGGTATCTGATCTGACCCCAGTGATTTTAATAAAAACAATTCTAAATAGCCAAAGGGTTGATCTACTTAAATTTAAAAATAGCAGAAACATTTATTGAAATGATTGAGTCATGTATAAATTTTGATCTTAACTGTATGTATATAACATAAGCAGTGAAGTGAAGAATTTAACCGGCTCTAATGACCATTTGTCACACAAAGCATATATAAGAAACTGTATCTACGTTCCAGTGATTTCTAATCGAATTACAAAACTTGAGGAGAAACCCGTCCGTCACGTATCAGTCTCAACTCTAGGATAAATGCCGTAGACGTCCTAAGCAACCTCTATGAAACTAGAGTTCTCTCGCCAATCGTTCTCTCTCACGATACACATCTATCTCCTGTCCAAGAGTGTGCGATAGATAATTGGAGTGACGATAATGACTAACCTAATATCGCCTCAGGACGACGATCAAAAAATTCTTTAAACTTTACAACTTCTCCCTTTCCCCTATTAAAAAAATCTCCCTGGCTATCAGACATTATTTTTCGTTTGATTTAAAAATATTTCACTCCAATGGGTGGTTTTTTTTTTAATTCAAGTCTATCGACGATGATCGATGTATTTAAGAGCTCTAGGAAATCGTCCAAGGGGTTCGTTAAGGGGATGAAAAATTGCCCAGCTAGATTTCTTATAACGTTCCAGTAATTTGACGAGGCAGCCAGCCTCGCTGGCGTCGTTGACTACGAATATAAATTACACTCACAAAGTCGACTGTTATTTCGATAAGGTTTCTTAATCCCTCGCACAACGCTCACGGCCTAGTTCTTCCATCAGTCCCTTATCCCTCGACGTTAATTACTCTCATCACGTGCTGGCGCGGTCGTTACATCGGGAATTACTGAGTTTCAATGTATAAAAAAAATGTTCAGGCTTCGTCATGAGGTCAGGGGTCATTCAGAAGACCCTAATGTGCGGTAGATTACTTGATATCCACAATATACATATTATAATTATTCATTTTTTCATATCCTATTAATTATTACTTTTTGCACCTTCTCGCACACGTTTTAAATATTTTTCAATCACTGTGATTTATTCTGACATTTCAGTCATTCTCGTCTGAATAATTATTTTATGCTTGCAATTTCAAACATCCTTATTACTTCATTTTTATTTTAAAAATACTATCTACTGAGTTCGATTTAAAAAAAAAATATTTTATTGTTTGCAATAATTAATTTTTTTTGAATATTGAAATCAATCAAATGAAAATAGTTTTATTCAAATATTTGCGTGCACATTGATGGTGAGATAATCACTCAAAATCGATGCAGTGAATTGACTTGTGAAAACCAATTAAATGACAGAAACTTGGTAACATGAGATTGTCAGTTTTAAGTTGTCTCTCTGGATTGATTGATTCCGTTTGAATTTTTTTTTTGATAAAAAATAAATCGTAACCTACTCAATCACTTAATCTCTTGCTTAGTCTTGACACAAAAAGAATTATTCTAATTCTCGATAAATCAACTTGGATAAAAATCATTTCACAATTTAACTTTCGTTTATTCGAATATTTCCGCACGAGTCTAAAAATATTCCAGAGCTGGGACATAATAAGAAAATTGCGATGATGGTATTGGTGGAAGTAGTGGTGGTAATTTGTCATGAAAATAAAGATAAAAGAAAAATCGATAATTGATTCAAAACCAAAGAGAAATCTTAAGACTCACCACGAATTTTATTCCACTCATAGTCAAGTAGACGCTGTTCAATGTCTAGAGATGACGAGCAATGAGAAAAAAGAGATAGACGAGGATCTCAAGAGACTTGTTTGCATAAGTGGATAGTATTAAGCGCGAAAGCGAAGACGTGAGTGTTGGCTTGCAAAAGAGACATTCTACGTTTATTTTTTTTCCTCCACGTCTTTTCACTCGCGATCCCTACTTACTAGATCGCACTTGCAAAAGGGATGACTGGCAAAGGGGAGCATTGTAAATATTAATGCGGCCGACTATGGCAAAGGAAAATATTTGAATAATAATTACCGCGCCACCCTCATCTACCCTTGTTACGTCTTTGGTATAATAAAAAGGTTCAATCTTTCTTCTCTTCTATACTTTTTTTCTCTGTCTTATCTGAGATATCTAAAAGAGAAAGGATAAGAATAAGACGAAGGGTCGCGAGGAATTTTCTAATTAGAAAGATCCGGAAAACCTCGGCAAACAATGGGACTTCGCCACTTTCTAGCTGCCCCTACTGAAAACAAAAAAAAAAATAAAATAAACGGAGAAAAACTTGGAGATTTTAATATTCGTCCACTTCCCGGCATTTTTACCTCGTTCTTTATTAACGATGACAATCCCTCTTCGATTGAATTATCTCGTCTGTTTAATTGGGAGAAAATTATTTTAAAGAATTTCGTTCTAATTAAAAACTACATTTTTCCCTTTTTTATTTGTATATTTTTCCTGTTAAAACTTTGCATTGTTAAGCTTTCGCATTCAAATTATTTTGTTCTTAATTAATTGTCATCATTTTTGTCTGATTATCATTTTTGCTTCGGTTTTTATTTAAATCAAACAATAATAAGTCGATGTCATTTAATCCAGTAGCAAAAACATATTGTAAACTTTTGTGATACCATAAATTATTTAAAAGACATCCAAAAGATCACTCTTTTTTTAACATACACCTAGTGCAATACGACGTTTTATATTTCTTTGCATATTAAATTCCATCTTTAACATTTTTAAACACAATAATAATTTATAGAATATGATAAAAAATATTTATTAAAATCAATTTTATGATTAACAATAAATTTTCAATCTATTTCTTAATTTTACATTTAAAATAACGTAATTAAAATTTTTCCAATCAAATTTTCTGATTTCATTCAATAAGATTTATTATTAAGTATAGCAAATAAAAAGTTTCACATGACTCTTGAAAGCTACAAGGAAACTTTTGATTGCCAATTTTTTATTGAAATAAATGTCAAATAGAAGTTTTAGTACAAAAGTGGGTAGTCAAGTTTTCACATATGCATGTGAGTAAATGATGTTGCCACATACGTGAACATCAACTCAAGTTACCGAAGTTTTCAAGGAGAAAATTCGATTTCGACTGCGTCTGATCTGCGTAACAAGCTGCTGGGTTGGAAAAAAAAAAGAAAGAGAAAACCCCCAAACTTGACTGCTTTCCATCTAATCCCACAGTATTTTCTTCTCTCTACATATACATGAGAAGAATAAAAAATAAGAAAAATCAAAAAAAATCTCAAATTCCACCCCCTCGTACGAATCAAGGCACCCTTGGTCGCCTAACGATGTGCCAACAAAATACAGATGAAGGATAAAGAGTGATTCCAAGAAACGTAAGCAGATTGGGACTAAGAGAGAGAGTGAGGAGAGTATACAAAGTTAAAGAGAGAAGAAAAGAGAAAATGACAAGGAGTAAGGGGAGGAAAAAAAAACGAATGTAAGAAAAGAAAGCGCAGGAATGATCCGTCGTCTCCGGAGTATTTCTTTTTACCCTGAAGGGGTTTCACCCCTTAATTATCCGGCTGACAATTATTTTTAACGATTCCGCGATATCTTAACGAGCCTCGATCCGCTAACGTGGCATCTAAGGAGGGGGTTCAAGAAGCACAAGGGTGTCTTTTCTTCGGTCTTACATTTTTTTCTCGATTTCTACGCTTAAAAAACCTTTGCTCTTTGCTTTACGTTCTGTCTCTGTAAGATGTAATGAGAACGAATTCTGTAGTGGTCTCTCGCTTGTTCACCAAAAGCTGATTTTTATTCGCTTTAACGACACAATTCTTTTGAAATGATAATAACAATGCCGGAGATACAAATTACTTAGGTTAGTCTTTTGGTCATCAATATTATTGATTTCTCAGGGTAATAATAATTTAACGGCTTAAATTAATGAGAAAAAATAAGTAAATTTCGTTCAGAAGCTTAATTTTCCTATCGATTCATTTTTAATTGAAATTATCAACAACTTGGAACAATAATTAGAGTCAACTGAATTGACTACAATGGATAGGAAAATTAAAGCAACCATTTTTCCACAAAAAACAAAGTTTTTTTTAAATTAAATACAATGAGGTATTTTTTAAAAATTATTTAACTAATAATTTATTGATTTAAGTGGTTAAAATTTTTTCGTAAGCTTGATATTATCAGGTAAAAAGTGTTATCAAAAAAAAGACAGTCACTTCTATATTTACTCTATCTATTGAATACACCTATTTTATTTAATCCCAAAATATATTATAACGACTACTTGCTCTTGATCATGATTTATTTTCTTGCAAGAGAATATAAATTCTACTTACTCGGTATTCTCTAAGATATACCTATTCTAATGTGATAGTATTTACATGATTTTTTCAAGTCTACAAAATAACTAAATAAAATTTTATCAATGGTATCAATGTTGAATAAATACATACAGAGGTAGTGTAACAATTTTTAAAGCTAGTAATTTTGACGAAATATGCATTAAAATGTTACCAAACCTGACACGTAGTTCACCACATTTATTCCATTTATTTTGTCTGTTTTATTTATGTGTGTAGGTGAGATTCCCCTTTGGATATTTTTTTTCAAAGCCAAATGAAAGAATAAGTATCAACATTTTATCTGATCTATTATTACCATACAATATTCAGGATAAATGGTTTAATCATGAAATTAACTACAATTTAAAGATCATTCACTCGTGACTTCAACTGAGATATCGATGATTGAAGCTGGAATAGTCTGGGTAGAGAAAATTTCCATGGATAAAATAATTCAGGATGTGTTGAACATTGCTTTGTAATAAGGAACAGACCTATATTAAATTAAATACACCAATTATGTTCTGCTTTTTTTAAATATAAACGAAAATACTAGACTGTTTAGATCATCAGTAAGAAATAAAGTTTTTTTCCTCAACTATTAAAAATATTTAACGTTTGAAATAATGAGGTTGATGATGTTAAACTATGTTAATTCTATTGTTTAGATATTTTATTTGATCGCTACTTCGAATGATTGTGATATCAGGGCTTGACTAGAAACATATACGACCAAGTCCTCGAAACTATGAATTACATAAATGTGCTGGTCGTCGCAGTCGAGTGAAAATCTGTGATGCGCCGTGGTATAACACGAGCAAGACTGTCCATTACCACTGGCGAGGTCTAATCGTCTAATAATCGAAGCGAGGTAATTACACGATGATAATACATAGCTGTACGTCCCACGTCCGGCGCGCCTTCATCATTAAATCGTCATTTAATGATAATGACAATGAACTAACGTTGACTGGTATGGGCGTTCTTTCTCTTCAGTTGTGTCCCTCATATCCGAACACGTAATCATGTATATATACCGTTGAACTTACTAAATATATTTCTATCATCAAATTATATAGTTTAATGGTATTCAAGTCCTTAATTATTGTGTTCGTTTTTTGATATTCCCAAGCGTTATTATTTTAATCGACTCTTATTATACTCTTCTAAATTTTTGCTGTTAATTATTTTGTTTTTAATTCACAGTGGCTTCGAAAAGGAAGTACACATGGATCATTAATTACTAATTTTATTTAGAAATTTAAGTAGTAACACTGCGTACTTAGGTATCACTTTCCATACATTCCTTTATTTATGCATCTATGAGAATCCTCAATAGTCTATCGTTACATTGTTTTGTTTTCATAAAAAAATCATTAAAGTTTAATTAAGTATTTACTTATTAATTTAATTATTATCAAGCTTAACTACATTATTATTGGTAGCTGATAAATCACGAGAAAAAATTGAAGGTGAAAGATTATAATGAATCATTGATTAGGCTAAAGCAGTGTTTATTGCATCATTAAGTAATGTGAAATAATAATAATGAATATTAAAAATACCAGTACAAGATGATAAAACCGAGAGACTAGTATATTAGCTACTACAATAATTACATGATAAAAGATAAAGCTAGTGTAATTAACATGTTATAAAATGACCTCTAACATTGTGTCTCGTTATTATAATCATCCATAGATTAACTAGACTTGAACTTGAATTATTATAAATCCATAAAACAAAAAAAAACGCCTATTAAAAAAATCATAAATTTTTTTTTATCTTTCATCAGATAATCTTTTTATATTAATAAAGGTATTTTTTTAACCGATGAAAGTGTATCTTGAGAATCGATCTCAAATCAATCATGAATATTTAACGATTTTTAACCATTTTTATGATTAATAAATTTAATGTCGTGTAAAAAAATTCCTCATAAACTAATTCTACATTTTATTATCATCATTCTTAGCATCTTCAACTGTTAAAAAATTGTTTCCAAGATTTAAAATGCAGTTAATTCTTGAAATTCTAGAATAAAAAAGTTCAATTTTAAAATGAAGTCGTTGAAATTATTTTAAAAGTTGACAGATAAATGCAACATAACATGTCACGAATTGTTATCATACGAAACAAATGAAAGGTTCAATTGAAATGCAATAATACAACAGTACTCAACACGATAAATTAGAATCCTACATTGACATTGGCTTATTTAGCTAGTGACAATAATACATATGTCCTTGAAGTCTGGCTTTGTCGCGTGTGATTTCAGCCCTTCAGTAGCACATACAAGCTATTGGACATGATACTAGCTAGCATGTCAGCATATATAATATGTGTATACATATAATATATTCATTGCTTATACTCTTTTGTCCCCCTCGGTATCTCTTGACGAACGATAGCCGTTGCGCTGTGTGCATTTAAATAATTACAGAACAACGGACGCGGTGGAATACACTAAGCCGACAGAACTCGCTGAGAGTATTAATGGGATAATCACGCGGCTAGAGGCGAGTGATAGAGTCAGAGAGAAGAGAGCAAGAGACTAACAAGTTGAGGGTGAATAAAGAGACAAGAGAGGCAAAGAGAAGAAGACCAAGGGATCGCGGGTATGCGGGTAGCTCGGTGATAATGATTTTATAGTCAACTGAAGCCTTTACTATATAGTCTGACAGGCGGGGGTGAGACAATTGCGACGATAATACGAGCCTTCCTGCCTGGTACTCAGTGATACCAACGACAAATCAAGTGCTCAAATAACGACCAAGGGACAAGAATAAATATTTTGAGAGCTAATGATTTTTTTACGTATTTATTTATCACTTATTCATGACACCTTACCGATAAAAGACATCTTTTTTTTTATACAGATAAAAGCATATTTAACATATTTATACTTAAGAGAAAGGAATTTTTAGAATCTTTTAATTGATCTCGAATAAAACATCTTACCTCAGAGATAACACTGTGTTAGCTTGACTGATATGAAAATGATCGTAAATAATCCCTGAGTAGGACACGAGAATAAATCTATCTGTAATTATACACTCAGGATCTCTTCACTTATCTCTCATTTCGATAATTAAAAATGTATGTATAGTAATATTTGGGGAATATAAATTTTATTACCATGCTTGAATTAATTGTCAAGGTGGGATGTCGAAGAATTTATGAGTCATCTCTTTTTGGGACAATATTTACATTTATTGATTATCATGATAAGTACTTTAGTTAAATTAGAAAAAAGTGTTGGATTGTGATGGAGGTGTTAAATAAATAGATAGGTTGGTTGGTTTTGATAATTAAACAGAAAAGTATTTAAATGAGCAGAATGATAATTATTCAAAACAATCAGAATGTCACAACACAATTAAAGAATTTGATAAATTAAAAATAATTCATTATGGAAAAATAACTACAGTTAATTATTTTGTAATTCATTTGCATGAAAATATTATTGAAAAAAATTTTATCTCACAGAAATATTTAATAAATTATTTTATTAAAAAAATTATTTGATAATATTTTAAATAGATTTGCTGAATAATCAACGGTTTAGTGTATTTTCTGAAATTACAACGTTTAAAGCAGTCAAGTAATATCGAAAATAATAAAATAAAAACATCTTGATATCATAAAAAAAAAAGTAAAAATTTGTTGACCAATGTAATTTGATGTTCATTTAATTACGAGCCTGAAATAAATAGTTGTTTGTAAATGTAGTTGTAAATCAAGGCGATAAAATAATCAGTGAAACAAGCAAATTTTTATTTATTAATCAATCAAATATACATTTGAAAGAAAATATTCTACATGCATGTAGGTACATAAGGTGTGTATTTGGAAATTAAAAAAAAAAAAAAAAAAAGAAATGTTCGACGCGGCGGTCTAAGTAATTTACGTGCGGTCAAAGTGCCTACGAACTGGTTCTACCCAGCATTGATGATGCTCACTAGCACCAGGACATCCACGTGTGAGTTAAGAAACAAGAGAAAAAAAGAAAAGTGTCCCAGCATCGACGAGATAACAAAATTAGTCTCGCACTAATTTATTTCCTAATTCTCGCGCGAGCGGAGGTGTGAAACAGCCGTTCCGAATAACGAAGAATTCACGATAACGGGTTGGAGAAGAAGCCTAAGATGTGAGAGAGATGAAGCCAGAAGACGAGTAAAAAAGATGGAGAAGAGGAAAAGTGGTCTTGCAGGAGAGTGAATGAGACAGAAAGTCGAGGCAAGAAACAGTGAAATACTCAACAAGCGAGAGAAAAGGAAAGATAAAAAAAAAGAGAAAAAGAAACAAGATAATACGAGGGTTCAGGAATTCACGCCTACGCCAACGTGTTTTTCCTTGCATTCGTGTAGGTATATACTGGTGCTGAGACAGAGAGAGAGTGTTGTAGGAGAATCCTTTTCTCATTCTCTCGATACATACTTACCCTTGAAATAGTTATATGTATATCGCTGCAATCGAAGAGAATCCGCCAGTCGAGGCATTGACTCTTCGCGTGCCCGATACTTCTGCGTTCACGGTCGATCCTCACAATCAGGATATATTCTCCATGGCTCTCCATATCCGCTCTCATCTACGCCTGGCTTTTACCAAAGAATTTTAGATAACACCGACCTTGATCATCGACCACCTTTTATTTGTTCTGGACCTAATTCTACTTAAGGTTTTTTTAACGATCTCTCTCACTACAAAGTTGCTAATTAATTAGATAAATTCACTTAAAAGAATAACAAGCACAAAAATATATAAAAAATTCCATTACAGACTTCTTAAATTTATTAATAACCCATTTTTACTATTAATAAAAAATTTACATAATAATTTTAATAATATAAATAAATACAAATAACCATGTTAGAATTAATATTTATTGTTTTTGAGAGGAATTTTTTAAAAATGAAATTTATAGATTTATTAATAAATTTTAGAAGATAAATGTTCGTGAAGAGTTGGAATAGTTTAAATAATTATTAAAACATCATGAAGAGAAATAATTATAGTTAAAAATAGCTAAAGGAATGAGATAATCAGGATACTATTCTTCCCATGTCGTCCCACCTAAGACTGCTTTTACCAAAGAATTTGAGATAAGAGAAAACCCGGATCATTGACCACCTCCTTGTAGAACAAACCAACGATACAACTCCAATACATTCCCTATTTCCCATCGTTTATAGGCTCATGTGTCTATATACATATTCAATGTCTCTATTTTCTTATTGAATTTACATTGATAATTTTATTTTATATCTATTCTCACAATTTACATTATTTCTATGTCTTTACTCGTTTAATATAATGTTTTTGAATTGCATTTTTACCATTTATTAATGGATATTATCATATTATTTGTACTTATTGAATATCTCCACTGATAATAGTCTGAAAATATGTGCGACTTGTCGATTCTTTCTTATCTATAATATTTGAAAGTGTTAATATTTGATTTTAAAACGTTGCTATTATTAAGGTTAAATGATTTAGTAATTTGTGTACTCAATAAATATAAAATAGACAAATGAAAGATATATATTAATAAATAATAGACATCTTGAGAATTCGATTGTTATCGTTAAATAAATTCTGACATACTTTCTAGAATATTTCTGGATCAAAAATTATTATTAATGATATTTGGACAATGGCTAATTAAAAATTTGTTATCTATTCTGATACATTTTATATCATTAATACCATAAATTCTTCTCATTCTAGACCAATAAACTGATCAATTTATTATTCACTATCAATAGAAAAATCTTGGAATAATTTTATCTGTTTTATAAAATAGTTGTTGATTATTAGAGTATGAAATGACCATCATGGTAATCAGAAATACTTTGAAAAGTATCTAGAGATTTATTGAATGATATTAGAGAGATGTTGAGATGTAATTGACATGACTCGAGTGGAAATATATTGTTTAAGTTCTTCTAAATCATTTTTGCACCTTTTGAAGTCTGTTTTGGTCATATTATTTGTACATACACTAAAGAATTTATCAATAAAACTAAATAAGTAATTATTTGGTAACTTTAAATACTTAAAAGTCAGGAATTTAAAGTATTAAATAAAAATCTATGTTTAGATTTAGGGATGAATGAAAATTAAAATAAATGAAATAGTTTTATAAAAGAATGATTGAGCATTTAATTATTTAAACTGAGAATCACTGGGAGTATTGGGAGTGGCCAGCAATCAGAATCTCGTACTTGGTCTTGCACACATTGAAAGAAAAACATACAAGTCAACTGTAACGTAGCACTACTATCTCAATCCATACGCAAATGAGTCTTCCCCCGTGTTTCTCCACCTCTTGACCACTTGACAAGAAAGACTCTGAGCCAGCGATATATACTCGTGTAAATGCAAACACTATTTTACTCCAGCTTGTCTGCGTATGAGAACTCGACGTGGGGCGTGGGGTGGTGCAATGATGGCCAAGCAAATCAAAGCCACTCAAAGAAATAACCAGTGCTCATTAAGAGTAATAATCCCTAGTCATCTTCCTCCAACTCTACCCCGCACCATCATATTTGTCGGGTATGTCTCTCAGACCGATTGTTTCAAGGGTGTCACACATAATAAATTGTCAACTGTGCTATCACCAATCACTCTGCTAAATACATATATACACATGCTATATATACATCATTTTATTTATTTGATTCTTCCCAACCTGCTCAACTTGACAGATAACATTTTTTATTGCTGATGATACTTGACTTGACATCAAATTGAATAATTAGCCAATAATAATTATTTTTACAATGAGATTAGATTTATTAATTGGAGATGTTGGAGCAGAAAAGAAACCCTGCTGTCAAAATGTATTTTAAATCATCTTGAACCTGCCTAGAGGGCAAGATAGGGTATTTTATCAGAAAATTGTCTTTCTTGTTGAAAGAATTAGATTTTGATATTTATTTTTATCAAAATTACTAGGCAATTGAATTTCTTAACAGCTAAAAACCTTTCTGATTTATTTTAACAACTTTTACTCCAAAAGTTATGTTTTACTCTCTATGATTATTATATCCAACAATCATTAGAGTTACCATCAATTATTGCTTTTATGGTTCAAAGTCAAACACAATTATTTTTATCAAAAATATCCCAATAATTACTGTACTTTCTCACTCAAGTCTTATTTTGGAGCAAACTCCATTCAATGATGTTTTCAAAAAAACATTGAACATATTCATTGAAAAGTATTGCTTTAAAAACATACTGAATACACTCATTTGTATTACCATCAACTCAAAAGTGATCTTTAAAGCAAGGATAATTCGATTACTCAAATAATAATAATTTAGAATAAATAAAGGCGTTCTGTTTGACTTGAGAATAATTTTTTTTCACTTTCCTCGTGGCTTTAATTCGTATATGCTCGTTCGCAGATTCGTTTCTCGTGCAGTCTGAAGAGAAAAAAAAGAATTGTTGACACGAGAGGCGCGATCGAGGCACGACGGATAAATGCGTCCGTGGGAAGAACGTTGGTCAAATAGAAGATTGCGAGTTCAGTGGTTCTCACTGGACATTTATTAAATAAAAAAACAACCACATATGACTTAATGATCAATTAAACAATCCACCAGATGACTGCTCCTAACAAACAATTGACTAATTAAGCCATCAGTGTAGCCAATCTGAAGCAATGTCAGCTAATAAATGACTGTAAAATAATATGTAATTTATTTATTAATGTGGTCGAGGATAGTATTGTGAATATATATAATACATTAGATATAAAATAATTCAAGCAATCAAGTGATTAAATTGAATCCAATTCTAAATAGTGTCATCCCCTTGAGTTAATCTACTAATCTAGCAGTTAAATAATTAATTTGACAAGTGAGAAAGACTGAGATAATTTTAACAAACTTCCTCTTCTCTCTTCTTCTTTCATTTATCCTATCAAACTCCTGTTCCATAGCGACTAAACCACGGCTATCGTACGATAATTACAGGAGAGTGTTCGGTGAATGAGCAGGGGTATCATTAACACTTCCTGCCTCGTAACGACTCTCATCTGCTATCATAAGCTATATATGTTACCCACGCGCGTCATCATTATAAACCTGTCAACTCGTTTAATCACACTTGAATCGAAAATCTTATAAACTATTGTAAATACAACGATTTAATTTTTATTTTCATTTTATCGGACCAACTCTTGATAAAACTTGTTATGGATGAGGCAAATATTTTTTCATGTTTTTAAATTCCACCTTTGGGATACTTAGAGATTGTCTTACATTGTAAAATTAGTGATTAGATAGTTCACTAATTCGACAATAAAATACTTCGAAGCATATAGGATTTTATTTAAAACGAGTTCCAGTGAGACAACGATGGTGAGAAATTATCCCGTCAATGTACCCAGGCCTCACGGGCAGGCTAATAACTGCCAATTTACCTGTCCTGCGGCGAAACAGGTTTCACATAAATTTTACCCCGATCATGTCTATATGTTGTGTATCTATGCTGTATTATGACAACTAAGTCAGTACAAATCAATTCTAGACGTACGTCTAGATTATACTTTAGACAGTATTCATCGATGTTGTCTCGTGCTGAAAATAAAATACTACGCAAATATAAAAGCTACTTTAAGAGAAATAAATAAAATATTTGATTCGATGATAATGATTTTAAAATTGTAATAGAGCTATTTTTTTTTTTTTTTTGAATTTTTTTTTTTTTTGAGCTATGAAAAAGTAATAGCACTCAATCATGTCTGGCGATTAGTATTACACAATTGATGGTTATAATTAAGGTTGAAAGGATTGAGTGAATGATGAGGTACACAATAAAATTTCAATCCACGTTTGTGAGAAATAATTTTAGAACAATGCTTTTTTTTTTAGTAATTAATGGAAGAATAATTGGATTAAATAATTTAGTATTTATAAGTTATATTTATATTTATAATAAATTAAGAGCTTACAATTTAATCTTGATTTGTTTTCCATCAAATTATCCTTGTGATGAGCTTAAATTATCTTTCAAATTTCTTGACACGATTACCCAAAAAAAATGATGGTAAAAAAAATACTCTTTTATCAAATCACTAAATAAAGACCAACGAAATCATCAGGAGGATGATATAAATATTAAAAATTTTTCTTACAAATTTTTTTATCAACAAGTGTTTCATTTATTTCTTAAACTTCATTCGAAAATCACTTGTTTTATATTTACTGATAAAAACAGCTCATTCAGTAAGAACAGTAATAAAGAGACGAATTTAATTTTTTTTTCAGCAGTGACGACATCTTTAAATGCGAATATTAACGGAGGAATGATGTCCTTACAAGTGGAGAATGGTACCCAGGTCCAAGTACCACGATCACTGATGCAGGCGTTCCTGAAACAGGATCCAAATCATCCAGGACTGGAAACAGTTCGGCTTCCAAATCCAATAACTGGAAATGACGAGCCAGTGAGTCTACCGTCTCATTGTCGCGAGATAGAATCAGAATTGTGTTTAGTGTGTCGTCGATGTGGTCGTGCGTATCCTCAAGAGTCATCGCTACTGGCCCATCAACGATCATGTTACCTCGGTAATCAGCAACGGCGTGGTGCTTTGAGACTGGTTCAAACACGATTTAGCTGCAGTCTTTGTGATACTGCGGCATCAACAAGGACTTACGGAACAATGAGTGAGTGGCGTCGACATGCTGAAACGGTTCAACACCGGGCGAGACTGGAGGCGAGTCAACAACGTCCTCAGCAACATCATCAGTTTGTCAATCAGCAATACACGATGACAGACTTGGGAACGCAATCAGGTGAAGAAACAAACCCTCTCACTGATGAAATGGAGGATGTTGTGAATCAAATAACACTTCTTGCTGCTCGAGCTGCTGCTGAAAGCACCACCACCACCAACCCAAACCAAACCAGTCAAGACAACAACAATGGACCCGAGTCCAAGCGCCAGAAACTTGTCCAGGAGGTCGCGGCACTTGCTGGGGCACGTTAAAACTTCATGATGCAACTGCTAAATCTACCGGAAAAGACATCCAATCGACGGGGGATAACAGAAGAATGAGAGTTGATGATGTTAAGGTTGTTTTTTCTTGTGAGATGATGATAATGATGATGATGGTAAAAAAAAAGTCAATTCGATGAAAAGTGTGCGGGAAAAAGACTCAAGTGATTTGTACACAAGTGGCCAAGTAGAAAATAATCAGAACAATGAATAGAATAATAATAATCAATCAATCATTGTTCTGTGTTATGCTTGTCTATTATTTTTGTAGCCAATACGCGTTTTCGTTATCACGCGTACTCAACCAAGTTCCTCTAAGTTAAAAAAATTGATAAGTTAATAATGATAATAAAAATTTAAATTTTAATGATAATTAATTGATTGGATAATTTTAAAAAAAAAATGAAACGCGGGGTTCACGATTGTTTAAACTATTCGGGAATCTAAGGACTGTAATTAACAAATTGGGTTGTATCCAGTTTGACTGGATGTAAAAATTAATTACTAATGCGATTATCTTGATTGAGAATTTTCATTATATAATGCGAGATCGGTATATGTTTTCAAGTTATAAAAATTCAAGTCGAGAAAAATTCTGCACGATTGATGAATGATATCGTCATCATTGTGATGGTCTGCGACTAACGTTCCTATGTAAAGTAATAAAGTAATAAATGATACAATGAATTTAAATTTAACAAATTTAGGTAGTGAATCGTGTGGCGTGTTATCCCGCGAATTTCCTACGAGTACGTACGTATTACAATCCATCTTATCTTTCTCTTTCTCTCTCTATGTCTATTGCATTTTTGTATCTTTTGGGCACTGAGTAAGAAATAAATATAAAAAATTTCTTTACTCAACAAATCATAACAATTATTTGTTTGAACATAAAAAAAAAGTGAAACCAACGAAAGGAATATTGTAAAAAGAAATTTTTTATGTCAATGTTTACTCAGTGATTGTCTCAATTGTTAAATTCAAAATATTGTGAGAATTGAAATGAACGTAATGATGGAAATATTTATTTTATTCAATTGTTTTTATTAATTATTATTGCAAATCACAATCCCACCACTTTTGGGGATAGAGAACCCGTGAAAAAAAATAATAAAAATTCAACCTGAAAAAAAGCTACACTACATAAAGAGACACTTGACTTTAATGTTGAAAAAGATAAAAGTCAATTTCAGGGCTTATTGAACAGAATTTAAAAAAAAATCAATGCAAATTACGTCATAGGGGGATTAAAGCACGGTATTTTTTGCTGGGATGCAGTCTCACTAACTAAAAGAGACTTGCAACAAATTAAAATGACGACTTATTTGCATAATGATAAGAGAAATCTTAAAAGTAAGTAAAGACAAAGAATAAACAATTAAACAGAATGAAATAAGAATAAAAATAAATTAAAAAATAGACAAGGAAAAAAAACAAATGTCAAGTGAAATATATTAACTAGATGTGACCACCGGGTGCACAGGCGGTGAAAGCATCGTCGATTACGAAAGAAAACCCAGCAACATGGTTCCTATATTTAATAAAGTATATTTAATAATGGTAAAGAAAAAAAGAATTAATAATAATAACAGTAAGAGTAATAATGATAACAATAATAACAATATTTATAGTTGTTAATAGTAACGGTTTCGATTAATGATAATTATCGATATATTACGGATGCGAATGACGATTTAATTACAGAGGTTTGGGACTAATTAAACATGAGTTTATGTGTTATTCGAAAGTTGTTGATTGGGCGAGATTTAGAATAAAATCGTCCTTCCTAAGGATAAGAGTAAAATCGACACGGGGGTGCACACGGTACGCGAGCCTAATTCTCCTATTAGACATAAACTATTATAGACGATCACATGATAGAATCAGATACTATTAATAATTATTATTATTACAATAAAAGAAAAATTAATTAATTAATTAATTATACTAACAGTGGAATTTTTTAATTAAAGTGTAATAATTTTTAGAATGGAGTGAGAGTGAGCAAGTTGGAAGTTACACAATTAGTAAGTTAATAATACAAGAATATAAATAAATAAAATAAAGTCTATAAATAAACTAAAAGATGATATTATGCAAATAAATTAATAAAGAAATAAAATATATATGATGTTGTAATGTTCTAGAATCTTCGCGGGTAGTACCTAAAAAAAAAAAATCGTGATGCGTTTTTTTTTACACGCGTACGTACGTGATTACTGTAAGTGCGAAATAAACGTGATTTGAACAAGTAGGAGATGAGAAATGAGTTGGAAAAAAAATTTGCCATAAAAAATAAAATTATTGTAAAGGGGTCAGATGTTATGGTTCGTGCTTGCAACTGTATTAACCGGAAGTGTCATATGATGTGTATTAGAGATATGAAAAAAATCGTTTACCACAATGATATTTCGTAGCAGCTTTAACATCACGCGAACACGAATCATTTATCATCCAGAAAGTACTCAATTATGAGAGAGGAATAAAAAAAAAATTAGTTAAAATATTAAAATCCAGACTGACTTAATGAAAAAAAAATCGAATGATGTGAAAAGTAAATTCGAATGATTGAAAAAAAGGTTTTTTCTTATTACAATCTTCTAGAGGCATTGAAAAGGGTATAATGTGAAATATTAATGAGAGAAAAAAAAACGAAATGTCAAGTAATAAATATTTTTAAGGTAACTAATTGATAAGTAACTCGAGTTCCTGTCGCAAAAATGCTTTTCTATATTTAACGTTGGTGAGGATTTTTATTACTATTATGATTATTAATTATTATATTTGAACTATTAATTATTAAACTATAATTAAATAATAAATATTCCGAATATAATATTTATACAATTAATGTGAATCGTGTATATTTATTATTATTATCGTCAATTGTCGTACGTTGGAAGTTATGTAAAGGAATACGTGAGACGTTAGGTATATTAGGAATCTATGAAAATTTTTACACAATAAATTTTTTAAATAATTTTCTCGTTTGTGCATTAAAAAAATTAACTTTGATAATTTTTTAATAAACAAATCGGTGTATTTTTAATTAATTGTATAAACAATTTGAAGAAATAATTTATTTAATAAATAATCCATCATAATTGGTGGGGCCCAGTGTAATAAAAAAAAAACTTCCTAATAATTAATATAAAAAAATTTAATTGTCCACAAAATGGCTCCCTCTTTGTTCGGGCAATCGCTAATATTGTTTCTTATATGATTTTTTCATGAGTGAAATAGATATTTTCGAACAACGAATTTCTATAAATATTTATAAATAAAAGAAAGACATAAATAAATGTGTATAAAAATAAATGAGATAAAGGAGGGTTTAAGAGATTAATTATTATATTTGTTAAAACAAGCTGAAACCAAAGCACAATGCGTATGTATAGACACAAAAAGCCATACATTAACTTGAGTAAATCACTTATTACAGCGGGAAGAAAAAAGATATGAGAAAAAATAACAAGCGATAAGTAGTGTCGGACAATGAGGGGAAAAAGACAACCGAGTGGCAGTTGACTATATACATATTGTACTATGTCATTTTTTTATAAGTTTAATTGTACGTACGTACGCGTGTATGCGAAGGAAACCAGGGAAAAATGGCAAAGAATAAAAAATAACAACTCTTAGGTGGGAGTTTTACAGCCAAAGGAATAATTTTAAATAGTTTTTTCAGTTCATGGAAGAACGAAAGTTTGCGTGATAGAATTATACCGAACCTCGCTATAATTATTAGCTGTTCCTAAATTAACTATGAATGAGTGATAATCTTGTGTAGAATTTACGAATGATTAAGATACTATTATTATTTATATACGTTGTGGAATAAGTAACTGAAAACAACGCCGCGCGCTGCCACTCCCTTCCTAAAAAAAGTTACTAAAAAATTCCATCAAATTTTTTATTACTTCAGTATTATAAAAAAAAAATTCGTTTTTGTAGTATTATTATTATTAATGATGATGATAGTAATAAAAAAAGAAAAATAATTGGAGATATAATTTTTTTACTTCCTGTTTTACCAACAGAGTCAATGTCATTAGCATCGAGATTTTTCACTTGGATCCTTTCATAAAGTTGTATAAAATAAAACAATATTAAACGAAAGAACGATGGAAAGTGCATTTTTATACTAGTTAACATTTTTTTATTCATTATTTTTTATCCAATGTAGTTAATAACGTATTCAATTTTAAACTATGTAGATTATAAAATAAAATGTAAGGATTTATGTGAAAAATCTTGATGAAGATAATTTTTTACTATTTTTATTAAATAAAAATATAAAATGTATAGTGTGTATGTTAATGATAATAATGATTATTACTATGATAATAAATAATAAGGAGGATGGAGTGGCGCGAGCGTGTGTACCCCATATAGTGAAGAATAATCTCAAGATGTGCAGGACGATGATAAAAAAAAGAGAGAAGCGAAAAAAAAATGAATAATAAATAAATGCGATGTAAGCGATAAAAGTGAAAAGGGAGCGTAATGATTTTTTCATTTTTCTATCGTTGAGTTTTTCACTATGTTAATATTCATATTTATCTAATTGTAGCACTTTTATTACTCATTTTATTCGTTTATTTATTGCTTATTAATTAAATAATTACTTATAAATAATAAAACAAAAAACTCGCACTATTTTTAAGTATTAAGTCGCGACTTGATAATAATGATAATTATTATTAATTGTTTAATTAATTAACTGATTGAGTAAGATTCATAATATTAATTATTGTTTATTGATCATTATTATTATTATTATTGGTTATTACTATTATTATTATTGTCTTATTAAATAATTATTATTACAGATTGTAATTTTTGTGAATTTTTTAATTGGAATAATTAATTAATAATTATTAATTAACTGATACTAATTGATAATGAGTAGCGACTAATTCTTGTGAGAGATTGCCATGTGTATATCTATTAATGTAATCGCTAAAACTAGGGTTCCCGGGGAGCCTCTGGGGTTAGACCCAAGGCACGGGGCCCGAACACTGGCTCCCAGTTACGTGGACGAAGGCACCGTTGGCACTTTTTTGCGCACTTGTTTAGTCTCCCCCGGCTGCGCGTGCACGCGACATTGTCGCTCAATTATTGGCACTGTATATATACATATTTATAAATATAGCAATATTTTTTTTTACTTTTATTTTTGTTCTTTTAATAATAAAATAAATATATATATATTTATTTTCTTATGTTATTTGTTTGTAATTGCACATTCGCTATTTTTTCGTAGCGATTAAATAACACTGGGCGCCATACTGCCAAGCTCCGGACGTCTCATTTCTTCTTTTTATAAGCTCACAAGGCGTCCGGAGCTGACACTTCGAGTGTTAAAATTAACTTGAAACAAAATAATTGATTAAATAATGAACGACTAAAACAAGAGATAAATTTTTTTAATGTACAAATGATGATTAAAATTGGAATTGCAATGAAAAATGGATTCTTATATCACCGGGGTGACTGGGATGAAGTTTAAATAAATAAGAAAGCGTAAAGAACTAGAGTGATATTAATAAAAAAAATAAAATGGAGAGAGAAAGAGCGCCAACGCGATGGCCAGACTCCGAGAACAAACGGGCTGCTGGAGCGGTGCAATCATGTTCCTACTAGATTTCATATCTAAGCAAGTAATTAATTATACTACTAATTATAATGATAATGATGAATGATACGATGATATTATATATTATTGGATATATATATATATAAAAAAATATATATAAACATAATGATATGACTAGCTGTAGTCCGTAAACACTGCAAAACGTACTGTTTTTCCCTTTATACACGAAAATGAAATCATCGACACGCAGAAAATAAATAAAAAAAAAAAAACTATTAAACACGAATGAACACACTCCAAGGGAGAGTGCGACCGCATTTACCTTTAACACATATGTATACTTGAATTCGTGGTTTAAAACAAATAAAGAAAAGTAATAATAAAACTAATTAACTATTAATATTAATAAAAGTTTAAACAATTGAAATAACAATTTTTTTAAATTACCAAACAAAGAAGAATAGATGTGCTAGTTTGTCATGAGAGTGAGGGACTATTAAACACACTAGCTTATCAATCATTTATTGATAAAAAAAAAAAATAATAAATACAATATTGATGCAATACTCCCAATATTAAATTCAAGGCTTTAATATAAATTGCCTTGTTGTAAATCACATATTCTTCTTTATAAAGAGACGTAACCTGATCGCGTATGCGATTGTAATTGCAAACGATAGGAATATTATTAAAGAAAATAATAATAACAAATACTAATGTACCAATCAAATACTTGGTTCCCACATTACATCGTCCAGGGTTTTAAGGTCTTCTGTGCCATTGCGGGTGTGTTCATCGTTGCCGCAGAGGGCCTTGCAAAAAAATAACTGCACTCACCTCTCTCTCTCTCTCTCTTTTCCTCCCTCAATCACCATCCAGACTTCCCACCCCGATCGCAGTTACGATGAAGGACAAACAAATGATAGATATGACTGTTTAATTGAAGTAATCAATGAATAAATCAATAAATAAATAGGAAATTGAATTTAACAAAAAAAATAAATAACGTGGATTAATAATAATTAATGATAATTAACGATCAATAAAAGAACAATAATTATTAATCGAATGACAAGATCACGAGAAGCTTGGGATGAATCTCGTAAATCATCCCCACGCGATTCTCTCTCCACACGTGCCATATCTCAAATACGTTTATATCTTTATAAAGCGATATATATTCGTTACAAGTTTATTGTTTATTTAACAGAATAAATAAACCAATTCACGGCGTGTGTAAACACTTCAGCACTCACATTAACAAATATCCTTGATTTTTGTTTTTTCAATCATACAATAATAATGATGATAATAATAAAATAATCAGTCATTTATTTTATAGGGCAATTGTATAAAATATCAATTAAATAGTTCCTTGATTATTATGCCTAATTATCTTTAAAGCGATGAGTCCCGACAATTTTCACCCATGGGAACTATTGCTCTACATCCAGTTGTTTTGATGAAAATTTTTTAAAAATAGTCTAGCTGTAATCCTAGTGAATTTTTCGTACACATATCAATTGTTTGAATGAAAATAGTAGTAAATAATAAAATAATTAATTGTTTTTTAATGATAAATAATTTGAGATTTTTTTTTTTTTAGAGTGATTTATTTATTTATTTATTTGTTTGCTTGTGTTTGTATGTAATGAGAGTCTTGATGTTATTTTTCTTCCCTAGTGAGTTAATAGTCGGGTTTCCTCGCGTCGTGTGAGTGAGAGAGTGCTTTTAAAGAAGTAACTGAATTGCGGATATGAAGAGTGTCGTGTGTTTAATTCGTGGCAGGATGATAATTTCATGTGTAAAATAATATTTTTCATAATAATCTAAATCGAGATGAATTTTTTCCCTTATTTATTTATCTATTTTTTACATAATTATATTTATAAATAATAATAATAATAATAATGATAACGATAATAATTATATTTAATTTAAAAAGATGATTGAAGACTTATTGATTATTTATTAAATAATTCACTCGATTTTAGATTTAAAACATTTCTACCATAAAACATCTGATGCTCAATGTATGAATTTAAAGGAAATATGACGTCTTGCCACGAAATACCGCATCATAACTGTGAAAGCTGCGCGAATTATTGATCCCGAATTTACTAGATACCAATCCCAGATTCACACAAATTCGCAGTGGAAAGATTTAATGATATAACTGATTACTAATTCTTACTTATACCTGCGTGCCACTCCCTGTAATACAGTATCGCAAGTTCATCTGGTTTATGTCAAATTCAAACAACAAAATGGAAAAAAAATTAAACTGTACTAAACCTCGACGTAATCTATTAAACGCTAGTTTATCAGAAAATTACATTACTGTGTTATCACTGACCTTAAAAAAATTCCTACTTTAATTTTAAGTATCACCAAACACTTGGACACAGGTAAGTTTATTTATTCATTGATTTTTTAAGATGATGGAGGTTGTTTTTATTTTGGAAGAAAAAAAAATATTTTCATGAAGATAAATTTGTTTTTGGGGAAAAATGAAATTGACAGAAGAAATTGGAGTATCAGTATATATATTTGGTAATAGAAAGTCAGAAGATATACACCTACCAGTGCATCATATAGAGCCAAAAGGTTGGTGGATGGAGGGAATGGTATGGTAGCAACAACATAGTAGACATACTACATATAAAAAGGTAGACCTATATACCATATAGAGTGTTTGCTCGCGAGATGGAACGCAAATTAGGTTTGTGCTGGAATCGAACTTGGCTCGTATCGAAATAAAAGGCGGCACATAAAATATATACGGTCCCACATCGATTTTCAAAACAACCTTTGGGGTTTCGTAGATCTACACACGACTGGAGACTTTCAATACCACTGTGACTCTAGTCTCTACTGTTTCTCTCGCCCTTCCTTTTTTCAAAGGAAAACTCAAGAACACTTTCAACTCCATTACTGATGTGTATATGTATATATGTGACATCGGTTCGCATTTCAAAGTTGATGTTTTATCAGAGCTTTTTATAAAATTGAAATTGAAACATCCATTCTGTTGTAAAAAGAACGTAAAATATATATTATGGAGGCTATTTTATATTTAGTTTCAAAATAGTTTGCATTTATTTGTTTGCTTGGTGATGTTCCAGTATAGATATTCTAGACTGAAAAATAAATAATAACAACGAAAGTTAATAATTTATCAGTGCACTTGTAAATATTTGTTCAAGAATTTTTAACCTTTTTTTTTTTATTTAATTTTAAATAAATAATTAAAAATTCATTTTTACAAATTTTCCTTAATAATATCATCATTGTTGTTTTGCTTACTAACATGTTGGCATTTATATTGGGTTTTATAGAATGATAAATAATATTTTCAATTAAAATAATTCATAAAAATTATAAGCGTAAAAGCCCATTTCGTGGTTATGACCAAAATTTCAATCAAAGAAATAATAAATAGCGTTTGATATCAGCACTCCTAACTAATGTTTCTAAATCAATAAATCCATTCGTAAAATAATCCCATCAATTAACCATCTCCTGATTAGATTCAATAACAATGAGCATCACGCTAATAAAACACCATAAAAAACAGCCAACTACAGTTAAATAAATTCAATTTCACCAAAAAAAAAAAAAATTACAACGGATAACGAGAATCACCTAAATCATTTTTCGGACCAACACGTAAGCTCAACGCGTTCGCCACTAATAGCAATAATAATAACACAATTCAACAGCACACATAATGCAGTACATAAGACGGCTATAGTTGTATATTTGGTTGGTCCGGTCGTATCTTCTCGTTAGTTGCTGACCAGTACAGCTCTCCAACGCTACCCGTTCAGTAGAGTCACGTTTTTAATTTCTCCTGTGGCAGGTTTTAGCTCATTTTCACACCCCCACTAGTATGTTACTTCCTCGCAGACCTTTAATAAGTAAATAATAATTCGTTGCTGAACATAAGTCGCATATTCTCAGCACAAACTAAATCTTACTTTTTTTTAACCCTTATTATAGACTTATATGATGTGGAATTATAATTCCTTCACTGATCCATCCTTTTTTTTCTCCTCCACATCTCCAGCATCATTCTTCCACTTGGTTTATTCCACCGATTATCGTATATTTTATTGTTTTTTCTCGTTCTATATGCGCTCAATTTCAACTTTATATATTTTCCTGAGGACTACAATTCACTTAAAATTTATGACTCTTTACCCCCCACCTCTCTTAACATACTTAAAAATACATTACATTTGACATTCATATCGTGAAAGTAGACATTTGATGTAGAAGTAAATAAGACAGAGGCAAGGATTTTTCTTATAAAAAAGTTATACACCATGCTATTATTATTACTTTTACCCTCCCACTTTCTTCTTTTACTTCTTCTTCTTTTTTTTCCTCACACCATGCTAATGGTGTATTTATAAAACATTGTTTGCTCGTACATTTCACAAAAGCGTGAAGCTGACGAGAAAGAGGCAACATCCATTACAATAATTTATGCAGAGCAATAACGCGGAAACGCAAATTGCCACACTAATCCCCTTCGCACTGTGTAAACATTCCATGAATACCGAGCCACACATTTTTCGTCCTGATATCCCGTCCACAGCCAACTCCTTATATACACGCGCGTCTGAAATTTCTTCACTAAGGAATTTAAGCTTCGCGTGCTCTCCTCAAGCTTGCATGGGGGGTGTTCGTACCAAGAGTAAAGTGAAATGTACAACCTGAAGTCTAATGTTGGTAGGATAGCAAGAATATGATGCTATATTATATGAATATGTGGTCTTCTGCCATGCATGTGTACTTTTCCTAGGAAAGTTATAAAGGCTTGGTTCTTTTATGGCGAGTGTAATCGTTATGGAGCCATCAGGTGAATCATGTTTTTATTTTGTTTAATATTTAATAAATAAGAATTTATGGAAATTGTTAGAATACATTCGAGCGTTACATTTCATGGTAATAAAATAACTGTCTTAATAATTGATCTGTAAAATTAAATTGGGCATAATAAATAAATGGTAAGATTTTTGGCTAGGTTTTTTGTTTATTATTTGAAAATTAATTTATACCAATTGTAAAATATTTGTTATGAGTTTTAAAGCATTACTTTCCTAGTAGAAATTTTGTTGAGGGCCTGTCCAGTGTCTTGGAATTGCCTCGATTTCATGTGTTAATTGTATGGGAATCTAGCGGGAATGGAGGCAATTTCTACTAGGGTTATTGATCACCATTGTTTTGAAATAAAGACTGCATCATTGATAAAAACTTCAAATAATTGCTTACTAGACCCCATGAACCCTACTTCAAAAATTTAAACTCCTATTCAGCAGCAATAAGAATGACAATGTTTCATATCATCAAGAAGACATCAGTGCCTGTGCTGCCTCTGTAATACCATCAATGTCCTCTTTATATTTTTTGTCTCTGGTTTTTTTTTCAGTTTCAACGATGTTGTCCGGCATCACGTGTGTTTGAAGGCTCTCGACTTTAATACTCAACGAGTCCTGTCGATAACAGAATTCATTTAAAATATGAGATAGAACCGTAGTTGCAATAAAGGCAGACGAGCAGTCTTTAGGGAGTCTCTTAAAAGCTCTCTTTAATCAGAGACTGCGACGACAGCGTAAACAGAATTAAGAATAATGTTTACCATGTACAAGGGTACGTCTCACAAGACAAAGATATTACATTATGTATGTATACATTTTTATGTATATGTCCGGGAAATTTTTAAATTAAATTAAAAACATATTTTGTTCCCATTAATGAAGGGAAAAAATTGGTGTAATGAAGAAATAATAGTTTTTTCAATGTAAAGCATTTCCATGTTATTGTTTAAAGTTAATTATATATTTTTATAATTTAATACTTCATACTTTTATTGACAATTCAGATGAGAGTGAATTTTAAAAGAGTCTAAAGGTAAAATAATCAGGTAATGATATTAAATATATTAGAAATGAAGTGAATTTGCAAACAAACAATACCACGTTAGCATAAGAGTAGAAACAGGAAAGGTAGAAATGAGGGGAAAAATTGGTCTCAGTTCCTTGAAGAGTGTTTGTCCAAGAGGATCACTGGAGAGGTAAACTCGTGAGTGGTTCAGGGTTCGTCGGTTAGGAATTGACGATGGGATGAGGTCGTCCTCTTAGCGCATTTCAATATATGGAGAAGACCTTTGAGGTTGTTGGTCGGGGTTAGAGGCAGAGAAAGCTTGCAAAGGGGGTAGCAGAGCTTGCGACGCAGAGTGAGGGGTACTATTGATTCTTCTTTTAATCTCGTCGTGACCCATCCCACCGTAGGATAAGACGTGCGAGGGATTGGAAGACGAAGAAGAAGGACTTTGGCTCTGGATCTGGAGGAAGGGGTGGTGGTCGAGGTGAAGGGGCGGTTTACTTATTTGAATGTGTCGTCGCGCGTGCCGAGACAAAAACAGAAGGGAATAGGTAAAATCGATGGTGCCCTCTAGATTGTCCAATCCCTTTATCTCTTCTACCCCTTCTCGTTGCTTCTCTTTTTCTCGTTATTCGTCCTTTTCTTTTCCTTTTTTATGAACCCCACATACTCACACACATTAAGGGAAATCTCGATGTCTGTATATAATATTTATTATCATTTTATGTTTATCCGAGTGAATCGATGAGCTTCATGGGACGGTTTCAATGAAATGATCGCTAGAAAATGGTGTTCATTTTCCTTCTAGTGACAAGCTAATCAATGAACTGTCGATTTGGACATATTTTGAGTTTTTTCTACTTAAAGATGATTATGACAAATCGTTAGATATTCCCATTTCTTTTTAGATCCTTATCATTCAAATATTAAAAAATGATTAGTCACACTCCACACTTCAATCAACACTGACTGGCACTTTTTTTCTTTATTTTATCGTTGATTGCGTTGTTTTCACTGTACCATCATCGAGACCGAGAAAATTGTGCACCCCTGTTAAAAAAAATCAGCCCACACACATTATGGAAACCATCGGGGTATAACCATGGGGTGGTAGTGGTGAAAATTCGTCAGGGGGGAGGGGGGTAGAAGTCGCCCTATTTTTTTTCGATCCTAGCTTTGAAGCAAGGAAGTGGCGTTGGAGAGAAAGTGAGATCACCAACTATAAAGAGATAGACAACACTTAGGGGTAGGATATTGATTTTTTTTTTATTTTATAATTAGGGGCGCGCACCCCTTAGCTGCCAGAAAAATACGTCACTCATACCCTTACAAAAAAAATAGCAGAGACAAGGAACCCAAAGCTCTCTTGCCCAGTTGTTGCTCCCGTGAGTGTGTGACAGACGTCCGATCTTAACCCCCTGCATTTCCACCCCTTCACCCTCTTGCGATCGACATTCGTCAATCGCAATAAGGGGACTCGCGATTGAGGGGTTGAAAAAAAAAAAGCAGTCACCATCAAAGTGCCGGATGAGCATGGGTAAGATCGCGAATGCTAAAAAAAAATCAGTCAACTCGAGTGGAATATATTTATCTTGAAATATTTTTATTATCCTGCGGCTTCACTCGACTTTCTTGCTCTGCGGCATCCCGACGTGTCGATAAAGAACCCAAGAGACGTTCTTCGTTCACATGCACGATAGAGGGAAACGCATGAGATTTCGGGATTCGCGAATTTCCTCACGACAACGCGGTGCTGAAGGGGAAAAAATAGACTTGGTGAGGAATAGAAAACAACCTTCATCGCAGTAAAGGCCAGAGCATATATATATATATATATATAACAAAAAAAGTTTATAAGACGGTGTCGAAAAAAAAGGAAAGCATATATGCTGGTTCACTTTTTCCTTTTTATTTTATTCCCAGCCCTCCTCACATCCTTGTTGGAGGTGACAATTCCTCATCTGCCTCCACCACCCCTTTCTCAACTGAACCTGTCCCCAACACATCCAGCCACCCTTCTTATATATCGTCCATCCTCTGTTACTTTCCTCTTCTCATCTTTTTCACACATACAACCGTCACAATCACTCTTACATTCATTTAAACTCAAACGTTCGGAAGTATGTGCGCTATGCTAGGAACATATATGTGGAAAAGTCACACGTATGGATCCAGAGTTTCCCCACACATGCAAATTGCCAGCACAAGTAGTCTTGTGTCACACAGAAAGTGTAATATGCAAAGACCCGCCCATACGTTACTATGGAAACGTTCACAAGACGAGCGGTGCCCCTGGAAAAGAAAAAGAAAGAAAGAATCCTAGGGGTGAACTCTACAAGGGTACACCATCTACCATCAGAGAGGGAACTGAAGAAGAAGAAGATGCTGAGGGGTTGAGGAGGAAGAGGGTAGACACTCTTGGAAATTTGTATAACTACCCCTAGCAGTGGGCATAGTGGCCAAAGAAGGAGAAGAAAGGAAGAAGGGGGAGAGATTTCTCGCGAGAGCAGAGAGGCGCACCACACATCGATCGTGGAATAGCATCCCTCTACAACCGTATGTGAATTCTCCTTCTCCTCCTTAGCTTCTAAGGTCTTTTATAAAATCGCCAACAAATTTCCTCTTATTTCTCATTTCTCAAGTTCGTTTTCTTTTCATTTAAACTCCTCAGACACGTAATGAAATTTTTCTTTTTCAATAAATATATAGTTTTCATTAATTTTTAAATAATAAATAATATTCAAGTATTTTAAACTCACATTATGTAATGTTGTAGGCTGGTAGTGTTCAATTTTTTTTCCTTCTTGTTTTTTCTTCAATATATTTTTAATATTAAAAAAAATTATATATTGATAATTAATGCTTTGAATAAAAATTTATTATCGTTATTACAATTCATACAAATTTGATTCAACTCTTACTGTATTAATTAATGGCAAAATGAACCTTTCAAATATATTTTATAATTATTTAGAGATATTAAAATACACACAGACATTATAATTCACATAATTGATTTTTTTTGGATATTTTTTATAATAATTCCAATAATTTTTTTCATTCAATATTTATAAATAATTATTACTATAATTTTTTTTTGAACTTTTAAATCTTTTCGAAGAAGTCATTAACAATTTTACCCTCAATTTAATATGTAACAGTAATCTGGTGAGTTATATTTATTCCAATATGATTTAGTTAATGATTAAAAGAAACTTTTGTATCATCATTCTATCATTAATTATAAGAATTCTTAATTTTTTTATTTAATACAATGTTGTCTACTATCTAATCAATATTTTGAATCTATTATGATCAATAATCACGTTAAAATGATACAAATAATCATTTTTATAATAATATATATTTTTTAATATTTCTCAAGTTTCAAAAAATTTTTTAATAAATTTATTTGTCAAGATAAATAAAAAGCTTCATTATCTAGATTGTTTATATAAATTTACTATGATTTAGGAACATAAAAGAAATTTTAATTAATTAAAAAAAATATTTTTAAATTATTTGTATACTTTTAGTTGCTTTATGTTGATGATGTATTAAAAAAAAACTTGACTTTTGAAAATTATCGATTCAAAAGAATTTCGTAAGTCGTTTGTGAGCATCTATTTGCAAACTAATCTCAGAAGCTAGTGATTTGAATAAAACTCCCATAATCAAAAAGCTCATACCATGCTATCTAGTGACTTATCATCTATCATTATAATTCGATATGCAGAAGAAGATCAATAAGCGAAAAGCTATGAAAATGACCTGAGAGAAGCCGCTGGGAATTAGTCGGTATATATACACATAAAACTTAAACGTAAATGCTCCATTGAGTCAAAGTGGAGCTAGAAGATGTAAAAATCGTTATATGGGAGCTTGTAAAACGGTATAACATAAAGAACTCAAATGGAGCCTGAGTGCTTAGTAAAATATTCTTCAGCAATAAAATAAAAATACAATCGCTGTTTAAATAAAATAATCAATAAATAAATATTAAAAATGGATCTCCATCATGATATTCCTAGGTGATTTGTTTTCTTTTGTGATGAAAGACTGGTATAGGCTGATAAAAATTCCAAAGTCGATGAAGAAGTGAGCAGAAAACTTTACTATACTTGTTATTATAAAATTATTACATATGTTTCTTATTCTTCATCACATGAGATTCATCCATTGCTTTCTGCTTGCATGCAGAGTCATAATCATCATAACGATAATTATGTAGGTAAATGCAGGTATAAAGTGAACTCTCCACCGCCGACCAGCTGCCTCATTCGATCCTCCACTAATTATCATCGTAAGCATCGACTTAATTGCTATACACTCGTTTCGTTTCGCCTCTTTGGTTCTTCGATCTTGTGTCCATTTTTTTATTCCCACTCTTTACACTTGTCTGTTGTTTTTTTTTCTTGATACTTCATGTCTTCTTCCTTGTGCTTTTTCGTTCTGAATTTATCCATCGTTGAATATATGTACGTCTCACGATTCCGTATTACACAAAAGTATAACGTGAGACCTGGAAATCTCTCTTGGTCTCCACAACGAACGTGAACTTCGCTAGCTCGTGATAGCTACTAGCGTTTGGCTTTTTTCTTCTCACTCTAAGTAAAAGATCTAGGATGCAATCGTGAGTCCAGGAGAAATTATTATGTCTTATCTGCTCTAAATCAGTGTTATTCTGACAGGAGGTTGAAATTTTATTTGATAGGCAAAATAGATTTTATTAATAGGGACTGTCAGTTATTTAATTATTCTTGTTTGAAGATGATTTATTTTTAGAGGAAAATTGACATTTTTTTTGAATAAAGTTATTTTTATTATCCTTTGCAGGAGTAAATAATTAGAATGGTGAAGGACTAAATTTAGCAATGATAAAGTTGAAATAGAAGCTAGTTTTGTGAAGAAATTTTCAAAGCTCTATGAATAAAATACTGGTAGTCTAGAGAATTTTTCAAATTTTTTTTAGATTTATGTGAATCTCTTCATATATTTAGAAAAAAAAATATTTATTGAAAAGTATTGATTTTTCACCGAGATTTTAAGCTTCAAAGCTGTGTAGATCTTCCAGATTCAGTCGCGCCAACTGAGTTCCTGATTTTTTAGTCATACTGTAAAATATTGAAGAATATTTTTGAATAATAATTTTTTGGCTGATCACAAGCTTTATTTATTTATTCGAATATTTTGCTCTCGAATTCAAATATAAAGCACATGATTTTTTGATACTAAATATTTAAAAAATTTTCCAAAAAAGGCTGAACTGATAATTTCAATAAATTTCAAAACAAACGACTGGTTATTATTTAAAAATAAAAAAGTATTTAAATTGAACAATGATATCTAAATTTATAAAAATGTTTATCAAATCAATTGATGGAAAAAGTCGTTGATAAAATATTTCTAACAGCATAGAAAAAAATATAATATCCATAAATTGAATTCAACTGCTTGATAACATATTTTAGCTACTAGAACACCTAAATAAAAATGCATAGATTCAATCATGACTGTGCACGACTATTTTTCGCCTCAATGCCAAGTCAACTAGGCGCGAATTCGTAATTCATATATTCTCAAATGTTTATAACTGTCGTGATTTAAGTAACGCGTCGATGATTACAGCGTGCGGCGTGCGCAGATCAAACCCAATTGTGGAGGAAAAGAAAGAAAGGGGAGAGAGATGGATAGATAAAATGAAAAGAGAAGAAGTGAGGTAGAGAAAAAGATTGAAGGAATGAAGATGATGCAAAGTTATATTTGTGTGCGTGGTGTGGGTGGAGACTGGCCCATGGACTCCTCAGGGCAGAATTATCATACCCACACACCGACACCGCGGTCAGATCTAATCACACTGCCATATACATAAAATAAGCGCTCTCTACGGGACCCTATGGGGCATGATGTTGAGAAGAGAAGAGAGAGAGAAGCGGATTGTTTTCAGCTGGAACTCGAGTATAAATTGGCCAATTATTCGGAAATAAGGTAATTATATAAGAAGGGAGTGATCTTCGATACCGGAGGAAAGAAAGAACCAGGGGTAGGGGAGGGGAATGACCGAGAGGGGGAAAGAATCGAAGAGAGAAATCAAAGGCGATTATCTGCCTATGAAGGTAGAAATCGTTAGGTATGAAAGATGACGAGAGCAGTAAGAGAGTAAGAGAGAAAGAAGGGAAAATCGCTTATACCCTCAGGAGGTGCCAGACTCTTTGGTACAAAACTCTCCAAGCCATCGTATTCGCACTGTACAGCATATCAGAGCAGATGTTCTTTTTCAGCTAAACGTTGCAAAATTAATCAATCAATAATAATGTATTCCAACATGTTGCTTTGATACTGAAATATCATAAGAATGATGAACCAACGACGTTTGTTGATGGAGATCCAGGTGAATTTTTGGCCATACCAAAAATCCTGCTTCAGGATAAAATAGCAGGTGGAACTTTTATGGATAGATCAACTCTAGTTCAACTGGAATCAAGGAATTACCATAAAACAAGCCAGTGAGTCCAATTCCTTCAACATTCAGGTTTTATTACACCTAGTTAAATTGATGAAACTATCAATTTATGATTGGGAATAGAAAGTTCTAGTTTCATTACTTAAAAACTCTGACAATTGAATGAAAATGAAGTTATTATGCTTGAGTTTTCTTTACAAGATAAAGTCATTTGGAAATTTATGGACAAAAAATTGAACTGATGATTGAATCTAAGATAATCACCAATAGATAATGGCAATATTTGCTACAAAAATGTTCCTGTAATAATTAAACTATCCAATCTGATAAATAAGTAATTGATGAAAAGTATTTTTTGCCAAGACCTAATTCTTTCTCAGTGTGAATAACTTGATTTCAAGGCATTTCTTGCAGTGATGACCAGTGGTCTGATCAAGTCTTAATTAATTCCAACCAAAACCTTGTTTTAATTTTTACCAACTCCTTCAATTAAATACAGAGAGATGCTGAGAAAATTCCTTCTAAACAATAGGAAAAAAAAAATCTCTATCATCTTTTTATAGTCAAGCCCAACAAAAACGTAATTTCAATGTGATTCGTTTACAACAAAGGGATGATAAAAAACGTAACGGTTAGAGAATGATGGCCAAAGTACAGCGGTTGAAAAATGTCTTATTCTACTGTAAAATAAAAAATATTTATCATGAAACGTGACTATGAATAATTGAACTTGACACTGCAGTTATCACCAGACCGTGAAGAATGAGACTGGACTTGGATGGTGAAAGAGGAACTATTGGTATCCGCAAGAGTCTCAACTGGAGCCATTAAGGGCTGCGTGGTAGCCTGAGGCCGGAATTAGCATACTCTCCAAGTAACTCCACCTCCGCTGCTCCGATCCCGATGCCAAAGGAATATAACTTAAGTTCAAGCGGATATTATGCCACCATTCTTACCTCCATAATGTGCGCTTAACCACAGGTAGGGGGTTGCCAGGGGAAGAGAGAGTGAATTAAAGGTCGAACAAGTATAAGAGAAAAACAAGAGGGTAAGCCTCGAGCTCCGGCCCGCACTCCTATCGGCTTGATCACTTTTAATTATAATTATATGCAGTCCCGGATCCGATAAAAATCGGGGGAAGAAGCCAAGGCCCACGAATAAGAAAAACGAGTCCCACCCAAGCGCGTGCCGTTGACGCCCAGGACTCAAGAGAAAGTTTGCCGCTAGATACAAATACATATAGTCCTCATCATTTTTTCTGTCTCTGAATTATCTCCACCTCAGTATTGCCTTATTATTATATTTCATTATTTCAATATATCTACTGGTGCATGTTATACCCACAGAGCATGTATTACTTACTATTTCCTCGACTTATCCCTCAATACAATAAATCTTTATTAAGATGATTGATTCGTTTGTTCTTTAAAGACTTGAGAGAAAATCTCACTATTAAAGTTCGATACAATTGATAGATGATATGGTTGTAGCAGCTAGGGTTGCAATCACTTTTCTCATGGCTACAAAATTTAGCCAATTTTAATCGATTTTTTTGTTTTGAAAATACCCGCGTAAAACTAAATAGATCCAAAAGAGACCCACAATAAAAAAAAAAGCTCAATGTGGACTCAATAGAAGCCTAATCTTAATTTGAAAATATTTTCACGGCCTACAATTAAAGTTTATTTTTCAAAGCCATATTCGACAATGATTTTTTTGTTGTTTCAAAAATATGTTTAGGTTTGATTTGGGAATTTTTTTGGGCCTAGAAAATAATTTGGACTTCCTCTAGACACACTCAAATAGTAATTATTTTTATTCAGGTAATTTATTTAGGAATCGATAGAAGAGACTATTGCATGATTTTTTTTTTGAAATTACATTAAAAATTATTTGTTAGTATGAATTAAAATGAGATATAATAATATTAGACTTTTTTAATTGAATACTTGATCAATTTTATCGCTAAAAAAAAATTTAGAAATGCAAGCAAAAAAAAAAAATGAGCTGAAATGAAATTTTTCTCTGGAAATGATTAATTTACTCATGAATTAGAAAGCTGTAGGGTATGAGTAAAATGAAAAGACCTGTAATTTCGTTGATTGATAGCAACAGTTAAATTGAGTATTATCATTATGAATTTTTTAATATATCTAATTGCCATTGTGATAATAAAATTTTGAATTTTATTATTTATTCGAGCTGAACAGAGTACCCATTTGCATGCCTCTTTATCGTCTTATTAGAACCAGCAAATATATTCTCTGTTACCTAATGTATCTCATAATTTCTACTATCATTCCGATAAATTAAAAAAAAAAATATTATACTTTATTTTAATAAAATTAATTCATTTATTCAATATTTAAATTTTTTTTAAACTCAAGATAGTATTTATAAACCGAACATGACAGGTTCGTTTCACAAGTCAAGCCTGGAGGGTTTCTGGATAAACATTCAGATATATTTTTTATTTTGTTTAAATTTTACTCCAACATAGTAATTAGTAAATAAAATAAATCGACATCAATAAAACACTTAAACATTTTTTATTCTTTAAATAATCCATCATCAATAAAAATGATTACCCTTTTTTTAAAAGCTCACATTAAAATTGAAGTAAATATTATTTACTGCCATCAAATAAAAGCATTGTCAAATGAAGCACATAAATTCCAATCGAAATAATTTTCAAATAACTTAAACCCATAATTATGGCATAGAAAAACTAGTAAAGTGTTGTAAGAAAAATTTATATATCAAATGCATTAAATTTCCTGAGTGATAAAAACGAAATCATTTGAGGTTGTCTCTTATCTAAGCATTATTCACGGTCATAATAATACTATTATTCAATTGTATCTCGTTTGTCATGGGAAAAATCCACTTTATACAGTGAACAACATGTTATTTAATCTTTTTACGAAATGAACTGTACGCGTGCACCCCATGGAGCCACGATAATGCATATACAGTAATTTTTTTTCACTCTGCTATTGACTGTCTTCTACAATTACGTGAACATATGGACGCACACGGTACGTGCTGAAGATGCAGGAGTGTATTTAGGAGGGAAAGAGAGTCAACGAAGGATAATAAGAAAAGAAGAGTGAAGGTATAAAAGAGTGAAGAGAAGGTAACGAGAAAATACAAGAACGATGGGACAGTGGTCCGAGAGTAGGGGAAATATTACTGCAGCTGTGATGTTGGCAATGTTATAGTGCCTTCTTTAATGTCAGAAGTGTCGGAGGAACATTCCTTTCGTTTTCTCCATCTTACATTATTTCTTTTTCTCTCTACTCCTCTTTGTTCTTTCCTCTCATTCAATTGCTTCTTATTCACTCAACATCTACTCTTCAACTCGTCGCCTCTCTTATTCTACTCTCCTTTAATTCTTATTCACTCATATACACTACACATCTTGACTCGCTAACTTTAATTGGCGATAAAACACCGCACCATCGTAAAAAAAGCCTCTTTTACCCGTACAATGTAATAACTAGATCCTTTGGCATATTTTAAATAATGTATATGTGAGTTTTTAACAGTTAAATTTTAATTATTCTTGGTACATCCAAGTTCAAGTTATCAAACATCAGTTATAGCTATTTTGAGGATGGAAAAGTTTAATGATCATCAACAATCATTGGTGACAATTTGTAGAAACAAATAAAATATTTGCAACTTCAGTTGAATATCAAGGTACAGTCACCTTTTTGCCATTTATTACACTGCAAATTATAGTGTTTTATTTCAATGTACCCAAAGTGTATACAACATTAGATTCATTTTCTAAATACTTCCATGTAAGAATGTTAATCAAATGAGTGATATCACTTAAATTAAAATTCGCAGTGTCGAAATAATATCAACCAAACAATTCTTAATCATTTTAATAAATATAAATTTATTGGAGTGATTGGACTGATTTTATTTTTTATATCCAAATAAATAGCAAAAAGTATTGAAGTTTGACTATATAAATATATTTTTTCAAATAGAATTGAAATAAAAACTCAATGTTAATATACATTGAATATAATAGAAAAAAAATTAATGCTACAAAATCAATATTCATCAATTAAATGACCTTTTTCTGGGCAAATAGGTTGAGGTTTCACTCATGTACTTTGACTTCAGCATTCAGAACCCAACATATGAATTAAAATACTTGAATACACTATACTGATATCATGGATCCAAATGGCTAAAAATCAAACTCTGTCCCACCATTCAATTATCCCTAATTTAATCTACATACAAATAATGATTCAGCACAAAAAAGAAAGATGAATAAATTTTTTCAGTATCAATAAAAGTGATAAATAGATAGCAGATAATGTAACAGATGAGATGATAGAACAGAAATGAAGCAAAAAAAGGAAGAAATAAAGTTGTGTAATGAAAATAGAGAGGTGTAGGTATTAACATATGGGCTTGGTAATTTATCCTTTGAGTGATGTGCTCACTCAGAAACTAGATTAAAATACTGCACATCTTCGTCTACGACTTGACTATATGGTTTAGCTCGATCAACAGCAACCAATTATCAGGCACAACATCACATCGAGGCCTCTGGCGCCAGGTTAATCGGAATCGCTTTTCTTCACCAAGCAACAAGACAAAGAGTAAGTATATAAACTTCACGTTGACTTAGCTGAGCGATATCTCCAATTTATATTTCACGATCGTTCATTTTTTTCATTCTCATTCTTTCATTTCTTGTTTCAAGTCTTCCCAAGATGCCGACTGTGATTTCACGCTACAGTTAGAGGTCATCATACGATCATTAGAAATTTTCTTATTACTCTGTAAGTATAGATTATAAATTCAAAATGAAACATACTCAGATACGTATCATATATTTTTATTAACGTCCCTTTTTTATTGCTGATAGATTTGAAATTGATACAACTTCTGTGTGTGGGCTTTTTTTTAGAAGTGACTAGTAGATTAATAGATTAATTGAATTAAAAAGTTTTTTCGATTCACCTTGTAATTAGTTAAAATTATTGTAGCTGATCAGATAAATATATTTTTGCATCATCTCTGTTCATATTCATTCAATCAGATAAACTTTCTCTAATACTATATCATACTATTTACAAAGTTTATCTTAGTAAAAAACAAAAATAAAATTATTCGAATGGAGAAAATCAGAACAGCATTACGAAGTCGAAATGTAAGTATTTTTTTTTAATACTTTGAAACCTTGATTTTTAAGTATTTAAATTACCCAGTTGATCTAAAAGGACTTGAACAAATACTTATATTTCGATTCAAGTAGCTAAAGAGTGTATAAAATTTTAAAATAATTTTATTCCCCTTCATTATTATTAGAGAATTTTTTTAAATTAAAAAAAATCTGGAGATGATCTTTATGAAGAGGGACTGAATAAATAATAATTGAAGAACAAATTAGAGAATCATGGTATTAAAAATGATGCTAGAAAAATGTAAATGCTTGCAATTTAATAATCTAAGGCAGAAATAGAATAAAAAAAAGTATCGAGCCACAAGTCTAAACGAAACTTTTTTAATAACAACATTCTTTTGGTATATATCCCTTTGGCATAAATTATGGTGGTGATATTCTCGCGTCGTTATATGCTGCACGTTTCACGAAGGATAATCGTTGTTCTCCAGAAAAAAATAGCGCGGGAGAGCAGAGGAAAGAAGATACGAATTACGAATAGAGGCATGCCCTCGTGCGATTCCAGTACATTTCGATCTCCACACTTTCTTCGGCTCTCCCTACTAATCGAACAGCCCATCCGATATCCCATCGTGGAATTGATTTCCTCCTCATCTGAATATAATTTTCCTCGGACGCGATCCGGCTACGGTAGAGATATAATGATGGAGTTATGCCGTAACACCTTGGAGGCATATCGAGTAAGGTTATATAGTGTATATATATAAAGAAGTGGAGGTATATGGAGGTGAAGGTGGAGGTGGAATAAGAATAATAAGTAACAAAGCATTGTAATGTGCAAGCTTCATTGTTTCAATCTTATTTTCTCTCTTATTTCTGTACATACCTGGCGTCTGCACGACGTTACCTACTGTAAACTGGTGTAAGTACTTGAAGAGAACACGTAACTGCTCGGCTACAATGATACATTTAAAGCTGACATACACTCACACTATTCAGGCGCGATTTGCAACGGCCAGTAAGGAGAAAGAACAAGAGGATGAGTATAGACAACTGCGACCAGTCGAATGGGTACAAAGGAAGCAAAAGGAGAATCACAAGGGATGCAGTTCCCAATCATTTCGATGATTGCCGTTTGAACAATGTTCCTCAGTCGCCAAGACTTCAACAGGGACGCTTCTTTCACCCGCACAATCGATATCGTGAATGCATTTGTGCAAGAACTAGTCCTGCAAATGCTAAGAAAATAAATCCAATGAAAATTTCGTCCTTTTTCCTTTCTTCTTCGGTCCACATATGCACTTTTCTCTACTTTCTTTAGCAGTGCATTCGCACGGAAATTCACTCGTAATTAGATTTTTTTTTATTGTGAAATTATTCAAATGAAAATTTTATCTTTTATTTGTCGATAAAATTTTCATTAAAAAAATATTTGAATTATCAATAAAATTGTTATTTTATGTTTAGTATCAATAAATTTTCGGATATTTGAACATTAAATACTAGCAATAATATATAATTTAATAATCAAATAAGAAGATCAAAATCCAGTAAATGAATGGATACCATATTTTTTAGAGCAATTTTAATAATATTGGTTATACCATATATGTCACTGGATGCAATGTAAGATTAATAAAAGAAAAAAAGGCTTGTCAGACTTATTGAAGTTAAACGGAATCATTAATGAGAAAAATAAAACTAAAAATTAGAAGCAGAAATATTGCAATAACTGTCTCTTTACTCCTTTTTATTTATTTGCACGTATTCTCATCTTCTGATCTGGTAAACTTTAACAGACTGCATTTGAGTGAGATGACTGAGAGGTGTTTGGACCGCAGACCACACCGAACCACGTACGATAATAACCCCAGTGAGGGTGAAAAGGGTTACCGTATGGTTACTATACACGTATAGTAGTATAAAGGTTCGTAAGTTAGGTGCAGTGGGAGTTTTTACGGTTCATAATTCAGTCAAGTATATTTTAAACTGCTGTCAATGTTAAAGTTTTTGAGTACTCTCATTCTCCTCATCTTGCTATTTGCTGCTGTTGATTTTTATTGTTCTTTTTCTTGCTCTTTCATTATTATCTTTATACGTCTTTTTGCATATCTAGCTCACCATTATACTTACATGAGATGAACTTAACTCAGTATAACTTCAACATCATCATGATTTAACATCGTGTTTCGTTCAAGTGAGAAAACTTTGATTACCTGACAATTTCATCATCTTCATATCTTTCCTATCATCCTCGCCTGTTTTTTTTAATATCAACTCTACTGATACAATTCCAAACTCATCTATGAAATAAATTACTCAGCTTTGGATAATAAATTATTCCTCGGTGGAACAAAATGAATAACTTTTTCGACATAACATTCAGTGAAGTTCAGTGATAGAGAAGAGTCAGGTACAAAATCTTGGTGATGATAATATGAAAAATGGTACATCTTGGCTGTATGACTCTTTCATGGCCAGATTCACTTCAACCCTTGATTGTATGACTCTTCTGAAGTTGAGTTTTCATTTTTGATAAGTTGAAAAAAAATTTATTGTGAACAAGCAATATTTTTTTGTAATATTTTATTTTAAAGATGCCTATAAGATAAAGAGAATAAAATTTATTTAGGTTTAGATTTATTTAACCAATTTATTAGATTTAATAATAATTAGTTTGACAGTAAAATTTATAATAACAATAACTATGATAATAAACGAATATTTGAGTGAGATTAATGCTAAATTTTGATTCATTTTTTATCGTGAATACATGAAGGAGGGTAGAATGGAGTGATTCCCCTTCGGAGCAGTATGTAGGGCAGAGTGAATCACCCTAAAAAAAAAGTATTCGCAAAGTTCGAAAATATACTTCGAAATTATATATTGTTAACTCTAAACATCTTTTATTAACTTTCAGTTGAAAGAAATAAGGGAAAATTACATTTCCAAGGTCAGTGTCAAGAATGGCTTTTTTTCAAAAATAATTCTATAGCAAGGACTTCCACATGGCATTATATATCATTATTATCCTAGGACATGAACTTAAAGAAGTTCATTCTTATTAAAAAAAAAAAAAAAATTGTCTAGATAAAAATATATTCCAATTTTTTTTTCTTGGTTTCTATAAATTCATTGACGATTAATTTCCATGATAAAAACCTGAATGCGAAAAAATGTTTGCTCGTTAAGGTGGAGTTTAGCAAATAAAATGGTCAGCTCATGGGCAGAAAAATAATCCTTGCATGTAAACTATTTTTAAAAATCCAATGATTTACTGACTGATTAATTTATAGGCAATAAAATATATTTTCCAAACTATATTTACTTTACCCCAAGTGATACATGAAATGCAGGAAAAAAAGCATCGCCAACATTTCTCATAAATAAATAAGATAAAATTATTCTTGGTTGCAATGATTGTTTATTATTATCGATGTTAACTTGAATGTAATGCAAAATAGGCCGATAACAGCTGGAAAATGAATGATCGTGTAATTGTAACACGCATTAAAAATAAAAAAAAAAACTACTGTACGAGGGAGAAAAAAAACCGTCAACTCGTCAGCCATTCACTTTGCATCGGTAATCGTGCGCACGCGTGAGTCGAGAATCGCAGGACGCACCTGCGATACGCAAAGCCAAGTGGAACCAAGCCAACAGGAGTGTTGAGACGCACCTGCTTTTTTTCTCATACCCCCTACGAAGCACTTGACTCTCGTCTTCATCCCTCGGGCATGCAACCGCCACCATCACCTTTCACAAAAGTGTTTATACTGCCTTCTCTCCACTTATTCTCTCTTGACGCCGTTTTAAATTTTATGAGGCCTCCACTTTTGAATACTTTCTGTCGCCTTCGACAACCTATACGTCAGGTCACAGGTCACACAACCCGCAACCATATCACGCAACTCCTAATGTATTCCCAATCCGTTAAATCGTCAAATATATAACATACATATGTATTAATACAAATTCATTTATACAGTCACGATCAAAAATTTTTTAACTACTTTAAACACTTCAAGCTACTTATAGAGAAATTGATTCTAAACTTTTTGACATAATTTATAATTCAATTGTTTATTGAATGACTTCACATAATTCTAAACAATTATACATTGATTATAAAAATTTCAATTAAAATAAAAAAAATAAACAAGACGTTCTTATTTGAAATAATATGATCCAAATTTGTATGATACTGTAAATAAATCATAAAAACCATCTCACCATAATTGAATATTACATAGAATCAATCTGAGATTATTTTTGCTGAGCACTGTATTGTCAATTATTTAGTCATTCAGAAAAAAAATTCTGTAAATGATTAGAAGATATCCGTTACCTTGGGTATATCACCTCCTTCAGTTTCACCAGAGCTTCGTCTTGATACCGGACGGTAAATAATAATTCTTATTCTGAATTCAATTTAAATAATGCCGCGTGCGGTTTCCATCGACATTCCCGAGCACGCCTTATTATCTCACGTACCTACCCACTGCTCTGCACCTACTCGATACCCATTGATATGGCTACATGTTTTCGTTCTTTCTGCATACATTTTGCCCTTCTATCTATACCTATTTTTCCCATCGGTCCCTTTGTCTCTTTTATCCCCCCCCCTCCCCCTCCACCTCCTCTATCTCTCTTTTCTTTCTTTTTTACTTTCTTCAATAAGATCTTTCTTCCTTCATTCGACGCTTCTTTCGCTCCCAAGCCAATTCCCATTTTGCCATCATTATTCCAGCAATACGCCTCGGCAAGTATTCCTAAAGCACACGCTCCTCTTCTTCTTCTTCGTCTTCGTTAAGTATGTGGCATATCGAAGATGGTATGCGCCTCGTCATGGTACAATGAGAGATCCTTTTCTTCGTCTTCTTCGTTCATCTTCGTTTGATGTTTTATACTGAACTGGTTGGTCTCATCTTCACCCTCGATCTCTCTTTATCTTCAATGCGCAATCCACAATCCACTGAGGACAGTTCTCCAGATGACATCTGGTTACTACTGGGTGCCAAAAAGTGGAAATACCTGAAAAACAAAGACTCTCTCAATCGATTGACACATCCAATCATCTTGCAAGCCGACTTGACGTAAATTTATTTTACTCTAAAGTGCAATTGATGAGTTGAGAGCAAATATACGAGACAGTACACATCCCTACTGAGTCTGTGGGGAACAATTATATTATTATGTAGACTTTCGAGACAGAATTGTCTTCATTTTCTTCTTCTCTGGGGAACACTTCAAATATTTGTTGCTATTTAATGCTTAAAAAATTACTAATACCTCTTTAACATTATATTTTTTATCTTAGACATCTTAATAAATTATATTAATAAATTTTTTTTATTCTTTAATTGTTAAAAATAAAATTATCACTAAATTTTAATAATTGCAATAAATTTAAATATTTAAAAAACATTATATTCAGTAAAATGCAAAAAAAGTGAAATAATAATAGAAAAACTGTCTGAATATACTAATGATTATTTTATTATTTTTTAATTAATTATTTATTATATATATATATATATATAAAATAAAAAATAAATTAACATTTAATGGAAAAAATTTTTTTTCTCGAAATGTGAAATATTAATAACCAGCAATAGCGTGATTTCCTTTAGAGCTTTGGAAAATAACACCTTACATTTATGTTACATTGTAAACGATAGTTCTATGAAAGGGATAATATTCAAGTATCAACCCCTTAGTAATATTAAACGTTCAAATCGCACAATGTTCCTAACACTTAAAATCAAGTTTACATCATCTGATGTACACATGCGTCATCGAGGAAATAGCTGATTTCTAACATTGTAATCTCAATCAGCTTTCCTTTCTCATGGGTTTTATCATATTCTTTTGCGTTTAATGTAATTATTAAACTAATCGAGTTTGAAGTACCTTAACTGATCTATCTGTCAACAGTTTAAAATACAATCTTATTGAAATTTGTAGTATTTTTCTTATCAATGTTCTTCTAGGACAAAAGCATTCTTTTCCTTAGACTAGTGAATTGATAATAAAGTCTGATTTAGTAACTTGTTTGTATTTTATGACTAATATAACATTATGTATATTTACAAACAAAAAGTACCGAGAATTATTCTGAGATAATAAACATTATTTGAAATAAAAAATATTGCAATGGAGCTTTTTTAGAAAAAATATTATTTTATAAGTAATTTAAAATATTTTTAAACTTTAAAATTCGTAGTAATGAATAAAGAACTTGATCAAAGAGTTATTTATAACAAAATAACTTTCAAGAAATCTTGTTTTCAAACCCATAGATATTGTTATAACGAAATTACCATGTCACTACAGTTGATACTCTCTAACAAAGTATAATTCGTTTTTAATTCTTGCCACTCCCCCTGTTATTTATAGTACCATTGATTTCGAATCAACATTTTAAACAACATTATTGCGAATAAAATAAAAAAAGACATGAATAAATGTTTAATACTTTATTCAACATATTTATTTGGAAGAAAAATAAATAAAGCTACTGAATAAAAATTTTAAAAAACCCCCCGAGTTTGTAAAAATATTATTTCGAATGATTGAAATAATTGAATTTAACTGTTAAAAAGTTGAAGTATGTTGAAAGTAATCGAAACTCGGATATTACAAACCCCCCACGACGAAACTAAGTCGCTTCAAGGGGTTACTCTTGTCATGCGTTACCTTTCGTGAAATACGTGATCGACATAAAGAAATAATCAGAGTCAACATATTCACAAGGAATTCTCCCCGTGAAAACCACGTAAATGCTTCATGCATAAAATATATATTGTATTGTATATACACATATATGGATAAATTTTTTTTTACTTTTGGGATTTCACAAATCATTCGCTTTATATCTAATCCCACCCTCTTGTTCTCAATTCTATTTTAGAAACGATACCTCGGAGGACATGTGTTCATCACTTTAGGGGTATGAGAAGAATCAAGTCAGGCAATTGGCGATTATCGATTACCTGTCGTGGCAATTGAACGAGGGCTAAATCGACACGCGCGACCCCGAAACGAACAAGTCCCGTATATATAAGTAATGTTTGCGCATTTCTATATTTGTACAGAAATGTGTTGTATTCGACGAGTGTGAGTGTGACTCTTTATAACAGCTACTGTGTTCCAATAGGGTGCTTTTTATCAAAGCCATTATAAAGGTTTTCCTAAAGTTCTCAAAAGTCCATCTCTCCCTGCTTTTACTACTTTTTTACCCCACACTTATACATTGTCTCGCGTGGGTAGGCTCAAATAGAAGGGAAGGAAAAACAATACTTGTTTTATTATAAATTTTTTTTTGTAGCACTATGCACCCCTTGCTATATATTTAAACTTTATGTCTATTCCACATTATTTCACTTTCGTCGGGCTGAGATAGTTTCTATAATTTTATTCTTATTTCTTCGCATTCAAATCATTCTTCGCGATAAGATTCAGTCGAAGATAAACTAATAGTTTAACTCATACTCCAGTTTCCCTTTAGGACAAATAAACAATCACTCACTCCATCCCAACTATTACACTACACTGAAAAAAATCATGTTTAATTGAAGTAAGATTGACTAATAGTTAATATAGAATTTTAACTATAAACATAACATGTTGACTATAAATAAATCCTTTTTTCAGTATAGGTATCATCAAAATTAATTATTTGATAATCATTAAACAATAGCTGTAATTGCTGTCAATTTTTGTGTTTATTCATACATTTAAATAGAGTCTGAAAAAAATTCTGGGATGAGAATGAACAAAAGCCTGGTTAAACTCTATTCTACATCGTCGCAGTATTAAAAACAAGGAATTTAAACTTGACTTCCCAGTTCAAAGGTTTCACAATTCATTCCTCTACCGTGTTATACAAAGAAAATAAACTACAGAAAATATTTTTAATAAATTCGAGAAAAAAAAACACCTGTCAAAATTTCTTCCCTTACTTCAAAAATAATAATAAAGCAGGAGTATAATTGAAGGTCAATTAAATTAATTATCAACTGCAGCTGTAAAATATTTAGCTTCTCCAATGACCATGTCTATGATACTGTAATCAAAGTGAGGGCAATCAACTCGAACGATTCCAACGAAATCAAAGGTTTATTTTCACTTTATTTTCAACGTCGTCTTTTTCTTTAAGCAAAAGTCTCGTGGTCTCGAGGCCTCTTATCCGCGATTCGTGATTCAGTTAGAGTTTGAGGTTTGAGGTCGAAGCAGGCGTCATTATGTCGCCCAGCGTCGGCGCCGTTGTAGCTGCGTTTGTGGCAAAGTGCAGCAGGAGAAGCTGATGCCTGGTTGAAGTCTTGAGAGCTGAAGCACAAGAACAGAAAGAGAGGTAATATAGTGGTATAAAGGAAGAAGAAAATTCGCAAGAATAAAAAGAAGGAAGCGAGTGAAAAAATGAAAGGGACAAAAACAAGAAGCATTAGCGCTGTCGAGCTACCGTGTGGCGTTGCCGGGCACTTCGACCGCCTGCTGCTGATGTCCACTTCTACTTAGCAAATTAACATTATTACGATGCTTGCAATCAGTCTGCAGGGAGAGATATAATCAATGTATGACCGACTCTTTCAGTAATTCAAAAAAGAAACTACTTCACTCCAATCTTCGTTTCTCCACGCTCTCATAATATACTTTCCCACTTGGAAATTAACATTAATGATCACTAAAATTTATTCAGGGTTACTTAAATCTATTTCAAATGTAATAATAATGACTGATGTTTTTTCTAGGTCTGTATATTTTACATAACTAATTCCTTCTGCTTTTGATATAATCACTAGTTCACAGGACAGTCATTAATATTGGATTAGACCAAATTGAATTTTATTCTGGTGTTTTTGTGGCTTGCTGATGTCTTTGGTCAACTATTAACAGTGATATCCAAGTGATACCAAATGTCTCCTAATGATTCAATATGTAGGAAGCTTATTTAAATAATGCACTAAAAAAGTCTAGCTAATTTATTTTTACTTTGGAGTCTAGATGGTGGTAAGTATCAATACCTACATGACAAGTTGGTAAAGGCAATAAGATAGTTTACCAAAATAGTTATTTAGAAATAAGGGTGATAGGTATTAAAATGGCATTAGATATAAGATATAAAAAAATATTATAAAGCGTAATTCAGATTGCATAAACCCATATATCAAAATAAAATTAATGTACTGATGTAGTAGCACAGCATTCATAGATGTCTTTGATGATAGTTCCAATATTTATAGCACCTTCATCGAAAACTGACTTCAAAAAAAATTAATTTCCTACTTTAATCCTCTTTTTTCTGCCTAATGAACGTGTTGATGATTTTGATGGTATGAGTAAGTATAATATTTGATGAGGAATCTTCAAAAGAACTCTAGGAAAAATTAACTACCTGAAAGTAAGAAAAATTCTGAAGAAATAACGAGACTTCTTGTGAATCAAGTCTATATGGCATTAAATTGCAAACATCACGTGAAAGTGCAGAAGATGTTTATATAGATGAAGAAGTCATAACAAATCAAATTTGTCCGTAAAGTGCAAGTGAAGAGTCGACGACGACGATCTGAAAGGAGCAAAAGAAAATGAAAAACGATTTCTTCAGAGATTCATGTATAAATGTGTGAATATATTAGCATGAAGCTGGTGAAGAGTAGCTGGACTTTAGGCGCCTTCGAGGTGTGTTATAAGACGTATAGACTACTCCTCGTCTTACGCTTCTCTTTGAGTGAACCCCACTCAACATATATTATTGCTTCGCGCGCGTGAAGCACGCATACATGCTTTCAATATGCATGAAGAATAAAAATAGAAAAAAAGTAAGAGGTAATAAAAAAAATATTGGCAATTATTATTATACCCAGTAGGAAGAGGCTCAATTACTAAGCCAAACAGGGAACCTGAGAATTAAAGAGAGAGAGAAAGGATTAACTTTTGAATGCTTTTCTTGTAATCAATGGTCGTCATGTGAATAGAATATCAAGAAATTATTCTTCCTTTCGGTGTAACAATCATAAAATTTGATTTGAAATGATAAATCTTGATGAAATCGTGATGAGAAACACATGGATCACATTGCTAATACTATTTTTAAAAATTCATCAGAGGTCTCTTCCTGGGATTTTAACATTACATAACTAGAAAATTTATTTAATAATAAAGTATATCATATCCTAGCTGCTCTTTTACCTTTAAAGGTTTTGAAGTCATTTGAATTATCGTCACTAAATGTAATACCGAGACCTGGACATGGAAACAATCCAGCAAACAATAGGCAAATTGAGCTTCAGCTATAAAACCAGAGTATTCATCTCAACGCACTTACTACAGATTTATTTAATGAAGACCCAATCATACAAAGGCTGAAGAAGTTTAGACTAACAGACTTGGTCAGTCGCTTCAACACCTAGAATACAGCACCTAAAAATCGAAAAAACAAGAAATGACTCAATGGATGACCTTTTTAAAATATTTAAAAAAAAAATCATCATACCAATTATTCATTATTAAATGTTAATAGATTGTAATTTACACTTTTAAATATGAAAAAAAAAATTAAATGTAATTGAATACTTTTGGAAGTTTAAATGGAAGTACAGCTTTCAGAAAAAAATAAATTCCCCAAAGAAAAGTAGAAAATTATTTTATTGTGTATTAGTATTAATTGAATGTCATAAAATGGTTGTTTCATTGAAAAAATAATTAATGCTTGGTACTAAAATGTACGATTTGATGTAATGAGAATCTGTTAGAATAAATGAAACTCGGTGCAATCGAAGATGCTTTCATATCTGCAGTCAATTAATTTATAGTAATTAGCATTCACTCTGTGAGATCGTGAAAGGTCGAACATATTCTCAAAGATCGCTGTTTTCATAATAATAGTGTTATTTCCTCATAAGCTATCGAACATCAATAAATTTCATATAATAAAAATTTCTATCATCATATCTTGCAAATCAATTTATTTTTTTAAAAATATTCCTATGTTAAATTCAGAACCTTCCCTTGTTGAAGATCAATTCTCCAACAATGAATTTATATTCAAAATCAAATTGAATTGAAAAAAATCTAAAGACGAAAAAATTACGGGAAGTTTGTCGTTAGAACACCAACTAAGTCCAGATCTATTTTGTTTTTATTTAAATAAAACTGAAATAACGTTTGAAATCAGTGGGAATTTTTTTTCAATTTAATTGTCGTTGATAATCGATTATTTGATAATTATCAAGCATGGCAGACACACGGAATTATTTTAACATCGAAATAATATAAAAAATTAAAAACAGAGTCTCAATTACTAAGCAAACGGAGAACTTAATAGTCAGACAGAGAAAGACAGAACTTGTCAATGCTTTCCCTGTAATCAGCGATCGTCATGTAAGCAGAATACAAAAAGAAAAATAATGAAAAAGGAATTTTATAATGAAAGAGAGACATGTGAAGAATAGAAGAATAAATGCAAAGTTATGCTTTGTGATAAAATTGAAAGACGATAAATGTCTCGATAGTCCTGAAATTTTTTAAACTTGAGAGCAAGTTATTCCTGGTCTATTGTCAATGGAAAAATTCACAATTGTCTTTTTTTTTGTCAAAAGCATCGAAGCCTCGGAGTTATAGGCGTTGAATCAGATTCAAAATTGGACGTTTTGCAGCGATACGTTGTACGCTCCAGCGGCTCACACTGATGATATTCACATCAGAAAAAAGAAAGGAAGAGAGGAAAGGACTAAAAGAGAGCCTTCTTTGTACCTTTGAACTCGTTTCCTGAGAAGGCTTTTCTTTTTTCGCGAAAACGCTTCTTTTGAAGTGGAAAAGTTTTCGGCGAGAAAGGAAAGTAAAAGAGGATGACTCCCGGGCACGTTTGAGTTAGTTGGACTATTTTTTTTTTTTTTTTTTACTTTTTTCTACTTCTCCTCACGATTTTCCTTATTATTCTTTCTTATTGAATGAATGTTTTTCTATATTTCCATGTCATATTTGATGTGGTTTAATGAGTTAGAAATTTTTTTTTCCATTTTATTCATCTAGATCTTTCAAAAAATATTCCTGCATTCATGATGATGAGTAACTCCGACTCTCATTTTAATCATATAAACTCATTATGGTGAATAAGTTAGATATTCAGATGAACATGAAGAATGGTTGAAGCTTATGAGCTACAAAAAATTTTTTCATCATTAAAAAATGTTGCTGAATCGAATGTTGAGGTGGATGATGATGGTTTTTAAACAAATATAAAACATTATCTGGTAAACGATGAAGAAAAAACGATATTTAGCTGACAAATTATTATTGTCATTATGAGATTCCAGTTAAAAGTTTTAATGCATTCGAAAAATACCTGTGAATAAAACTACAATTTTAAAATAAAAAATAATAACGATACATTGAGCAAAATATTTTATTTTAATATAATAATAATTACTTTTTAGTAATTTTATTTTTCTCTCAGTGCAGTATAGAGTATCGAAATACTCAATTTGTAGTATTTGCTAATTTTTTTATCCACCCAACAAAAATGGATGGCGTGGGAGGAACATAGCACCGATCTGTTGCGGCGTTGGAATATATTTTCCATGTAACATTATTAATGCTGAGAGGGATTAAATATTTTATAAATTCAAATTTAGTTAACAAGAAACTGAGATCCATAGCTGTTAACACCTTGAGAGTACACCAGGCTCGTCTATGAATATTTGAAAGCCCATATTGATGGTTTCGCGGCTCGTATTTTTTTCTCTCCTCTTCTTTTCCCTTATGCCGCGGGCTCTAGAGTATAACGTTCTGATAATTCATTAATTTATGATAAGCTACCCCAGAGGCGAGCATACGCCAAACACCCGCCCCGCCTATAAATCATTTTCAGTCTTGACGTTAATTGCACGCCACCCCTCGTTACCCGAAGAAATGAGATTTTTTTAATTGGTGAATTTTTCACTGTCGCTGACACTACGACACCTTTCTCCCTTTCACCATCTCTACACTTCTTTATTCCTCTCTTTCTCTCTCGAGGGGGGCTATCCATTCCTGCCCATCTCTTTTTCGCATACTCTCTTCAAGTAGCTACGAGCTAAGAACGCAGTAGATGAATAAAAATTTTTCACGGTCCCCCTTGAGAGTAATCGACTCGAGGTGATGTATTGATCTTTAAAAATTCTTTCTATCTACACTACACTTGTCGATATTGTACTCGAAATATTTCCAGTGTCGGATTGGTGCTGATGAATTTACTGGTTGGTGATTGTATTTTTCGAGCGTGTTTAGACTTCTGGTTTCGGAGTCTAAACATTAGCACTCAGCGACTTTTGTTTCAGTGAGAGGAGGGAGTTTGCCGTGGCTAATCAACTCATTTGAGCAATGATTCTTAATATGTACTTACATTAAGAAAGATTTTTTTTTCATTCTCTCTTTTATTTTGTAACATTTATTATAGAAACATTTTATTATCAATAAATTTATGACTATAAAGGCAAAGCAGATTTAGATCAAGACTAAAAAATTATTTTTTTATTAATTAAAAAAAATATTACTTATTCACAGTCAATTTTTTCTCAGTGCGTACACTATATCTTGAAAAAAACCTCTAGATGGACCAAATAAACTAAAAGTCATCATCAACAGTTTGAAATTAAAAAAAAAAAAATTATTTACTTATTTTTAATGAACAGCAGAGTTTATTATTGTTATTTACTGTGTGTTCCAGCTTTTTTTTTAGATACCACTGCAAGCAGACACCAACTGCTACCAATAATTTGGAAAGACCAGTCCTCTGATCAGCTGCACCATTAAAATATTTTTTTCTATGCATAATATTTGAGTTTCGAATAAAATTTATACAATTTGCCACACAAAGAACTTTGGTATAAAATGTTATATTGAAACTCCGTGGGATACCAGTGGTAATTAAACCAAATACTCATGATGTATTGAAAAGGAACCTTGAAACAGTATACCCGTCACCTTTAATCAATTTCACGCAGTCCAGGTTGTTAATTATAAGCGATGATTGTACTCGCTCGATTAAATGGATTTTTTAATGTATCCAATAAGAAAAGTTGGTTAAATGTTTTCTGTATAACCACCGAGATCATTTTTTTATGCGAGATAGTTGTTTAAATAAACTTGGCTTTAGTTAAATTTCTCAAACATTCTTGTGGTATCCAAAGTCCAGCAGAAGTTTTGGGTTATTTTCTTTTGATTAACTTATAACTTTTATGTTATTTGAGACTTTGGATAAAATTCTGGACGATACCATAAGAAAAATATTTTGCCAAGTTTCAGAGGATAAAAATTATGGAATGGAATTATCATAGCGAAATAAAATAGTTTGTAAATTTAAAGAAGTTTAGGTCAATAAAAAAAAAGATGGATGAAAAATAAATGGAAAGACTTCATTTATTAATAAATTATTTTTAAAAATAAAAAAAAATTCTTGTCTAAAAAAAAATTAGTAAGAAACTAACATTTTAAATAAATACAAACTATTGAGGAAATATTTTTAAATGTTGTTAAAGATTTTCATTATTTAATGATTTTCTTGTTTGTTACTCGTAACAAATAAATAATTGAAAATGTGAAGAAACAAAAAATGTTCAAAAGAAAAATTAATTGAATTTATTGCGCCAGGATATAGCTGTCCTTTGTTACCTACAGCCTTGAGAATTTATTATACCGACTGCTTGGTTTGATCAGAAGCTTTTCATTCCAGCCGCAAGGGCGCGCTGACTTCGCCAACATGGCCACGTGCGGAATGTGTTTACGGAACTCATACGTTGCTAAAAATTAATTGGGAAATTCCGATATCAACGTGTATAATAGACATTGTCATGATAAATAAAGACGTCAGTAAGTGTTGAGTGACGTGACATGAGTGTACTATGAAATTCAGTGATTAATCGTGTAGTGACACGTAACAATGACCTCTTGCTCTTCTTCCTCGTCATCATTGTCGAAATCAGGAGCATCAAAGTGTTGTTGTCAAGGTCGTAATGTTGATGACATTTGTTTGCCAACGATATCTGGAGGAATAAGTGCAACAGAATGCTCTATCAGGAGTTATCGACCACATGGAAATTTAGCACGTGTTTTATGGGAAAAACAAAGAGCTGATGAACGTTTAGAAGCTTATGACAAGACCAGGGTAAAGTAAAGCATCTGGAAATAGAAATGACATTATTTTATAGAACGCAGACGCGAGATTGAGATTTGCAATGGTCTGGGGTGCAAATAGGTCGAGTGAAAAAGTACGAATGAATTCATACATTAGAGAATCTTTGCCTGAGGCCATGTATATTTTTCTATACTTATCAGTTGGCTTAATGATAGCAGAGTCAAGTAAATAACGTGCACATGTATACATTCATCCTTATGTGTGTGTGTCTTCAAATAATGAATAATATTAAGCTGATAAAACGATTTCAATTTTTTTCAAAATATTTACCTGAATAAAAGATTCCTTGTCAGCTCTATATGTGATCAGTTTTTATCTAAACATAATCTGTCGTAAATAATATTTATCCTACAATACATTGTGTGATATATCTAACATATCAATTTTAAAGGAAACTGATAATTCTGAGCTATTTTCAAAGTTGTCGTAAAACAAATTGAAGATTAATCTCTGAAAAATCTATAAATAATGATGATTAATTGTGGATGTCCTTGTTGATAGATGATTGAGAAGAAGACTTTCATAAATAATTTCAAAAACTTGTTTTATTAAAAACTATTAATGATGTCATGATTGATAATTGAAAGCTGTATGTCTTGTTTATGATCATCAAGATAAAATACATAAACATGATGATTAAAAACAAAACAATTGAAACTATTATTATTACGATAACGGAGCAAGCTTTTAATTGAGCTGAAAACTTCCACGTTTAATCTAGGAAATTGCAAAAAACTCATACTGTTATTACTGAAGATTCATTAGTTGTGTTTGATGCTGAACTAGATCATTTGTTCAATAAAAATAAATATCTTGAAAAAAATTAATCAAACTGGAAATAATAATTATATAATTTCTGATGAATTATTATTTTTTTAAATAATTTCGTTTTTTTCTTATTCATTTTATTTGAATAATAGCAAATTTATTGTTTTTATAACTCTTTGAGTATACCCTGCATATAAATAATAATTTAATTCAGCTTCAATTCACTGTGGAGTTGAACATTTAGGATTTTTAATTGGTCCAAATGAAAGGTTAAATAATTAACACCCTTAATGATAAAAAACAAAGCAAATGACTAATGGTTAAATTATTGATTTAAATGGTGGATTATTGCAATGATCGATGCGGTTTAATTAAGAAGGATCAAAGAAGAGCAGTAAATGCGTGCTCTGATTTTTTTTAAAGAGGGTTAAGAAATGAATGTATACATCCCTGTAGTTATTTAATGTTGTTTCAGCCATGACCTCAATAATTATAAGATGCGTAAAATGAAACATTATACATATATTACTCGCAGCGTCAATTTACAATTGATTGTCACAATTAATCGTTTGATGCAAGTAATTGATATCCATATAGAGTGTTGCCAATCGTCCATACTTCATTACCCCTGCTAAATTAATGCCGAGAACCAATTAAATTCTCGACAATAGTCGTGGCGCCAAGAATCTGTACTCGTTCAAATAATAATAAAAAAAAAAATGAGAATGAAACCTAAAGTATATTTTTTCCTTTAGATTCTGATGTTTGTTGGTGAAGTTTTTCAAGAGGAAATAATAAAATGAAGATAAACCTAGATGATTCATAGATTATTTTTTTATCAGTTTTATTAATGAGCAGGATAGAATATTCAGATTCTTGGAAAATAGACAGAAGTATGGATTTTTAAATGTTGAGAATTATTATGAGTTTATACTTATGATTTAATAATCAGCTTAGTTTAATGATTATTGATTTTGCTTAAACTTATTAAATTAAGTTAGTAAATAGTTACACTTTTAATAACAATGAAAAGACTTTTACTCTGAATGAAATGAAATATTTTACTAGTGAAGAGTTATGATGCATAAATTTTTTAGAATGGTACTGCATGAATAAATAATGATATCAATAAACTTTGATAGTAGTAGATCTTAGAGGTTTTTATTGATAGCAAAAAAAAATTTAACCAAGCAAAAATATTGAATTTTACAGAACTTTTTTTATTGAATGTTATTTTTTTTTTTTATGAATTATTGAAATATTATTTGCTATCACTTAAGAGTTTTTAAAATTCTTACAAAAATTGAAATCATTCCAAGAACAAACCTTCAATCTCCATCAGAATTTTTTTCTGTTCATCAAAACATATGTCATGATCCAACAATTACTAAAGAAAATTCATGCATATTTCCAATTATTTAAACCACCAACTCCAAGAAGCAACTCCAAAATTACAATTTCAAATATCTCTTAAATTTTTCATCTCAAATTATTTCTCAAGACAGAAATCATGTTATCACTCCATAATTTGCAAAACACAAGGTGTTTTTTCAAAGCTAAAGATCATACCAAATCTCCAATTAGCACAATTATTCAAAGCTATGGCGTGAAGAGGTACATGTTTGAATTATTGATATATTTTATTTTTAGTAGAATACTAAAATCAGTCTACATGAAGAGTACTCTAGCAAGGTATCTGTTATCCTCTGAGTTGAGAGGCCCATCAGAGGGATAAGAAAGAAACGAGAGACGAGGAGAGGGCCAGTAATAATTAGTACAATTACCACGCAAGGCCAACCACTGCAGGCTATACCCCCCACCGGCCCGGGCTCAACTCTCTGCTCAAGATTCAAGCCTGTGCTTGGTAATTATGGATAATTACGTCCTCGATATTCCTGAAAACATCGCCCGCGCGGTGGCCTGCGTTCTTTATTCTTTCTTCTTCTTTTCACTCTCCTTCTCACTTCCTACCTCTCATCCTAGCTTCTTCGCTCCTTCTTTCTTTTTATCTGACTCAAGACCTCCGAACTCTACGAGTAATTTTCTCACGTGAACCTTTATTCTTTCAGTTAGTTATAATTACTGCAAGCAATACTTGTTTCGTTCTTGAATTCAAATAAAAATGCCAGGTATCAATGAATACAGTTCCGGTAGGAACAATGTCCTTACTTTTTTCAAATTTTTGTATAATAACTAGGTTTATAGTTGATAATTAGCATGGAAGAATTGTTTAATTTTTTTTATTTCGGGGGGTGGTAATGTTGGTATTTTAATGAGAAAAAGATTTTTTTGTATTGTGTTATGCTTGAAAGAGGTTTTAATTTTATCTTGGCTAAGTGATTTAATGATGTAAGTGTTATCAGTTTAATTTTTCTTTTGTATTTTTATTGCAATTTAAATTGAAGAATTCTTTTTATCAGATCATTTTTTCATCATAAATAAAAGAACTAATAAATCATTGAGAAATGTTACCACTTTGAGAATGAGCAATATTTTTAAACTATTATAATGTCTGTGTTTTAATTTCTCTGAATAATTATTAGAGAACAATAATAGAAAATTATTTCAATAAATGTTTTCAAAATAAATTAATAGCAAAATTAATTCTTAGCATCACATGATTTAAAACTTTTTCAAAATTATTTACTTATCAATTGTAATCTTAATTATAAAGAAAAAATTAAGGGAATCATAATTAAATTTATTTTCTATTCACTCGTGTTCAAGATAATCAGGTATTTTTAATTGAATTTTGGGTACTCATCTTATTTCCAAAGCTTCCACTTCAAGCTTCAGAATGATGCATAATTTTTGAAATATTCTCTGTCAAAATTATCCCAGTTTCCAAAGTATAAACCAGTTATAATTTTTTTTTCATTTACCCTTGAGCTAATTTTTTTGTTTTAATCTAATTATTCTTCCAATATCCTGCTCTTTTAGCCTTTGCTCTTAAATACCGGATACAATGCGTCAAAACCACATTGTATCCTATCCTAACCATAACTCAATCATATAATAACCAGTATGCTTCTTCAAATTGTCAAGTTTATTGATCGTACAGAAATCTTCTCTCTCCATACCCACAAATACTCGGCTATTAATTCAAAAATGAATTTTTAATTCACCACCAACAAACAATCTTAATAAAAAAAAAAAAAAAAATAGAAATACTCACGATATTTATTATTGACAAAACAATTATTATTTGATTACAAAAAAATTGTCCGACGAATAAAATAGTCTAAGTAATAGAAAAAAACCTAATTACTGTTGGATCATTACGTGTACTTGAAATTGTTTCAAATAATTTTCGTATAATGATTGTGGTCGTGAAACAATTTTCTCTCCTAACACTTTCCAATGGCTATCGCGTGATGGGAAACAATATAATCATAATAGTAAGACTATTGTTATTAATCACAGGCCCGGCTGGGCTTGCTATTATACCGTTATATTCGGCAATGTAATATTACCCACAGATTCACGTAATGACGCTGCAGGTGAACGACATGCCTTCAATGGTGCTTTGTCCTCAACGTTGTGGTGCGACAATTATATCGCTCGCCACCACTAACCATTTGCATTTTTATCATTATAATCTTTCCATATGCTCGACACGAGAACCGAGTATTCGGCGAAAGAAGTAAGTGCTTCGCGTGATGTTTGTGGTGTTTTGAGATTCTAAAGAAAATGCTTCATGAAAAACCACATGAACTCAATGATAGAATATGAAAAGAAAGACATAAATACCCTTGTTGTCATCTTTCTCTAATCTTTGTTTTGTTATTTTTCGTACTCTTTGTTCTTCCTCCTCTCTGTTGCTGATGATCAGCCTGGAACCTCCTGTATCCCTCTTCCTCCTTCTCCTTCAGTCTCTCTCTGCCCTCAAGAGCCCCATCCATCAGTCACTTAATATTTCAAAGCGCTCCTGTCTTTTTCAGTTTTGCCTTTTCTATCTTTCTTTTGCACTTCCACTCGCTCAAGAGCTACTTTCGTGTCCCCGCGGGTGCTGGTCCGAGTCACCCTTTTTAAAACCTTAAAACACACCGAGCTCGGCTGCCACTCGGTTCTAAAAGTAAAGTTCCACTACTTATACTTCGACTTTGCTTAGGGATATTAGATGTAGGGGTCGACTTGCTCAGACACGACCCTTCGCACAAATTTTTCCTTGGATTTTTTTCCTTTATTTTGACTTTATTCCATGCGTTTGAATTATGTCACTATAGTTTTTGGAAAAATAATGGCCACGTCAATTGAACTTGTAGATAAATCTAAATGAGAATACCAATTTTTGAGTCAATTTTAGATATCACCACCTGTATTTTTTTTAAGTAAAATTTAAATATTAAAGATTTTTTTTATCATCAGTAGTAACAATCTGTAATTAGCTTTCATGAAAATACATATTTAATGAATTAGATTACTTTATTTTGTTTAAAAATATGTATCCATTTTATTGACTATTACCATCGTTCAAAAATTCAGTACATCATGGAACTTTATTTGTTCATTTTTTGCTCTTCACTTCAACTTCTTTCCCCTGCCTGAAGAAAAAGAAGTCAAAATAGTTGAGAGCCAGAAGACATACAAGAAAAAAAAAAAGAAAACAAAACATGATGAAGAAAAAAGACCTTTGACTTCTTTTGTCTAAACCAAATTTAATAATTTCATTAAATTCCTCTTTACAAAACTCCATACAACATAACTACGTTTTATAATTTACATTTTTGACTCAGAAACATTTTTAATAAAAAACGAACCAATTTTTTATTTATGATATAATTGATTCTACTTATGTTAACGTATGGTTTCAACATATGGAAACACTTAGATGAAAAATCAGTTGATAATAATCGTTATTGAATACTTGAAAAAAAATCTCTAAGATTCAAAGTCCAGGGAACAGGCGTATCAACTGATACAAAAATACTATTATGTAGAGAAATGGTAGAGTTTAGGTTGATCTTAACGAGAAGAGTTTCACGCATGATCAATCTCTCACCTCTACCTGCAGCTTCACCATCAGAAGCACCAGCTACCTCGTTGACTATATGTATAGTACAGAGCATATAACGATGAAGAGAACCGATAACGATCCAAAGTAGCGAATCTATCTGAGAAGGTGGAATAAATATACGCGGGTGGATCTGATAAAGTAATAAAAGAAAAAGAATAATAAATTTAAGTAGAGGCGGAATGATGATGGTGGATAAAGGTATTTGGTGCATTTGGCAATGCGATAATGCATCCGGTTCGATATTCTGTTCAGTGTGAACGCATTCGTTAGTTGATCGCTTTGGGTTAAAAGCGCTCACGGTTAGTTAAACCGGTTGCTTTTCCAATCAACCTCATACTTTTACACTCCCCCGCACTCTTCAACACCCAGAATGATCCCTTGGGCGAATATCTGGCGCTTGATTGTATAGACATTTATGAGACAGAAATATTCGTCCAATTTTCCGAGAAATTGATAAATGTTTTTTATGGAAATATCAAAATTATTAATGGAAAATTCTATAGTTGGATCAAGCAAAATGATATTTTCAAATAGCTAGGAAAAAAAATTTTGTTAAGGTAATTTCATTGATATAATAATTTTAAAGTACATTTTTCTTATTTTTCCACACAAGATTTTATTTACTCTTAATTAATTATTGTGTTGCACAATTATGACTTCACCATTCTTTCTAATACTTTTTCATTCAACTGTCCAACATCTTCAGTAAAACTCTAACAGTTCTACGTGCATAGCATTCATGCTTTAGCTTAACATTGGCAACAAGTCATAGATCAAAATAAAAAATATATTATTGATGGGTAATAAATCGTTTTATTCATAAAAAAAAAATACAACTTATTTTATATAACAACAAATTTATATTTTGATAATCTAATAATTAAGACAATTTTCTTGAAGCTTCAATTGATTCTAAGTAACTGAAATTCTTAACTCAATAAATTTTTTCAACAAAGTTTTCAAATTTTGTTCTCTAATATTAATACCATCAAATTTATTTAGTAATTGCATCTTGATAAATTTCTACAGCATAAATAAAATTAATAAAATAATCTTTAGTAGAAAAATAAAATAAATCGATACGATAGAAAGAGTTGTATAAAATGATAACATGTAAATAGAAGTAGTGTGCGAGGAAAGGAGAAGGGAATAAAGAGAAAGAAAAGAAGAATAAATTTTATATAGTTGACTTGACGATTCTGGCTGTTACACGTTCCGGTCGTATACATTCTTGGAATTCCTGAAGCGTGTTGGATCGCAAGACAAACGCATTCTCTTCCTGTGCTATTAAGTATGTTATTGCCGTGATGTCCTGGGCCGATTCTTTCGTTCCATCTCCGGCTGATGCCATGTGCAAAACGCGTATGCGTGACTGGCACGTCATCATGGACAAGTTGGCTGTTATCGTGTAGTCGTCGAGTCTTTGGGAAGTCTATGCAACATAATTCTTCGCACCTATTTGAACAAATACATGGTATATCGTGACGATTCTTGTGCGTGCTGATATCTTTCTCTCACTTAAGGTCCCATTGCCGATCATATCACTAGATCGAGTTATGATTACTACTTTTTGATACAGTTATTTTGTGTGCTATTTGTCACGCATATTACATTATTATCGTTTTTAGATTTTACCGATAATAATACATTTTACATAGCAATTCTTTTAATAGTCATGGATACAAATATATTTATTGAATGATGGTTGACTTTTTGAATGATGGAATATTTCGAAATAATTATTTTATTTGTGTCCTGAAGCGGAGAAAGGTAAAAAATTTTACATTTAACCGTTATAGGAGTGTTTACAAATCTACATTCCATTAATAAACATATTATTTCATTTAAATTAATTTTTTTTTTCTAAAGATACTTCAATCAAAATTGTTTAATTATTTTAATTGCATATTGAACTTGAATATAAAGAAATGATAATTAGGATTATGTCATGAATTAATTTTTAAGCAGTTATGATAAATAATTAACTTTCATATTTATTATTAATTAATTTTTTTTGATAATTTGATGTTTGTGTTTAATTTAATTGTGATGAGCACGATTTATTTTGAGCAGTCGTTGATTTATAATTAAAACTAATTGAATCTATTGATGCTGGTGTTTCAAAAGTTTTTAATTTACTATTTGAAAGTTATTTCAGTAGTAATGGCGTTAAAAAAAATTAATCTAATCATTAATTAATTTTAAATTGAATAAATAAATTTCATCTCTAATGCTTGATGATGATGATATACATAATGTAAGTCTAGAATGGTATTGCAATAATATTTGATTAAAATATATTTATTAAGAGTGCAACAATTTTTTAACAAAGATCCAAAGACCTTTAAAGAGTAATTAGCCTACACCAAGTATTAATTATCTTGATATTCTTTTTATGGATCATTTATTCAGTTTTTCTCTTCTCATCATCACACTTTGATTCCCCTTTTTCTTGACTTTTTGTGCTCAGAGAATTACAAATGGCTACCGACATAGAGTGCGGTTGTGCGCTGCCGGACAGCATTCCTCTTCGTGTCATTAGTGGTGACTTCTGTGGTGCTCGAAGGTCTCTACACCAGTTACACGTACACCCCCTGGCTTCTTTTAATACTTCTTCTTCTCCTTCTTTCTTTCAGCTGTGGTATCGTGCTGACGAAGCTTACAAGTGTCTTTACAATCGTCACACAGTACAGAGCTCTACAGGCTGAGATGCATTTTTAAGTGGTTATTGTCATTTAAATTGATGTCTGTTAGTCCATGCTCTTCAATTTAAATACTATCAGAATAATTACTGTCGTGCTTTAATTACAGTCATTATTGCTAGTATATTTTTATTTTTAAATAATCACTCTGTAATTAATATTTATGCTTCCATGAAATGATCATTATAATTTGTTTAAAAACTTGAAATCTATTGATTGGATCTTTTTTTCGTAGAATAAGGTTTTTTTTTTAATACATATTTTTATTTTTCATTCAGGTTGTCATTCCAAGTGAAAAGCTACTTGCTTGGTTATTCATTAAATAATTATTTACAAGAAACAATTTACTCCTTTAACTGTAGAGGAAAGTAACCAAATATGGGCTACCATTTTGTTTTTGCCTCAAAAATAAAAAACTATTAAAAAATTAACTATTTATTGACGTCAAAATAATCACATATAAATTTTTAAAGAGCTAAGTAACAATCTTATATTCTTAATATTATAATATATTATTAAATTAAGAATTGTTATTGTTTTCGAGAATTGTTACTAGCCCAGATCAAAGCAATAGCCCACATTTAGTCACTCTACTCTAGGGTTAGGATTTTTTTTTTTTTTAATTTGATAAAAGTCTTATTAATTTTTATTGATTCTATTAAAAAATCAACTCAGTATTTAATAAAAATAATTTATTGTCCTGGAAAAAAAATGATGCAACTTTGTAATGCTTTTAATTAGTTGATACAATGCAATAATATTTTATATAAGATAAATTATAATTACATAACGATCACAAATCGATTATAACAATTAAAAAAAAATGTAAAGATAATTTTTTCACTCATAATTTTAAAGCAAGTTTACAAGAAAAATTATTTACTAAGTCTATTATATAGAACTGTCAATCGCAAAGTCAGGTAAAGTGATATGCTTGACATGCTGTCGTCTATATTGTATATTTTAGTCATGTTTTTATTTTACCGCTATCGACCTTTACTCACGTAATCGCCATTTAAATCAATCATAAATGTGTCCATACTATTAAAGTATCCATAAATTAAATCATTGCAATATTTCTGTATAATTCTATTGGATTACAATTCAATTAGTGTTTTAACATTCTAGACTTGAAGTATTCTTAATTTTTTATTCCTTATATCCTAGACGTATGTTTACTTGATGAATATCAATTTAGTATTTTTTAAAATGTCATAGCTTTAATTAGAAAAATCAATTAACGTCACGGGATACTAAGAATTCGCATCAAATTGATTTCTCTCTTTCCCCTCCAGCTAATTCTCGTCAAATGTCTTTCATCTTGAGGCTAAATTTCATCATTTCTCTATTCTTTAATTTTTTATCTAATTAAAAAATTTCATTAACGTCACTCGAGTCTCAAATGGTCGTCGCTTGATACTTGATAATTTTTTTTGCTCAATTTTTTATTCAACTCTTTTGTAATTACTTATTACAATAAAAAAATAAATGATGTACAGATGGATATATTACTTAACTTACAGAGTTAGTATATATCTTGGTGGCAGTGTTAATTACTCTTCCACTACAATCTAAAACCTTCACTTGGGACTTGACTTGGAGTATTTTTTGCTCCCGGCTCGCTTTTGCACTCGAACCGAGAGCACACCGAGACGGGAACGCGGACAAAAAGGGTTAAGAAGAAATGAGAGTGAGAGAAAGGGACAGCAACAAGTGTTCCCCGTCGCGAGATTCTAAAGCATCCCTAATTATCCTCCACCTCTCTTTTGTCCCCCAAGCGAAACGAGACAAAAAGGCTGATGGTGATTGCATTTTCGTATAACCTCATCGAATTCGTACCGGAGTTAAGGCTATTATATTCAGCGGTTCATTAAATCGATTTTTGAAACCATTTCTATATTTTCTTATCAGTTATAAATTCCATTTTATGGATACATTCAATAAGGAAATTTAATTAACTTTTCAATACATTTTCATCCATTATCAAGGATTTTCTAGTTATAAAATAATTAATTGGCAGGAAATTATTTTTACTGATTTTTTTCGAATCAATTTCATCAATTTAATTGCCATTTCTTGCTCCTAATAATCAAATAGTATTGAATCTACTCATAATATTTAATATTCCAAAGTAAATTTAGCTTTATATTTACAAAAGCACATTAATAAACAATTCTACACTGAAAAAAAAGAATAAATCATTTTTCAGTGAAGGCTTCATGACAACTACATCCGCTATGACACCTCGGAATTTACTGATTAAAAAATTATTTATTTTATGATTAAATATTAAATTAAATAAACACTTTATTTATTAAATTTTCTTTTCAGTGTAAAATTTATTTTGAGGATAGTTAATAAATTGGAATGTTTATTATTTTATAAATTAATCAGTATTGTTTTATCAATAAATTAAATTATTGTTGTAATGATTATATTAATAAAAATAATTTTCTGTTACAGTGGTACCGAGTAGACAAAAGCAAAATACGAGAAGACATTCTGAAACTATGGATTCCCCTAGGAGTAGGAGAATGTCATAATCAGCCAGATAAAAGTGCTCAAGAGTTTCTATCTCGATCATTAGAAAGGTCTGACTCTCTTCCCCTCCAAGCCTGGCATTCATTAGCGAAATCAGCATTATCCTGGTTCATAAGTCGAACTTCAATCAATGGGTGAGCATTTTCATTTCTATTACAATGATTACCATCATCTATTACTGTTATTTATACCCATAGTCAGGGATAAATGAGATAAAGATGGCAAGTGACAATGAAAAATATGAAATAATAGGTGTGTCAAAAATCTAAAATGATAAATAAACAAAGATGAGAAGAGAGGGAGATAGGAAAAGGTCTTTAAGTTGAATATTCCTGCAGACTTGCCAAGATCGTTTGGCAAGGTGATGAAAAGAGGTCTTCCCTTCTTGCCAGTTAATTAATAACCAAGGAGATACGATCTCCGCCTATCTCACTGTCCGCGGCTCGACAAGCTGATGGCAAAGGCGCAGCCACAGTGCTTCTGCTAATGCTGCAACACCCGACTAAAAGGCATAAGGTAGGCGAATGGGTGTTATTGATGGCCAGTTTTGTTTGCCTCGCCGTCTTGGCGCAAAAGGATGACCTTTTCTACGCTATGCATCACCCTAGAGAGAGCAGTTCTCTCGCCTCCCCCAAAACCGTTTATTAAAATCCAACTCAACCGATTAACCTTACTCACACTCAAACTTAAATCTAACTGTTTGCTACCGAAAAGGCTCGGGTATCCTCGAGCTATATTCAATTATTTATTTTCATTTAAATACTAGCTGACAGTACTACCTCTACGTCTACTTAGTTATATGTTTATTAATTCCTTTATTTTTAGTAGAATCTTTGACTTTGAATGCTGCAGTTTGGTACCAAAGCCCCTAGTAGAGTTGTTGATTGCATCATTATTTATCATCCTGAAATTGAAATAGTCACTCAAGTCGAAATATAGGTACTTGGTTCAGTCCTTTTAGATCATTTTTGCCATTGTCAAAGTCTGTTTTAATACTTAAGATTTTTTCTATTAAGATCAAAGTGCCTGACAAGTAGTTTGCAGTGATGAATTTAAAGTTAATGATAACACATGATCGAACACATATAAACAATATGAGAGGCCATGCAATTGGCAAAAAAATGTATTAATAAAATTAAAAAAAGTACTGATTAGGTAATTTTAAATACTTAAATATCAGGACTTTAAAGTATTAAAACAATACCTATATTTTGACTTGGGCAAAATTAATATAAAAACGTAGACACTTATGTTATAAAAAAGAGAAATCTTCAATATCCTATTGTTTGTTACAAAAGATTGAACTTTAAAATAATTTCATTTCTCTTTGAATATAAAATAACTCACTGATTCACTTCATGGTGTTATTCTTTACATAATTTAAATATAATTGCACAAAAACATTTTCACTTGAAGATTTATTTATCACTTTGATGATAAGAATAATCTACAAAATCTAATATTTCCTTATTATTAAAAATGATGACCAAGTGTTTTATTCAAACATCCGTCATTTTTCTTTTCACTATTAGATAAATTGCTTACATTTCTATACCATTTAATAACACTATCAAAAGCCCAGCATTCAACCACAATCATCAACAACACCCAAGTATAAATAACAACGATATATTATTTATTATTCTCAATTAAACCACCTTAATAATTAATAATAATCAGAGAAATAGAAAAATAAAAAAAGACCCTTAAGTATTCCTTTGTAGTAGTGACAATAACAAATATTTCACATTACAGTTGAGTAGAGTTGATCACACTAGTAATTAGTATAGTCTTATAGCGTCTTAAATGACGTATTCATGGGGTTATATACAGATGCTGTCCTGCTGAGAATATTAATTACGTTCCTCCTGAGTATGAGGATGATAGAAATAATCCTCGAGATGTCTACAGTGGCTATACACAGGAGGCTTGCACGTTCGTCTCGCAAATTAATCATAATTAGCGGTGAGATGTCCTTCATCAAAGTGCCGGCAGAGTGAAATACGTTGAGAGAAAAGGGAGTAAGGATCACTCCAAGCGTGCATCCGTTTCTTGATCCATGATGTGCTTTACTTCTAGCTTGTCTCTTTACAGCTACCCCTTCACATTCGTTTCTTTCTTTGTTGTCTCACTCTTAGATTTCTCTCTACACTTTTTTTTTCTTTTTAACATTTTGTATTTTTTTTTTTCTCTTTCTTTTCTCGGCAAGTTCTCGTCATCACAACTTCACGCGCAATTTCGACAGATTGACGCGCAGGTGACGTTCGAGGGCCATTGCCACTCACTTTTTCAGTCAATTAAAATTGATTTCGGTCTCCTTCCATTATTCTCCATTATACTGAGAGTTTGAAAAAAAATTTGAATTGTATCATTACTTGAAGGCATTATTACTCTTCGTTTCGCTATCTTGACAGTTTCAAATCAGTTTCTACATCTTCTTCGGACAATCACTCAAATGTTGCAAAGGAAATAAGCTCCGGGGACACAGGAATCTTGTGGATTCACAAATAGGGTGTAAAATGGTGCACGGAATCCACTATAAAGTCGGTGATGATGCGCACAAGTTGCCATCAAGACAAGTCCAGACAGTTGAAGCACCAGTTTTTATATAATCTTTACGTCCACGAGTCTCCATCAAATACATTGATTCTCAAGAAAATAAAAGTATTATTAAGCCGAGTAATTCAGGGGGGGGAAATAAGGAGTGTTTAGTTCCGCGCGCCACCTGTTACCTCCCTTATGTCTCCTCTTTCTTCGTGATGAGACTGGAAAAAGGGCTACTTAGATATGTCTCATTTATTTATTTTTTTTTCATTATTTGTTTTGTTTTATTTGCAACATTAATTTATAATATGGTACATTACCAATATGGATGATTGATTTTTTTAAAATAATGCTATGAAAAATGATGCTTAACAATTTACAGAAATAACAATAAAATTATTAAATTACTAAAAATAACTAAATAATATTAAAAAAAATATTTCAAGAGTTTATTAAAAAATATATTTAATGAATTTGTTATTTATTATGTATTAAAATGTATGGTTTTACGATATATTTAAATGAAAGGCTGTAAAAAATTTGCATAACAATTTTTTATTAGTAAATTATGATTATAACATTTTAAATAGCATGCTCATAATTGAAAGATAAATTTAAAATATGTAGATTGTTCAACAATGTAAGATATATTTTTTTTATATCAGTAAGATAATAGATAGTTTTTCATTTTATATAAAAAAAATTTTATTTCACTCATGCACAGATTAATCGAGTTCTAAAAAAATATTTTAATATTTACTTTTGCTTTAAAAAGCAGAATATTTTGAGTTGACTTAATTTCTTTCCAATTATTGCAAGTATTTAAATAATTTATTTGATAAAAAATGAAGTAAAACATACTTCTAGCTAGCTTTTAATTTAAATGCAACCTGATGCAATTTTTTTTTATAGTATAAAAGAACTTCTTAACTATTCCTATTAATATTTTATTCAACTTCTCTTCTTTAGCCGGAATTTTATCTTAAAAATTTTGAAGTCTAATCTCAAACTCATTACTCTTTTATTCGTGCATAATAGCTATCTTCACTGCAAATGTATCACAAAATGGTTATTTAATAAAATTAAATAAATTGTTTAACGAAAAGATACTCATTTAAATACTTAGCATGAATGGATGTAGCATATAAAATAATATATTACTGAAAGTAGCAATTTATTAATATTATATACAAGTCTTTTTGTAGAGATAAAGCTAAAGCTGGAGTTAAATTGTAAGTCTAGTTACCATCATCGTGTAACTTGTCTCATTAGTGTAATTCCAAGTTGAACCTATTTATGCACGCACTTGCCTATTACTGTAATTACAACTTGAAATTGGTAATTTCAGTAAAACACCCCAAGTTTCTGAGAACATTATTATACCTAGCAATAACAATAAAAGGCAAAGTGACATTAAGCTTCCTGAAAGCGAAAACATTATGGGTTTACTGTGTCGATGAGTGCAGAAAATGGACTGAGTGTAGTGAAAAATAAATGCATAAAAAGTACATAAGACTACTGGGAATATAAAATTGCTAATAGTTATGGTTGAGAGTTTAAAGTAATGGAGAATGAACATAAATGCTTGACAATAAAAATTATGAATAAATAAATATACATTTTTTAATTGTAGTATTATTATTTTTTATTGTTAACAATTATCTTGGAAAATTATTTACAACAATTATTTTTATTTGCATTTATAATAAATACAGACTAAGTTATGAATGGAATTAGAGTATTAAGGTATTTCGATTGAAATAAAATGAATATTTTTTCTCTTCATTTTAAAATGTTTACATGCAATTCTTATTATTGTATTTAAAATTAATTTAAAAATTCAAAAAACCTAGTCTTGTAGCTAATTGTCATTGGTTTAAATGGAGAAAATAGTGAACTTTGATTTCAAACAACTCGAGTATTAAACAATTAATCGTTTGTTTTTGTTATTAAAACAAACGTTTTATTTTCGAATAATTTTTAATGTATTTTAATTATTAAAAATAATTTCATTATAAAATATTACTGTCATAATCAATTCTTCTGACAAAAATCATAATAAATCCAAATATAAATTCCAGAGGTTTTTTTCCACTAAAAAAAAAAATCCAATTGAAGATTTATTCATGTAAATTAGGGGAGATCAAGGACATTATTAACAAGGGCAAAAATTACTTTTCAATTCTCCTAAAAAAAAAAAAGAAAAATCCCAATATCATGTAAACACAAAATAATCAATTACATTCATTCTCAACAACCTTCGAAAGCTGATGGAATTCTATCTCCAAATATAATAGCCTATTCCAGAGATCAGTTGATAATTCTCACCCTCATTAATAATTCTCCAACGACCTCACATTTGAAGAAAATAAATTAAAAATTAATTTTCAATTAATCTTAATGTTAATATAGGAATAACAAAGTAGGAACAGTTAAAAATATCATTAAAAAAAAGGAGTAAATAATAAATATTCGGCTCAATTCAAAGCAATCACTTTAACAGGGGCGGCAATGGTGTCGTATGTGCAGAAGTTCGATATCGGACGGCCATTATTCTCACACACACTTGATGATAGTGTGTGACGCCCGGGTCTTTTCCACCCCCTGTTATATATTCACGCGCATACGAACGAAGCAAGTGAACGCAAGGAAACATACATGTATATATATGTACATATATAGATTCTTTAGCCGTCTTACGTGTGCAGGCTCAGAGAGGCAGTGGCCATCCTTTCTGCAACTCGCGGAGGGGATATTCGAATCCTTACATATACGTAATATATATCTATGTGTATATGTGCATAGCTCGAGCTACACATGAGGATAGATAAGGATAGAAAAGGACATATATACTTATCACGAGGGTTCTCTTACTTTCTCGCCTCAACCAACCCCCAGCTAGAATTTTCTTTCTTTCCACTTCTTTTTTTCTTTCGTCTTTCCTCATTTTATTCTTCCTTTTTTCTTTTCTTCTGCAGCTTCTCTTTTTCCCTCGGCATCTTTCTCCTCATTTTATATATATATATATATAAGGAGCACGTCCCTCGACCGCGTTTCCTTGGAGCCACTCCCGATTGGCTCGTCGATCGACTCGACGGTCAGTAATTATCATTAGCGCGTTTGCGCGAACCAGGCCACGCCAAAGCAAGGGTGTTTCTTCGATTGGCAACCGTCTCCTCGTGTAATTAAACACAACACGCGCAAGCGCAAAATTTCTCACACTATCCGGCTATGTAAGATACGTGTATGAAGACAAAGATATCAAAAATTCAATACATATTCCTTCCCCTGTTTCACCCCCTTTCCAACTACCCCTAACTCTCGACCCTGCTTTTGACTGTCTTTGTTTAGTAATTATTACGAGAAGGCGGTGACCCAATCAACGCTTATGTTTGTGAGCTTGCGCTTTGTTAATTATACTCATTAACTCGTTAGGAACACGCCCCTCAGTCAGCCATGTTGGCAGATTTATGTTTTATTATTAGACATCTCAAGCGTGCAAATAATTAATTCGCCATTTCTTTCTGGTATTGATTTTGAATGTGAACGTTAGGAGTTGATATTTTTTTTTATTGTAAAGATGAATTTTTATGATATTATTTGTTGTTGAGATTGTTTATTTTATTTATTTTTTTATTGTCAGAGTGAAAAATTTGAGGAAGAAATTGTAAAAGAGTACGTACAATAGTTATACAAGATATGAATATATCTTTGATAACATGCAATAGGTTGGAGTTGTGAGAGGCTTGCACAGAAGTTATATTTGAAAATTCTATTGAGTCACTTATTTCCTTATTGTGTTTTTTACAATGCGTGCATTAGGAAAGAAATTAAATCATTGTTGAAGAATTTTAGCTTCTTTTAGCATTCAAAAATTTTTCTACAATTTTTGTTTTGTTATTTTTAATATTCAAAAATTCTTTTAAAAAAATATCTGGTATGAATTTACTTTTTACAATTATTTTAAGTCGATTTGAAAGCATAATATCTTATTACATTATTTAATATTAATTGATATCATTTGTTTATTTATTTTCCTCTACAATAATAAAGGTCAACATTCTAGAACATATAGAATTAAGCTGATACCACAATTTTTCAAGGTGGACACAAATCATCGTTGCACATGACTACGATGTTGTAGATCGAAGTTTATAGACTATTAACTGAAAAAAATGGTAGAATTAAAAGTTATTCCAAGTGTTTTACTATTTTCTTGCCAACATATTATTTTACAAAAAATTATTGAGGTATTTCGATTGACATTAATTTTTCCTTACAATTTTTTTTGCTACATTAGAATTAAAGATTATTAGACAATAAACCATTTAATTATTAATTAAATTAATAACAAACATAATTTTTTATTATTATTAATTGTTAATTAACTTGAAAAACAATAATAAGAATTGCATGTAAACATTTTAAAATGAAGGGATAAAAAAGCATAGTTGAAAGTTTTGAAATATTTACAAGAACTTGGCTTATTCACTTAGCAGAACTCTTTGATATTTTGCAAAGACGTAGGAGCAGTTCTAATTTTGTATACCTTAGCGTGTGCATACAAGTGCAACTACCGGAGAATAGCAAACATTGGAAACGTCGTAACTAGAAAACGAGCGAGGTGCATACTATTTTTGATATGAAGCAAAGTGTATAAGTATGCTTGGATGCACGTTTGTGGTGAAGCTACTGGCATCGTCGTGGCTTCACGTACCTGCACAACCCACGTGGGAAGAAAATTGTCGAGCAAACTCTAGCATGTTAGCAGCGGAATTTTGCTATGACTTCTACGGCAGAGGTTATATACCTACAAACTTGAGGCTGATCATATCAACTCTTCTATACAATAAAATTTGTATGAAAAATATTTTACATTCTCAAGCCTAGCAATTTTTATTATTTATCAAAGAATTAGAAAATAAAACAGGGAAAAAAATGATATCCCTATGAAAAATATTTGATTATTGTTAAAGATTCGAAATAAATCCTACAGAGAGTGAGAAAGAGAGAGTGAGAGAGGGAATAAAAGAAAAAAGAAAAGCCGACAAAATCCGATGAATCAGGTTTTCAAGCAAGACGTACATCTTCCTAATCCCCTCTCAAAGATCCCATTATCATGAGCCATCAGTGAAAAAAAAACTCATGGGCGATTTTTGCTTAAAGTATAGGACTCTTTTTTAATACCAGCAGAGTATGCAAGATAGATAAAACGTCAGGAACGTGTGGGATTTCATCACCCTGCAAAGAGATGCATCCCCCTATTCTCTATACAACTACACTCTGTGTCGATCTCCATCCATTCCTTGACTCCCCTGAGATGTCTCAAGACGGATAGGCGATGTGTGATTACGTTTGTGCTCGCGTCCATGGACACATACCAACGTGCATTCTATCTCATGTGTCGTCGTGATATAGCACACGAGAAAAACTAAAGATATAATAGAAAGTAGAGAAGAAAAAAAGAAGGTTTGAAGGGCGGCCAGGGAGGAGATGAGAGGGAGGCCAAGTGTGGTGGTGGTGAGGGAAGGAGGGAAGTGTAGTGTCTTTAGACAGAATGAGAAAGGATAAAAGTGGAACAAGTACAGAGACAGAATACGAAAGATTCGCATATAACGATCCCGTTTAAAGACCCCCACTACAAAGAGCACCCGCAAGTCCAAGTCAACCCCTCCTATGGCCACCGCCTTATATCCACTTTGCCGCCCCTTCTCTTTTCCCTCTTGATAGCATTTGTAAACTCGCGTGGATAATTGTCCGATCCTCGTCGTAGCTTTACCCTCTCTCCACACTCTCATTCTCCCTATGCCCCTCAACATACTTAACCCCCTCTGCACACAAGTGCACACACTCGCGGGGGAGTGGCTTTTTCCCTACCACTTCCTCACCCACTGGTCCATCAGACACGCCTGCCCAGCATCCTCTTGTGGACCCACATCTCCAACTCCCACTACTATATCTCTCTCCTATCCCCTCCGTCAATCTTGTCGCTTGTACGTTTTCTCCCCTCGCGAAGATGAAACTCGAGAGAGTGGCTAACGAGACGCCACCGCCCGGTAGGGGGAATGCTAAATACAAGACGTCTTTCCCACCACCTACTACTCACTCTTTTCTCCCCTCACCTGCTGCTGCTGCTGCTTCTTCAAGTCGTTCAACGTCCTCGCGCAAAATAAGCTACCCCCAGCTATTCCTTTTCTATATCTTCCTTCTTCCTCCATATATGGTGCAAGAGGGTGCTCATATATCGTCGCTTCCATGACACACACCCAACCACCCACACATCCCCAACGTATAGCTGCTATACATTCACCCAGCTGGATATGTATATGTGGAGATCGATTATATAACTACTCTGTACTACAAGAAAATTAATCATCCTTGAATATTTATTTATCTCGACGATTAATCATGATTTTTAATCTTAATTAAGCCTCATAAAATGCCTTCTTATCCAATGAGATATATGTTGATAATTGGAAGAGTTAATCATTTTTCGTAGAAATTTCATTTCTTGATTCATCTACTGATGAATTCGTTTTTTATCAACAATGGAAATTAACTGTCGCAGACGTAATGACTATTTGTTTTCTTTTTTTGATTGTATATCTGTAATTATTCTCACGAAGTACTTCAATATATAAATTTACGAAAAAAGTAGCTAGATTGAATTGATAAGGTATGTTTCAGAGACAAAAGGCAGTTTCGAATATTTGAATTTTAATAAAAGCTTTTAGGTTTGATTAAAATAATTATTAATAACAAAATTAAAAATTCTAATAATCAATATTTTTTGGAGTATAAAAATTTCTTGATCGATATATAAGAATATTTACTTTATTTGAATGTGGATCTAGAATGATAGATATGACAACAGTTGTATTGGAGATTGATGCTAGTATCTTCCTACTGATATTAAAAATTACATAATTCATTCTTTTGTGACATCAAATTGTCTTCTCAATAATAAAAAATTACTTAACATATTAATAAAAAATTATTATTTATGATAATGTGTACAAATTTATTTATCATTAATGATAAGTATTAATTTACCTAAAGTCTTGTAAACATTTTTTTATTCATCAACCAACTTCAAAGAATACATTAAATATAATCTTTTATCAGTCTTTGATTCACTGCCAGACTAGAACATTTTTTACTCCAAAAAAGATTCTCTTTATAGAATGATTGATTTTTTAAACCCTTCATCAATGAATTAATTTTTTTATTCAACATCACTTTCTACTATCATAAATTTTCGTCTGAATTATTTTCCTCTTTCCAAACTCCACATCAACTTAATCTATATAATTTAAAACAATTACCTGCAAGCAAACAAAATAAATCATCTCTAAATATTTATTTATTCTTGCAATAACTTACAACAAAATAAATATTTAAAAAGCGTGTTTATCCACATCAGCAGAAGAGTAGATGATAAATTAATTAATTTTTTACCTTAATGAGACATTGTCTCTATGCAAATTGTTATTCAGAACATTAGCAAGAGATTGTTTTCGTGGGCATATAGATCGACAATGAAGGAAGAAAGGATAGATGGTTTGATAAAGAAGGAGAACGGATACTCTTATATACGTCACGGCAGAGTAACAACTGAGAGGGTGACTAGACACATTCCTTAGGCGTTGGCTCGATCCTGTGTCACTCGGTTCATTAAGCCAGAGTAACAGCGCACCCAGGTGTTCTTTGGAGACCAATAACTCGTACACTTTTTTTTTTCTCATCGTATCATCTAGGCAAAATGCTCGATGCACTTGACTGCACACGTGCTAAATGAACTAGAACATTTGCCATAACCAAAATTAAAAGCTACACTAGATATAATGGCTATTATATATTACATCCTCTCTTCGTCATCAGTATTAAGACGCTGAGGATTATTCATTTGCATCGATAACTAATTCCATGACAAATTAATCATTGTTATTGCTAAATACCAACCAATAACTCATCATAATATTTATTTACAATTCATTCTTAATATCAATTTTATACAATTTATTATTCGAATAATTTAAACAATAATTACTTGATTAAAATACCTATTCATTTATTTATTCAACAATTAATAATTTTCAGTAAATTTGAATCAAAAAGTAGCTTCAATCTTTTTTAGAACAAGTTATAAAGTTAGCCAATCATCGAAATATATCGAAACGTGAGTGACATTTTCTTTATTGGTTAAAAAATTTAAATTATTATCTAATTTTCAGATACTTGAATACAGAATTATATTACATACAGTAGTATAACGAATAAATATCAACATAAATTGAACATAACGACAATTATTATCAAAACAACACTGAAAAAAATTGAAATAGTTGGATTTACTACGTAATGTTAATTTTCCATTTGAGAGCTCATAGTAGAGTCCTTTTCTTACTATAAAAGGACTCAACTATAAAATCTTAAATGAAAAATTAACATTACATAGTAAATCCAACTATTTCATTTCTCTCAGTGAAGAATTTACAATCTTTGAAATAATTATAGAGAAACACACGTAATCTTAATTTTATGGAGCTAGTAAAAATGAGTAACTGTGTCTATTTGATAAGATGTTTCATTAGTTCAAGTGATTATTTTTTTCTGAATGATTTTTTTTATTTTATTGTCATATCACTTACGATTACAATCATTCTATAAAAAAAATTATAAAACAGGAAGTGAGTAAATTTGCATAAAATATATCAATAAATTAATCCCAATGATTTTTGTTATTAAAAAGGAAAAAATGTGGATTAGCCATATAAGAAAATTCGTTTTCCATAGTCAGAAAGAAAATTTCGAAAAATTAAGAAACAACTACATTTGTTAAGAAAATAAATAAATGATTGTGTGAGTGCACAATGCAAGCCGTGTAAACTACAAATCGTATAAACAGTGGTGCAGCCGTTAAATAAAAACACAATGATATATATTGACTTAAAAGTAAAATATACACTCACATTATCACGAGGTGGTTGTCGAAGATGTAGTAAAAGCCTTTATACCCTTACAATTACATAGAATGAACTTGTGTGCTGGCTCTTGTCCTTCTGCCCATCCTCCTGATCGTTCGGATCGGTGCGCACACGGTTAAACAGGATTTGCAAACAATAGCCACGGGACCAGGTTTGAATTCTTTAGATGGCGGTTCGATACGCATCCCATTAACATATTATTGCTATTATTAGGTAAACGGTTCTCCGAGCGCCTGCTCTTTAACACTACAGAGAAGCGTACGATCGTCTATAAGTCGTTTTGGTCCAGCTACTTTACGAGCACCCTCGAGTCAAATATAATGTCCTAGTACTTACTACTAAGGCTTTTCTTTAGGGATGAGGTTGAAAGGATAAGATTATATAGCACAACTACACTGTGCATCATTGCGAGTGGGTGGTATAAGCAGAATCACAAGTGATCTGATGTTGAGATTCGGCTTTAAGGGTGGAATATACACGTATATATATATATATATATATATACACTAAATGTATATAAAATAAGAAAGAAAAGGCGATAAGTATCGATTTCGCTAGGTAAAAGTACTGAGGATATATCCTGTTACGCGTGAAAGACTCTTCGTTATGTGATCCTCACATAATGATGTAGTCTTGTGCTAAAAAGAAATAAATTATTCAAAAAATAAAATTTGTTATGTTGGATTTTGAAGGTGGATTCGTGTTAGCATAATCGTCATCATTAGTATTATTATGGTTTGGCTTCAAATGCACCATTGAGTTATCCTTTTTTTCTTTTAATCATATCAATAAAGAATTGCTCTCTATTTTTTCATGTTTTTGTTTCTATTTCTTCTCCATCACTTAAAAAAAAAAACCCTACATTTTTCAAACTCTCACTTCTTTATTCCAATTAATAATTCAACTCGACTATAAAAATAATAATAATATTTGTAATTAAAAAATCATATTGAAACATTATTGATTATTCCTGCAATAATGTGATAAAAATATTAAAAAGTACTAGACTATTAAATTTTCATCTTAAAATTTATTTAATTAATTAAATATTAAAAATGATAATAAAAACCATTTCATCTCCATTGATTCAGAAAAGTGTATATAAATGACAAACATAATAATAATAACAGTAAAAATAAAAATGGAAATAATAAAAGTAAATATAAAAAAAAATAAGCATCCGTACTTTGAGACCCATCGTGAAGCAAGAAGAGCGGCATCTCCAAGGTAGATCGCGATGCTAGTGGAACGTGAGCGTAATCGCCAGACAGCGTGCCGCCCTGGTAAACTGCAGAGTCAGCACTGTACGTGTTTAGGTTGTGAAAAAGTGTCCGTGTGCACTCTAGGATATACAAGCCAGTTGATCCCGTCGCTCGCGTTAGATTAGCTTGGGCATTCCATTAAAACTCTGAATATTTAATTTACTCTTACCTTTGATCTTTATTTTACCTTTTTTTTATTATCATCCTGTCATCGTCAGAAAGTTTATGTATATAATAATAATATCGTAAATCAAGGCTTTTAAAAAATTTCTTACGTGACATTGAGTATTATATACATGAATGAAATTTTTTATACAAGAAGCAAATTTTTATTGATCAACAAAGAGAGTAAATTTAAGTATTTAAATCAACAAAATGAGCTCTAGAGTATTTTTCTTTCTTTTAAATACATAAAGATTCTTATCTCTACTATCAACAAAAAATATTAACAATAAATAGTTAGCTGTTTTAATTTGGTTAGCTATTTAAATTAAAATTTGGAAAATTTTTATTTAAATAAATTAAAGAATTCTGGCAAGAGTGCAAATTTTAGCTTAATGAAAAAAATAATTGATAAATTTTAATTATATTTAATGAGATGAAAATGGAAAGATTAAATGAGACTAGAAAATGATACTGGATAAATTTTCAGCAAGAAAATGAGCAAAAATCAGCAACGATCAGTTGATTATTAATAAAGCCAACCAAGCAAATATTTATCCGTTTAAAATACGACAAAAAGACAGGAAAAAAAATATATATCGAGTTTAAGATCTTAGCGGATGTTAAGATCGCCTTCTCCAGACCGCGTGCCGCCATGAAGGTTCTCCAAATTAAAGGATGCGCGGTAGAAACAACTGCACGTACGCTATAAGGGTGAAGAGAGACGAGGCCGAGGGAGTCTTATAGATGCTCGAGTACACAATGGAGGGAAGGAGTCTTTGAGGATGGTTAGCCAAGAGCAAAAGCGGTGAATTAATTGTCGCTCGCGCCGCCAGGGACGACTGCGATCCGCACATCTGATTTGTGGGCCGCACGTGTATCTCTCTTTTTCTTTTTTTCTTCTCTGTCCTTTATAGTCCTTTTACTTGGTCCCTAGGTAGAAAAGGAAACAGAATAATGCAAGGATAAGTGCGAGTAAGAGGGAGGAAGAGAGAAAGAGCAAGTAAACAAGTTGGATGATAGTAAGAATAAAACGACTTACATAGTCTGTCAGTGGGGCCCCAGGTGAAGAGGCGAGCAGGATGAAAATAAGGATCTGGAATGGAATAAGGAACGAGAATGAAAGGAAAAGGACAAGTCAAAGACCATGGGCGAGTCGAGCGCGAACAATGAAAGAGTAGTCGTGCTCTTCTTATCCATGGATATCCTTGTCTTATTTTCCTTACTCTCTCTTGTACTGTAAAAAATTTCGCTGACTCAAAAAATATCTTTTTTATTCTTCAATCAGACTGTACGTAATTAATTTTTTCTTTTTAAATATTTTTTTAATTATCAAAAGAGCTTCTTCTTAAGAACTGGAAATATTTCATACAACATTGCCCAACTTTGGTTCAGATGCTGCTCATAATGAACGCTAATAGGAGCAGAATGATCTTGACATAAATAATGTTTTTTTGCAATTACACTAAAACTATTCGTTTGAGAGAATAGAAATGTTTTATCAACATTGTTCATAATGATAATGGTGATGGTAATTGAGTACAAATAAAACTCTGCTGCTATTAATGCTATTAAATTATAAGAAACTGGAAATTAGCACCAGCTTAGGATATCTTACACACGTGTGGATGATTCAAAAGTAATTACAATGTATTTAAATAATAAAAAAAAAACTCATTACTTACATCAGAAAGTGATTTTAACCGAGGAATGAAAGATTGATTATCAATTCAAGCTTGAGCTCAAGTTTCACCAAATGATTTAAATTATTTTACACTAACAAAATTTTCCAACTCTTCTTGGTTTAAAAGACTTGATGTTTTTTAGCATGAAGTAATCAATAACTGCATCAAGATATTCAATGTTAATTAGCTAATCAACTTCATCAATTAATAGTTGGATTTACATTGTAGAGTAGACTTTTTATTGAAAGTTAATAACAAATTTCTGACAACCACAAATTGTCCAGGATTCCTGCTGGCGTATAAATTTGATGAACTGATAAACACATCGTATTAAAACGAGCCATGAAAATTTCAAACATTTCAACACAATTTTTTGCCATACTTTTCTCTACTTACATGCTCTTTATTCTCCTTTTTGCTCTTCCTCATCCTTTTACGGTTCATTCTCGGTCTTCTTGTTCTCTTCTTCCCCAACATCGACTTGGTTGTTTTCTTGTTTTTATTTATTATTCAATGAGGCCGGGAGGTGCTCGTTAATTGATGGCACCGGCTATTCCCCAACAAGAGGGGACGATGGTGAGGTCCTTTAGGGTGGACCTCCCTGTACCACCTATACCCAAAGTCCTCAGCCTTATTTATATCACGAAGCTAACTGAATTCACGATCAAAATACCGCGGCATTGATGGATCACCGTGGACCTGGTAACGCCGCTCTCCAAGGTATTTTCAAATGAACCGCCTTTTTCATCGGGGACACCCTCGTATTCTCCCTCCTTCCCTCAGATCCATGTGTTCAATCGGCCCGATAGAAGCTTTGAATTGAAATGAATTCAGCGGCAACTCTCAAAAAAATTACATCTCAAACGAAAGCATAAACTTATGCTCTCGCCATCCATTATATAGTCTCATTTCGAATATATAATTCATTGTTTAAGTTTTAATAAAATGCCATTTGTATTTCAGCTTACTTGGACGCGGTTCGATGCATGTTTTCTCAACCGAACAATTCCAGAAGCTCATGGACGCTAGTGGTTTCAATGGGCCCTGGAATAGTGTGATAGATCTTGGAGCAGGAGATGGTGCTACCACTGCTCACGTTGCACATCTTTTTAATAAGGTTTATGCTACCGATGTGTCCACGCCTATGAGATGGGCTCTTGCTAAACGCAAGTTTACGTACGTTATTTATTTATTTATACATCTCTTTATGTTAATTTATAACATAAAAAAATTAGATAATTTATTTTTCTGCAAACAGCACAATACTTGTAGATGAACTGGAATTGATAGATTATATATTGTTTTTTCATAAACAAACCCGTTTATTACTTCAATTTTATAATTATCAATTTATCAGTAAATAATTGATGAAAAGAAATCAACAGTGCGGAATAAGAGTTGAAGATGCATGTAGCTGATTAACGAATTTTCGTAAAATTTTAAATGAGTTTTATTTCTCCTTGCCCTTCATCAAAAAATTTTCTGATGCTCTATTTTTCCTTGTCGATGTTTTGATAATTATCAAATTTTTACTACATCCAACATATTCGTGGGTCCTTAAGAAATTAATTGCAAGGTCTCGATGATCTGGAATATCACAAAAAGTATCATAAGAAATTTTTTAATTAAATTAATTAATCTTAGTTTTCACACTTGACATTAATTGCAAAATTTTAATGAATATAATTTATTTACAGAGTACTGGATGTAGATAAGTGGTACAAAACAGGTCCTTTCAACGTTATCCTCTGCCTCAATCTCCTGGACCGATGTGACCGTCCAAATACACTATTGAGACTATTAAAAGAATCTCTGGCACCAGGTGGTCGATTGGTAGTAGCATTGGTGTTACCTTTTAGTCCTTACGTTGAAGTAGGTGAGCGAGGTGATCACAAACCTGCAGAATATTTACCTGTGAAAGGAAAAGGCCTGGAAGGTCAAATTGCTGGACTCATTGACAGAGTTTTTAGTCCACTTGGGTTAAAGTGTCTGGCTTGGAGCAAACTACCTTATCTCTGTGAAGGAGATCTAGGGCAAGCTTATTACTTTTTAGATGATGTGATTTTTGTGCTTAAAACTCAAGAAGAGGTAGTTAAGATTTCTGAAATTATCTAATTATTTATAGGAATAACTAATTAAACAATGTGTATATTTTTAGGAGGGATTTTACTGTAAAACTTGTGGAATAGAAACATGTAAAGAAGTCATATCATCAGGATTTAGAGCTCGAAACGATTGTCCTTAATTATTGAGTAATGAAAAAAATGATAAGGCAAGTCACACTTGTAAAAATTTTAATAATTGATACAATGAATTAACTGTGCAAGAATACAAGAGAGTAATACTGGCAAGCGACGTCAAGTTTTAGCAGTGCGGACACATCAGTAGCATTGGTGTATGATATTATTCATTATTCTTAAGACTGATTGAACAACGGATTTTTATTAAATGTCTCATTGTCCAAGATTATAAAAAAAAATCAAATTCTTTAACAAAATCTTAAAATTTATATCTAAGACTGTTTATTATATCATTAAGTAATATTACTGGTTATTGTTATTGAAATTATATTCTTCGATAACGAGACAGATAATAATTTTTATGTGACACATGAAGATTATGAGTTGATTCTATCGTTATCGTCATTATGGTGAATACAGAGTAATGCATATTAAAATATAATTATAATAATGATAATAATAATAATAAAATTATAATAATGCAAGTCAACCATTAAATATTGCAGCAGCTTGATAATTGAATAATCAACAAATATTTTTACGATTCAAAGTTTTATCAAAACTTAACGCACAAAAAACATCTCAAATAATGATGATAACTATATTTACATAAAATTTTTAACGAAGTAACATACTTATTGAAAAAATTGCCATTTCTATATTCCAAAAAAGACAAAATTACAAACATATTATTTTGATATATATTTTCAATAAAAAAAAACTTTATTTAACAAAATATTTTTTTAATATTTCTTTGATAAGCTGCCAGATTTATCTAATAATTGCCTATAAAGTACAAATAAAAAAAGTAAATAGCACAGTATTTTTAAAATCAATAACTAACTCATTAGTTATTTAATTGTTTAGTCGACTTATTCATTCGTATCAATTCAAAGACCTGCCTGTGGAGCTTACATATGTTTAATATTACTTTTATAATTATTTCCATTTAAAATTTGTTGAAGACATTTCTTTTTAACTATAAGAAAGTATAAATAATAAAACTTTATATTTTATAACAAAAATCAGTGGGATTATTATAATCCTCCTATTATCATCATTAATTATTAATTATTTAAATAAATAAATATTGTAGAACTTTGATAGTTCAGTCATAGAGTATACGAGGTTTATAATAATACGTTATATTAATTTGTAATGCCAAAATATCAACCTCGTTCAGTTAAAAATTCTTAGGACTTTTTTCATTATTTTTTTTTCTAAAAATATATATTATAAATACTTTAATTAAAATTCCTCAAGATTCGTTTAATAATATTATAAGTTTATCATTATCTCACTAAGTCTTTCCCTATCCAAATAATTATAGTACTTGGATTAAATTTTCAACATTAATTACATAAAATTTTAGTGAAATTAAAACGATTTCGAGTTTCAACAAATTGGAGACAATTCCAAGATTTTTTTTTAACATCCTGAACTCGAAATATTTCGTGAGGTTCCTGTAAAAACAAGGTTGAGATACTACAAATTTTATTAAAATAATTGTACTGAAAAACTTTCTGAGTATGTAACTCTCATCGGAGAGGATAGACAAATATAGAGATATAGAGATCCAACGTAAATGGGTGTTTATAGACCGACCTTTTAGACTTGATAATGATGATTAATATCATCAAAACATTGTGTAATTGATTTTAAAATTCAAATAAAAGTAGTATGACTTTTTGGATAAGGAAATACTTAATCAGACAAAAAATAAAGTTATAATTATAAATACTGTTAAAATTTATCAGTACATTGCCAGTAGCAAGATTATCCAGGTTTTGTCCAACATCTTGCACTCGTACTCAATAAGCACCACTGGCAGGGCATTAGTATTAAAATTAAAATAATATCTTTGATATTAAAAACGAGAGTTCAAATTTTTTTACAATCAAAATTCGATTTCAGACCTAGATAAATTTTTTTCGACTACCCACTTTTATCACAGTCCACGCATGACTTCTTTTTTGCCACCCACTTCATCAAAAGTCCTAAACGCCAACACTTTTGAGCAAAACAGTTCTGGCTCATCAGCCATTCTTTCACATTCCGTTTTCATTGACTCCTTGTGACTAGAACACTTTAGTACCCTTATGTACTAATTTTTGATGATTATTCAAAAGCTCAATCCAGTTTGCGGGCTTCACAGAGTTCCTCTAATGCACTAGCTTTCCTAAAACCGTAATAGAAAATTTTGTTGACTATTTTTACCTTTATAAAGTTGGTAATAAATGACAATAAATCATTTCTTCAACGAAAAAGAATTACTTTTTGGTGTTAAAGAATTGTTTAGAAAGAAAATTAATTATTAATCCTTACAACGAAGGAGGTAAATATGCCGCACTAGTATGATCTAATCTGTGTTTATCTTCATTTTTCCAGCTTGAAACTGGGAAGTGTGGTGGTGGCAAAAAACTTCTGAGAGATTGTACCAATTGTATTGTATCGACAAGTGCTGAAAATAACAATTAGGAAGATGTAAATAATTATATCATTCATTAACGATATCGAATAACTAGTTTTGACTTCGATTTGAAATTTTAATAAATGTTATCGATGAATTTTAAATTTCTAGAAAACATATGACAATGAAAAATGATATCAACGAACTAACAAATACTTCTTAAGATCGATCATGTTAGAAACTTAAGTCTTTCCAAATCTCTACAAATCTATAATAGCCGCATTTCTCAAAAAATATTAACTTTTACGTTTTAACAGACTGATTTACAATTACTTACATTGATAAATATTTTTTATCTATACAATTTCAATTAACATTTAATAAAGTTATAAAGAGATAAAAAAGTATTTTCATGATACCATTTCAACAGTATGTTGGTATTTTTTCAATAAAATGCTATATATTTAGTTTTCTTCTGTAAATCTTATTGTTAATCATGATTGTACTTCAATTTTAAATATTGAATGATTAATGATAAAATTAAATGTAATAAATAAATATTATTTAGATAAATAAAATATTATAAAAATACTTACTTTTTTGTAGAGCTTCCGACTGCTTACCATAAGGCTTACACATTGCTGGACGAACGCACGCCTTCATTCTTGACATATTTTTCATTACTTCAGCAAAAGCTCGTACTATTTTTCCCCCACCACCTATGAAATATTATAAAAAAATGAAATACAAATATTCATTTTTATAACTCATACTAAAATAAATAGTCGTCGAAAACTAACTAATCATTTATAAAAATCTACAAGACATAAAAAAGTTTGCTGATAAAAATAAATTTTGTGAATTAGAAGTCCTTTGCCTTATGTTAGCTTATGCTTTTAACATTTTGAGTGAACAAATTTTAGACGTCTCTTGAAATATCTGTTTATTTATCATAAGTTACTGACATGACGGAGTAGAGCTATTAATAGATTTTAGTTTGAAGTATTTTAATGAGTAAAAATCACTAGAAACTCAATTTAACATCGTAACTGTTCCAGTAGCATTAAAAATATTTTAATATTCAATTTGTAGTTTAAAATTAGCAAATATTCTGAATCATTCAGGAACAAATCATTTTAAATAATCAATAAATTTCTTGTTTAAAAATATTTTTGATACTGATAATTTTGATAAGAATTCTATCGAAGATATTTTATTTCAAAAAAATACTTACTTTCAGAGTTATTGGATGATCGTGAGTTCTTATCTTCAGTAGCCCACGCTCCATTATGTAAAGCTAGGAGATCTTTATTAGCATTTCCTAATCCTTGTAAATTTCCCAATCCTAAACTACTCAATCCTTCCAAACTATCGATATTTGATCGCAAGAAATCTGATATTTTATGATCTGATAACGAGTTATTTGAAAGGTGAGGCTCATAATGATGTTTTGCAATAGGCTTTCTTTCTTGAGATGAAGGTCTATGAGGAATATTCAATGATGGACGACTGGGTGGACGTTGGAGATTCATATTGGCATTTCCACGTATTTCTGGCAGATCACTCGACGAAGCTGACATGTGAGTATTCGATGCTGAATTACTAAGAGACGCAAAGTCTGTATTATGAGAAAAACTTGAACGCAAAAGCGACGTAGCTGCTTCATTATCTTGAATGTAAGTAGGCCCCATATGACCCATTTTCTGCGTTAATTCTAATTGATTTTTGTAGTAACGACAGGCAGGGTTTGGACAATTTTGAACCACTTCTATTATAAACTCCTTTTCCATTCCAAAGCACTCTCTTCCAATTGTATATGATTCCATGACTGCTCTCACTGTACCTTCCAAGCCCAGATGTAATCCTGTATGACCATTCATATGCTTCAGCATCACAGCATTTGCAAAATGTTCGTATGGGAGAATTATTTTTCCATTCTCGCGAAGAATTAGGCGTCCATGAGCATCTAAAGCAACTCTAGATGCCATCATTCTGCAAAATAGTTTATAATTAGTTAATAGATAAATTAAAAAGTTCAAATACTAATATTAGCTCTAAAACTAATGATGATGAACTGTAATTTACTCAATATATGACAAAGGTCTCTCTAGTGCTTTGCTGCATTGAGGTAAGTATATAAATACACTTTCAATTTCTTACAATCAATTGTTAAAAATAATTAGTAATTACTACTTGAAGATATAATTATTCAATCTATCGTCATAATAAGTTAATTATAGTCAATTAAAGATAATAAAAAGCAGTGAACATTTGGTAAATATAAGGATATTATTTTAATTAAAATGTTAGCTAAGACTTACTGTAAGTAAGCTGCACTAGGAAGCATTGAGGCTTCTTTCAATTCCGAGAAACATTGAAGCAATTCCATGCTTGGACTCCAACCTTTGTTTTGGAGATACAATTGCAACAGCATATACATTTTTTCAGTAATGTAACCAGCTCCACTTGGAGAGCTTGGGTACCCCGAATTACTGCCTCCAGCAGCTCCAGCACCTCCGCCACCTCCTCCACTACCTGATCCTGGTGGGCCCATCTCTGTTTGCATTCCTTTAGCAACAATATTTTTCATTGTTTCTGCTAAATCCATTCTGAAAAGTTTTTTAATATTATTAATTACTCATTAATGTAAAGAAATACACCATACATCTATGTTACATTTTTCGAACTTATTGTTGAAAAAAATCTATTATATAAAAATATTTTATATCTAATAAATTACAATTTAAATTAAATAAACATTATGTGCACTTGTAATCACCATTTTGCCGAATTTTTTAGTCAACCTGTGTAAATTCCATAATTCATCTTAAATGTAGTATTTTATTCCTTAAATTAGCTTGAGAAAACTTTTCAACAAAAGTTAATTGTTAACACTGATGGGTTTTAATTTTAAAATTGATCTAAATACTTTAGAAAACATTTTACACAGATTCGATTTCAGCCATTGTTGTTTTCTGAGCGAATTCGCGAAACCACGGGATTCAGTGAAGTAGCAAAAAAAAAAGAAAGAAATAAAAGAAATGAAAAAAAAAAAACATTTATGTGAGCCACCGCCCCCTTTGAAAATTATACAAAGAATATATAAATTGAATAGAAATTGCACTTTACCTGAGTCAAAATTTTTTATTATCAAGTAATGGAAATAAGATATTGAATGTCTTTAATTGACGACATCCGTTATTTTCAGCTTAATTGATAATTAAATTTTTTATTTCCAATTAAAAATAAAATACTAAATGCGAAAATCATTTCCACTACTGATGAATGTGAGAACGCCAGCTACCAAAAGTTATAATTTCATCTTTTTTACGAAAGGGGATACTGTGAAAAGAATAGCCAAAAAATTGCAATCCAAACTTTGGTCACAAACATCAGCGCTTTTCCACATGGAGCTGGAGTGTACCGCACTACATAAATTTTATTTAATCACATAAAAATCAATATTTGATCCGGCATTATGAGCTGGATGAATCTAACATCTCAATTAGATGGATAGTTTTATAACTTACGAGCGATTATTCAAGATAAAAAATGAACGCAGGCTCGAACTGGTATAGATACGGGTCTGATTACCACGGTGTTGGACCCGATATTCAACGTAGACTTTATTCGTGCCTCGTTCGTATCTTCTGAGTCTTTATATCCAATGAGCAATTACCGACCGCAGAAATAACTTTTTTTCATATTTATCATTGAGAGTTTCCAATCTGGCGTTTTTTGAGATAAGGCTGAATTCAATAATAACACACTCGGCTTCGTTGATTCCTGGTGTAAAATATTTGAAGATGATTACGTTTGAAGACAAACAATAATTTTCTTCATAATTGAAATGAACAAAAATGAGTAATTGTTTATGTAAATAAACCAGGCAATAAGGCTGAGTGTACGATGCTGTTGGATTTTTACGTGGGTTATTGTGAAGTTTAATTTTTACTATCGAATTATTTAATCAACATCTTATAAATCAGTAATAGTGATAAATGAAAATACTTGATAATAAAAAATTCTACAAAGATATTCTATGAACTATAGACATGAAGAGCATGTTTTTTTTTCATTCACAGCCAAACATTAATACAATTGCCTTAGCGTTGGCGATTATTTACTTTTTAAATTAGAAAGAAATGTTAATTATAAAATAATCATGAAATGTGAAATTATTAATGATACAAGCAAGCAACGCTTTTATTTATTGCTGGTAATTTAGTTGATGAAAGAATTCATCTTTATTTTAATTCTCGAATTTTGAATACTCGACTGGGTTCATCAGCCATTTGTGCAGTGCTATTAGAGTCTGTAATAAATAAATTACTTAATTGCGTTCCTTTGAATTCAGTTACACGAAGTAATAGATTGTTTGAATATTTTTCAAATAATTAACTATTTTGAAGCAATTATTAGAAAAATCAGAGTCTACTTATCACTAGTTTTTATTCATTTACAGTAAAGTTTCTTATTGATACAGAAAGTGTGTAACAAAGTATGTTTAAAAAATGTTCTAAACCACCAGATATTTGCATAAATATATCATTGAGCAGTAAATGTATAAATGTGGTATTATTTTATGATTACATGCATTCTTTGATTGGAATCGCTTGTATAATTCCCATTATTTTACGTGTTTCAACTTTAAGGAATTAATTCATTCGTTGAACTTATTTTATTATAAAGTGATTAATATTTGTCAAAGTGTTTAAAAGATAATTAAAAAGTAATTGATAAAAAAAATGTATTGATTATTGTATGATTAACTTAAATCTTTGGCACATTTATATTATATAAGTATTTGTATTTGTCTTTTCTGCATCACTTGACTCTCTTAGAGCTTCAAACTCGAAGAGACCTTTAGCACAGCCCAAATTAATAGATAATAGACATTTATGTACTGTTTCCTTTTCAACAATATTTGAAAATTTCAATGTTTTGTTTAATCAAATTCTTTCGTCGTTCTCAGAATTTTTCTGCAAGATATTTAATTTTGTTTTTACATGAGATTGTCATATCTTGAAATTTATTTTGGCCATGTAGACTACTGTTATTGTGAGTTACTTTAAACTAGTTCGAAGTTTAGTGTTATGATTACTATTTATCTGAATTACAAAAGAGTCTTTGCGTAATAAACATTTACACAAAATAATGTACAAATATTTAATAATTATAAAGTTTAGAATATTTGTAACGTGTGGAAACATCATGCTCACTTTAAATAATTATTGCAGAAAGAAATTATTTCATAGAGCTGCGTTTTAATTTATTATTTGAATTTATCTATGAAACAAATTACCGAGAAAGCTTCATTATTAATAATTGTAATAAAATATAGCTTATATCAATCACGAATTTTCATTGAAAAAGATACATTCTCCACTAATTTATAATTTTTATAATTGTATTGGAGTAAAATTTTAGATAAAATAAAAATTCTCCCACAACTTATTTATATTGTACAAAAAATAATAAAATAAATAACCAGTCATGTTTACTCCTAATTCTAAATATATTTTTCTATTATACTTGTATATTATCCTCATTTTTAATGAGATTTCTAATCCTGTTTTTTATTATCTTACGTTATCCATTTATAATTACAATTCAACGAAAAGTATTTACTTTATTTATTTGAAAAAACCAATTAAAATGAGTAATGACTCAGTTTATTATCCATTAATTAATTTTCTCTATCAATCCTAATTACCAGTATAATTTTTATGTTCCCTTATGATAAATAATCGATGTTTGATTATTCTTTCAAACATTCTTTTTTATTATTGAATTTATTGTGTCCTTTATTATTCAATTTCTTCGAAAGTTGAAGTTTTTGACACTTGTATCTTGTTAAAATAAAAAATTCATCTGGAAAAAAATTGCACTTCTTCTAAAAGAGTCATGTGTATTTTACAAGTTGGCTTGGCTGCCATAAAAAGATGTGAAGGCCGTGTCGGAGCTGACACTGAGTGGTAGACTCGTTGCATCCACAGTTTCTCTCTCACTTCCGACTGTCGATGTCTTCACATCTAGATCCAAGATTTCTTGTCCAATCACTGTGGGTGATAACATTTCCACTTCACCGCCAGTTGGATGTGACATACGTCTTAAAATGACATCACTTTAAATTCATTAATATAATATGAATTCTTAAACTAATAACAACTTATACTACTATTTAGTTTTAAGATGCATTAGTAATTCCAACTATTTATTCATGCAGCAAAGTTTATGATGATAAAATAAATGGAATTACTCAGCACAATTATTATTATATTAATCAACAATAATTCAGACTCAATTTTTTAGACATTATTTGAAATTCATTAAGGCATTCCACTGCTTTCTGAACATTAGATATAAAAAATGATGAACTTTTTATTTTCCTACAATTTCAAGAACATTCTTGAAGTGGAAAAAATTCTTTAGAGAAATCTGAAAAAGCATTTTGAAGTTAATTCTTTTGTCTACAAAATACCCTCTCTAGTGTACATTGTATGATGTTTTCCTTGGAAGCTATTGGAGTCCAAAGTTGAAGTGACGTATGTTTTTCAACAACTTATAACTTAGTTAGAACAACCCATACATGTTTATTTAAAAAGCATCTCGTTGAAAGAGAAAAAGCTTCAAAATATGTCAACTTTCATCAAAGTTTAATTATTTTTCTTCAATAAAACAAGTTTTTCAATTAATTTCATAATTTTTATACTTTACAAATTATCTCTTAATGTATAAAACTGTAATTTAATAAGAAAAAATTTTAAAACAATTCCAGTTATTAGATTTTTTTTGTAATTCAATTAAAATAAATAATAAAAAAATATTTCAACACAACCAATTGACTGCTTTATTGAAGACTTTCTATTTAAAATTAGAAATAGAAAACAAGTAAAATCTTACACTTTGTTATACCTGTAATCTGGAGCAGGTGCCTCCAATTGTTGTTGTCTTCGAGAATTGGTAGACATCGGAGTTCTTTTTATCGCATAAATGATTATCCCAGTCATTGAGAGTGTATATGACAGAAAATATAAAGTGTGGAACTGAAAAAAAAAAGCATTATCTCACGATAACATTTTATTCATTGCCATGATAGAGAACAAGTTTTTCAAGACTAAAATAATTGAATCTATTTTTCAAGCTTCATTTTATCTCGGTAACATAATTTTTAATTTTTTGTTTCATATTAGTCATATTTACCTTATACTGATGAGTCAACATCCCTAACAGTACATTGAAAAAGTCTGCAGTCAAAAGGAATAATTGCAAGGCAGTTGCACCTGATTCGAAGAGGACTACAGGCACAAGAGAAAAGAATACAAACTGAGTAATGCAGTAGAATACTAATGCAGTTATTGCGACTGGAGTTAGTGTACTCCACGAGGCTGATTCTATTTGTAGTCTCTCTAACACGGCTCTGAAAAAGAATATGAACATAGAGTATCTGATTAATGAATGAATAGCAGAGCTGATTAAATGAACTTAATAAAAAGTTGTTCAAGTTTATTGAAAATTGAAATCTAATTAATTATGGCTTATCATCCAATATTTTTAAAGTTTAGCTAAATATTAAACGAATATTAAAATATTTTAATTACATTTGTATGCAACTAAGGATTGTGCCAAAGAATCCGATCATTCCTAGGTATTCAATGATGTCCACTGTTTTCACTGCTAATTCTTGAAGCACTGTTGTTACAGAAAATAGCACTGCTCCTCCAAGACATAACATGTCACCCACTAGTTGATTTTTACCTAGTAAAAATAATGTTAGTAAGTCAACAGTAAGAGTGAAACATTGTTCATCCAAGTAGTAATAAGAACATAAAAGTAGAATTTTTTTATATCAATATTATCTCTAAGACTGACTAAATGACTCTAGTAAAATAGATGTTACTTCTTTTAAAGACATATTTTCGCTTGTATAACAATGCAGAATCCAAATAATTGGATAAAGTTTTTTTCTTCGAAAATGTATTTTGATTATCCAATATTCATTGGTAATAGATACCTAGAAGTTCTTTTACAAATGTAAAATATTCATAGAGTGTATTTGAAAACTTTTGAAAAATTGAACTAGCTTTTCTAGAGACTTAGTTATATCAAACCCACTTCCTCTTCTAGTTTTTCATGTAAACTTGTGGGGAATACTGTTCAAACATATTTAAATATAGAGAAGATCACTAAGTTAAATATTATATTGGAAGAAAAGAGTTGCTTTATCTAAAGATGAATGAAAATACAATTTCAATATTTTAGTAAATAATATATAAATAATAAATGAACTTAAATAACATGAATATCATGAATTTACATATAAATAGAGTAACTGTCTTACCATTGATTCCAAGATCCTTGTTATTATCTATTCCAGCCCACACCAGGCATCCAACACCCATTAGGCATACCGATATGCCCACAATATGAACAATTCTGTATCTCACTCCAAGTACAAGACAAGACAATGAAAGTGCAACCGGAATTGCAACACAGTCAAGTAACTTTATTAAAACAATAAATGATAAAACAAGATTAGACAAACATTAAATCAATGTTAAATTCTCTAATTTATGTAACAGACAATTGTAAAGTGAAAAGTAAGTTTTAAAAGTTTCTAGTGTACCTGAATACTCGCCAAACTCGTAAATTGATGCGAAGAAGTTACTAGAGTATTTGCTTCAACGTCAATAAGAGCCAGAAGTAAATATCGCCATCCACGGGCTTTTAAAACTGAAATTAAACCATTTCCAGCTCCTCGACATGACATCCAAGTTGTATAAACTAGACACATCATTGCATAGTGCGGCAAATTTTGTCCTATTGGTAATAGAAAAAATTGTATTAAAAAAATTCAATTAGTAAACAGTTGTTATTTTTTATCTTTTACAATAAGTATTGATAAAGCTATTTTTTCAATAGACTTTGTAATAATTTTATTGTTTGATAAAATGTTAAGTGTTTACCTGTTGGAATTGAAAGCTTTGGCAAAGAAACTGTATTTATATGATGATTTAATTGTGTCATCCAGTAGAGGACTATTGATAAAAATTGACCAAGTATGATAGTCCTCCAGACCGACCTGTCAATATTATCATCAATTTTATTCGAATTTTTTCCATATAAATGAAAAAAAATAAAATCACTTGTAATAAATAATTAAATTTGTATCATCTCTACTACTTCATCGCAAAAAAATGTTAATTAACAAATACGTTCTGTACTTACCAATGTTTAATTACAGAGAATAAACAATTTGAATTGAGTTAATTAATTACGTGATGAAGTAAAGAGAAACTTTCATCTATTTTGCTTTGAAAATAAATTAAAGGATAACTTTAACTGTCAAAGTGTTTTTGATTTTAGGATAAATAGATTACGAAAGAAAAACTGGAGTTAATCTTCGACAGAAAAGTTTATAATTAATGAAGTGATTTAAAACGAATGAAAAAAAAAAACGCTGTAGTTTTAAAAAAATATTTAAATCAATTTATTTAGCCTAAAGAAATACCAATTAATTAGTTTGTAAATTGAATAATTCATTTTTTGTTATGAAATCCTTTTGATACAATATTTCAGATAAATGAGAAGCACCCAGCAATACTTCCATTATTATTCTATTGAATAATAAAATAAAGTCGTCCAAGAAAATTCAATTTATGAGATATTTAAAATCAATTATAACTATTAATAATTCGATGAAAAAAATTTTAAATTTAATTAAAGTTTAAATAGATTACATAAGTGGAAACTTTATTAGTTATTGAAAAAATTCAATTAAATTTTTTCAATCACTTTACGTTAAAAATAACAAAAATGATATTAATGATGTTGAGACATCAATTTTTTATTGTTGCTAAACATAATTAATTTTTGATCAATTTTTATGAATTTTATTATTTATAATATCTGTTCTTTAAGCGAAACACAATCATTTTTTTATATAAAAAAAATGGACAGTAAAATAAAAAAGTTGTAAAATGTATAAAAATTTGATAAACTAGTAGTATAGGACTATGTTAAAGCCGGCACGTTAAGAGGAATGCAACGCGTAGTAAATGCCCGCCACTTTAACCCGGCAACCACCCAAAGTAAGGTCGGAATATCTATCACAATAACTTCTAATATTCATAACTAAATAAATAAATCACTCAATTAATAAAACACTCACTCACCACTGGCTTAATTCGGATATGTAACTCTCAATTTTATCGCAGATCCCATTTCGGGGCTGCATGTTTAAGTTTTGATTACAGCTTCGAGCGCCCATTGACACTCCCATGCAAGAGTACATTTCCTCTCTGTTCTGTACACTACCGACAGTGCTTTCTCACGCCTGCGCGACCCCATTTCGCAATACTATTCCACCCTCTCCGTTACCCCTTTTCCATTTCGACATCGTAAAGAGTAAAATCTATCACCTGACATTACCTTGGAGAATGCCTCCCAATTTTACGTGACCTTTTGCGTAGATTGAACTATGCTTGATCACGTCTTAAGAATATAAATCACTCTTAAACCACTAATTCACTTCCTATTCTTTTTTATGTTATTTATTTACATTGGCGTCTTTCTTAAACACTACAAAAAAACAAACTACACTCTTTAATGAGAAAAATAAAGTAAAAACTATTTTTTTTCGGCTGAAAAATGCTTTGAAATTCGTTATTTTTTTTTTTTAAAACTATAATGAGGGGGTTTCTAAAGATTTAAAATAAACTGGGAAGTCGAAAAGAGTTAAAAAGTCTTATAGAGTTAAAAATAATAATTACTTTGTCTAGACATGCAATTATGTTTTTTAAACTAAAGTAAATGGATCAGTAGCAGAGTAGTTGATTGTATTCTAGCATATAACTTGAATTAAGAAATTTATTGCTTTAAAAAAATTACCTCATTAGTACAATTCAACTTTATTTCTTGTTTTAACTAAAAACATTTCTCAAAACTTCGTTTGTTCATTAAGATAAAAAAAAAACATCTATATAATTTTTGTCTTTTCTATCAACTATTGATTAAAAGCTAAATTTAATTGAATTTTATAAGTACAGCTTATTGATATGATAATTAATACCATAACATAGAGTAATACTCAGTTCTGTATTAATTTCAGTACCCAATATTCGATTGTTTATTGATTTATGGTCATTTAGTGATTGTAATTGTTCATTTACCGGCCAGCTGACCTTTATAGCATCAATATTATTCCAAGGTAGAAACCTACTCTGCTATTGATACATAAATTTCCAATAAATGAATTGAAATTTTAATTGACAAAAAAATCTTAGATCATAATTAACAAAAATACTACTTGATAATTCATTTGTGATAATTAGTTTTATTTTTCGGATAGCCCTGCCGAAGATTTTTTATTTACAATATTGACAATCTCATTTATTATATTTATAAAGATTTATGAGTTCAGTCATCGATAATAATCATAAAATAATTTTTATAATAAATTATCTATATACTGAGAGAAGAAAATTATTTTTTATGAGAGAAAAATAATTTATTCAAATGAAATGAAATATGTTTCCAATAACTAGTTTTTGAATAATGATTTATGTATAATTACAGTTATATTACTTTACTAAGATAATTTACAATTGTACTACAAAGTATTTAAAATGATGAATAATTTAACTTGAAATTATTCAGTCGTGAAAATGGATCCAAAATCAATTATTACTTTAGGTATAATGTCTTTTTAAAATTTATTTTTATCATTTCTATTAAAGTCATCATTAAAATCGTTAAAGAGAATATTTTATTAAAATTTGTTAATAATAAAATTATTTCATAGTACTTTTCTCCAATCTTTTAAAAATAACTATCTTCCCAATAAGAATAATCTTCAATCACACTCACATTTGTATAAATCTTTGATGTAGATATACAATAACTTATTTAAATACATAACAAATTCAATATACTTCAATATTCTTCTCCTAGAGAGACACTATGTATCATGCCGCACTTACGATATGAGAAAAAAAAACATTAAAATGATCTAAAAATGAACTACCTGATCAATGAACTTTCTATGAATTTGTGCATTCAATATAACTACCTTTCTTGTACTCAATAGTAATTCAAGACTAATTTACCATACAATATTTGTATTATTTAAAATATTTAATCGACCATTGTATTATGAATACTATTACAAAGTTGAAAAAATAGGTGAATTTAATTGCAGTAATTAAGAACAACAATTGTTCCACTGGCGATAAAATTCATAAATTTTTTTTATAATTTTCATTAATTTTTTTATATAATCATTACGAATAATTTTCAATGTTTTTGATTATTTAATTTGTTCTAGAGCTCATTTTGATTAATTGTGATTCAAAAAGCTTTACTAAGTAAGCATTTTAATTTCTTATTCAATTATAATCTTTAATCTAGTCCGCGTTAATTAATTAATTACTGTGCAATAATAAAAAATAGTAAGAAAATTTCGATTCCAGTGCGACAGACGAGCTTTTATTGGCTCGAAGCTCGCTACGACATGAGATTGTCATTTAAAGAATTTTCTCCATTGAAATGTTTCTTTTATTGATGAGAAACATCAAGTCTTCCCATTCAAACCATCAAGTATATATATTTATCATTAATATAATATTTAATAAAAAAAACTTATCATTATTTCTTTTTGACGTCTTCCTCTACTGCTGCTTCATTCTGCTTTCTGAAACAGTCTCCTACAGGGAAGAAGTCCCACATTCTTTGCTGATACATGTTCCAAACGTAAGTTTCTTGACCTGTGTATTCAGTGTCGGGTTTGTTGATAAGATGCATGAGGAAAAACCTATAACAAAAACATGTTCTCTGTAACTATGTGGTGTACGTTATATAAACTAGCAAGTACAATAATGGAAAAAAATTTATAATTTAGTTGGGAGATAAAAATTTCATTGAAAGAATATAAAAGGTCACGCTACATGAAATATTTCAACAGATTAAGAACTTCAATTTTTACGGTATTAACCTCAGGCCTTTAATGATATTACGCATCAAATGGCATCAGCTATTTTTCTGGAAAGGTTGGAACCTTTTTTTCAATTAAAACTTTCCTAGATATTGGAGAGAAAATTTTTATATTAAAAATGACATTATTTTAACTTTGTACACGTAGTAATAATGATAAATTATTTTAAAATAATTCAATGTGATAAAAAAGTCAAACTGCCAAAAAAAATTTTCACGTAGGTTTTAATTATTACATGCATACTTTCATTTTAATAACAATATTTTTGGAAGTGAAAAGAATGATAATGATGCTTACATGGTATAAAGGTACTATTCAAACCCTTCATTTGCTTTTTTTTTATTTTAATATCTCTTTGAGAATCAGTAATACAAGTATTCAAAGCTTGTGTTACAGAAAAAAATTCTCTTTGCGATTGAAATTTTGACATATTTTTTCCATGTTTTAGTTGTAGAGAATAAATTTACGTTCTCCAAAGTTAAACCTCAGATTGGAGAGAAGAACCTCCTCAAGTTTTCTTAAAGCTGCGATATTACAAGTTAAAGTTTTTAGTGTCAGAATCGATTTAGGAGAAAGATATACTGTCAATGGTTTAAGCTCATATTTTTTGTTTTTTTATAGGCACTTATCTTATAAAGTTTCTGGGCAAATATTAAAATTTCTAATAATTTAAAAGAAATATAATCATTCTAGTTCTTGAAAACTTTGTTCATACAGTAATAAAAACTATTAAAAAGTTTGTCGGATTAAAGAAGTTTAATTCGAAATTGTCATCAAAATTACGAATAGAAAAATTAAAGTATTATTCAGTAATTAAAAAAATGTTATTATGAACTTACATTAAATTTTTTTATACATTCCAGAATTTAAAATGATCTCGATCGGTTTAAATTTCATCGGCATAAAACAGAATTAGAATTGGGCTTACTTTCGAATTCAGATCAATATTTCAATTTTTTTATTTATATTTATAAACTTTTTATGTAAGCTCAATTTGAACGAAATGCGCTTTGAATATAAACTACAAAGTAATGTATCTATAAGTTTCATAATAAAAATATTACTTATGGAATTTTTTATTTGCATAGGAATAATGTCAGTAAAATGAAATTTTAAAAAATTTATGTAGAGAAAAAAAGTTCTAACTTTAGTTTTAAAGATTAAATGACTCATTATTTATCTTATTTACCAATTGATAACGTCTATTATTCAGGAGATGAACAAACTTCAAAATTTCTAGTTAGTAGTTCAAGAGTTGTTTGGTCTAAGATTAGATTTTCACTTGGATTTCACGAAATAATATTCAAGATTATAATGGCAAAGTCTACTCAAAGCATACTCAAATGTTTATTAAACATTGAACTTAGAAATTTTATGAGCCGTTTTCTTTTAAATAACCATTGAAAATATTTGTGAAAAAGAAGAGTATACATACATGTAATTTGCTAAGTTGTGTTCTTGTTGAACGTGTGTATCAAATCCGTGAGGCACAGTATCGAAGTATTCTTTCCCAAGACCACAAATGAAGCAATTACTCTCCATATTTGTTTTTACGTTTTCGAGTTGATCACGAAGCTCTCCAAAAGCATCAATGATCAAACCTGAAACGAGAAGTTTATTTGATTAATAAATTATTTTTAAAAATTCTTTGAAAATATAAATTATTATTACTGATGTCTACCTTGAATAATGGCAAGAAGAATGACAATGACGAAGAAGAAAAATGTAATATCGAATAGGATTCGCCAAAATTCGTACTCATCTCCATCAGGCTCTCCGATCTCATCTCCAATACCACCTCCTGCTCTCACTCCTTTATATAGATGGAAAACGAAACACTAATAAACAAAAAAAAGGTTATTAATTAAACCTGTATGAATGAGTTGACAACTAAAATATTTTTAAGTAATTAAAAAAATACAACGAACCGTCATCATGTCGTGACATTTTTTATCGACTTCATCATCTTCTTCTTGAATATAAAACTTCCGGAAGAAATTGAATGCTACGACAGTATAGATATATACAATAATAGTAAGAAGCATTACAGTTAAAACCAACTGTTTGCCATTGTGCGTTACTGATTCCAAGATGGTTTTCAAAGTTTTGAATCCAACAGCTACATCAAGGAGATGAGCAGCGAAGAAGAAATTGTTGTAATTTCCGAGGATAGAGAAGGTAAAATACCATAAGCTGTATAAGAAAGCCTGAAAGCATTACTATCTTATTATTTCTGTCATTCTATCTTCTACTGTTCATGATATGACCATTAATATTTTTTTACCTTATCTGTGATAGTAACGCCAGCCTTCCAAATATTATACCTCCAATCAATGTTCATGATGCTAAAAATTAATAAGTTCATTTTAAATAAATCAATGAATATTTTTTTATTACTTAAATTCAATATTATTAATCAGTATTGAATAATAATAATGCTTTTTACTACGTACAAGTGAATAAGTCCTGACCCTTCTTCTTCTTGCTGACTAAATGATGTTTTTTCCATTCCCAAAAGATTACTAATGTAATCAAAGTCATAGGTTTCACTGTACTTTTGTCTTACTTTTTTCTTCACAAACTTATCCCAATAATTAACCGGAAAAGTTTTTGCTGATATAACCATTTTATCCCAATGGGCTTTGATGTCGTCTTCAGAAGGAGTTTCCGCAATATATAATCCATCAAACTCCACTCTACGAGCTATTTCTTTTTCGCGTTTAAAGATGGCTAAAGGAACTTTAAGATGATAATAGGCAACAAGCATTGCAAGTGAAACGATAGAATGAAGTGCAGCCATTAATCTCATTGCATGAGCCATATAATAATAGTCTTCAGGTACTGCAACAAATTCTGGTAATTCTTCTTCGTCTTCTTCAGAACCTTCACCTTCAGCTCCACTTCCCATTATACCACCGCTACCTCCACCCGATCCAGAACCACTTTCGCCAGACATGTCTACCATTAAATCGGCCAATGCATCACCACTACCTTCCTTCGAAATATCAACTATAGACGTTACCTGAATAATAAAAATATTGGTGAAATTAACGTTCTGAGTTAGAGATTTAATCAAGATTTATAGTTAAATTAAACAATAAAATACTTACTCGATAAAATAATAGCATAAAGTTTATGAAAAAAGCAAGAACCAATGCAACATATTTAAGATTGTAGAAATTTCTAGCCAGAAAAGAAACAATTCTGTGAGTGTACTCAGAAAAGTCAATACTTGATCCCGTTGATGTTTCAGCAATGGTTTCTTGTTTTGCTTCAGCTTCTACTGCAGCCATAGCAGCTTGTTGAGCTGCTGCTGCTTCAGCAGCTGCTGCCGCTTGAGCTCTTGCCTGTTCTCCTCTGAAATCAGTAGACCAAACAATTTATTACGTATTGTACTTCTTTCATTGTTATTATTATTAATGCATAAATAATTTATTTACCCAAGAAGATCTGCTAAAGATACCGGTGCTTCTGCTTCACCGGACTCTGCTCGACCTCCATCTTCGAAAGTGCCTTCTTCAGGAGTACTTTCTCCTGCCTCTTCTATACTAGATTGTGGAGTTGATGCATTCGATTCATGAGCTGCAATTTTTATTTGTCCTCCTTCTTCTTTTGTTATATCCATTCCAAATGCTTGAACCTTTCGAAAGATTAAAATCAATTTTTAAAAATAAATAGATCAATGAGAACTAGAGATTATATTATTATTGATAACTTACCTGTAAATTAGATTCATCAGGAGTTGCTGGCAATGCAGGTAAGTGTCTTGAATGTTTTTCTTCTTCTTCCTTCACTTCAACAACAGGTTCTTCTACATGTGGACCTCTCATTAAAGTTAGTAAAAGTTTGAGGAAATAATTAATAACAATTCCAACTCCAAACCCGGAATAATAAAATGCGTAAAATAACATTTTGAAAAAGCCAATAAATAATTCAGGAATTGACATTTGTTGCATTTCAACAATTTTGTTTTTGATATTTGTTGGCGAAAACATTGAAAAGAAAAAGTAAATTCCATCTTTAAATGCTTGAATTCCTCTTCTTATTGGATCTTTTCTTTCTTCATCATCTTCTCCTAAATAAGTATAAGAAGACTCTCGAGCCTTGCCCATTCCGCCACTTTCTTCAACGGCCATCAATGCACTTGCGTGTTGCATCTCAAAAATAGCGTCTTCACAGAAATTAATAAAAGTCTCAAGCTTCTCTTTGTCTCCAGCTTCAACTACCGTACTGTAAAAGTAGGATCTTTTGGACTCTTTAATCTGTGGCTTCTCCCACTGTTCAATATTGGACTCTTTAATTTCAAAGTACACACGTTCAATCTTCCTATTTCCACCCAAGATTTCTATCCTACCAAGGAACGGTTCAAAGTAATTAAGAACAGAACCCGCCGTTTCCAAAAATCTTGCAAGTCGCGGTTCATTTGGCATGTGCTCAGATAAGTTTGTCAATAAAACGGCTAAATTAAAACCAATTTCTTTAGCTGGCTCATGGAATCGGTCCATAAAAGCGATGTAGTTAATTTTTCCATCGTGATTGGTTTCACAGCATGCTAGTAAAAATTCGATTTCCTCTCTAGAAAATGAGAAATATCAAGATACATAAGCTATTTATTAACGAATTAAAAACCGAGAGAAGATTAATATATAATGAATTATAAAAATGAAATCTATTATTTAAAAATTTTTCTTACGAAGTATAACTTTTTTGCTGCTCCATTTTTTCCTTAAAGTCTTTGGGATATACCCAACCATCGTTATTAAGGTCAACTTCAAGGAAGCTCGCAGAAGATACGAGATCTTTAAGCTTCAAGAACATGTCGAAGTACTTAAGAATTAATTCAACATTACTTGCAGACTCGACCAAAGTATCTACCATCTGTTTTCCAATTGTACCATTTACAACATTTCCTGCAAAATGAATAATTGATTAGAATCTATACATAAATAATTCAAATGAAGCGCAAAAATTCATACAAAACAATAAATACATGAACCATTGCATAAATGATCATTCTATTGGATTAAAAAGTATGAATAATTATACCTTCAAGCATGGAGAGCATCATAGTAATCATATCTTTCTGTAAATTCAACAATTCTTTTAATAAGTCCACTTGACTTGAGTGTTTAGACAGCTTATCCTGCATATGAGAAAAAAGGAAGAGAAAACCACCAACGGCATCCCATAAACGTGAGTGCGCTAGTGCTTGTTGATTCTGAGCACATGGACCTTGAATAACTTCAGTCAAGGTATTAAAAACCTGACTAGCTACTCCAATAGCTTTAAAAAAATTAGCTTTTCCAGCTGGATCAATAAGTTCTTTACTCGAGTAGTGCCAATAGAAATCCATAATCGATTCTTGAAGTCTTAGTAGGTAATCTACAGTACAAATTACCACGTTCACCGTTGTTGTATTTCCTGCTTGGGTTCTTAAATAATTCTGCCAATCTATAAGTAAAAAAAATTAATTGGTCATATCAAATGACGTCGTAGTTTTATTTAGATTCTTTTTTATTTTTCTACTTAATTGAATTTGAATAATATTCATAAGAATTTTTTACCTAGATTGTGACCCTCGCAAGTTAATTGAATAAATCTGAATAACGCACAGGTAAACTCAGCGTCATGCATATTTTTTTCACCAGCAGCACCTTCAGATCCAACTCCAAGTCCCTCAGCTTTCGTATTTCTTTCAAATGCATCAAGATCCAAAACACTACAAGAGTTCATTAATCCTGCAATTGATGTGAAAAATCCAACATCTTTTTTCTCTTTAAGATGATTTAACATTCCTCGTTGAATTTCAATATTTCCTCCACGGAGAATTGAAATTCCAAGTTGTAGTGTTTTCATCACCATATCACTTGGTACTCCTTTGCAGGCAGAAATATGTAGTAATACCATCTCTGCTACTCCACGATTTGCTAGACGGGCTTGATGGAATAATAGCTTCTGCTTCTCCATTTCTTGTTCCTAAATTAAACCAAATATTTGAAATTAATCATCAATTATTAATATATATATTTAATAAATTATTAAATTAATCTTGTTTTAATCCTAAATAAATGTCCATTTTATTTATATTTTCTATAAAGATTTGTCTGATAGATAAACTTCCATGGAAAGATGTTGTGGTTTCAATACACGAAGAAAAATGTAAAAAACAACCAAAAATCACGAGTGGAGGATTTAAGACATTTTGTAAGACATCGTTTCCGCAGAAAATGCACACAAAGCACTTGAAAGTGCTTTAAAGTATCCTTGACAAGGGAATAGCCCATAAAAATGTCCAAGAATTACCACTTGTGATTCTGAATGGATTTTACAGACATTGTACTTGTGTAAAATACTCACAAAGTACCTAACAGAATTCTTTTTAATTTTTATGCAGAAAATTATTTTAAAAAAACTAAAGATATTCTACAAGAGTTTACATAACTTTTTTATATCTCTTTTCTTAAGAAGGTACTTAAACCATCAAGTTCATAAAATATTATTAATTATCAATAAAATGTTGAAGCTCTTACCATCAGTTTATGCATCGGTCTCTTAAGAATGCATAAAAATAATTTTAATATTTATAAATTTATGAATTATTACAATAACTTTAACTAATATCTAATATTTGTGTTTTCAACATTATTACTAAAATAAACTAGAACAAATGGAAATAAAAAAATAAAAATATAAAAATGCAAATATGATTATTTTCAAATCTAACAATGTAACGATGTAGCCTGATATAGGGACTATCTACTTAAATCTAATCTTACCAATATGAGTTTATGCGTCGGCTGCTGGCCGATCAGTAAGTTTAAAAAAGAGAAGACATGCATTAATGATATTTTGCCTCTCAAACTTTCTGTACTTATTTTCAGAATAAATATACAATTTTCTTTTTCAACAAATTAAATTGTCAAACTGATTTCGGTACTTTGATCTTCATAAATATTCTAGCAATTTCTTCACTCACATGAATTGATGCACCACTCTCTTCTTCACCGCCTCCACTTTCTTCATCTTCACCTTCTTCTTCTTCTTCTCCACAGGATTTCGAAATGATTTCAGCATAGCTCATGTATAATGGATCTTCTTGAAGTGCTCCTGAACGTTCTGTCATTGCTCCGCGGCAGAATGTTGTTACTAATTGGGTTAAAGGATCCGGTTTACCTTCTTCTTGTGTTATATCCATTTTCTTCAACTCTGCATCCTCAAATGATTGCTAAGAAAACAAATATTTTCGTTAAAAAAATATTCAATCATTTTTTTTTTTAATATTCATTTTTAGAATATCAATGATAATTTATGTGAATAATCATTGAAATATTTTGTTTTATAAAGCTTACCGTAAGGTCTTCAATCATCACTTCTTGTCCAACATTTTCATCTTGAAGCCATAACTCATAGTAAGTTCTGGCAAAAATGTTTATCGCTCGATGTCTATCAAAAACCAAAAATGTCAAATTAATACTGTAATCATTTATTTTTAGTTAATTAAACTGAAATGACATATAAAAAATTCCTTACCTTCTCAGTTTATATAAAGGTTCACTACGAAGACATGCAACAGCAGCTCTTTTTCTTGCCGCACACAACACACGTTTCCATCCGTCTTTCAACGGTGGTGGTTTAGTAGCCTGTTAGTAATCATGCACACACAACTAATAATGTTACTATCCATTACATATTGCAGCTTTAAAATTTATTAATATTAATATTATAATTTAAATTAAATATATTTTAGAATTATATAACTTTTGACATTAAACGTTATTCCTGTCATTATTAAATTCAATTGAAATATTTTTTAGAATAGCGCTTAAATCCTGTATAATAAATGAAAAAATAACTTATTTACAAACAAGTAATGAAGTAAATTAAAAAAAAATCACTGCAAATAATTGGAACAAAACAAAAAGTCAGGATACCTGGGTAAGGAATGTAAGGAAGTTTGACGGAAACAAGCTATTACTGCTCGTTTCCGTTGAATTGAGACCACGGATCTGTAACTACTCTTGCTTTGCTGCTGAGGATGATCAATCTACTCGACAGAGAACATAAAAAAAATAAAAATGTGAATATAAATATAAAATACTTAAACATAATAAAAAATTTAAATAAATGAATATTTAAAAGATAAAACAATCAGTGAGGACTGATCTGATACTAAATACAGTCAATTTTCAATATCTCTATACTTTTGTAATTATAAATCTAATTTGATAGAAGCATAAAAAAATAATAACTTATGTCTCACTCACCATATGTAGCCCATAAAGTACTTTAGCCATGTCAGTAATTCTTGTCACAACTTCATCAAGCTGTTGAGCTTTTACCGGTTCCATTGTATCCTTCTTCTGTCCTAATTTGGAATATAAATAATGTTGCCATGACATTTCATCAGCAGGATCAATTTTATCTGGTAATGTCAGCTGTGTCTTGGCAAACTCTGCAATATCTGCCTCGGTCATTTTTTTTAAGAAACGGTCCTTACAATGCTGGACTAATTCTTGTTCACGACCAGCAAACAAGTTTAGACCAACAGGAAGAAGACGTTTTAGACAAGCCACCATGAGTGATGCTTGCACTTCTTTGTCCTTATCTCGTTTCTTGTCACGATGTTTTTTCTTTTTCTGTAAATAAATATGATTTTTAATAATTACAGAATTTTAATCATTTTTGTAAATTACTTTCAGAATTAAATACAAACCACTTTTCCGCCGCCAATAGGAGCAGAACCATCAGTAACTGTTGCTGTTCTTCTAATAGCCGTAGGCATAATGAGCACCATATTATCAATTTCATTGGCAGAAATAAAGTTTTGTTCTTCTTTGAGGAAATATTGTGACTTGGACCAAATATTAAATATCGCAGCAACATGATTATACAAGTCTTCTGCTTCTGGTATGTTATTTCTCAGCCAGTGGTTTCTTTGGAGATCAACATATTTTATCAACAATGGGTAGAAAGCATAAATATCCCTTACAAGCAATTGCCAATCTTCTTGGATTTGCGCTTCAACTTGTGAAGTATCATCGCTTGATGATTTAATGAATCCTCGAAGTGATTCTTCTTTATGGAACATATTATCAGTCCTTTTCCTTACTCTTTCAGCAAGCGGCAAAAATGGATCTTTCAAGAGTTCCTCTGATGAGTTGATAATAATTTGCTGAGTATACGCAGCAATTCGTGTCATCCAAGGTGCATTTTCATTTCCAATATTTTTCTTAATTAATTTTAAAACATTTTTCAGCAATTGATTCATATGATCACTTGTAACCATACTAACATAAGTTCCTTCGGTGGGATTGACGTTATCGGGACCTTGAGCCCACCAAAACGGTAGATAAGAACATAATAGAGGTAATATAACATCTACTACATGAGGTGCATCGTTGTACGTTTTATCTGACTCAACAAATTGATCTACTTCTGATAAAATTGTTTCTAATGTTGGCATACTTGATTCCATTTTGGTCATTATATCTTGAGCCTCTAAGGAATGATCAGCAATTCGGTTTAAAAGTGAGAATTGATTGTGTTTGTTGAGATGAGGCTCGAGAAAAGCTACTGGAAAACAACTAGAAAATGCACCCAAGCAAGAACCTAAGTTCGGTTTGTTTCGTTCTATTTCAGTTTTCAAATATTTGCGATCGTGAGTTAGAGTAGAATCAATTCCTAGTGTGTACAGCGATGCTAGCATTTTGTATGACGCCACTTGAATTTCATCGACTGAAACAAAAAAAAACAAATATATTTATCAAAATTTTTTATGGCTTACTTATGTTCGGATGAGAATATTGATACTGACAATTCAATTTTAATTCAATATTTCAAGTCAATCAACTTTAAAATCAGCACTCAGCAAACCTGTGGATCTGGCATTGATCGGTTTCTGATTTAATATTGGAATTATTCATTTGAAGATGAATCATTATTGGAATTAATTGCAAATTAATTGATAATTTTGATCGTCAATGTTAATTCTTTTATCATTACAATTAGAATATATACTGACGATAGAATAGTTTCAATATTTTTTTCAACATACAGACGGTTGGTATGTACATAGCTTGTTTGATAAAAAGAAAAAAAAACTTGCATGAAATGATGTCTTCGCTGTATAAATTGAAGAAATTCAGTGTTATTTTTTATTCTTTAAATACTATCTAATCTAACGCTACGTTGTATTTATACAGCTCATAATAATGTACACATTATCAAAGTATTTATTAATAATAACTATTGCTCATTTTGCACTAAGTTGTAGACCTTTTTATAAAGAAGTAAATCGCAATATTGACAAAAATAGTTTAATCAGATATCCATGGCTTGTTGCAATCAGAAATATTAGAGATTTAATCTTTAGTAAGTATCGAACAATTTAATTTCAAATAATTTCTTTATATTATCTTCATGATTGTACAAATTGCACATCTATATTTCAAAAGTATTCATATTAATTTTTTTAAATTTTAGGATTAAGTTATGGTTCACTTATTCACCCTAAAGTAGTTCTTACTTCTTCACTAGGACTTGTTGGGTATGATTGAATGAAAAATAATTAACAAAAAATTTAGTTATGTCAGCATTAATTAATATTTTTCTCAGGCATACGCAAAATGACATAGTTGTTGAAACTAATTGTGAAGAAACAGGCTTACTGGCAATCTTAGAGAATTGTGTAGTAAGAAAAGTTGCAAAAATTATTCATCAAAGTAATCCAGAAGATCTCCACAATATTGAGATGACTTATGACTTGTTAATTTTGAAAACTAGTTTCGATATTACAGACCGAATAAAACCGATAAATTTAGCTAGCAATACTAAAATTTTTATTGAAAATCATTGTTTATATACTCGATGGATGCGAGAGTACAGTAATACTTTTAATAATACAGGTAATTTTATTATATTATTAAGGTATAGTAATCAAAATTATTCCTTTCAATAATAAAATTAACTGTAAGTGATAATGATTAATAGGTTTAGTAACTGTTGCTTATCCTACAACTTTCAATGACGGACAATTTGATATTCAAAACTTGGACTTCAATCAATTAGCATTTGATAAGGATTGGTTGATGTCAAGATCATATCACTGGCCATTTTTCAATGCTACAGATGAGCATTTACTTGTAAACATTCAATTAATATTATTTGTAAATTCATTTTCATATAGTTTTTTATTAACTGAGAGATTTTAATGTTCTTTTTTTAGAATTTCATCGGAAGTTCTCTAGTTTGCAAACTCAGACAACAATCTGTTAATCGATACATACAAGTTGGGATAGCAACCTTTTATTTAAAAATAAAGACACCGAAAAATAATGAAATAGAAGTTACCAAATCAGGAACATTGATCAACTTGATTCCTTTATATAGTGAAATTATTCAACAAGTGAATGAAAATGTTTAAATTATAGGTAATTTTTTTACCTATTGATTATTAATTAATTTTATTTATTATTCATTTTGATGTATTTGCATAAAATATTCAAAAAATCGTTTTAAGATTTATAAATAAAAGTAGTAATGAAAAGGAAATAAATAAAGTAAATTTTTAACTTACGTAAAAGATCACTGCCATACTCGCAAGCTGCTAAGTGATCGAACATAGCTGTTAGCGTCGGTAAAACTACACTGTTGATATAGAAAAGTGATGTCGAAGTCTTCAAATGTGTTCCTCGTAGATGGCTATATTTTCCTTCTTGTAAGTTTAAAATTGTATGTCCCAAATCATCCGCTGTGTTATTGAAAAATGTCAGCATGGATGTGCGTATAAACTCCGGGCAATTTTTCACCAAAGATTTTGCATCGATTCCTTTCACCAACACTTGGAGACAACGAACAGTTATTCTCACATCAGCACCAAAAGCTGCAAGCCTTGATCGAAGTAAACTTGCTAATTTACAGAATAAAGCAGCTACCATTTCTTTTTCTTTCAATGAAGCTGCTCCAACATTATTTGTTGCTGTAGCTACAGCGATGAAATAGTTTCTATGAGTGCTGAAATATTTTTCCATCAGTGGTAGTACTACTTTGCTAAAGAACTTGATGTCCCGAGTAGACGTTTTAAAAGAATTACGACGACTGAATGTGTCAGAAGGTTTCAGAAGTTTCATGTTAATTGTAGCTTTGTCTAAATATGCGATTAATTTCTCCAGAAGTGAGTATGCAAATCGAAGTTCTACTGATGCCCCAGTTCCGCCGACTTCAGTCTCTGCTCCACCACGATTCGGCTTATGAAGTTTATAGCCTTGATATTGAAGGTATTTCAAGAATTCTTGAGACCGCTCTCGATCCTTACGCTTTTCTTTATCAGTCAGGAGATCGTAAGGTACTAGTTGCGGATGAATTCCTCCTCCTAATAAATAATTAAAGATAAGTTCAATGTTCTAAAAAATAGGATACAAATAATTAAAAAATTTATTACCAGTGGTAATTAGTTCTTCCTTCTTCTTCTTCGCCCAAATATCATGAGCGTTGTCAGCTAATCTTTCAGCCATATTCTGCATTTCTCTACTGAGGGTCAAATTCGTCATGTCAACTGGATGAGGATTATAATTAAATGGATTCGCTGCATCAGTCTAAAATATATTTCGATGTAATTTATAAATTATGCTGACTCAAAACTTCAAAAAATAAATCATACCATAAATAATTACCTGGCTTTTAGAAGATCTCCGTAACGAGCTACGATTTGTTGAGGCCATATCTACTTCAGCATGCTCTACACTCCATCCAATCGCCAATAAAGCTTTTAAACTTTCCCTTACAGGTTCTTTATAACGTTCCTTTTCATAATCATTCAAGACACTGTAAGGTTTTAATCTTGGGTGAGTTTTATTAGCATCAGACCATGATTCTCCAAAAGTCCATCCATTTTCAAGTTTTCGACTTGCCCATGCATCATGATAATGTTCGGAAAACTTTTGTACGATTTGGTTTAGATCATTATTGAGCACAACATTCGATGTATTGATAGGTTGAGGATTATAAGGACCATCTGGAGATTGAGTAGATGCGGACTTACTACTGTACCACTCATCATCATAATTCTTTGATAAAGAATAGTCAGGCGGAAGAGCGCAACCAATAGCAGTAAGACATGGTAAAGCTTTTCCGAACAACTCTGGATCGTAATCCATTTTTGACAAGGAATCGAAGATGTTACTGAATAACACCATAGTAAGGCGCTTTTCTTCATCACTCGATGCTCCGTAGGTACCTTGACCTCCAGTTGAACCATAATATTTAGCACAACGGTCATAATGCAGGGTTAACAGCTAAAAAGTGATTCATAATTATTTGATGAAAATATTGTTTTATTATTAAAAAATTTGTTAGACCAAATTTGCTTTAATCTAGGTTCCTTATTAGGTAAATACTTACTCTTAAAGCTACAGTTGTATATTCTGATAGCTTAGAAACATCTACTGTAAGTTTGCGAAGGAGTTTAAGCAGCATACTTGGCTGCATTTGACTGTAAAAATGATCAATAGTTAAAACAAATATTTTTCTGTAGCATAATTAATCTAAATTTTAACAAATCAAATATTAATCGTTCTTACCTAGTTAGAGCGACAAGAAAATCAGAAACTGCTTCACGTTGTCCTTTGGTCAACATTCTATTTTTACTGAGACGGTACACTGTATGAAGTGTAGCATCAAGAAGACTTGCATAATTATCAGCTTCATTATAAAATTTGGAGTGTTTGATCAACAAAGGTAGAATACTATTTCCAATGTATCGGTTCATTGCTAAGGCCATGTCTGATTCATATCCATCATTCCTATCAAGCATTGTTGCTGCTCGGAGATCAGGAAGAAATGCTTCTTCAAGTATTTTAAAGAATAATTCTTTTGTCTCAATTCCATATACTCGCTCCAAGAAAAGAACTACGCTTTGTTTATGTCCAGGTATTAAACCTGAAGGAGTATCACTTTTGGGTCTTTCTTGACCAGCAGCCGGATTTAGTAGAGTAAATCGTAAAGACAGAACACCTTGGAGATCATCCAGAGGAACAAGTGACCTTAAAATAGCTCTTGCTCGTAGGGATTCATTTTTACCTGTAAATTATGATTACGATAATTTAATTGGCTGGATGGATGAATAAATTATATATCGCAGATATTTTAAGTAAGAAATTTATTGGAATTGTATTGTGGGTATAGATTAGATAATAATATTTTACCTTGTTCAATGACAGATGAGTCAGGTGCACAACGACCCAATAAATCGACTAATGTACAATAGAAATTCAAAATAGCTGCTCCAGTATCTATATAATCTTCATCATCATCAGATTCAGGAAGTGGATGCTCGAACTGTGCGACCGAATTGCCCTCAATTTCATCATGAACCTGTTTGAATTGCTACATTGATATTCAATTAGTTGCAAGTCTACCATGCTTGGATCGGTGTATTTTGTAAAGACTCTACATACATGAGGATTGATCATTTAGGATTTGTTTACTGTTTACTATTTCAATGAAGTGTAGGGTTTATAATTCCAATTATTTACATAAGGATTCAACATTATAATCTAGTGATAATGACATTGTTTTAATTACGAATCTACAAATTTTTGCAACCGTGCTTCGTGCATTCTCTACAAAGCTAAATCCTATGAAGATACAAAAATAATTTATTCTAACTCACTATAAAATTTATTTAAAATTTTAATTGCACAGGGGAAAAAAACATACAAAAATAAAATAAAGGAAATTCTTACGCTTGAGTTTGTGAACTCAATCCTTTAACTCTGTGTGATCTTGAGTAGATAAATTCATCTTTTTTTTCTCTATTAAATGATCTTACCTTTCGACGATCCGCAATGCGTTCAGACATTTTATTAGCATCAATAATTGCTCGTAAGAGACCTTCTCCTTCACCACGGAGAGCTGGACCCAAACACTCTGGTCGACGGATTAGTAATCTAATTACTAAATTTGCATTTTCTTCAACACTTTCACCTAGACAAATAAAATAAAAGTTTGATTAGATATTTTTAATGATATATTTTACTAAACAACAGTTCATTTTATTTACATACCGTTAACCCAAACGCAGAATCTTAAAAAGTCAAGATAACGCTCGCCTTCAACTGGATCCCATCCAAGATCTGGATATCCTTTTTCCACAAGTTCTGAATTCGATTGCAGTCCGCACCTCGAAAGATAAACCGCTATTTTTTCTAGATAATGTTCTCTCAATGCTAAAGCAAGTTCTGTATTTTCCATTAATGATGAATAAGCAACGTCCAAAGGTGTAGAACCTCTCAAAGAAGGTCTTGACAGTAAAATATTACTGTTCTCTAGCAAGAAATCAAAATGATCGAACATTGCTTTCTGATTCTGTCTTGAAGTTCGGCAAAAATAACACAAAAATCTACAACAAGCCACCACCATTTCATGTGACGTGTCTTTCTCTTTCGCTGGTACCTCTCCTCCTTCAGCTGCTTGTGCTTGAGTTTGAGCATCAGATTGAGCTTGCGATCTTCTACCAAGGGTATTAATCATAATCGCCATGACATTTTCATGAATCCTGAGAACTCTGATTAAGTCAGGATGTTGGAAGAACGTGTGATTGTTAACAAGTTTCCAAAGTCTTTCTCGAACTAATTCTTCTTCCTCTTGAGACATCTGGACAGGAAGGAGAGCTCGAATTTGACTTAATCCAATCCACATTCCGGCAACATCATCTCTTGTCTTGCTATTCGTTACATAAGTTTTCTCTAAAGCTCTTATTAACTCCCCTACCGTGTCATACTGACGTACTAGGAGACTGAACATTTCTCGCACAAGTTTCGGTGTTTCTATTTGTGTTTCCTCCGCCCAAGAGACAATTGTTGATATCAGAACTTTTCTAAATACTTCTTCAGGAGTTTTTTTGACAGGTTCTGGTTCTGGTTTTGGCTCTTCTTCTAACTCTTTCACAGCATTAATAAAATTAAATAATCTACGAATTGCACCAGGTTTTTCAATTTCCACTGGTTCATTGGCGGCATCTGCGGCTTCTTGAAGCGCATGTAGTGACACATAAGACATTAACTCATTATGAAACTCATTCATTTTGGTAATTAATTCTTCTCCACAAGGAATATTCTCAGGGTCATCATCTTCTAGATTTTTAAAGCTTAAAATAGCATTCATCTGCTCGCGAGGAGGACAACGATATTCTCGTGTTTTCTTAGCTGCCACTGCAGATGGTAGATCAGATTGTTTAATGTCGATATAACGACGAAGTTGGTCAGCTTGAAGCTCTCCCACGAAGTCGTGACTGAAGGAGATGATTGATTCGACTCTGTGACGAAGTTGAATATCACAGAGATGATGGAGAAGATAACACATTTGAAGTTTAGCTCCTTCAGCCATTTTCATATGGAGCAGACCTTTTCTGTGTTCATCTTTGCCTTCTAAAATTAGATAAAAAATTCCAGTTTACAGTTTCTAGTGATTATTTATCTAATAAGAATTAAAGAAAAATAATAAAACCTTTATCAAACGTTGCATCCCAAGTTTCAGGATTGATCATAATCAGAAGCTTTTCAATATCCTCATTCCTTAGCATTCCAACAAGGAGGAGTCTATCAACTAATTTAATTAAAGGTCTGAAAAAAATTAAATTATCAATTAGTGTTTATAAAACTTTTTATTTTAAATTAGAGAATAGTCATAAGTTTTTAACGTTGTTTAGAAAAATGTTTTAATAAAAAAAAATTAAAATACATACAAAAATAAATTTTCATTACTGCCACCAATTGGATCTCTATTGTGAACTTGATTGACTTCTACTGCTTCATTAAGTGCCATCATGACATAATCTCGAACAATATCCAAGGGGAAGAATGGACTGTAGAGATTTCTTATATTCTCGATGTTTTGATTTTCACTGCAAGAAAAATGCCTTGATGCCATCTTATTAGTAAAGGGGTTTCTACTACACAGAGGATTATATATGTACCTGATTTCCGTCATTTTCATCTGTGGCCTAACGGATTCTGTTTCTAAGTATCGTAAACTATGCCTCATTTCTGGATTTTCATAAAGATCTTTTAGTTCCTGACCTACAAAATTTTATCAAATATTTCAATAAGAAATTCATAAACAAATATAATCACAAAGTTATAATTTTTTTTGTATTTTCAATTAAAACATTACCTAGAGGTATAATGTATTCATTTTTACAGACTTCCATTGTTGTTGCGTGAGACTCAAGATGTAAAGCAATTAAAAGATCATAAAATCCTTGACGAAGAGGTCCTGACATATATTCTGCTCGAATAGCGTAAAGCAGTTGTTTTTGATCGACATGGAGACAAAGGGCATGGGCTGCTCGATAGTTCGATTGATAACATAAAGCAGCATACAGCGTCAATGTATGCGCATGAAAACTGTAAGAAAATATAATTTATTTTCTGTCAAGTAGAAAATTCATTTTTAAATTCTTTATAAAAAAGTTTTCATATTTCTTTACGTCTTTATACTTTTATAAAGTATGCTTTTAATAGAATATACTTCATTCACAAGCAGTAAATTACTTGTTGAACTTAATCCAATTTTTCTCGTCCTTAATGCAAGTAATTTAATATTTTTTAACTTCGACATAATAATGAATAAATTGAATGAAAGTACTTAAACGAACTTTTAAACAATAATTTACCTTAAAAGCTTGTCCATTTCAATCAACTCCAAAATATCAATACATCTATCTTCCTCGGGAATATGTAGAGCAAGCATTGAAATCGCATCTTCACAAAGCATAGACCATCCTCTAATATCTGACAATTTCAATGCATGAACTTGGAGAGACTGATTAGGAACTCGTGCCCATTGATGTGGCTTTAAACATTGAACTTTCAATCTGGGTGGGAACTGTGGAATTACGTGACGTTCTGAATTCTGTAGGACTGCAGCTGAAAGTGGGAGGGTATTGGAAGTTCTTCCAAGTTCAATCTGAAGGATTTCCTTGCTTGTGGCTTCAACGAAAATTGCTGGGAAGAGTTTAGTGTCTGGTTCCATCCTGAACTTATGACTTGTTTCCTTTCCTTCACAGGTGAAAGAAACCATCCCTGTTGATGTATCGACGAAACAACCGACGAACATTCCTTGAGATGCTCCTTTTCCTGAAGCATCTTGTGTTACTTCGTTGTAAAGCTCATCTGCTCGAACCATATAACAACTTTGCCTGTCTACCCTATTTAATTTATTAAAACAATTAAATGGTAGAATCTATTGATCATTATAAAATAAATATTGCGTACTTACTGATCTACAGGTCGCTCATAATCATCAACAATCACCACTGAAACTTTCCTCACTCGTGAAAGATTGAAATCCTTCGTGTGAAGATGATATTGCGATGTAACCCATCCAACATAAACGTGAGTAGGATCTTGACCAGGAAATATTCTAACTCCATAAAAATATTCATTCATAAGTTTCAAACATTCCGGGTCGTAAATTTCATTTCCGATAGATTCCACTCCAGTTCCTGTTAAATTCACTGACATGGCTTTCGGGGCATTACGTTCTGGTATTTGTGGTGGAACTACTTTTAGATCCGTCTGATTCAATAAAAACATCGTTATCGTCATTATTATTTGAATTAAATATTTACCAAGTAAACAGAAATTATTGAAAGAGAAAACATTAGTATAAACTTACAGTTGATACTCGGATTTGTGGAGATTTTGATAATTGACTGACTGATACACCTCTTTTGGACATGTCTAGAGGAGGTTCTGGAGTCCTTGATTTTGCATCCGGAGATTTAGCTTTTCGAGAGAAGAATCTGTAAAAAGAGATTTTATTTAGTAAAATGATATATTAAAATTTATGAAAAGCTTTCAAAACTTAAAAGACACTATTAAAACAATAAATAATAAAATATAATAGTCATAATCAGCACCGTCATTCAATAACAAAAAATATTCTGATATCATTCAGGTTAAAAAAGTCACTTACGAAACCTTTTCCGTGCCTTCGTTTTGCCCACTAATAATATAATTACATTGTTAAATAATTATTGCTTTATTTATAAATGTTAATTATTATATTTAATGTATACTAATTTAAATTATAACTAAATGATTTTTAATATTGATAACTAACCGGAATGGCGATCTTCCTCGTTTTAATTTTTTGTCGTCTTTGAGATCTCCATTCATCTCATCATAACCATTCACAATTTCTGTATCGTTGATATTATTTAAAGTCCTAGACTCATAAAGAGAATTTTTTCGAGGTGGCCTTGAAGGTTTATTTCTTTGTGGAATAGGAGATTCTTTCATCATTTCTGCTTCTTCAACAGCATCCTCTGAATAATTTCTTTGCAAACCTAATAGATAAGTTTATTCAAATCAATAAATTTACAATAACTTATTTATTTTTCATGATAGTTTTTATTTATACAATTATACCTTTAATGTCACTCATACTAAATCCAGACTTCATGATTTGTTCCATATGAGCTGATGGAGCAGCGGCTTGCATCTGTTCGTGCTGTTCAGCTAATAAATGCTCTTGACGAATTTTTATTTCATCCAATCGTTGCTTCTTCTCGGCTTCAGTGATAAATGTTGACAGGCAAATAACTGGTAATGATAATCTTAAGAATTCCCAGTTAGCTTTTTCCATAGTTTCAAAGGTATTGTGTGAAATTTTCAGACATGGAGGACTATCAGAACCAGCTGGAATTCTTGCCACGTCTATTCTTGTGTCAACCATGTCATCAGTATTTTCGAATATTGGTTGATCTTTAGTGAACCAAAATGTCATTGGTCGATTCATATTGCTAAAAAAAAATTAATAAAGATTAAATAATTATTCTATTCTTTAAAATGCACATTTTGATGATACTTACACGCAGAAAGGTTCATATCCTTCTTGAAGACCACAAGTAGTAAAGTATCGAAGAGTGTTGACATCCTGCCCAAAAGTAAGTTTCGCCTTTTGACCTACACCAAGAGTAAAAGCAGGAACAAAAGAATCTCCTTGAACATCTGCAAAGGAAGTTTCTCCACCCAAAGCATCCATAAGTAGTTCTCCGTTGAGAGAGAAGCCTAATTACAGATAAATATCAATTATTATTTTGAATAACATAGTTACTTGTAATTTCATTGATATATCATACAACTTAGCTGTTTTAAAATTAATTTAAACAAATCTGAAGATGCATTTTTATTTTAATTGATTGAATTGAACGTTTTAGAAAGTATTAATAATAGTTTGTAGATTAAAAAAGCCAAGTTTTTAATGATTTATTAGAAATAACAAATAATTATGATAATAAACATCACAATAAGGCTACATCTGCGTAAAAAATAAAAATTAATTATCTAAAATTAATTCTAAAAGAAGTAAATTAAAACAGGCATCACGACTACCACCTACGTTGATGGAAACAGTGCAACTATAGCTAGGAGATTATAAAATCATTTTGTTTTATTTGAAGGATGAAATCAATGCATGCATTCTCTTGGTAATATTATGAATAATTGAAGAATAAAAGTAAATAAAGTAATATTTTAGCATGCAGAACATTAATAGCAATGAAAATATAAAAAAATCAGAGGAATATCTGAAAATCTACAGAGATCTAATCTAGACAAAAAGAAAAGGAGAAAAATTGTAGGAGTATAATTATGTATAAATAGATATAGACTTCCATAATTTAAAATATATGAAATTTTATGATAATGATTAACGTGTATTATTAATGATAAATTGTTAATGATAGTTAATTAATCGAATATTATATCTTTACAATGAAAATTGAGGTCCACTCATTAATTAATAGTTAATTATACTGAATAGTGTAAAAGCGAGTAGAATACTGGATATCTGATGATTAAAAGTTTTTAAAAACAAATGAATAATGATTCCATGAATTGACTTTTTAATATTATTATTAATATTAATCAATTTTCATTCATGAATCGGTTAGTTTATTAATCTTTCTTGATAAAGACAGTAACATTACATATGATTAAACTTTTAAATATATTCATACGATTCTATTGATAAAATTTCAAAAGTAGTTATTCTTACAGAAAAATTTACTTTATCGTAAATAAGTTGAATAATTTTTTTTTACTGAATATTTATTTTCATTAAAAACATTTGATACGAATTAGATAGATTTGAATTTCACAATTTCAATAATTAAATAGAACTAAGATTAATGCAAAATTTCATGAATACTATTTGAATATAATTGAATTAAAATAAACTTCAACCCTCTTCAATGATAATTTACAAATAATATTTATATGAATCCTCTTAATTTTTTTTTTAATTCTCAACAAGATGAAAAATATTAAAAATAAATAACATAATTATTTGCAAATATGTATATTTCACTCTATTATTTCAACTTATTTATAATAAAATACTGAGGTTTCCCGTATTAATGAACAGATGAAAACATGCAAACAACAAAAAGAGTGTTAGAAATATAATTAATTATGTACATAGTGTCAGATAGATGTAAAAATATGAAAAATTAATTTTAATCGGAATAATTTTAAGAAATAAATAAATATAAAATTTTGTTTCAACTATCTTTGAAATATTATAAAAAGTTTAATAGAAAAAAAAAAAAACAGTAAACTCGATATCCAGTAATCTATCTCTACACTCATATTGTAATGTAGCTTGTAATGGCAGCTGAAGCGTTGGTTTAAAGACTCCGTCTTACTAATTGTTCGGTCAATAAGATCCAGGAATACACCGACAACGTCTCCAACCTGCCATTGTTTACCAAATGTTTCGGCAGTTCCCGAGTATACTTTTTCCTCCTTTAAAATAAAAATTTAAAAGCAATTCAACCGGTGTCCAACAATTTTGCCTCCACGATAATCATAATAACAACAATAATCATAATAATAACAATAATTATAATAATAAGAATAATAGAAATCATGATAATTATCATCTATTCACCGGTAAATTAAACTGTTGGTCTTATTGTTCAATCTTTCTTGTATTTATTCAATATCACTTTTTATTTTCAAAAGACACTTCAAATTAATCAATCAATGTAAGATTAACAAATAATGATGATCAAGTCTGATCGTTATGTTTCACTTTTCTTTTGAAAGGCAGGTGCAAAAATTCAATCCAAAGGTAATTATAAACAGAAAGCGAAATAAATATACAGTAGTGATGATAAATTATGAAAATAACGTGAATTAACATTGAAAGAAAAATGAAAAAACATCATTTTTATGAAAAAATGAAAAAAATCAATGTTTTCAATTAAATAAAACATTTTGTCTTATTGACAAATTTCAGGGGACTCTTACTGATCGTTCTGTCCGTAGCGTCAAAGAAACAGCCAACTACATCACCCACTTGGTATCTGTGACCAAAAGATTCGCAGCTACCACCGTGTACTTTGGTCACCTATCATTTACCACGTGATTAAACTTTGATAACATACTATCAGCTAATTTAATATTTCATTTTAATTTTCGTACTTATTGATTGGCTTATTTTTGCAATTTATTTCGTTTATTGCTTCTTTGGAAAAAAGCTAATAATTCAAAATATAAATTGCGATCTAAATGAAAAATTTGGCCGAATCATTGACTAGTTTTTCTTTTCACCAATTTACTTTGTTGGTAAACAAATGCAACTGATAGCGTGAATTTATGATAACATGAATCTAAAAGAGTAAGATAATTATTATTTTAACATACGTTGTACCCATCAAAGGCCCAAGTGTTATCATCATTTCCGAGCATACTTCCTGGCATGCAATCAGCTTTAGCCCAACCTACTCTCATTGGTCCTGCGGTGAGAACTTCGAATTCAAAGTACCATTTGCCACTGCTTACGGCATAATGTCTTTCGGCGCGGTATGTTCGGAAAAATAACTGTCGAAGTCTACTAGCTTCAAGAAGAAGAGCTGAAATTTATTGTGAAGTATAAATAAACATAAAAAAAATAAAACAAATAGAAGAAGTAATAAATTAAAAATAATTACCTTCATGCTGTTCACCAGTGGGAGGCTCTAACATGTATCCATAAACCAGAAGCGTCCTTACAGTTTCACTGGCGGTATCTCTATTCGCTTTCTTAATGGCTTCATCAACCTTCGGATAAGGCACTAAATGCGGGCTTCTTCTCATCTCTGAATCTTCATTTAATCCATATGTCCATCCTTGACTTATTCTCTCCTTTGCCCAAAGATTATGTGTATTTTCAGCAAGCTGATCCACCAGCTCTTCCATTTTTGGAGTGAGTGTTATGGCACTAAGATCTAAAGGAGCTGGTTTATAACCACTGCTCTGTAAAAAGGGTTCATTTGGAAGCCTTAAAGTTTTTATTCTAGAAGGAGGTTTATCTATTGTAATATAATATCCCAAAGCAAGAATTGTTTTTAATGTTTGCACTGCTAATTGAGTATCATAACGTTTTTCAGCAGCTGGAAGTTTTTCAAATTGTACAATGCATGGATGAATTTTTCTCATATCATCTCTCTGCTCTCCATAAATCCAACCAGCTTCTATTTTATTCATCGCCCACATTTCATGTATATTTTCTGCCAATTTATCACGAATCTGTTCAACGTATGCTGATAGATTAACCATACTTGTATCAACTGGTTTAGGGACAAAGGCAGTATCATCTTCAACCAGCCACGGACCAGCTAAAACAACTTTATTCATGTTTCCGAAGTAGAAACAAGGATCTAAAGATAAGATTTGTTGAGGTAGGAGGCTTTCTACTAATGGAGAAAATTCTTCTGGAGGTTGAAACTTCATTCTTCCGTGGTCTCCACCTAAAAGAAATCTACAGGAAAGCTTGGAAGAACAACTGATGACCGGAAAAAACATTCCGTCGAGATTAAAGTTCCTAAAGGAACCTGAAATGTGTGCACCGTTGAAGGAAAAAGTTATTACTGGAACTGTAAGGTCTAATGCACATCCTATAACATCTCCTTTTTTGATATAAGGTTCAGTTGTATCATGGATAACTTGAGTTTTGCGTCCACCGGTCCACAGAAATGATCCATCGAATCCAAACGAATATAAATCATCTCCTACACCATTTCCACCCCATTTTTCACCTCCTCCGGGATATGGAACATATCTAAATAAATTACATTAATTAACTAATGGAAGTCTGTATGAAGTTAAAATAATTAAGTAAACATAATAAAGATTCAATGTAAATTATTCAATTTATGTTTATTTATATTAATTACAAAATAGTACTAAAACTTCGTAAATACAATTAATCAAAGCTTTATTGAAATTAATTTTTACCCTGAAGTATTTGCCCATCCAATCCTCAAGTGTGGCACCATATGTGTTGTCTGTTCAATATGATCCACCGTTACCTCAAAGTACCATTTTTGATACACTGCTGATCCTTCTACCCTTCCCACAAAAATATTTGGTCTCACACTAGCTACATGATCAACTAATTGCGTTTGAAGTAGGAGATTTTTTCCAGGTAGTAAAAAGTCACATATATTATTTTGTGATGAACGTACTGCTACTCCATTACCGACACAAAGAGAACAAAGAACATCTAATACTTTAGGATCCCTTCCGTGTTTTTCCAAAAGAGAAATAATTACTTTGATATGTTCATCCTAAAAGCCAAAATTTTTATTTTAAGGTATTAATAAATTATTATTTTTCCAAGATACTAATTTAATATTTTGTTAATATCAACTTACCCTCATCATGTTTAAAGCTTCAGGAGAATCGATAAGAACACAATGGAGTACGTCCAACATACCGGTACCTTCACTGGAAGCTTGAGATCCTAGTCTGCTAAATAACCAATTTAATCGATTGCTATTAGCAAACTGGGCACAGTTAGTGTGGTTGCCTTTGATTATGGCTGCTAAAAGTTGATAAAGATAACCGGATATCTGATCCCATGCTTGTCCACTTTCATCACCAGATAAAGCGACTAGAAAACCTTGTGACGTTATAACATTTATTTTGTCAATTGCTTCGAGAATCAAATTTAAAATTCCTTCTTCTTGGAACAAATCCTGACGATTTCTTAAAGCTCGGAATCGATTTTGTTTTTCTTCATGCTCTAAATTATGAAATAAAAAAAAAAATTAATTTTCCATCCTGACTTAATAACAAGTTTGATCGATTTTTTATTTTTTAGGTATTTTTTTATTCTAAAACATTACTACCTAAATTAATTCTAAAGTGATAGTCATCGAATACAATCGAGAAAGCTTGGTTAATTAGAAACTCATTCAACTATTTATGATAATTGTTTTCATTAATGGTCATTGGTTAACTTTTTTGAATGCTTCTAAAAAATTTACGATAGAAATAAATTACTTACCCATGTCATCTTCAGGTTGAGCAAAATAATTGATTAAATCTTCTAAGCACATGACCATTTCATTGAGATTAACATTTTGGAAAAAAATAGATGCTCTTCTGTCCATCTGTAGCGTTTCTAGGCCTCTAAATATATTTAATCAGCTCTAACTTTATAAGAATACTTAATCAAGTTTATTTTAAAAATGTAATAAATTTTTATAATTAACTCACGTGATGAACTGAGTAAAAAGACTGCTACATTTTCTAATGACTCGTGCAGTTCTCGATTCTTCTTCTTGAGATCTTGAAAAATCTAAACCATCATCCATTTTACCTTCTTCGTGCAGGACTGCTTGTTTTTCTTCTACTTTTCCTACGCCTTTTTTCTTTGTTTCGTAAGACTGAAATTAAAATAATGCAAATTTAAAGAGTGTTAACACATAAAAATTATTAAAATATTTGAGAAGAAAATAATGGATACTAAAAAAATATTAAAATAATTGACACAAAAATTAGACAATAGAGCCTCAAGTACTCTTGCTTTGAACGATTAAAGTAGTTGAAACCATGTAATATCTACCATCTTAATTCTTCAGCAACAATAAAGAAGAAATTATGAATACTTTAACATATGCTGATGAAGCAAAGAAGATCGAAAATCCAATTATAAATCATGACTTCAGAGAATTGACATTAAAACTTGATAATTAATGAGAAAATTTCAAATGATTTAGAATCTTACAAAAATTACTATCAGATAGCTATGCATTGAAGTAAACGGTTTGTGCAGGAATTCTGAATTTGCATCCTTTAAGAAGTCAAAATTGAATCTAGAGCTAAGTCTAGATAAATACGCTAGTATATGACCTGACTTCTATGCAGCTCAATAAAATCTTTACCACATCAGCTCACAAAGAAAAGCAGTAATTTTTCCAAGATGTATCACTTCTTTACTGAAAACATACCCTCAAGACTATTGGAAGGAAACTCAATTTATATTCATTCAACTTCAAGAAGTTTGTACGCAGAAAGAAGATAAAGCTATTAGATTCTCGACTGAGCTAGAGACTATGTACAGTAAACGGATTGACTTAAGCTTAGATTATTGAAGAAACAAGTGTGCTTGATGTTTAGCATGTTCATCAACAGACTCTAAAACAGAGGGAATGTCACAAAGCTAAACACGTAAACTCTAGAAAATCTAGGAGAGGATATTGCTAAGCTTTGTCTATTGGGGATCAATGCTAGCTTTCGTGGAATAATGACTTCGTACTCTTATGAACATTTCTGCTTTACAGGAACTGCAATGATTTATCATTGATGTTAAAATTCAGTCCTGAGCAAATGTGATACGTTTTTTTTTTTAAATTTTATTTCTGAAAAACTGGCTGATATGGTAAAAAGCTAGCTAAAAACGTGAAACAATCTAAATACTCTAAATAAATTCAATAACAATAAAGAAATGTAAAAAAATTAATTTCGTTTAAAATTATGGATGGATACACGTTATGAGCTTGTGGGAAATCAATCATGGAGATAAACTAAATTTCCGAAGCAGAAAGTTCATTAGGGCGTAACGTGTAGCCCTGATGAAAAAGAAGGAAATTGAAAATAGCATATCTGGATTAGCATGTGAATGTTTCAATTGGCAATACACCAACTGAATATAACCTTATCGAATATTATAAAATAATAATATATTACTTTAAAAAATAATTAAAGATACTATCTTTTATAAAAACTAAATACAACAAAAAAGTAAGTACAGGTAAAAAAAGAAAAACCCTTAGAATATCATTAAGAATGAATTAAATCTAGAATTATTCGTCTCAATTTATTTCACTTGGTATATTTTATCAAGATAATAAAATATTCAACTAATTAATCTTAATTTATTAATTTAACAAATATTTTAGAAGATAGTTATCTATAAAAATTTATTATGTATGTCATTTAGCCAAATAGCTTTATAATAAAAAAATGATAGCATTTTTACCTTATATGAAACCCAAAGACAGGTGGTTGCATGTTGCATAATGACAGTTGAGTCTCCGTATTTGATAATCGGCAAACCAATTACTTCAAGATCCTTATCTTCGAGTATTATTTTCTGGTCGTCCTTCTCCTGACGTAGCCAGAAGGTCGAAGTCTCGGTCGTTGCTTCATCCCTATCAATTAAAATAACTGTATCTACATTTATTCTATTATCGTTGATCTCTCAATGACATTCTACACTGGGTTCGATTTGAATTTCAATCAGTGATAATCCAAGAGGTTCAAAAGTTCTTGGAATATTGGTTTACAAAAATACACTTTCAGAGTGAGACTATTTATTTTTTTATCTTGAATTAAATCTTACCTATCGACCAGGTAGAGTTCGTTATTCTCTTTAACTCCGAGATAACGTCCAGTAGTAAGATGTCTTATTCGCATTGGATGTAACCAATTAATAAATCCACCTGCCCATTTAGTTCTAGCTAATTCTAAGCGCCAAAGAGATCTTGCTTGGCTCATCACACTACCTCCTTCATAAATGACGATGCTGTAAATTTTCGATAGAGGTAAAAAAATGGCCCTTAAACTGAGTCAATAAACAGGTTGAGAGAGGATTATTTTACATCTGAATCAAGAGAACTCAATAATTCTTTTGTAGTTTTTTTTATAAAATAAACATAAATTTCATTACTTATCTCTTTTATGATTATAAAATAGAAACTTTATGAAAGTTCCAAACTAAAATTTATTTTAATTTTTCTCTACTTTTTGATTTCAACTTTCATATATGCTTTTAGTAAAATCTACTGGTGCACTTGAATTTTTGAATAGCAATAAATAAAGTAATATACACTTTAGCCATTTTACTTTTATTAAAACTGTAAATTTGAATACGATTATTTTGAAATGTAGAGCAATTAGTTTTTATGAATCTAGACTTATTATATGAAAACTTAATTAAATTCTATAGACCAATAAGTCAAAAGAAGACTTCTATCAACTTTCTTTCTAGTCAAACTTGAATAGATATTTAAATAAAATAATATACATACTTTTGCCCAGGCAAAGGACTCCAAGAAGATGGAATTGTTAAACATTCATCGCCTCCGTGAAAAAATCTTAGGACATCGCCACCAAAAACATATCCCACATATTTCATTCTACTTATTCCAGTTCCATAAGGTTGGACCGACCAATGAGTAACATGAAAGGAGGCATTTACTACTGAGAGATTGTTCTCTTTCGTTGTGTGCTAAAAAATTCAATTCAAAAAAGCCATAACATCAAGGTATAGAGAAAAAAAAAGAGAGAATGATGTTAATTTTGAAACACTTACTAGGTATCTCTCAGTAGCCACAGAAACAAGAATGAGGTCATCTCCAACTCTCACCTTTTCTCCTTCAGATCTTTGTTTCGATGCAGGATGAACCGTCCACCAACAAGCCTCTCCTGAACACAAAGAGGATTAGCTAAAAATCGATTGACTTAATCATGGTCATAAATTGTAAATTTACTAACCTTGAGAGTGCTCTTGTAGACCAACATCAAATGATAATTTGTCATTTGATGAGCTTGTTGATAAACACGCAAGATACTAAAAAGTTTAAGAATGATAATTAATAAAATATATAAAAAATAGACCTCTAGCTTTTCAAAGCAAAAATTTTTCAATTTCAAACAAATATTATTTAGATGAAATTAATTTTATTTATTCATTGTAGATTTAATATAATAGATTGGAGTAAAATATATTGAAAATTCGAAATAAAGCTCTTGTTCAACGTAGAAGTATTTTAAACTAACAATAGAAATATTTCAATGATGACTTTAACAAGCTAGGAGAAAAATTTATTAGATATTAATTGATAGATTGGCTAAACTAATTAATTAGACACACAAAAATGTATTTTACATTCAATCTTCATCATTGTAAATTTCAATAATGATTATTTACAGTATTACAAGTATAAATAAAAATACTTTAATAATGATTTCATATTTACCATATCACTGTTTTGGTGCCTAAGTAAAATTGCATTTCCATATAACAAAGTTCTGTGACCGGATCCAGTGCCTTTTCCCTAAAAATATCATTAACAATCAATAAAAGTGAACAACCTCTACAATTAACTTATAACCAATCCGACATTGATCAAATCAATACACTTTTTTTTCTTTAAATTAAATATTGGACGTACTCATATTATATAACTGATACTCGCCCAATACTTGATAAATTTACTTGTCGATTTGAAACGTTATAGAATTCAAAAAATGTCGACTAATGCCGATTAGTACTACGAATAAGAAAAAAGATTAATGGAATAATGAAAGTCAATTATTTATATAAACATAAGTTGATTATTTTATTGATGTCATCAGTAGATTTTTTATTTAGAATAATCTACTTTTAACAATGTGTAAGCAGAGGTGTCTGATAAGTTGCGCTAATAAACTAGAGAAAAATGAAAGGAATTAGGTAGATAAAATTGAATTATACAAGATACAACCAACAGACATAAAATACACAAGCTGAGTTTAAGTAGGAACGATACAATTCGTGCATATCAAATACTTACTAAGGTGTCTTGCTGCTGGAAATGAAAAAAACACATATCGAAATAAATTACTGATAGATGCAATAATTAATTTAGTCATCAGGATTGTGGGGTTCAATGATTCAATTAATTAATACTGAGATAAACAATTATTAAACAATCAAGATATTAATCAGACCAAAAAAAGCTTCCTTCAAAAATAGGGTTGATAATTTTCTGTGAAAAGTGAACCATACAATTCATTTATTTTGAAAGTTATAAACTAGAATAATTTTGATCTCAGTGTTAATTAAATAATTGTCAATATTCTATGTACATGTAAATAACAAAAAAAATTAAGTGGATCTCAAGTAAATGGCTTGTAAGGGAGTGTTGATGCAAATTGTGTACGTCCCATTGACTTATAGATGGTGACATTGACACATGCGATTGTATAAAAGGGTGGATGCAACACGCCGATGCATTATATTGTCTTGTAACTGTTTCATCACATATACTACTTGATATTATTGAATTAAAATTAATGAAAATGGTATTTATTAAACCAGAAGTATTTTGTACACAGTATTAGACAACTGTATCAATAACAAGGCCATGAGAGCTTCATATAACAATACCACGTAAGCTTAAACAATCATTATTATGATTATAAAAAATTATTACAATAATCACATCCCGAAAAGCCTTCGATATTGATAAGAATTGTGTATAAATTTAATAATTCTTATATTGTATTGTATATATCATTGTTGAAAATGGTCGAATAGTACTGATAGAAATTTATTTACGTTACCGTCTCTGAACCTGCAGCTGTGACTAACTCTTGGAGGGCTCGCACTGATAAAGCTTGTTCTATCACGAAAACACATTGTGAAAGGTCAGGTGGTATGTTCTGCAACAAATAAATCAATAATTATAGTAACCTAGAACACATATTGAATTAGAATTTGATGTAAGATATCAGTTTTTCATTCATTCATCTCATTTTTATGATAAATCAGTTTAAAGTTTTTTTGCTTTGTCCTCAACTAAAGCTAACAAATACCTTTTCATCAATATTAAATGCAACATCTTCTTGAACAGAAAGTCAAGATTGTTAGACTCTTTAGGCTGGGCTTTACTAATCTCAAATCATCTCAAATTTTTGTCGTCAAACTGTGCATTTTCTATTTGTTTTTTTAACGTGAAAAATATTTAGAAATATTTTGAAAAGTAGTATACACATCAGAAAATAAAGATTGATAGTACGAGTGCAATAATAATCATAGAATAAATCATTTTTCATTGAACGGCTCATGACAAATGCATCCGCCATGACACCTCGAAATTCACTGAGGTGTCATGGCGGATGCATTTGTCATGAGCCGTTCAATGAAAAATGATTTATTCTATGATTATTATTGCACTCGTACTATCAATCTTTATTTTCTGATGTGTATACTACTTTTCAAAATATTTCTAAATATTTTTCACGTTAAAAAAACAAATAGAAAATGCACAGTTTGACGACAAAAATTTGAGATGATTTGAGGTTAGTATAACCCCGCCTTAAATTTTTATGTCAGGAGGTTTCAATTTTTAATCGATATGACCTCTATAGGACGCTAGTGATAACGATTTTTTGAAAATAACGGTTTTCTCAATTACCCATAATTATTCATCGCTAAATATTATTATTCAATACGTGTTCATAATTTGTGATTAAATTTTTTGTTAAGTTTAAATAATAATGTTTATTTATTTACCTACGAATCTGCTAATTGAAGGTATGCTTACAAAGCAACCGATGTTTTAACAGAATTAATTGTACTTACCTTGTCAGCAATATTTTCGAGGAAGCAGTGTCGATTACCAAATCCTTCTGCTGCGAGACAAACTCTCTCCCCTGTGGCCGTGCAGGATAGACATACCATATCTTCCTGTAAAATAAATTAAATGAAAGATTTATTTTTTTTTCTTCTACACTTACGTAAATATTACGAGTTTATTATAAAATTTTATTGTTAGATAACAATGAATATGTAAGATGATTATTTAACGAAAAAATATGAATCATATTATGTTGAAATCTGTTCTTTGTGTTATTGTAAGTTTCATAGCAATTTACAACAACGGAACTTGCGAAATCTCATGAATATGATCTAGATTTAAATGGATCTTGTGGTATGTGTGAGTATCTTGTGCCAAAAGGAATTTAGCCAGCTTGTGTAAAGTGGTCTAAAAAAATGGACATCTTATTTTACTAGCATTATTCTTATTATTGACTTTAATTAATTCATTTTTTCCAAAAAGACAAAAAAAATTCTAACTTTTGTTAGTTTAAAAATTTTTTTTTTTAATGTAATAACATGATTACTAATCTGAAAAATAAGTAGACATTTATGTAATAGTGATATAATGTGATTTTTAATTAGTGAATAAATTAAATCATCAAGTACTGGTATGAAGTTGCTATAAAAATTTTTAAAGAGTTTTCTACTGAATTATTAACATAGAACAGTCAGCATTTATAAATAATTTGTAGAGAAAAAGAACATTATGATAAAAAAAGCAGATTATTAAACCGTAGATGACACGCGATTTCTTGGCAGCTTATGCTACTTAGACTTTCTCTTTTTTGCTTTTTCATCAAACCCATAATGATCTAAAAGCCTTTAATCTGATGCAATCAAAACTTTCTTAATACCATCATTTTTTAATTTTTTAGGTTCATAGCAGAAATATGATGAGTGAACGACGTAAAATTTTAATGGAAAAAAAGTTAATAGAGAAGCCATGAAAATAAATGTCTTGAAATGAATACATAAATTATTAGCTAAAACTTATACTCGACATTAATGTGCTTTGTCTTAAAAATGCACGAAGATTTATATCGGTCGATTGTTAGAGTTACTGAACGAGTACAATGAAACGTGAATAATTCAATTGACGACACAGGGTAAAAGAGACCAGGGTAAGAAGCGATGAAACACATGAGAACTTCCGAGATTATACAAATGCAGGTCAAGGACGTAGAAGAGAAAAACAGACTTCTTCGCATTCTCTGTAGTTGGAATAATGCTGTCAACGATAAAGAATAACTATCATAAAAAAGTGAAAAACTTTGGTGGACGACGAAAGTAAAACTATCATATCCGTTTTAAATTATTATCATTTTCAGCAAGTAAGAAGCTCTGACAGTGTAATAAATCACGTTAGTATTTTATTAACATTTCATATAATCTTTTAGTCATTGACACTTTACTTATTTTGTTTCATTCTAGTTAGCTAAATGTACTTGTAGTTTAGAGTGTTAATGAGTAAAGTTTCATCCAAGTTAGGGTAACTGACCTCACATCTTGAGGAAAATTAATTAATTGACTTAAGAAGTTTTATCTCACAATAAAATTTATAAGATAAATAAATAAATTAGCAATCATTAAAATGATTTGTTTTAATTAATTGTATTGTTTAATAAATAGTTAGCAGTAGTTGCAAATAAATGTAATATTTTTAAATGGAATAAATAGATGAATATAAAGCATCTCCAAACCAATGAAACATCATTAACACTCTGGACTATCAATAGTATCATCACCGTAAAATATGTGATAATGATAATTAATATGTAAATTACAAGATAAAAGAAAATGGATGAGTTAATTATATTAAAATTGAAATATTACATTGTGAATAGGTGATCGATGATAAAAAGGCTCAAGGGGATGGATGTTGAGCATTGGTTAAGAGCAATCGTCCGAGCGAGCATTGACCTAGATTCCTAGAAAATGTCGTGTGTACTTCGAACTCACACATGGATATATGAATAGACATGACAATCTGTCTGCACATGTACGTAAAATAGAAGGATTAATAACTGATGCATTATTTCACTCATTCATACAATGTCCAATAGGTTCAAAGCATTAACAGTCCACTGCTACCTTCAATTCATTTAATTAAAAAATTTATCACATTAAAATAAATGGAAAATTAAAATGGATTCACTATTAATCAATATCATCTTTATCATTGATGCTATTAATTCATCTCGGCTAGTATATTAATACCAATGCAAAATCGATGTTTCTATTTTATTTAAAATATGGGTATGAATAATATTAATGCATCTGAGTCAAGGTTATGCAAAAGCTTGAAGTTCAGTTGTTTCGTTAAATCAATGAGTATACAGATCAAATATCTATCTCGATGAAATTTTCAAGTATTTTTTAATGAACTTTTATTACCTAAATTTGTAGAAAAAAAATTAAAATGAATGATTATGAAAATGACGGACGAGATTATGGGTAAGTTTATTACAACTTTTTCTCATTTTTTTTATTTGCTTTATTAATCTCTTTACCTTTATGTCATTTTTATAACCTTTTAATATATATATAATAAAATAACTAAATAAATTATTAGTATTATAAAAATCATTAGTTTTTTTTTGTTTTTATATATTTTCAAATATCAAAGAATTTTTTTTAGCAAAGAGTTGTTGATGCAAAGAAACTAGATTATTTAATTAACTGAATCTCTTGCAAGTTATAAAAGTAGATTAAGTGGATAGAAAACTTTTTTAAAATTCAATCTAACTCTACAGATGTTTATCGTAAACATTTAAATGTAAGATTAAAAACTAATAAAAGCTTTTCTGTTTGATCAATCAATTTTGAATCGCTGGTGGAAAAATTTACATGCTTTTTATGTAGTACTTGGCGTTGTATATATTGAAAGTATTTAACTCTCAGGTCTTTTAAAATAGCTTGATGTACACGTGTTACTTTACCGTATAAAACTTATTCTATTGTTCTGTTGATAAATATGCAACGCTATTTACCTCTATATAGTTTCCAACTAGCTATGAACATCAAAGTTTTGATCGTCAAACATAAATATATGAATTCAATGGCTCAATGTAACATCTATTTATCTATTTATATATCAATCATCTTAATAACACATAAAATCTACTAATGAGTTTTATTTGACATAAGTCTTAAAAAGTGAAAGGAAAGAAATATTGATTTTTTAAATTGATGGAAAATGAATGATGTCAAGCATTTGAAAAACAGAGTTGATTGCTTACAGAATGACAAGTTTATTTATAACAATAGAAATTATTGGCAAAACGCACGAGATTTTCCAAATCAATCATCCTTATTTAATATTGACAACATTAAATTCTTTCTACTTCGGTGGATTCGAATTGATCAAAAATAAACAAGCAAGGTTATGTTGAAAGTGCATTCCGATAGGATCGATCAATCAACCGAGCTTACAGCAACGACGACGACAGACACGAATAAATCAAGAGACAATGTGTTTGAAGCGAAGCGAATTTTGGCAATGAGCCAGTCATAAAAAAATAGTCTAAACTAGAGCTGAAAAGCTTGGTTTTATAAAAGTTTCAAAAAAGTTTTTTCTAAACCATAAGAACAATCGTAATTAATATCGACAACATTTCAGATACAATAGAAGCTTCAATGAGCTTACAATCATTCGTAATATTCATCAATTTTGCATCAATGATTTCCAATAATTAACTTTTAATTAATTTTAATTAAATGCATAAATATTTAATCTTTCTAATGAATTGATTATTTATGATTAATTATTGAAATAATTTTGTTATAAATAAGAGTAATATTATTTCATTTGAAAAATTTTAACAGTTTATTTTTCGCAGGGAAATTATAGATGAAGGTCCAACAAATGTAGAAACTGAAGGTTTTTTTTCATCAAAGCCAGATTCTAATAAACAGGAGCAAAACAGAAAAGAATCTAAAAAGCAACAGCCGGAAAAATCTTCAACACTTTCAAGTTCAGGAAGATGTACATGTAAAACTGCTTTAGAACCAAAGCAACGACGGCGGAATAAAAAAATAAAAAGAGAAAAGGAATTGAAAGTATCAACAGGAGGAGGAAAGAGAGGAAGAAAGAAGAAAGAACGACGTCTGACCAATCCTTTTATCATATTTTATCTAGAAATGTATTCTAAAAATCGAACGTTATGTGTGGCTGAAGTGGCCCGTGAAGCCGGGAAAGCCTGGAAGAACATGTCAGCCAAGGAGAAAGAAGAATATGTCAACAAAGCAAGGAGGAGTCAAAGCACAAAAATGTTGGCGAAAAATAAAAAGAAAGGGAAAAAGTCGGAGTAAAAATAATGGAGCATCTCTTGAATGTAAATATTTCATTCATGAATTTATTGGATAAAGTATATCATTAGCAAAACAGGGTGCTGGTCTAGATATTGATGTAGGTAAATTGGCTATGAATGTTCTACAACTCATTGAATAGTAAAATGAAAGTTATAAATTGGTCGGATTATTATTTTTATTTATTATTTATCATCATAAAAACCAGTATAAAAAATTCTAATAAATAATTTCATAGACAAAATTAAATATTGAAATAGAATTGAAAATAGACTGGAAAGGTAGTGTTGATGAAATTAAACATAATTGGCGCAATCAATTTATTCTATATTGAATTTAAGAAACTGAATTATCTACTTTTTCTTTAATTTTATATTTTATTATAATAAATTTAATAGAAGATCATAATATCAGATTTTCATAGATTAAATTTAAATCATATTTCAAAAGTAATCATTGAAGTATTTATCGAAATTTCAGGTGGAATGTTTTCTGTGTTGGAACACACCATTGGATTAAAGTCAAATCACAAAGCCAATGTAAAAATATACTGAATAATAAACTTTCCTCTTTAATTTACTTTTTTATTCATTGCTTTATGAGTTATTGACTTGTAGAAATCGAATTTTTATCTTTGAATAGTCATAACTCTTTGAAAAAACAGTTCAGTAACTTTCGAAGCACATCAATAGAAAAGTTAAAGCATGTGTACGTGCATGAATATTTTATGTGAGTTTTTTTCCATATCTAAAACAAGAGTTCTCATCGAGATCCAATAAAAGAGTGTAATAAGATTTGTTTATGGATAAATTAAAAAGCATTTTACATAACAGAAATTTAATTTTAATTGGTAAAAATATTAGATTTAATCGTAATTTGAAATTTAAAAAATTTGTATCAATTGTAAAAATAGTAATTACTTATATTGTTAAAATGATAATGAATCAAGCTAAAGAAGCTCAGTAGTAACTAATGTGTTACACATTATAGCCTTTTTAATGCTAATTACGATTCTACATACGTAAGATAAGTGAGTCCGTAAAGAGTAGAAAAATGTTACAATTACCAATTCTTCAAAATTCAAATTATCCCAATTATTTTTTATCATCCAAACGCATAATTGAGTTAATTAATTTACTGGTTGTGGTCATTGTAATTAATTTTGATGAATTTAGTTAATTTTAAATAAAAAAAAGGCATCGAAAATATGTTATATAAATGAAGAAACCATTGGTATATTTTTATTTTGACATTATTGACTAAAAAGTGCATTAAAAAACTAACTGTGATAATAAAAATACCACGTAAGCTACATAGATAACAAAATAAAATAAAGGACATGTAAAATAATCTATAAAGAGTAAAATAAAATAAATAAAATACAGTTTATATAAAATCTCCGATATGTTTACGTCAGATAAAAAATATCTGTCTTCTATAAAAAGTTAGCCCTCATAATCAATGATGTATACATCGCTCTCTCTACTCCTGTCATGCATGTAGCTCCATATCATCTTTCTTAAAGGGTCGATACATATTGTCCCTATTCTATTTTGAGCAAAAACCAAACTAAGGGTGAGACAGGATCTGTCAGTAACACAAAAATAAGACAAAAGAGCCACGAATAGAAATGATTACACATGATTGTGTGCATTATCCCATATTGCACCTTGAAGAAAATGAAAGACTGGGTCGAGCTGATAATTCTCTTTTTCACACCAAGGGTCACGGTCATTACAATACGCTGAAAGGTTTCCCCGTATTTTCACATTAATACTGATCAGTTTTTTGCATTTTGTTTATATTTATGGATTTTATCATGACATCTTCACTTTTAATCTTCTTTTTGTTGACTATGTTATTATAACAATGATTGAAATGTCTAGACCTTCTATCGTGTGAGGAGTTCATCAAATTTAAATATCAGCATGAAAAGAATGAATTATGAAAGAACAGTGTTGAATGAAACAATGTGTATAAATATTATGAGTTGTTATATTGATTTTTTATGAACAAATAGTATTATTAAAGAGTATTAAACTATCGAAATTTAATAAATTTTTTGTTTATTATAAATTGATTTTGTTTTGAGAAACAAAATTATTTGAGTTTAGTAAACAATCTTGTATTTTTCAAACGTTGTTGCAACGTTGAATTCATACAATAATATTGGTTATATTTTTTTTATGATTATTCATTGATTTCAGTGTAATTAGTTGTCATTTTATAATTATAATTTTAATTATTTGCTTTCGTTAAACAGTCATTCAATTCGTGCTTGATTTTATTCACTCTATTCAACTTTCGGTGAACTGACAGACCTCTCGTTTTTTTATCACTTTAAACTAGAATAAAAAATTATTTGCTTTAAAAGAACTCATCGACTTTATTTTTCATGAAAATTTTAACTGGGTTTCTTTTCTTCTTTGAATAAAAAACTATTCTAGATATTTTAAATAGTTCTAATTTAATTCACTATCTGCTTAAAGATAGAAATAAAACTAAAAAATATGATGTGAGTAAATACCCGATGAGTTCTGATTTTTTTATTTTTAAATGGAAAGTTAGAAAAAAAATTCCATTTTTAAATATAAATAGTAATACTTTTTAAAAAAAAGCTCTATGTAACCTAAATTCTATTTAAAAATATATTTCATTTTAAAAATGAGTATCCTTACAGTGTTGATTAATTTTTTATTAAAATTCAATCAAAATAATCTCTCATTATTTTATTCAATTTAAAAATTGTAAAAAGAAATGGTAGTTAGTGTGAAAGGTTACAAGGATAGAAAATGAAATCAACAACTTACCGTACGAAGAAATGATACATCATCCTGCTCGGATCCACCCTCACTGTCAGCCATCCTTGGAGTTTAAAAATCCTTCAGGAACTGCCGACGTCTAACTTTATTCCCTTCTCCTCGATCTCCCTCCAGTGTTCACAATTATTTTAAAATCTTTAGCGTATGATATCCAATAATTACAATAACACTACTAGACACGAGTCACGTAAACCAACCGCATGTCCACATGTTTTGCAGCCACTTGTGCGAAGCCTTGCTCGCGTTTAGACGTCTTTTGACCGACTGACGAGATATGCTGCGGAATTTCCCAGTGAATAGGGTTTCTATTGGATAGGAGGAATGAGATCGTTGTAAATTTTCTCTTGCAAATTCTACCCCTTCTTTACTCCACTGTTCCTGCGCAGGCGTTTCAATGTTATATATTCTTATCCTCTTATTCGTACTGTGTTCACTCGGTTTGTTGGTAGTCACCGAAACTTCCTCTGAAGTGGATAAAGAAAATTGTCGGAAAATCGAATACACTATGTAGATATTCTCACTTGTGGCCAATTTCCTTCGCTTACACACCAACCCACCGGCTTCTTCTTTGCTGACACTTCCTGTTTTACGCAATAAAACGCAACGTGAAAACTATTATATCGACTTGTTGGCATTCTGCCAAAGTTAGGTGCAAGCATGCAATTGAAAAAAAAAGAACATTCTTTTACTTGCCTTGTGTTTTTAGTATGTACTCAGTTATAAATATTAAATGATTATGAATAATTATAAATAGCAGGTTATATTGAATATTTAATGAAATTCAACATGAAGTAGATGTCAATTAGTTTAGCACTGCTAATTAAACAATGGTCGTTGATATAAAAATAAAAATTTATAATGAAAAGTCTTGATCAGCTTCAGAAAAATTTAATAATCAGATCAATTTATTTTTAAGCATTTTTCATTTTTTTTTTTAATTATTAAAACACTTGGAACATTTTCCTGCTACTCCAATTAAGAAACATCAATTATGTATTAAGTTGTAGATGGTGCTTTTTAATAGAGCGATAGCATATCATGGTAGACATAACTATTTCCATTTATATTGAGACAAAGTCAAAGTCACATGTTCAACTGTTTATTTTATTTCAAACAATGTATTTTTTAAAAACAAATCTTTGTAGACGTTTTTTTTATAATGGATTCAATTCAACTGCTGATAGATTGTCAGCAAACTTGTAGTAATAAATTAAGAATCTCATCAATCTAGAACCAATCTCCGTTAGTTATATATTTAGAGTCGAAAATTAATTCTGATTATTGAGTTAACTCTTCAATAATTGATACTATTTCAACAGATAATGGGTTATTAATAGAATGAAAGCCAGAATTACTGGAGATTATTTTAATAAGCAGTCATTAAAAATTAGTTAATAAATTGTTAATATATTTACAACGTTCATACTGAGGTATTAAATGAAATGAATCACTGATGTGGGTCTGTAACAAATCTATTTTCGGTACTTCCGAAGCTCTCGTCAGAGTTTCAAAACGACTAGAATTCTCTCAGGCAAACAAACTTTTAATTATGTTATGATTAATCAGAAAATCACGTTATGAAATAAAAAACACAAATTAAAAAAATAATAAAAAACTAAATCATTAGTGAAAAAAAGATTTGCACTGTGTAATAAATTTATTTACTTCATTAAAACACATTTAATTTGTTCTTTCATCACGTTTTTTTAAAAAAAAAAATAACTCCAAAGTTAATGAAACCACACACAACACTCATTTTTTGCCTGAGGAATTTCTAAGGTCTTTTTAACTTAACCAAAATACCTTTTTAACACTAATATAGCACTAATTTGTTCTAAGAGACACTTTCACTACTATCTCTCGATAATTTTGTTTCAATTCATTTTTTTACTTTTTTTTTTTTAATAATTTAATCGTCTTCTAATGAAAACAATGATTGTGAGAGTTCTCTGCCTGGCCGAAAAATAGCCCAACCGAAATTTCCGCGGATGCCACGGAGGTGTCTCTAGCATGGAAGCATGAGAGAAGAAAGACGGGAGTTGTAGACCAAGTGGCTCTCAGCTATTTCGAGCAATCGAGCCGCACGTTTGTCGGTCTGAAGACAGCAAGCAGGGTATTTCACCCACCCCGGTTTTTCCTTGGCCCTGATCGAGTTCATTCAAATTAATGAAATATATGTATACTGCTGCCATAATTTAATAGTCTTGTCATCGAATTATAACCAAAAACAAGATGGCTACTGCATGTGGTTTATCATTAAAATGCAGCAAACTCAGTAGAGTTATTTGTAACACACTAGAGACATAATAGAGTAAAGTTATTTGAAGGATAAAATCCCACGATAAAAGTATTTATAGTTCAGTGTATTTTTTAAGTACATGAAATATTATTCTCTCTCTTATTTACTCTTTGACTGATACATCTATACAGGTTTTTCGCTCAGTTGCAAATTCATTAGATGATAATCTTCATTAAATATTTATTATATTATTATTTACTCTTAAAATGTTTATTCAGAGTCTCATTATTTTGAATTTCAAGACATGGTACAATGAAACAATACAATAATATTGATGATTAAAAATAAAAGATATAATTCAAATGCATCAAGACATGATCTGCCAGCTAAATGACAAAACCTAAATGAATGCGAATGGATGTGACTGATTGCACGTACCGTAGATATAATCCTAAAATTCAAACATGTGAACTAAATGTTCATTTCAAATTCTGGTAATACTTTAAAAAAATAAAGTTTAAATGATATTAAAGTTATTTATTCAGCAAATATATACGTATTATTAATATTATATCTTATTAATATCTGCCTTTTGTGTACATTATAAAGCAAGAATCAATCATTAATAGAATACGCTACAGTTGTATAAATATTATAATTTATACATTTTACGGTATTTCCTATTTTGAAAAGAATAAAACCTGCTCGATCTAGTCAAAAGACTTTAGTTAATTAGGGTATGATAATTTTTAATAAACTCGCTATATAAGTAACTAAATTAATAAATATGCTTTGTAATTTTTTTTTAATGTTACTTTTTCTTGAATGGTCAGAGTGTTGTAGTTTTTCACCTTACACCTTCAAATATATGGATACTAATTCTTCGGACAATCGGGAAATATTTCCATGGTTAGTGGTAATCCAAAATGTAGAAGAACCTGTTTTTAGTGAGTATAATTTGATATTATTACTTTTATTTTGCATGAAAAATTTAACAATAATAATAAATGTTGGTTTATCAATTAAAACATGTCTTCATAGTTGACATATACAATAAATATTTTATACATTGTATAAAATAGTGGCTTTTTTCAACAGAATTAGGCTATGGAGCTCTCATTCATCCACGAATTGTAATTACCTCGGCATTAACGATTCAAGGGTAGGGACATTCTACAACATTGTAGAAAGATGAGTAATTTCGAAATAGTTACTTAAAATTAATTGATTTCAGATTTTCTCCAACAAATGTATTGATCCAAACAAACTGTTCTATCGCTAATTCATGGATCCCATCAAATTGTATTGAAAGACGAGTTACAAAAATTGAAAATGAACATCCAATTCACAATCATGGAGAAAATCTTTACGCTTTCTTAATTTTAAAGAGGCCTCTGTTGGTCGATGTTATTAAAATAGCGGGCAATATTAATTATATCAATCAAAAAAATTGTTTTTTTCTCAGATGGATGCGGGAAGTAAGCAGAAAATACCCAATAAGGGGTAAGTTAAATCGAAAATATTTTTTTCATAAAAATTTAATTTTTTAACGCTTAATAGTGAAATTTATTTTGATTTATGCTTGAATTTTAGAATTAGTAACAGTCAAATACAATACGTTTTTTAATAATGGACATTTAAATGTTAGTAGCTTAGATCGAAAACAATTAGTAACTGATAGAGATTTTATTATCTCACGAAAGTTTCATTCCTTAATAATAGTTAATAACATTAAGAATCAAAACTTTTTGGTAAGCCATCGTTAAAATGATTTAATTCATATTTCTAAAAGATGATCGTTTTTTAATTCAGATTTTTTGTTTATCCCAATTTCAGAATTTCATGGGAAGTCCTTTGATTTGTCAAGATCAAACGAATCCTGAAAAATACCTTCTAGCTGGGATAGGAACTTTTAATTTGAGAATTCTTCTAATATCTAATATAATAGACATATTTCTTCCATTTAGTATTACTAAAGAAGGATCATTAATTAATATAATTAATTATTATGAACAAATTGAAGAATATATCACTTCAAAAAGATTTTTATTAGCTACTAATTCAAGTACATCTACAATACATAACGTCTGAAAGGTTGATTCCTTTTATTCTTATTGTGATATGATAAATCAAGTATTACAGCTATAAAAAATGGGAATTATCTATTTAAATAACATATATGAATTACGCCAATAAAAATTTGTTGTAAAATAATAAATCTTTATAAACAGAAATGACGTGATCTTTTTTAATATCATTCCTTCTTTTCAATTTATAGCAGTCCATCATTCATAAACAGGAGTGAAATTATTTTATGATGATTCCTATTTTAAATAAATTATTCCTCAATCTACATTATCTATAATGCCATCCTATTTTCCAATAAACAATCTTGTAAAATTCTGTGAAGCTGTTAGCGGTAATATTTGATCAAAATATTCAACATAATTTACTCAATGCTAATTTTCAATAGGTTGAACAAGTCTATTATATTTAGTTATTGTCTGCAATCATTCAATTACACAAAATCATGCCATTTAAAGTTACACCTCAACAACAAGAGACTAACACTATACCTCTGAATTTATGAATAGTGTCCATGAAAAATGCAACCAGTTCGATTAAAATGATTGGTAATTATTTAATGACATGTAGAGTACATACATATGATTTAAGCAAGGTCGACTTTTTTATTTAAATGTTGGACACTAGCCCTGATTGATAAAGTAATCCGATGAGTGACCTCTTCCTGTGAGTCCCTTCTCTTCTTCGTTGACCTCATCATGGAATCTAAATAACTCCCTATTCTCTTCACTCACATCAGCTTCCTGCGTGAAGAACATTAGTTAGTTGATAGAAGACCCAAACAGTGTGATATTTTTGTCCACCAAAGTAAAACTTGTATCTTTCACTTGATTAGTTATTTAATTGCTTCTTGATAATTTGATAATGCTAAATTGTGGTGTATTTCTAAATTGCATCTTGTGATACTAAAAATAATTAATTTCAATCATGAGTGAGTGTATGCTGAATTTATTGTTGCAATAATTGCTGAACTATTCAGAAAAATAAACTCCTTAAATTTTGTGTTACAGAGTGTGATCACGAAATGATGACTTACAGTTTTAGTATGATTATTTGATAGTAAATGACACGTATCAATTTACCTTTTTTTATATTATAACAAGAACTTCGTCAAGAAATACCAGGATGTCGTTGAAAGAAAGAATATCTGGAGCAGTAGCCGTACTTCGTGGTAATGCGGTTCCAAGTTCTAAGCCAGATGATATGTAAATACTATCTCAATCTAACAAACTAAATATTAAAAAAAAAACATTCATTACATTGGAAATTGCTTTCAGCTTAAAAACTGATGCTGTAGAATATAAAATGACTCCGGAAAATGTATCATCCAAAAGATCGAAATCTCAGAAAAATATAAAGGTACTTTTTTACGCTTATTTATGCTATGAAATTGGTTGATTAAAATTTAAATAAGTCAATTATTAAAATGTAATTCATAATTTTCTTAGCTTCCTAATTGGATAAAATCAAATACGTTGTTGTTTCTGACTATTGGTGGAGTTATGGCAGGTGTTGGTCTAGGTTTGCTTGGACGTTTAGGTGATTTTTCATCTCAAAGTATTATGCTCATAAGCTACCCTGGAGAGATTTTGATGCGTCTATTGAAAATGTTTATTCTTCCTCTGATTATTTCTTCTTTGATCAGTGGTAAGTATCTTGATTCTACTGTCTCATTCTAAAATATACCAACATCATAAAATTTTTTTCAAAAGAATGTTATTTTAACTTAAAATTTCAATTGTTTATGTAACTTAGAACAAATTTTAAAAAAGTGATAAATATTATTGAATCTAGATCGATGTTATTCATTATCTGGGGTGAACCTACTAATTAATAGAACTCATTCTGTCAGGCTATTATTTATTGTACTTACATGAAGCTTTGTCCTACTTTTAAGACTTGTGTATTAATTTGGTTAAATTAAAAATTAGAGTCAAATCAAATCTTATTATAACAACAACATTCAACACAAGATGAATGAATTTTATATTTATTAATTATTATTATTTTTGAAGGTATGGCCCAAATGGATGCAAAAAGTTCAGGAAGGATGGGATTTAGAGCCTTTTCCTTCTATATTGTCACAACACTTTTAGCTGCCATTGTTGGAATCGCTGTAGTTCTATTGATTCATCCAGGAGATCCAAGAATTAAAAATTCTGTCGCTGTTCCCGTACCAGCATCACCTCCAGAGACATCAAAAGTTTCTACCTTAGATGCTATTTTAGATATTGGAAGGTGCTAAAACAAATCACTTTCAGTTTTTAACTATTCAACTCAAAATTTTTTATTTACTTTTCAGAAACATGGTGCCGGATAATTTAGTCCAAGCTAGCTTTCAATCAGTTCAAACAACTTACGTAAAGAAGCCGGTTGTTTCCGTTGCAAAAAAAAATAAAGTCGACTATATTTTCGAGCATTCATTAATTTACAGAGATGGAACGAATGTCATGGGATTAATTGTTTTCTGCATCTCTTTTGGAATAATTGTTGGTCAACTTGGTCCAAAAGCGCAGGTCATGGTTGAATTTTTCAATGCACTCAATGAAATAACTATGAAGATTCTTAGTATTATTATTCTTTGGTAATATAATTTATACAAAATTTCATTAGTTAAAATAACCTTCATAAAACATTTAAATAATCCAATAATTTATTTCTTTTTCTAGGTATTCTCCATTTGGTTTAATGTCTCTTATTGCTGGCAAAGTCATGTCTATTGCTGATATAATGATAACAGCAAAAATGTTGGGTTTTTATATATTAACAGTGACTTTAGGATTATTAATACATGGAGTGATTACTCTTCCTACGATTTTTTGGGTAATTACTCGACGTAATCCAGCGACATATTTCAAAGGAATGCTTCCAGCTTGGATCACAGCAGCTGCCACGGCTTCCAGGTACAATTTTATTGCTAAAAAATATCTGTAAAAATACAAAAATGAATTATTACAGTGCGGTTACGTTGCCGATTACTTTCCGATGTTTAGAAGAAAATAATAAAGTTGATCCTCGAGTTACAAGGTTCGTTGTGTCTGTGGGGGCTACAGTTAATATGGACGGAACTGCTTTGTATGAAGCTATTGCAGCTATTTTTATTGCTCAGATGAATGGAGTAAATTTGGGATTTGGTGACGTTGTAACAGTCAGGTAAATTTATTAATATTTTTAATAGTTATAATAATAAAATACATTTTGAGCTAAAAATTTACATTTAATCATAATTTCACGAAAGTTATACATATATTTCTATACCAAAATATTTTTTCACATTATTTAGAACTATTTTTTGTTGATTTAATTTGTCTAAATTGACTTGATGATATAAATGTCACAGAAAGTACACACTAATTTTCTTTATAAACTTGTTTAATATTTAAGAATGTTCAATTTACTAATTTCATTTAATTTTCTAGCTTGACTGCTACTTTAGCAAGTATTGGAGCAGCTAGCATTCCTAGTTCTGCTTTAGTTACAATATTATTGGTCCTAGCTGCTTTAGGGTTACCAACTGATAATGTTCCTCTTCTCTTTGCAGTTGATTGGTTATTGTGAGTGTTTTAAACCCTTTTTTAAATTTTTATTTATGTTATTTTTAAAATTCATTTTGTTATTGACAGAGATCGATTAAGAACTTCTGTAAATGTACTTGGTGATGGATTCGGAGCTGGAATAGTATATCACCTCAGTAAACGTGAACTTGATAAGTTAGACGAAATGCAAAGAATTGATGTTTTAGAGACAGGTCAGTCTCAAAATAAATATTCTGAGGATATTGAGGGTAGTCCAAAGCGTAAAGACTCATGTTTAGTTCAACTATCAGATATATCAGAAACCAACATGTAATTATATGCCTATAAGTTTAGTCGCTTGCGCGGATCAAAGTTATGTAATACAAAAAATTTGTATTTTTTTATTGATGTATTCAATAATGAAGCTGCCATGTTCACTTATCCAAACAATCATATTTATTCATTTAGTTTATATATTAGATACAAGAGCATGTAAAGTACAAACTTTCAACGCGAATGATACTAATCTATCTAGATATAAAATAATTTTTTAAATGCTTTGACAATATTTTTCAGCTCTTTTTTTTTAAATCTAATAATAAATTATTTATAATTATATTTTTATGATATACACCTATAACCTAATTTTCCATTGAATCAACTTTTAGTTTAGAATAGGAAAACAGTGATCACTTGAATTTCTCAAACAGTTTGTAAATAGAGTTGATAGTCTTCTAATATAATCCATTTAAAATTTGTAATTAAAAACATGGGAAATTTCAAAATCACTCACAGCAAATATTGTGTTCATTTTTTCCTCTTCATTCGGGTGAATTAACTAACTACAAAATTCCCAACACTCAATAAACATGTACCATACCGTACAGGAATCTATTTTCATAATTAAGGAATAAAAATTTTTCAATATTATCACAAAAATAATGTTGGTTGTGTGTCAATTTTAATTAATTAAGTTTTAAAAAGGATACGTCCAGAATAGAACATATGTCTGCATTATCACCATCACAAATACTTTGTGTCAAGGAAAAATTCTTGATCAAAAATTTCATTCATTGATTAATAATCAACGACGAATCTAATTAAGTGAACCTATAAATTTTGATAAGGATACAAATAAACCACCAAAGAAACCATTAGTCAATAAACTATATCGACTAATAAAGTATTGCCTCCAATTACCACTTGCTTTGAGTAAAAGCATTGCCTAAAAATAATAATAATTATCAAAAATACTCTACAAATGGAAATAATGAGCAATTTAGTTAAATTAAGTGAAGAGTTAATTTTTTTTAATGAATTATGTTTGTCAAAGGAAGTATACTAAACCGAATGAATAAATAACAGAATAATCAATGTGGAATAGTAGAATAATTAATGTGAATATGATTCAGCAGTGAACAATTGAAAAAAGTAATCGAAAATTTCATGCATGTCTGATGAATTTTATTTTTTTTATAAAAATTAATTTACTGATAGCAAAATAACTAGTTATTGATTGTAATAATTAAGGAAAAAGTTAAAAAAATATTCTACAGTCTAGTGCTTAGATTTTTCTGTTGAATACTTATTGAGTATCTTCGTATTGAGTTAAATATTTTTGAGATATCAGAATTAAAAATTAAATAATAATATAAATATCAAAAATATACCCATAAACTTATGACAGCAAAAATATAGAATCCGAAACCATAAAATCCAGTTAATCCAAGTAAACCTGCAGTACTACCGGATAATGCTGCCATTGATATTCGACAATATTCGACCACTGCTGCATTATTTCTGACTGCTGCTTCACTGTATGCCACAACGTCTAAAAAAATCATAATGGATTACCATATTATTAATTATTTGATTCATTATTTATATTTTCTCAAATTGACGGATACTTCATGAGTTCTAACCTCCAAACATTATAACCTTCAAACATATATTTATTAATTATTTTTACCTTCATTCTTTTCCTGTTTACTTCGATTTTTTCCAGACATTTTTATCGTCTAATTATTCAGATTATAATGAAACTGCAGCTTGTATTTGTAATTCAATGATTATAAACAGTTTTGACAATGGAACCGCAAAGTTTTACAACTTCCGTCGAAAATCAGCTGGTTGACGAGAATGTAGGTCAAACCGTCAAAACGTGTATCGATATAATCGATATTTTGTTTTAAATGTATCATCTGAGTTTGTTGTTAGGTTATCGACAGTGTGTAAAGTTGTGTACGCTGTTTACAATGCATGGAGTTTGATGAGAGGGCGCTGTAGTATAATTCTACACTTTTACAGAATTTATACATGCCTTGGTAAGACAGTATTCTTTGTACATGCAGATAAACTGTACTTGGAGGGGAAAACTATAGAATTGCAATTGCTACACGTCGTTAGTATTCACAAGTTTTGTAAAATTTTAGGCTATTTCTTTGTTGAGAGGCTTATTTACTATGTATCAAGTTTTTGATACCTTTCTCATTTTCTAATATCTCTTATTTACATACAAATGTGCTTTTAAATAGAATTTTATTTAATTTTCAGTTGTGTTCATTTAATTTTTTATATTTCATCTATTCAATAGGTGTTGTGAAAGGATATAAAATAGTTCTTGACTGTTATTAAACTCACAAAATACACAATGGCAGAAGAGAAAACAGAATTTGTAAGTTGATATTGCTCATCCGTGTACATTTATTTAATAATTAATGATTATCAATAGTTTTTTTTTTATAAAAAATAAGTGTCAATAAAATTTAATACTTTTAATAGGATTGGGGTAATGAAAAACTCCAACGTGCACAAAAGACTGTTGATGAATCACCTTACGATTTAGAAGCATGGAGTATTCTAATCAGAGAAGCACAAAACAGACCTATTACCGAAGTTCGACCGGTCTTTGAACAACTTGTAACGGTTTTTCCATCCGCTGGACGTTATTGGAAAATTTATATTGAGCAAGAGGTATTTCAATGACTAAACATCGAAAATCAAAATATTTAACACATAAATGATTATTTTATTTATTGATAAAAAAACTACCATTTCAAAGAAAGTATTAATAGTTTTTTCTACCTTTCTACTATTTTTCCAGATGAAAATGCGCAACTTTGAAAAAGTGGAAAAGGTATGTTTACTCTATAAATACAAATTACTAATGAAATCCATAGAGTTTTAATAAATTTTAGTGATATGTATGTTCAGTTCAGCTGTTGTTTAATTAAAGATATTTTTCTTGGATAAATTATTTTCTAATATTCAAAATAATCACTTACATATTATTTGTAAATGGGCAGAAAACTTTATTGATGGTTGATTGATCATACAATTCTTTCAACTATATTATATTCTTTAATTAAACAATATAGACTGTAAAATTATTTATTTATTAATAAATAAATGCTTGACGTTCATATTAAAATTATAAATAAATAAAAATATAAATCATAGTTTACAGCTATTCCTAGCATTGATTATAGAACAACCGTATTTGTGATTTTAAGCACTTTACATTCTGTGTAAGGTGAATAAAAAATTTATCTTGACCACAAGCCACTTATTTCATTGATTGTTGATAATCTTTTAATACATTTGGGAGGTTAATTTCTTTGGAGTTATTACTTGATGAATAATTTTAAATTAAACATGCATTTATTGATAAAAATATTTGAACATTATAAAAATATCAATGGTGATTATAAATTCCAAAGAAGATAACTTTCTGAATGTTTCAGCCTTGTATTCCTTCCTAGAATAAAGTGATTGGTCATATGAAAATCAATTTTTCAATCTTTCCATTTCATTTGCGTGTGGATACTGGTTTATCAATAGGATTCAATTATTAATAAAAGAAAACTAAGTTTCTATCTTAGTTTTATTTCAATATATAGAGTCATCGGATTATGGCTTAAATATATTACATGATTTTCTTTTATTTGATTTGTATATGAGTGTATTACATCTTTATCATCGTGGTCGAAGAATTTTAATTACTCTTTTTCATCGTACTATCAAGAGTCTGGTGATTTTTGTCATCAACAATTATTTTATATCAAATATAATTCCGAAATATTTTTATATTTTACATGCATTTTTTATTACTTTGACTATTAATTAATTAATTATGTAATTTTATTCCAATTATTCAAATCACATTTCTTTTAATTGAAACATATCCATTGATTATTAAAAAATAAAAAGTATTTCAATTTGAAGAGAATTAAATTATTTACCTTTATATCGAAATTGATAAATTAAATTTTTACTAACGTATATTTGAATGAAATACTAAAGTTTTAAAAGCGAATTTATTTATATAATTATTTTATGAAATAAATACATTTTTTCAATGCTTTTGTGCATCATTATTTTACCCGAATTATTTTTATCAATAACAATAAAATAAAAATTTTATTTTGTATATTGTTACGATTAAAAATAAATAAATTCAAATATATTTATCATCTTTCTAGAATTGTCTTATTTATTTATCACATAAATAATTTCTATTGTAGTTATTTGGTTGTTTAATCAAATTTTTTCTTTCAATTTCATTCTAAACGTAAGTAAATAAGTAAGAATGTTGTACTTCAATTTCTGATGATTTGGAAGCACAATAAAAGTTTCGATAGTACTTTATTTTATAGTAAACAAATTTACTTTACCGTAGTAATAAAATAAATGTTTAGAACTTTTGCAATTTTGTATATTTTTTTGTTTCCTAACAGCTTTTCCAAAGATGCCTAATGAAAATCTTGAATATAGAATTGTGGAAATTGTATCTTTCTTACGTAAAAGAAACCAAAGCCAGCCTTACGACTTATAAGTAAGTTTATTCAAAAGTTGATTGTACGATCTAGAATTGATCAATTATCCATTCAAAAATATCTTCTGAATTTATTATTTTATATTTTTAAATGCATTGTAGAACTCTTCATTACTATCGTAAATTTTTATAAAGACATTGTTAAATTTTAATTAAAAGAAAAGCCCAAATCCCTACATCTAAATTATTTCCCCTAATATTTTTCTAATTTTCTGTAACTACAATGGTAATATATTTTTATAGAGAGAAGATGGCTCAAGCGTACGATTTTGCTTTGGATAAAATCGGAATGGATATTCATTCTTACAGTATTTGGAATGATTATGTTACTTTCTTAAAAAGTGTAGAAGCTGTAGGTTCATATGCAGAGAACCAGAAAATTAGCGCCGTCCGTAAGGTATATTTTTATTAAAGATCAATATCAAGTTCTTCATTATTAAATAGGAAATACAATTAAATATTCAGAACAAAATTTAGCAATAATTCGGTGAGAGTTATAACTGTTTTATATTTTAGGTATACCAACGAGGAGTAATTAATCCAATGATTAATATGGAACAACTTTGGAAAGATTATATGGCTTTTGAACAAAATATTAATCCAATAATTGCAGAGAAAATGGCTATCGAGAGGTCTCGAGATTACATGAATGCGAGGCGAGTTGCTAAAGAGTTAGAGGCTGTTACACGAGGATTAAATAGGAGTGCACCTAGTGTACCACCAACTGGACATCCAGAAGAAATCAAACAGGTAAAAAAATCTAGCTGATTCTGCTGAAATATACTTATGATATGACATCATATATTTATCATCATAAAAAAGTAATTATTAATTCAGCTAATTGCTTATTATATTAACAGGTTGAATTGTGGAAGAAATATATTGCGTGGGAACGCAGTAATCCCTTGAGAACTGAAGATACATCTCTAGTTGCTAAAAGAGTCATGTTTGCGATTGAACAGTGTTTATTATGTCTTGGTCATCATCCAGCTGTTTGGCATCAAGCAGCTCACTTTTTAGAATTGAGTTCAAAAATTCTTACAGAGAAAGGAGACGTGAACGCTGCTAAAAATTTGAGTGATGAAGCAGCTACGATGTTTGAACGAGCGACTAACACTCTTCTATCAAAAAACATGTTGCTTTATTTTGCTCATGCAGATTTTGAAGAAGGGCGAGTGAAATATGAAAAAGTCCATCAAATTTATAAAAAATTTCTTGACATCCCTGATATTGATCCTACATTGGTAAAGAAGTTTTTATGTAGCATGTATTGTTAATAATATCAAAAGATTTTTTTAAGCATAAATAATTTATAAATTTCATTTTAGGCTTATGTACAATACATGAAATTTGCTAGAAGAGCAGAAGGAATAAAATCAGCTAGAACAGTATTTAAACGAGCTAGGGAAGATTCACGATGTCGACATCATGTTTATGTAGCAGCAGCATTAATGGAATATTATTGTACCAAAGATAAAAATATTGCATTTCGCATTTTTGAATTGGGGTTGAAAAAGTTTGGCGATAACCCTGATTATATTCTATGCTATATTGACTATTTATCGCATTTGAATGGTAAAAATTATTACATTACAATAAACTATTTAAGTCAATCGTATTCAGATTTTTTAATTACATAAAGAAATACTGAGAAATGAAAAAAAAATTTCGTTTTTGTAATATTAGATTATTGAAAAATTATATCTTTATTGCAGAAGACAACAATACCCGAGTATTATTCGAGAGAGTTTTATCTTCCGGCAGTTTAGAACCTGAAAAATCAGTGTAAGTATTCAAGGATCAATTTGTTTTGGAGGATGAATACTTTGTATTTTTTTACTCCAATATTAAATTAATGCTAAAATTGATTATAGTGATATTTGGAACCGTTTTTTGGAGTTCGAATCAAATATAGGTGATTTAGCAAGTATTGTTAAAGTGGAAAAAAGACGGAGTGCAGTATTAGAAAAGGTAAATATATTATTTTTTTACTAATCAATAAAACAAAAATTACATAATCAATGAATAATGTTGGAACTTTGAAATTATTCATGATAGATTAAAGAATTCGAAGGCAAAGAAACTGCCCAGTTAGTTGATAGATATAAATTTCTGGATCTTTATCCTTGTTCACCAATGGAGTTGAAGTCAATTGGATATATCGCAGTTTCAAGCTTAAGTAGAAGTAACGTAGGTCCATTACCAAGGCCTGCAGATACTGAAGAAGTTATAGCAGCTCTACCAAAACCAGATATTTCTCAAATGATTCCATATAAGCCAAAGGTTAATCCATTACCTGGAGAGCATCCTGTTCCAGGTTAGTTATTAAAATTTAGTTCATTATCTAAACATTAATAATTTTTTTATTCGTCCGTAATATTGACGTATTCCTTTTTTTTCGTGTTCAGGAGGTACATTTCCTTTACCACCAGCTGCAGCTCAGTTGTGTACAATGCTCCCACCTCCAGGATGTTTTCGAGGTCCTTTCGTTGCTGTTGACATGTTAATGGATGTATTCAGTCGAATTCAACTTCCAGATCATGGTACTGTATTTATATTATTAAATAGATTGTTCTATTAACTATTTACAATTATATTCACTAGAATATATTTTTCTAAATATTTATTTAATAATATCGATGGTATTTTTGTAATAATTAATTTACAAAAGCAAACTTTCAATACACACTATAAAGTTGAAATATCTTTGCAGCACCTTTGCCAGTTGCTGATAATGGATGTGACACAAAACTATTCGATTTGGCTAAATCCGTACACTGGATTGTCGATGAAAGTCATGATGGTACTGGAATTGGATCCAAAAGACGACGAACTCGTTTAGGTGGTGAAGATAGTGAAGATGAGGACTTACCACCACCACCTGTGAATGACATTTACCGTCAAAGACAACAAAAACGTGTTAAATAATAGACTATTGGTGTTGATTATCGACAATGAATTTTCTAAACAAAAAAACTTATAATACAGTTCTAAAACACCAAAATTGTTCGATAAAAACTGGACTACTGAGAACTAGTTATAAGTTTGAGCTTCAATTTGTTAATAGTAATTGTGAAAAAAACGGTATAATAGTGGAAATGATAATAATTAAGCTGATAACAGTGATGATGATAATATTAAGAACATTGAAAAAATAGAAGATGTGATGAATTTCTTTGAATACTTGTCCGAAAATTTTTTATAAACCATAAGATTAATTTTGATGGATACAAGTATTTCAGTGGTGTGTGTTTGAATGAATTGGAACTATTTTTTTGTAAACTTAAACTTTAATTGAATAGAAATGCAAATGTTGACCATACTTTTTCATTTTGTAAATTTTTTCTCAATTTTCAAATAAATTAATACTGATAAATCCCTGAGTTGAATTGTTTTGCAAAACGTCTCTCATTCTTTTTCCATGTTAAAATGTTATCAATAGAAAGTTGATGATTTCCTTAGTTAAAGAACTTATAATATTCCGTTTAAAAAGTTATTTTTAATATATCTCTGTGAAATGTTTTATTTTTCAGTAAAGACTTATCGGATTATTTACTCTGCTGTGATAAAAAATAATAAATTTCTTTATTTTTTTATTGCTTTTTATGGAAATGAACAATGAAAATTAACCAGAGCAGGATAACTTCAATATTTTTATCAAATTTATCTATCGGACAAATAATTGTGTCGACACTTACTGTGGGGTTTGAACACGTAAGCGAGCAATTGATGCAAGCTCAGTAATTCTATTCGGCGACAACTGCAAGTTTGTCGCCAATTATAACGACTGGATAAGGGTGCAATTAAACTTTGAACACCATTTACAGTAGAATTCTCGAACTCCACCAATCGATTGGCCATTATACCACTCGAAATGTGTAGTCTACGTGTTATTTAAAGATGAGGTTTCATAGTCAATGTAAAACTCTTCTTGTCACTTAGAACAATTAGTGAATTTTGATCAATACCGTATAAAACATTTTTTTTCCTATAGTTTCAAATCTTACGAGTTTAAATATTTAATTTCAAAATACTAGCGATAAACATGAATCATTTTCAAATGTTTGCAAGTATTTCTGAGCATTAAAAAAGAAAGTTTGTTATCAATGTTCTATAAAGTCAGCAGTTTCAATATTTATGGAAAAGTTTCAACATGTTGATACGTACCGATGAGTATTATAAAAATTATTTAGTGTTTATGAATTTCTAGCTACTACTTCATTATTAATTTCGATAAGATGAGCGGTTAAGAGGGAACTCTGTTAGCTTTGTGGAACGAATAACTATGTACAAGGTAGCTTGAGAAAAAACCTTTAAGATTAAGTTTACTTTGTGGTTCTGATAAAAAACTTCGATATAATAATATTAATATAAGTAAACTGCAATAACGCTTCTTCTTTTATTAAATTAATTGTAAACATATATATATATATATATGTATATACATACTTCTGAACTATAAATGAATTTTATCCATCTTAATTATTAACAAACTTTATTAATAAAATTGAAATAATTTGTTCAATGATTCAGCTATTTTCATTTTTTTTTCTTCAATTCCTTCTGTTTTTTCTTCATCTCACGACGTATGTCTCGTTCTATTAAATTCTTGTATAATTTATATCCAAAGAAAACTGGAAATCAATTTAGCATTTATTAAAGCATATGTACAGTATAAATGATTAGTTATGTAATATGATATTTTAATTTTGTTGAATCAATTAAAATAAAGTCAATGATAGAATGTTTAATTACCAAAAATCACTGAAATTACTGTCAGCATTGAAAAGAGTAGTAACATTTGATACATAAAACTTTTTTCTCCCCCAGCAGTAATATTTTTCAAACCTTCAGGAGTTTTAGAAATATGTTCTCGTAAACTCTCTTTCTCTTCATCTGATAAATTAGACATTGAATCTAACATTTTAAGGAATTCTTCTGGTGTAGGTAATTCTTTGTCAATTCCTGGAATATTTATATCCATCTGATCTCTATTTACTTCTCTGGTATCATCAGCATGTTCTTCGTTGTCAACCACAGGTTCTGTGGTTACGGCTATTATAACAAGTGCAATTATAATCCACAGTCGTTTCCACATTCTGCAATTATATGAATCTCAATCAATGTTAATCGAGGAAATTATCGATAATGCGGAACAATATCTCAAGTAAATGGATTTTTTTTCTATTTTTCACATATCTTAAATTATTTATACTACAATTATCATCGTAATATCTTACTTGAATAATGATTGGTCAAGTGACACGTCAATGCTGCGAATTGTACTGATTACTAAGACTCCACACACATCTTTTTTACGAGTTGAATTTCGTTGGATCTAAAATTTCATTTCATCAGCGATATATGAATGTGTTAAATTAATTTTTGATAAGTTTCGTCTTTATCTACTTGTAAGCTTATTGTGTAATACCAGATATTTTTATGCCGCTTTCTTTTTTGCTCATTTCATTTCAGCTTTTTCTAGTTTGTATATGAATTGAATAACTCTTTTTTTATAAATGAATTAAATTGATTTATTTTTCAATATTGTTGTAATTGTCAGGTATATAATTGTGTTCATATGAGTGTGATATAAAAATTTATTTTTAATAGAAAAATGTTTTAATACTTTTAAAGATTCTTATTCAATTTTACTAGTGAAAATTTGCTAATTAATTTTTTTTATATTTCGTGAACACAACTAATTATAATGACATTAATCAGGTCAACTTGATAGTGCTTTCATGTTGATAAGTATAAGAAATTAATCTAATTTAAGATTCAATTCAATTGAGATGTAAAAAAAAATCTTCCATTATTTACTCCAAATACTTGAGAATTTATATTATATTTTTTTTTTAACATCTAAAATAATAAAAATAGTGATCGTTAGTACTTGACCGGTTTAATATTGAGTTAAATGTTTAGAGCATGTGCATGAGAAGCTATTTTTATTTAAAATATGAGTTAATATTATTTTTCAGAAAAAATTTTATCTAATTTACTTGTTCATCATCATTAATCCTCAGCAAGTAATACAATCAGATCAAATAGGCATTGGCCTTATTGCTAAACGTGTTGAATTAATCTATCCAACGTCTTTTCTAGTATTACAAGTTTTCCACTCGAATTTCATCATTTTTTTCTGCTTTTCAGTTTATTATTTTTATAGAGAGTATAATAAAATTTTCATCATTTATCTATAAAAGTCATTTCCAATGTTACCTGAAATAATTAAAATTACATATAATTAAGTTGTTTAACATTTCGATTAGAAATTAAATAAACAGTAGTAGTTCAGTTAATAAAATTAGGATAAATTATAAGATATTTTAAAATAAGAGAAAGATTAGACTTATTAAAATAATTTTAATCAATGTAATTTAATTAGATAAGATCAAAATCCGTTGTACAATAGAGGCTAGGATTCAATCATTTTTCGTCCACTCATCAAATTAAATGAAATAGTCAAAGAAAAGTGACATATGAGTATGGAACATTAAAATCGATTAAAGTGATTGAGATCCTTGTACTTTTATTTATTCGAAATAAATGGAGACGTAAAAAGGTCACGATAATATAATACACGTGCGTGAGTGTATTCCACAACGTGTTATAACACGACAGGGGGCGCGAGTATCTACGTGTGATGAGATATACAGATTGGTAAAAGGGCCGTTGGTCGGTCACAATCAGAGAATCAGACTCGGCAAACTTCGGTTTAATCCGAGCTCACACGAACTGTCTCGAAAGTAAAGCGCGCGGCAGACGGTGTTCGCGCGTCGACCTAACTACTTGGTTTCTGTGTTCCAGTCAGTTGGCTTTTCTCGTAATCGTGTATTTGTCTAGTGAAAAAATTAAACATCGCCGCACTATTTGACGAATTGAAATAAATAAATAGCAGTTTAAAATAAACAGTATTGATATTATTAATTGCGAAAATAGGCTTTTTAAGTCAATCAAACAATTTTGTGAGTTTGTTGTTCACCAAGTGTTTTTTTATATTCAACAGTGATGTGTTTCAATACAACTTCTCTTCAAATGGGTACCATGAGGATGATGCTATGGACCTGCTTGGTTTTAATTATCGCATCTGTTCAAGGTGAGTGCTTGTGTTTATATTTGTATATTTTATCGTTATTTTAGCTATCACAATTGTTCTGGTCCCATGTGTCTCGTATCGTGTTTGAATAAAAGTTTAGTGACTATCTATGTTAACAAAAAAAAAAAAAAAAACAGCCGATTAATTTTCCGGTAAAATTGAGGTAGCTTGATGAGGTTTATAGTGAATGTTTGTATTTGGTTTAGATTGGGCGAAAAGATAAAAAAAAAGAAAGACAATAAAAGGGAAGCCATGTTGTGAAAAAGTAAAATTAGTAAAACAATGAACTCTATAAAGATGGCAGTCCGAAGAAAGGTGATGAAACGAGCGATAGTATACAAAACAAGCTGGAGAACGCTATAAACATTGTGACCAACATAATGTTTGCGACCAACTGAATTAAAAAAATTTATTTCTCTTTATTGAAATGGTATTTATTTATGATATTCAAATTTCTTTCTTACCAACATTCAAACTATTTTTTTCGCCAAATGATTAGACAATGGAGTATCCTTTAATAAAATACTATCTCGTAGATTCTGAGAAGGATATGAACGTTAAAAATTTTTTAGATATTTTGATTACGAATAGACTCCAAAATTCGAAGGTGCTTATCATATTGAATGAACATAAGGAATATTAATGATTGTAAATAAATAATAATTCCATATCAATTGTTTACTTATAATCTTTAAAATTGAATAACACCTTATCAACTAACTTCTAGTAATTTGTGAGACCCATTATTTTTTAGTTGATTCACATTTGAATAATGAAGCTAAAGAACAAGTTTTATGTCATAAAAAAATTAATTACATTAGAAATAATCAGTTTGTTGGGAATTTTATAAAAGATTTATTCGATTTTAGTTGTTTTTATAAGAATTCTTTATACAAAAATATAAATTTGAATCTACTACATACACATTAGCACAAACACCTGCGGCATAGATCGAAAGTCTGATGTCAAGATAAAAACCGTTGAGATAGTCATTTTTATTTCTCGACAAAATTAGATAAGTTTATAGCAGTAAATTATTATTACAAAATATTTATCAACAATTAAAAATAGTTGTTCATTCATTTATTTTACAACTATTAATAAATAAAAAATCAATTTAATCAAGTATTATAACACGAAATTAATTATTTTCATTGAATTGTATCTCGGGTAAAATAATAATTATTAATTCAACTTCCACAATAGTAAAATTGATGTGGTAAATTTGTGTGAAATCCGGACAAAACATGTGTTTGAATAATTTTTTATGTAATAAAGATTAATTCATGCATTCAATGCAATAAATATTTATTATAAGGATTTGCTTATATTATCCTATAATTTTATCATTACGTATGGTGTTGAATAGAGATATATTTGTCGGATAAAATGTGGTGATCCAATTTAAGCAATATTTTGAATTACACTCATCATGTTAGAGGATAAAATAAAAGAGACATGGATGATGCTACTTTTGTCGTTTTGTTAATGAGAAATGATGATCATCAACGATGATAATTAATAATAAACCGGAGATTTGGATATGTAAACTCGAATCTCTTGAATTTAATGAAATTCGTTATACACATTTATATACATACATATCAATGGTATTATTTATATAGGATTATTTTATTAAATACTCAGAAATTAAATATTTTACTTTTAATAAACGTTGATAAAAATAAGTCACTTTATTTTATAAAATATTTTAGTTTAATTTAGCTGCAAATAAAATATTTAAGCGTATTTTTATGATAATAAATATTTATTAATTAATATTTTTTTAAAATAAATTTGAATAAGACGGTTTATTTATCATTTAATTAGCTATTTAAAAGAAAAATAAATTTTGAAATGCTTTGAATAAAAATTAATTAATTAATACTTACAAAGTAAGAAAAATTATTTGTGTAAAATTAAAAATAATAAAGTAGCATTAGTCAAGTAGATATGACAGCTGTCTTATTGCATGTATATGATATAGCTAGTAAATGGTGGTGATTGTTGAATCAAAAATTCATGGCTGATTATTTTACTGTGGGTATTGTGACAGATGAACGCGCGTACAGTTTCATCTCACGTAAAGTCATACTAGCAACTCAAATTAGAGTTATGTAGGAAAAGTTATAATTAAAATGTCAAGTGGTAGTGTTAAAATAAAGTGACTATACCGATTTCTATCACGTATTTATTTATATTCGAATCAAATTTCTTTCTTTTGCAATTTTATTCAGATAATTTTTTTTATAATTGTCTATTAAATAGTAATCTATTTCTTAATGAGCTAATATTACTTCTATTTAAATAAGAAAAAAATTGAAAAAATTAACAATTAGACAGAAAAATAATTAGCTACTCAATTGATGAAATAGTTAAATTCATTTATATTCAATATTAATTAAATTTTTTTTTAAACTTATTCTTATCATAAAAATAACAATAACAGGATAATTTAAATTGTAAAGCTCTATTTCTTCTTGGTCTCACGGTTCGTACACTCTTTACCGTTATATCACTACAGCATATTCTTTTCTTACATTTCAATTATTTATTCATTCCAGGAAATTTATTTTATTTATAAAAAAATCAAGCCTTGAATAAATAATAGTATTTATATTTATAAACTGACAATCAAGTTTATAAATATTGTAAAAGTCAAGTTTGATTTTCACGACCTTATAGATAACAAGTTGTCTTCATGACGTAGCCGTTTGTAGCAGTATTAGTCAGTACACATAGTTATACTGGTGATGTTGAAACGAGTGGTTAGTTTGTGACGTGGCCACTCCAATGGTATCGGCAAGCGTGGTATCGTCTTGAAGAGAAAGGAACCAGAATAGTCGTGGAAGTCGCGTCTGCTGTGCCATGGTTTCAGGCTCACTGCAAGAGCTGAGCCAGCAGTCAACGACCTTGCTGCTTTTGTAGTTTGCATTCTCGATTGTTTAGCTAAAGAATCAAAATTCATATACATCTTTTTTTCTCTTCCAAGACAATTTATGCATTATTCTTTCAAGCTATTTTTTTTCTATTTACTATAAATCTTATTCGAGTTTCTAGGTTATGTAAAATTATTTATATTCCAGCTTCGTTCACGTAGGATTTCCAAAATGGAAACTATGTAAATTGATAAGAATTCCTTGACATTGTTAATAAAAAACTTTGTAATCACTGCAAACCTAAGTGGAAAGAATGTTTTGTATGGAATCAATGATTGCATACTGACTGGACTGTTTTGTACTAAATATTTTTTTGAATAAGCACAAGTGCAAAAAGTTAAGAGTTGGGATCTAAGACCGTAGTAGTTTTTTTCTTTAGCTCTGATGAGGCGAAACAAACACTCGAAACCAAATACTCTTAGCCGGAACTAAACCGTACTCCTACGTCTAGTAAATCCCGTATACCTGCATCTTTCTCAACCATCATCATCTACATTCTACCATTTATCATCGACGCATCTAATATTCTAGTCTATCCATCCAGCACCTGTCATAAGATCCCTTAGAATATTATAAGAGGTTCAGGTATTCTTTTTTTCAATTTTGTGGGTCATCTGGAAAGAAAGGTGGTGCACCTGACCATACTATATGAAGTAGATGAGAGTTAAAAAATCGACCAAAACCACCTAATTCCTTCATAAACATACCGACTAGATCGACTTGACTTTTTATACCTTCTTTTCTCACATTGTGAGTCTAATTTTCTGTTAGGGAATGGCTTTAAGAACTTAATTATAGGTTCATCTTCCGCAGGTGCAAGTATACTGCCTCTTTGAATATGAAAAATAATAAAACCATGTTTAACCGTTGCATTTCAAGAGAAATTTAAATTTAAGTAAACTAATAAATGCTTTTTTTATGGATCATATTTTATCACCTCAAACTCAAATATTAGATCATCATAAAAATAAATGTTGTAGTCATTACTGAGGAATGGAAAATTACTTTTTACTATTCTTGGCATTTCTATCGGTTTGAGTTTTAATAATAAATATTATTATTAAAATTATTAACAATACTTTCCAAATATTATTAAATATTATTAATATCATATTATAAATTATTTTCAAATGTAATTCCACAAAAGTTTGAATATTTTTTTTTCATATATAATTAATTGGAATAACTTTAAAAGAGAAAAAAATATTAAATAGCATTAAACGATTGCATATTGACTAGAAAAGTGCACAATATTTCATAATTATTTGCTACAAATTTATTGTAAGTTTATGAAATAAAATAAAAAAAAAGAGTGAAAACATCTCAAGGAAATTTACTACAAGCTGAGCACGTGAATAGATAGATTTATATTTGGTAAATACTCTTTGCCATTTCGAGTAGCTTTTGCGTAGCTTTAGCTGAAAACATGTATAAATAAAAACTGCGCCTTGAGTATTGCAAGAAACTTGGTAGAAAATAGACGTTTTGGTAACCAGTCGATTTTCTGTGCTCAACTCGTGCTCTCTCGTATATATTTTATTTATTTTCTTCGTTTCTATTTACATCGTTGAAAACTCTAAATTATATTTGACTTATAGTTTCAATTTCCCACTGTCAGTTTATTGAATGTTTGGTGGGAATGATTAAACTTCAGATAGGATTGAAGTTACTTTATTGCAGAAAGTTTATGTATTATGCTCAACTTTATGTTATTAGTTATGCATTCACAGTAGACCTTTTGTCATCTAGGTAAATTAATAAAACTAAAACGTACGGTTTAAAATATGAAAAATGTATGACAAGTTTTTTTTTCTATTCCTCAACAAAAATATTGAGTTTACAAATAAGTCTTTTATTATTTAAAGATTTTGTGATGATGAGATATAGAAAGTTTTATTTGTTATTTGTTCAGAATTGTTGGGAAATGGGTTACTAAATAATCTTAAAATTTATCCATTATCCTAAACACATTTTTTATTGCTATCGGGATTTCCCCTGGGATATTTTTTTATCCTTTATTTAGGTATTTTCTTACCATTAAGTCCTAACATCTTCAGACCACTCGTCATATTTTTAATACAATAATTTTTGTTCATTTAATAAATATTTCAACAAGAATTAAATGTATTATTAATTGATAGTTTATATTTTATAATAGAAAACTTGATATCTATAGTTGTCATGACAATTAAGTGCTTTGAATATCTTTAGATAAATGTCAATGACAGTGGATTTTTATTTGTTCAACTAAATATCAAACATTTCTATAAATAAATTCAGTGATATTTATGTGTATCATTAGTGTGTACATCTTATCTTCATGCACAAGAGATTTATTTTTAATATCATTAAATAAATTTCTCTGATTATTTATGTATTGAAATAATCATTAGTCGTCAATTGAATCAGTACTGGCAGGCAAAGAATTACGTTAGTTAGCTTTTATCATTAGTAAACCTAATCACTATTTTTCATTTTAACTTACAAATCAAATGTGATTGACAGTACATCATTATTTTCAAGCTACTGAAATATTGAAATATTAAGCACTATTTTGCAATCTTAAGATTGGGTCTTATTGAAAAAAATCAATAATAATTGGGGCCAAGAATAGTTTTTTGGATAGTGTCATAAATAATTTTTAATGAAAAGTTTATGGTTGATACATTCATCATACTACATTCAAAAATAAAAGAAAAAATATTTGCAATGAAAGACAAAATAATTTGTCATTTAATTTCAACTAATTAAGCATAAATAAAATTAAAACATTTGTTTTGCTATTTTTTTAGCTAATGTACATTGCCTATACCCCTACGTATCTCAACTATTTACTCTAACTGGAATGATTTTTCATGCACATTATAGTTTTCACGAGAAAATATCGATACCTTGGAATGTTGATTCGTTAGTGTGTGAATATCAAGTCATGACCCAATTATTATCAGTATAATATAGATAAAATGAATAGAATGCATAAGTAAAATATTTGTGTTTAATACGATAAATGTATTTGTAAATACAGATATTCACTTCTATGTCGTGTGTAATAATTGCTACCACACTGAAGCAACTTAGATGTCATGTATATATCATAACTATACACCGAACGATCAATTTCATTCTAGTTTCGCATTAGCTAAGCTTCTCACGAAGAATTATTTAAGTGAAGGTCTCTATCACTGAGTGTACTGTAATCTGAATATATAGATATATGTGCATTTTCTCTGCCTGAAGTAATCCGTTCTACATACTATTGTATTGAATAATCATAATCTCAATTACCACTTGATCTCATAAAGTTCGATAGCTAATGTGCTCAATTATTACAATGGTCAATCGATTAAGTGGCCCATCCTAGTAACTTTGACCTTTTAATGATCAATTTTGAAGCTTCAAAAAATCGAAAGCATGCTTTTGTTGAATTTAAATATTATCTTTCAAGAAAAAGAGAAAGTTTTTATTCTGTCAGAACTATTTTTAGAGTTGAAAAATTTATTAGTCCAGTCAATATGCAATCATTCATTGTATAATAAAATAAATAATATATTATATTTTTAGTTCGAATGAATTTATGATTAGTTTGTATATAAAAAAAAAACCAACTTCTCTCACAAAAAATGCATTGCTTCTATTTTGACTACTTATGTTCTTTTTTCACGCGTCGTGCTGCCTGTAGCGCTGTCTTACTCAGATATATGGGAACAGAATAATACATGAAAAAAATAGAAGAAATCGAAAATTCGTTTCCGCTTTTGGGGGAAATTTTCTATGTACTAAGAGGAATATTTCCCCCATTGTAAATTAAAAATTGTCCTTGTTACCAACAAGTTACTAGTAGATGAAGTAAACGATTGATCCATGAGGGAAAATATGTAACTGAGGACAATAGACAGCCTCTCTGCAGGCCATTATGATTGGAAAAACCATTTTATTTTTTGTAGGATTAAAAAAAAACTAGTAATAAAAATTTATCTGTTTGCACTTAAATCAAATTTCACATTTAATTATAATTTTGAGGTTAATAAATATACAAAAGGAATAAATTATATAAAAGCTTATTCTTTTCAGTCATATGGTGGTTAGGGAACATATATTTAAAAAAAAAAGTAATGAATGAATTATGAAAATTAATCTAATAAAATAATTCATGTTTTATAATTCCTAAAAGTCCATTAAAATTCATTAAAATTAAAGGGTGTGAAAATAAACATTCACGATATTTCTGAGCGCTTATAAATGATGGTTCAAAAAGGAAATTAGTATGAGTTTTTAGGAATGTATAATATACAGAGGAGGAGTAGAGTGAAAATCAAACGTCGGTTGATGTGTAGATGATGTGGCGGGAAGTATTGTCTGTATCTCAACAGGTTTTTTTTTTCTTTTTTTTGAAACAGGTTACTCCAGGTATTTTCTTATGTCTGCATGCATGATATTCACCGCGCCTTCGTCTTTCTAATCTTTTGATTTACGTTTTGAAAAGGCGCGCCAATGATGACGCCCCTTGAAAAATTTTCTTTTAGCGATCTCTGAAGAGATGAACGTTTTCTCTTTGACTATACATAGATGATATGATGGGCTATAATGAAGGTTACATCTACTAGAGTAGAACAAGTACTTAATTAATCTCTCAATTTTAATTTTATATAATAACGTCTATCAGAATATTTCATTTTCTAATTTTTCACTCGTTTTTTTGGAATTAAGTTTTCATTTTTTTCATTGGTTCTTGGTTGTAATACCTAACACTACGCTTGAAATAAAACCATGACTCAGTGAATAAGCTCTTGATGGACCACTGTTTCTCTATTGAATAGGTACAGCAAAAAATTTACGTCCTACATAAAATTGAATATAAAAATAAATATCCATCAATTTTTCAATAAAACTGCATTCTCGGGATTTTCGCGTCGCTATAAATTTACTTCTACCATCACACTATAGACTTCTCACTGATGAGAAGAATATTTTTTCGCTGGTTGATACGCATTGTCGAGCATATGATGACAAATTGAGGAAAATACAAAATGGTTTGTGTTTTAAAAAGTTTGCATCATTTGGAAAAAAAATTGAAATTTGAAGTAAAAAGTTGTCTCAAGTGATGAGAAATGATATATTGACAGACTTGGATATCATCCCAATGAATTTGGATCATTGATGTTAGAAAAGAGAAGCTTAAAAGATATTTAGCTGATCAGTTAACTTAAAGATAAATTTAAACAACTATTATGTTTCTTCAACAAAATTCAGTCCAAACTTATTTGTAATATAAAAATTTTGTTGAAAAACTTAAATAAGTTTATGATGTGGAATAGCTTTGTGGTAATACTCACTTAACTATGTTGCCTTTTTTTCTACAAGAATAAAATATTTTAAAAGTTATAATAAGTAATATTGCACAATTTTTTAATTTCATAAGTACAATACGATTAAATTCTCTGTTGTAGGCTTTGGAGATAATCTTCTGTTGGTAGAGACCTAAGGATTTATAACTCAATATTGATTTCAATTTAAGCCTAAACAGATGAATTTTTATGAGCAAAGAAAAAAAAGTGGTTTTTCCAGTTATAAAACTTTAGTCCTCGGCACATGCCATGCAGACAGCCTGTCTATTGTCTATATTTAAAATCTAAGTTTTTCATGTAAGGATAATTTTTTTTAGTCCGGAGATTGGTGAGTCAATTGAGCAGACGTTGCACACCTGTGCTAGAAAGTAAGCTCTACTCAGTCAAGACTTGCTCCTCCTCTCAGATAACAAATTAAAGGATAACTAAATAAATCGTTAATTTGTTATAGCTGTTGTTTTATTTTTAATAAAAGTCAACTTATAGTCGAAAAGGTTTATAAATGAATTATTTACAAAAAAAAAGTATAACAGTAAGTGTAAATTACAAATATTCAAAAATAATTTTAACGGGAAATAAACTGTCATTTTTTCATAACAACAGTATAAAAATATATTCAACATATGTTATAAATAATAAAAACAAAAAAAATGGCTCTTATACTATCGTAACAATATCAACCATTTTTTCTTTTGTTTTTCCATGCAATTTTGGCGAAACAATTCAGTTACGCTTTTAAGAAAAATGACAGTTTATAAATTGCATTTTATATTTTTTTCACATTTTATTTTTCAAAAACATATCAACTTTTTCAACCACCTGCTTCAATTTTTTTCTCGAGAAAAAAAATGCAAATTAAAAGTATGTTTTCGATTAGATGATGTCAGTAGCACTCATTGAGGGTAAGATAAAAATATGAAAAGTTATCTAAGAGGTTCTTAGCTGAGTGGCAATCGTTAGTTTATCAGGTAGATGCGACATATTTTGAAGTGTCGACCAACCGAGGATGACAACTTTTCAACGACAAGCGAATGTGAAAAATTCATCAAGTTCTTTTTTCAACTTCTTTTTCCCTATTCAATTATTTGCCTTTTTTTTCTCTCATTTCTTTTTGTTTATTTTTATTTTGACTTTTTCGACTCGACCCTTTTGCTTTGCGGCACTTTCTGTGCTCTACTCTGGTGGGTATTGGAGCTGACTTTTACGCGCTCGTTACAGTGGCACGGTAAGAGTACTCAGGGCTTCTTGAGAAGGCGACTTATAAACGAACCAACGTTTCACGTCCCCTAGCTGGCTATAGAGACATCGTAGTCAATGACCGAGCTCTATACCTACTTACGGTTTCGATGGTAACGACGAGTTTACCAAACACTCTACCGACACTTCAGTATTTTATTCACCGTGTACTTTTGTACATATATTGTATTTTTTGCAGTATCTGATCGCTTCACTATCATCACAATTCTTTAGATTCATAATAACTCTATGCTCGGTCATTTTAACGTTTGTCAGATAGTCATTCCTTGAATCATTGCTTCATTCTTATTGCAAAAGTTGAGTTGGCATTAACTCACTTTCAATTTTTTTCCGATGTGACTTTTCTTCAATTAACAACAATATTCGTGTAAAAGTTCTCACAACAGTGAAAAAGTAGAATTCACCATCTTTAATTCTCTAAATATAGAATTTGTTAATGATTGTAATTACACAAAACATTTGATTTGATGAAAAAGAAATAATAGGTTTTTTATTTGATCATTTAATTGATGGAATTATTTCGAAAATGTCATTGTGAAATGTATTTATCACGCTAGCTTTCTTCTAATCCAAGCTTATAAATGCTTAACTAACTTTGCCCTTTTTTAGGAGACAATAATTATCTTTTTCTAGCAGTTATTCACAATTTGGAATAATTTTAATGAGCTAAACAAATTTTTTATATACAATAATAAAAGGGAATTATTTAAATTTACGATTTTTGAAATTTATTTATTCAATTTTATTAAAATGTAATTCTACCAATGTAGAAGTTTAAAAAAAATATAAGTTAGAATGAATCTTTTTTTAAATTAAAAATTCTTCAAAGTCATTGTTGACAAAAACTACTAGTTTTAAATTTAATTTATTCGCTTCTATACACTCCAACAATACTCCCCACTTTGTAGAAAATTATTATTTTTTTTTATAATAATAATAGACGAGAGTTATCTTATTTTTCTGACTGCTGGTTCTTATCACAAAGTTGAAGATTTCTCTAGTATGTATACTCTCCTCCTAGCATTATGCTTTTATTCTTTTCTCTGCCTGCAGCCGGTTTTCATACCGGTATATCATTTCTGTAGACGGGAAATCGATGTTCAGCTTCGAGTATGAATCTTCCCGTTGAAATGGAAAATATATGCTCTATGGCCATAACCCACAGGAATTTTTTTTTTCTCGCCACTTTAAAGCAATAAAGTCTTGATTTTTTTCATGTTTCTCATTCACAGATTATGCATACTATCGTTTGAAACAAAAACGACTATTAAAACGTTTAGCCTATCTCTTTTATAATTGCGAACACTTTCAAATATATTTGTAATTATTTTTATGGCTTATAGCTTTCTAGTAACATACCTCTGGTTTCTAAAAAAAATTATTTTAAATATTTATAAATAGTTTACTTGATAAATAACCATTTATTTCAACAATTGAAAAATTTTTAAGTTCAAAAAAATGATTTTAAGTAATACATGATGTGAAAAAATTAGTAAAGATGGACGACACTACTATATTTAAGATAAAACGATGAAAATAAAAGCACTCATGTGGAAGATTAATATTTTTTGCTATGTATATAAACACGCCGACTTAGAAGAGCGATTTGATTTAACAGATTAAGAATACGAAAATATGTTAAATAAATTTAATAAATTCTTCAGAATTACAAATACAGCATCTCAGTCACAGAGTTCTAGTTATTAAATTCTTACCTAAAATCTGCTTCCTAGAAGATTTATTTTTTTGTTTTGTATAATTCCCTGCCTTTTAAAAACTCACCCATATGGTTTTCACAATATGCTAGAATTCGAAGGTGTCATGTGGTCAACCTGAATTTATTAGGGGTGAATAATTTTAAAGAATAGGCAGAATAATTGGAAGAGCTAAAATTTTAACTACACCAGAAAAAAGCATAAATATATGTGGTATACAATGGTGCTATTGATGACGACTGTCATGTTCGTATACCTAGAAGTAGAATGGACTGCTATCAGCTACTGAACTCAAAACAAATTGCTAAAGTGGGGGCACTCGAAAATATGCAGTCAACAGTTGACATTGATTCCAGGTCAACACTCTTATTCAAAATAATACTAGCACCTACTTTATTTTCACTTTTACTAATATTCTACATAATGGTGCATTAAATCTCTTATTACAGAACATTATCTATCACTGTATTCTTGAAATTCACAGTGTCAGCAGACACAAAAAATTACAAAAATAATTTCTCATTGTGGAATTGAAAGGTCTGCATGGTGTGAAGAAGAATACTGTTATGAGTCATATTTATCGCTAAGGTATAGACATTGTTTACAAAAGTTAGCAGGAAAATGAAACGTATTAAATTCTTTCTTGGAGCAAGTATTATCAGAGAGATATGTTTCTTTTTTCGGTTACTTGCTTCTCTTTAATGCAATATAATTTTTTATTTAAATAACAAAATAGACTTGCATACTGTGAAAGAAAATTTGCTGATCATATGTGTCATGTGAAAGTTATCAAGAATATATATTCAACACATTAGTATCTTTACTCATTCTTTTTACTGATTTTGTGGTGAAAAAAATTCCTATTTCATTTATGTACACTTTACACATTTTTTTTGCATCAAAGATATCGGTTCTTGAAGAAATACACTCACACAACCTCTTCCTGATTCGCTTCACTAAATAGATATTACCTATAATATAAACTCGTTATTCTGCGCTCGAATATACTGCATCTCGTTACCTTGGAACTAAACGAGGATACATATTATAGATTTATAATATAAGTAGAAATTCTGCAGCTGATATTCATAAATTCTATGTAAGATTTTATTGCTGTGGTTCATACTTGAGTGGATTATCTATTACATTTGATTAATAAGAATGATACTTATTAATTTGCAAAACTCATAAAGATCACTTTAATTTGAAAATTATAAATTATAATGGAGTAACTGTTATTACACAAGAAATAAATAACTCAATCATCTAATTTTATATTAAAAAAATATATGCATATATTTTTTATTATAATATTCTTTTTGTTTGAATGGTTTTTACTTTATAATGGATTATCACTCTCTGATTCCAAGGACGAGAGTAACCGCTAATTCTCTCGTTCCATTTATACTGAGAAATGTCATAATAAATCGTTTCTAGTTGAATGCATCGCTTAATTTTTTTTCGTTATTATCACAATAATTAAAATAGATATATGTATAATCAAATTTCATTGATATTCCATGGGTTTTTTTTTCTTGCTAATACTGTCAGTAAACATTTAATTAATTTGCATAAAAGCAACATCCAGAATAATTACTGTAGTATTCTGGGTGAATAAAATATATTTCTATCATATTTATCTTGGAATTATATTGCAGATATTTTTTGACGATAAACAATTAAATTGATGCATTTACCAAATTTTTGCAATTTTCTGCTATTTGTTTAGGCATTATTAAAACATAAAAATTCTTATGCATATATTTTTTAAAACAGTTTATATTTTACTTTTAATAATTAGTATTTTAAATACATTAAATATTACTAAGTAGTTTATTGCAATATAATTAAGAATTTTTTTTAAATTTTACGACCAATAGGTTGAAGTTTAGTAATCCTTTGAAAATTTAATTCTGATGAAAAGATAAAGAAAATTGTTTTATTATATCAGGATACGTATCGTTAAAAACTTGTCAGCTGTATGAAGTTTTAATGAGGTACAATTTTGTATAATTATTCTAGTCTAATTATAGATCAAAATTAAGATCTGCTAATAGTCATTTTATAGAGTACGTACGTCTTTAAATAGAAAAACTTGTTTAATTATGTTCTATATAAATTATCAAAGTCTTGGATAACATTGTTCTGTAGATAAACAAATAGAACAGGACTTTATCAATAGCTAAGTAATGAAACAATAATTATATAATTAAAAAAATTTATGTAGCACAGTGTTTAACTAGTTTCATTTGTTTAAAATAATATTTATCAGTCTAATAATATTTAACAATATTCTATAAAAGTTCTCTTTATGTATTTGCAATTTTTTAATATAAATATTAAATTAATTTAAGTAAACTAAAAAAAGCTTCGAAAATAAAGCTTTTAAAAAATATTATTTACTAATAGTGAAAGTGGCAAAAAATTTTGGTAAATATTTAGCAAAGTTAATCTCCTTTTTCTGTCAGTCGTCTCGTAAGCTGAGTTTTAAATGATTCCTATACCCCAACAATCCATAACATGTATTAGTTTGTTTCTGTGCTTGTGTCCATTCCAGAACAGCTGGCACGATTTTGATAAATGAGGTATTAAAAAATCTATCTCACTCACTCACGTGATAGAAAAAACTTCAAAAAAAAAACTGCAGATGTAGGACAGTATTTTATCCCACAATATGTATGAGATTTCCATATTAAAATAATGTCTAAAACAGTTATATCACAGAAGATAACATCAATAAATTAATCTAATTATAATAACTAGTATGATAATTATATATTGTTTTCAACAAAAAGGTTGGATATTTTTAAATCTTAGTATTATTCTTAAAGTAGAACTATTATATATCTAAATGCACAATTGTTTCAATTACAGTTATTTTAAATGAAAACTTCTTGAGAGAAATTAGAGTCATTCTAATCATAGTAAATAAAAGTAACAAACTTGGATGGTAAATTTTAATAAAAAGTTGTGCTAATAAATATATCAATTAGTTAATTATTATTAAAATAAATGTGTATCTCTAAAACTACTTTATGTCAGAATTAACAATGAGCAGAATAGTAAAGTCATGATTAATATACTGGAAATATGATCCAACCAAAGTAATTATCAATTTCGAAGTAAATAATTTATTTTTTAGTAATGAATATTTCATTGTCCATCTTACTTTATGTCATTTTTAATAATTAAACAAAAGCTTCAATATAAATGTACACAAAGAAGATTTTTGATTGAAAATAACTTTTTAAAATTTTAATAACTTATGATGCAACATGGATTGAGAAAAATAAACTTCTTTTAAAAGCAATACTTTTTTATCTTTGATGTAGGAACTACATTGTTTGAGTGCAAAATTTGTCCTTTTATGTAGAGTGATATTTTTTATAAGCTTTACGAATATGAAATATTTTAATACCTGGTATATATCATGAATATTTTTTAGAATTTTTTAATAATAATTGTTGTAGAAATTAACTATGGTAAAAAAATGATTTTTTAATTATTAAAATCAATATTTTTCAACAGTTCAAAAGCCTCCTTTACCATAAGAAATCTCTTCTATCAGTATGAGATTTTAAAAAATAGCAGTTGATATAATTTAATTGAAAACCTTGGCGCCAAATGTGATTATTGTAGTAGAAGAGTAATGATTAAAACATTTGACAGGTAATAAATTAGAAGGATATTTTTTTAGTCGTCGTTATCGTCTACTGATATACGTAAAGTACGGGATGATTCTCGACGCTGAAACTAAAGTAGTGTCGTTAGAAGCTCTTCGAGTCTATGTATATACCTGGACCAATGTAGTTGGCAATTACCCCGCACGTATATCCGATTCACGGTAATTCCTCTTCCCTCGGCACTAATAAAGTCTTCCCGATGGCTGCCGTGGATTTCCATCCCTTCGCCATTTCTCTTCCTTTCCTACCCCTTTCCAAGTCTTCTATTCTCATCCCTTACTCCTTTACCTTGAATCGCCATCCATCGTGCTCATAGATCTGCAATGTAGGCGTGGCGAAAGGGGAGAGGGATTGCAGTGCTCGTAATTACCCCGGCGTTAGTGCACTCCAGAGAGGCCACCGTATTACATTCAACCAGTAACTGGTCATCATTTCTACCATCAACAAATATTCGCGGTCATTGTCCTTTGCTTATGACTATCTGTTTTCCATTCCTTAAGAAGTCGATTTTTTTTTGCTACTTTCAGTTGTAAACAAGCTATGAATAAGTGCAGTCCTGAGGATCAATATCAACAACTTTCTAACAGTTATCATTAATTCTTTTTTTATGGCTAATTGCTGATATCGATAAGGGACTGGGTGTGACTGGTCAACCAACACTACCAACTTTTCATTTAATCCACACAAAGACTAAATTTCAATTATCTATTCCTTTATTCATTACAATATATTGCTTTAGTATACCATAATACATCGTAATAATATTATTCTTCTTTTAATAAACCAATCAGATCATTGGAAAAGATGACTATAGTTTAGTCCATATGTTAGCACAGGACCCCATAATTTTTATTCTGAGAAAAAGTTACCCCGAGACGTAAAAATTAGAGGAGTTCTCAACTGTATAATAAATCTAACTCTTTCAATTATTTTCAGTGTACATAAAATTCTAATATAGGTATTAAACAAATTTGTGTCTTCTTAGATGTAGTATACCTGGACAATCAATCGTTCTGATTACATAAAGCCCATCAGAATTTTTACTAGGTTACTGAGTAAATTATTTGGGTTAACTGAATATTCGCACGTATAATCCTGTATCACTTGGTGGCTCTAGTGAATCTTGTCTCCATGCACATAAAACGTCATAACTGGAAGTCGATATCTCAATTTATTCGCACGTTATCACGAATGAAAAATTGATCGACGAGCTAGCACGTACATAAATCTTCTTAAAACCGATGGTAACGAACTCCTAGCATCTGAAAATAAAAAATTAACCAAAAGTTGCAAATTGAAATTTTGAAGTGAATTACAATAACCTTCTTACATAAATAGAAAAGTTGATGAAATAAAAGGGTAACATAACATCCTTTTAATAAACGTTTTAGTTTTTAAACAAGACGGTTCGTAATAAAAGAACTTCTTCAAAGTGCTAAACCTTCTTCCTGGAGCACAAGAGACCACACCTCTGTTTCTTCTCTTATACAAGTCGTAGAAATTTCTTTTAAATCGTCTGGCAACGTAACCATAAATTTTCACTGCATTCCAGTTAAAATTTCCTTCCTTTTTATGTGATTTTATTTCATTTTATTCTTTATTTTTATCCTATCACATCCTCAGATAGCTCTCGAGCCACGTGGACTCAACTTATTACTGGTTGTTTTTTCCCTGTAGATATAGGACGTCTCTTATTGCTCTTAGCTGCTTAAACACTCATCGACTAGACGATGTGTTTCGCTTGAAAGGATCTTTCTATAAGGTTCAAGTCTAATCGAAGCGCTCACTAGTATCTTCTCATCAAGGGATCACTACTGCTTCGATCGTCTTTTCTTTCGACGCCGAAGAAAATCGAGGGAACGGTTTCCGGTGATCGTTGTGGTTAACGAGCCGTCGAACTACTGCCATCGCTTCGGTTCAACTGAAATGAGAGAGAGAAACAAAGAAAGTATATAATAAAGACCAAAGGAAGTGTAAATTCATTGAAAAAAATTAAATTAGTTCACTAAATTATTTCTCACGGTTGAAAGAAAATATTCATTTATCAGATGAGTTTTGTAATATCATAATAGTAAAAGCCAATTATAATAGCTTTGGAAATTAATGTATAAATTTAAAAGTTTCTTATTTTTCATTTACTTAATAGTGTTTATCAATTATTTTACTCTTTTTTGAAAAAAATACCCAGAGAGTCTAATTATAATTATCAATACTGTATGACACCAAAGGGTTTTTGCAATTATTTTTATTAGCACAAAAGTAGGTCTTAATCAGGTTTAAATTAAATTTAATATTTGTCAAATAATCTGCTCTTTTAAATAAATTAGTGAAAAATTACTAATATATTCAGTGATTGGATTGACATTGGAAATCAATGATAGTAAGGGTGGTCACTGATTCGGTTTAAAAAAGTGGTACATTAGTATACCACATACTGTTTTAAACAACTGTATCATACTTACTATTTAGTAGCGAATTACAACGATTTCAATGGTTTACTTTTAAAAAAGTGTGATAATAATAAAAACGAAGAGTAGTATTTTTCAAATAACATTTCACTTAATTTACTATGTCAAGCAACACACATAAAAGTAACTTAACAATTGAATTTCACTCTATATCTACAATTTTTGCATGTGTGGATTGATTTTATATTCCGTCAAATGAGGTTGGTGACATAGATAGGAATAATAAGATTTTCAGTTATGTCACTAACCCTCTTATAGTCTAATCATTGCAAAGCTATTTTAACATGCAGGCTAAGCTTGTAACGATTAAAGCTGATAACAGAGCCGTTAAGATATTGTCAATTGAAGTTTCTCAATACCTTGATTCGTTACAATGGCTTTCCCTTTCATTTTTTTTCTAGGTAGTAGGACATTGAAAATGTATAGACTGAATATTTTATCGCAACTTTTTTTTATTAAATAACAAGTCATTATCTATTAAGCATATGAAAAGTGTTCATGATAGCAGACATTTTCTCTTTTAAGTTTGATATTAAATATTTGTACATAAATTATTAATAACTAATGTGTTTCATCCCTCCTTATCATGAAGGATGATGATGACATTCTCTTTAACAATGATCAATCACCTATAAGGGTGGTCAGAAGGATGATCGATCATATGATGGGAGGCATATATTTCATACAATCGTATGTGATCGAGGCGTGGTCTAGTTGCGTATCTACGATTACTTGATCTCGAAATAATGCGTCCATTCTATTCTCTCAGTTCCTCTCCTGTAAGCACACATTTCATCTTATATTATACCTCACAAGAGTATAAATCCGACAAAGAACAGAGATGAGAAGCGGTTACTCGCCGAACCGGTCAAACAGGTTCCTCTTGCTCCTAGTACACAAGCGAAAGCCGCACATCGCTCTTTACTCCGTTAGTCTCGTATGCCTTTTTCTTTCTTAACTTTCTTACTTGTTCTTTCCGCCATGAAGCTTCTATATTCACTTGAGTTCCAATATGGAGACTTGGTCTCATGTCTCCGTGCATACTCATCTACTTTCTTGTATATTCATCTCATTTTTTGATGACTTCTAAAAGTTACTCTGTAATCTTCCAATCGATTTTTATTCATAAACTTTTAAAATTGAGTTTTGTTTTTAGAATTTTTATTTCTTTTCTTCAGTTACGTATTCTCATTTTATTAAACTGCTTTTTCCCAAATTTACTTTGATAAAAATATTTTTTATTTATTAAAATTTGAAAGAAATAAACTTGGCTTTTATTTTACTTCAAAATTGGATTTATTTTGCTGTTAGAAAGTTGTAAAAAAAAAGAAAATCTTGGAGAAAAATTGTAAATTATTCTGTAGAGAACTTGATTGATTGTCTTCTTGTCAAAGATGAAAAAAACTTTGAATGAACTTTTATTTATTATTTAAAATGTTGACAAATTGTTTTTTTATCAACCTATTTCGTTTAATACATGATTGACAAATGGCTTTAGACACTAAAAATACGTTTGTGGCGGTTTAGTAATCCTAACTTGGCTTCCTTCTGAAAAATCTATGCTAAATCAGAATTATCTTTATAAAGTAGAACATTTCTTATTCAGTAAAAAAGGTGTCAATATTATACAATTCATTGTGTAATAACTCATTTAAAAAAAAAACAATAACAATTTATATCACTATAGTTGATTAAATAATTTTTTTATTGCAAAAATTATTAATATAAAATAAAATATTTTATTATTTTAGATAAATTAAGTTATAAATATTCTTTAAATTATATTGAAACATTACAATACAATCTAAGATCCATGCTAAAAAGTTCATTAAGTATTTGAAAAAAAACAGTCAATTTTAAATACATTAAGTTCATATGGAAATTTAGATTTTTTATTTTTTCTTTGTATTTATTTTATATTTTTTTAGTCGTTTTCAATCTATTTACTAAATAATTTCCTGCAAAAAATCAGTATTTTAGAAGGATGCCTCATCTGAATTTTTTATTTAATGTTTTGGTATATTTCAATTATTTACTCACTTCACAAGTAGATGTAAATTTATAAGGACTTATTTATTTATTTATACTTGTTAGAGGTCATATAACAGGTCTAATACAAGGAACTGACATCAAGCAAAATCTAGTACATTTGAATATTACTTATGACTACACAAAGACAACATACTTAGCACTTGTAGCACAGAACGAGTTTTTCTACTTGTATTTATTACACACACACATTATTATTATTGTCTAACATGAATTAAATGTTGGTTAAATTAAAAAGTTTGCGTCCTGTCTGATACCTGTCATCTTTTTCGACATTTATAGACAAAAATGTTGGCAAAGCTCAGCTGTACTGTATATAGAAGGCGTAACTTTTTACGATTGCCTGAAGTAAATATCCGTAGGTCAAACTTTGTCGACGGATGCAAGAGAAGCAAATATAAGTTTTCGTGTATTCATATAAAAAGAGGGTAGTTTTCTGGTAGAAAAAAAAGTGAGAGATGTATACATGGTGGTGTGGAGATTTACTTTTATCTGAAAATATATATCCAACGATAGTAGGTGTTGTAGACATTCATGTTGAATATGTGTAAAGGTAAATGTGATACTTTAAACCTAGATATACAAAACTCATTGCGTGCATACATGTACACACTCTCTAACATATAACGGCTTCCTAGACATTCTTTTTCCGTTATACTGTGTGCTGTTCAGTGATCTTTCGACCGCAAAGACAAAATGTAGGGGAGGTAGAGTTGGTGTTTCAGACATGAAGGCCAAAATTAAATGTTGAGATTTCATTGCAAAATATATATCATGTAAACAAAACAAATAAACATAAATAACAATTGTTTTTTACTGACTTCCTATTAAGAAGTGTTATTGTAATCGGATCGATTTTTTGAATGTTTTATTGGATGTCAAATAATTATTTTCAATGTTTGTGTAACAGTGTAGTCATATGTGACATTAAAAATATTCAATGAACGTTTTTACAATGTTAATAATATATTCAATCGATTTTCCGGCATCTTTAATTTTTAATATAAATATTTTACTAATCATGCACATCAAAAAAAGAACACTGAAGTTAGACATTCGAGAGTACTGTCATTGTGTGGAAGCCCGTGCCTTGTCTACACAGTGATCCAGAAGTTTCTCGTGAACTGAATAACAACACGCGTTTTCCAAAAGAAAATGAGAATTTTATTGTTCTGCTTTATATATTTTTCTTTCATTCTAACTAATATATTTTCTTCGTGAACATATTCTCCAGTAATTTCTGACTTCTGTTCCATTTGTATTCCTCATGTAGACCTTTGTACCGATTCCAATCTGACAAATTCTCGAATCGAGATTGCTTCTAGTATAAAATTGAAGACTACGTTCGTTACATTCATTTTTAACTGGCCATAGAAATACATTTGGTATGTTCACTATTTCTAAGTGAAACTGAAGCAGAAATTGCGTATGATAGAGTACATGTGTACAATGAACTCGGTCATTAAGTTGCCATTTATGTGCACGTAACGTAATTCTTTGACTTGAATATTTTTTCTGATGGCATATCAGTGTAACACAACGTATTCATTTGCTTGTAAACATATTCAAATAGTTATTAATTTTTATGAAAAATACTACGCAGTGGAATAAGCTGTAAAGTATCTATAATTATAGAGATTTGATATCGTGTTGCATGTCAGATTTACATTTTTAAGGTTGTTTATAATCAAATTCCACGATTTATATACAAGTATTGATGCTCAAGAATAAAATAATGACAATTTGATTTATTAAATCCAAAATAATTATTTTAATTCCAAAACTGTATTTTTTTGAATTTCACTATTATCACAATTAATTATTTAAAATTACTTTTTATTACAACAATTTAATACGTCTTGATAATTTGATTATTAGAACTAAATTATTAAATTTTTAATTCAATAAGTAATTTTGATTAGCTAACAATAAATCAAGACATTTAATTCGTTTAATTTTCTTTTCGTTTGTAATCAGATGATTTTGTGAACAATCCTACTGACAATGTTTTATGTTTCTTTACGTATTAAATTTCATCAAAAAGATTTTTAAACACAATTGTAATTGGTAGAATGTTTAATTTTTTTTATAATTAATTGCAGGTATGCATTCAAATTTAATGAAAGTTCTAGTCTTTAAATTGTTTTTTTTTTATATTTAAGTTCTTAAAAATACATTCAACATGTGAAAGTAAAAAAAAAAAGATTAAAGTTTAACGACTTTCATTCATTTACTTCTATACTTTAGAGCATTATTATTTCCTAAAACGACTGTACATGCTAGTTACAGTAGTTGTTCGCATTCCTTTGCGCTTAAATCGTCAACTTCATACATTGCATCGTCATGAGAAAGTGCGTATTTTTTTCCTCAAACTTTTAATGTTCACATTAAGATTATTATTCAACTTAATATCATAGTTATTTTTACGGTTTTTTTTTGCAAATTCTAGATAAATAGTAACTTTCGAAGATTTCATACAATTCATAGGCTGTTATGAAGCTGAAATAAATAAAATAATAGAGGGCGTAGTTAAACGTAATACTATAAAAAATACATTTTCAACTCATTTCTTTTTTTGCAAATTAATTCGCAATTTTCCAGTAGCTCTTTTAGATGACAGAAGCTATGTAATGTTCATTTTTTTCGTAGTTTAATATTAAAATTTGAATTCGAAATGACAATAAAATAGGTAGTAAAATAAAAAGAATATAAACACATAAAGAATAAAAAGAACATACATTTTTTGTTCACCATAAAATGTATGAGAAATATAATTACCAAAAAAATTCAGCATAAAATGTTATCAAAGATCATAAAGGGACGGCATAAGAGTGGAAATAAAATAAAAATGCAGTTAAAGACGAGCGACTGAGATTCTCTATGTGTAATTCAAGAATCTTTTTACTTCCCTGCTTACTTGTTCTCATCTTTTCTCCTGTACTCCATTCATAAATACATTTTCTCTCCATCCATATTAAAGATTTTCTCTTAGAGTTGTTGAAAATAATTTATAATAAAAACTATTACTTAAATGCATAATAAATCTTAGAACTCAATGAATCCAAAAGGAAAAATCAATTACTTATAATAAATATTTTAAATTCTAAAGTTGATTCACGTGAGTAATTTTCACAAATTAGTTATCCCATATTTTTAATCTTAAAAACATGTTTATAATGATTGACATCTCAAGGCAACTTGCAATGCATATTCCCACTTGTTTCACGCACTAAGAGTATATAAAAGAATTTCTTTTTCTTGGTGTAGAAGACATGAACTCGAGTTCATAACACTTGTGAATGCCATTTAACGTAATTATCTTCCATTTACGTGTGGTATACTAAGTTCACTAGACACTATTTATAAGTGTACATCAATACACACATGTACATCATTGTGATAAAAAAAAGTATCTCTTTTTGTAGATGAAAAAGCGATTTAGCAAAAAATATCTTGTTCTCGTTTATACATACAGGCATGGTAAACGTGGGGAAGACAATTAGGCCAACCACGTGTTTGTCACTCTCACCTTGAGCTTTAATGGCAACCTCATTCACTCTTTGATTCAGCCTACTTTTTCTCCCTTGGTCTATGATGTACTTTAATAAGTATCAAACGAATAAAATGAAGAAGATAATACTATTGCAATGTTTCCGATCATCGATTACTCAGCCTAGTGGGTCCACGCTGATTAAAAATGGTTTAGATTTTTTTTAAGGGGTTTCAATGGTCAGAGATTATTTTTTAGACGATAAAGAAGAGATTACAGTGCGGGAAAAGCTGAAACACACCTCATGAAGTTATTTTATCGATAATATAAACAGAAATCGATCTTGAAATATGAACTTCACTTAGAGCTGTGATTTCCAGTTCATTGGACTTGAATGCTTTTGAATTTTTAACAGACATTTTATTGAATGAATTTGTTTATTCTTGATCCAAGAAGTCGAAATACATTTACATATTAATATAAGCAAATAAAGTCAGACATGAGAAGATATAACAATTCATGTATTTTTAATCCTTTCGTGCTGACTGTAATATGTAGAGTTTGCCTGCACTCTTGATATGAAGGCAAATCGTTTCTAAAAGTGCTCTACTTGTATTAATCTTTCATTTCACTCTTAGCAAAGATGGACAAACTTTTAGATTCAACTTCTACTGATGTACTATCATAGTATTAGCTGATAAAATCCTCGTGGTTTATACTTAGAGCGACAGAAGTGCTGTTGAGAGCATCTGGACTATCTAGAGCATGAAACGCGATTATGCTTGAATTCGATCGTGCAAAGTGATTCGTTGCTCTTTACGATTAGAAAGGTGTTACACCTTACAGAGGATTTGACTAGTCGAGCGATAAAATTGCTTTGTAAAGTTTGTTTTGAGGTTAATGATCATTAAACAAAGAACTTGAAGATCAACAAGATTAAGAATCATAAGAAAATTCATGATACACTATAAGAACAATTAACGACTGGAAAATAGTCTTGGAGATCACCTGTATTATTAATCATACTCTATAGACAGGTTTTACATGATTTAATAATTGTACAGTGTGTAGGTATGCTTTATTATATTTAAATTAGATCAAATACACATGGAAAAGCATTTATTGTGAATATGATGGCTTCTTAAAATGATAAAAAAATAATTCATTGACAAAAACATATTTTAGGCAGAGTTTTGATTAGGTGTCATATTCAAAAATAAATTAATTGTGCGGGATTACTCTAAAATAGTGAATAATTTGATTTAACTGGAAGGTCTTGGGTTCGACTCCCAGTTTTGACAAAATAGTTTTGTTTTTAATTATTATTATTATTTTATTTTTAAATAGAAGTCATACTTATTCTAATGTTTCATCAAATTGATATTTTTTTTAAAACCCACTATATCTCATTCTTTTTATTAATTACATTAACATTTTTTTTGAAGCGAAGATTTTTTTCTTAGTATATTCATGAATAATTCATAATAATAAAAATAATATTAAATTATTGTTGTGAATTTAACTTGTTATTATATTAAGAAATATAGTGGATTTATAACAATATGTATGTACGTAACATACTTGAAATTAATTCTATGATACAAGGGTAGATTTTGCGTTTCGCGAAGTAGAACAAGAGTTACTTCGTCATTGCAGTGAGAATAAGTGGCCGTATATAACGCTTCAGAAACCCCCGTATGTTGTACGACGTCTACTACGTTATACCCCTGGACACAAAAGAACGTGCAACAGGTCAGTGTGCAGTAGAAAAGGAGGCAGAAAGCGGCTCAGCATTTCACCGACTTCTGGTGACGATGCCACAGTCGTGACAATACATACATAAGTCTTATATATCTCCCCACATGATTCTTAGAATACTGTACACTATATATTGACGTATGAATTTTTTTTTGTTTAGTCAACGAATTGAATAAGAGCAAGAATATTAAATACATTTATGTTGTGTGGATATGTTATGTAAAAATATACCTAAGAATTGCTGAATTTTCATTTTCTGAGTTTCTTTTCAATATTATTATAATTGTATTCTTCTGCCAAGTAGACTCATTCTTTTAGTCGATCTTCTCGTATTTTTGAGCATCATTTCCGCAATGCTTGAGTACACTGTGTTTCCGGAATTAAATAAAAAATTTATAAGATAAGCTACTATTTTGGCGCGATGAATTTTCTGGCACGTAGATACATCCGGAATTGTTCATTGATTTTCGTTGAGTATCTAGTCGATATTGATGGTTATTTAAGTCTTTAATATTATTATCATATCGTCCATGGATGCAAAAATAAATTCGATTCTAGAAATTTATTTTTGAAAGGTTTTTCTGTTCAATAGAAAATAAATTAAGATGTTTTGTTATTAAAATATTGGAATAATACGGCTTATAATGGAATTTAAAATTGGGTTAATAAAGGCTTAGATAAATTTCTTCCATAGTACTAAAAAATACTAATGCCATAAATTTGACAGTATTTAATTCTTTCACATAGTTTATTGGGAGGAGTTTTTAAGTACAATTTTATTGAAAACTTTTCGACTTTAATTTCTGTAAATATAAACTTGGATAAATGCTCGTAATTATTATTTTTATAACTTGGTAATACTACGCCAATGAAGTTCCCTTGGATGACGTTGCACACCTGACAGCGGGGGTGCAGCCACCGTGACGGCACCAAGGCTACATGTACGCCCAGTTCAACGCACTTCCGTCGCAGGATCATTTTACTAAAAGTCACCGTCGAACTCTATTATTCTAACATTGATAACAAAAAATAGTCCATAAGAAACATCGATACACCTCGAGGATTATTCCACTTTTTTTTAATTTACTCAATTTTTTTTTCTTTAAATAAGAAAGACCAACCTATTAAAGGTACTTGGTGGTTTTATTTCGAAAAATTAAATTACGCATGGAAAGCAACATGTTAATTTCATTAACTATATGTCGTAACGGAAGAACGGGTAGAATATCTGGTGAATACTGATTCACTAGGGATTCTATGCGAGAATCGGATAATAGAAACCCGTGAAAATGGGGCCGTAGGTGCACGACCCATACACCTGTACATACTGTGAACGTTAGAGCACAGAGAGAACGTGAGGACTTTTGACCTCTTGACGTTACTGCTATCCTAGATTCTGTTCCCTTCACCTTCTCTCTTTTCTCTCTTCCATGTACATTGAAGTCTCGATCGTACCAGCGCAATATTATCACTACTTCTGATTTATACAATTTGTAATGAAACTCACACATTTTCTATTATACCAGTAAATATAGAAAATGGAATAACGTGCAGTAGAAACCGCAGAACCAATGATTATAATTTTTACACAAATGGATGATGAGTTTTTTTAATTATTAATATTGAATTAAATTAAGTTGAAGATTACTAATGAGAAGTTTTTTTTTGATTTATAGGTATGTAAATTGACTAACTATTCAGAAAGAATTTTTTGAAGCATTAAAAAAGATTCTAGTTAACTATTAATTACTGTACACCTATATTAGTACTTGATTACAAGTTATTGTTATATGCATCATATTGCACATTGAACAGATTAGTTAGATTAATTTTCAAGTAGGAAAATATAAAAATTTCACGTGGGCCTATCGAAACATTTCTTCTTTACTAGTAATCTTATCGTTCTTCTATGAGATTAACCACCATCTCGTACAGAATCACAAGAAGTTCCGATAGATAAAGTTTGTTATAAGAAAATAGTCTGATAGTATTTTCGTAGACTTTTACTTACGTCAGCTATGAATTAATAGAATATTTATAAAATAATTCTAAAAATACTGATAACTGTTATCATTTTTCTTGAAACATGAATCATATTTTTATACATATAATTAGTGGTTGTTACTTTACATTTTGATCCTTCAGCTAGCAATGTGTTTCAAAAAAACACAAAGTTACCGAAATGATCTGAATTTTTTAAAAATTACATACATCTCATATGACTGACCCATAGATCATAATTTATCATAAAATTTATGCAATACTTTATTCACAAAACTTTTCCTTTTCATCATTCTCATTTGAAATAATAAAAAATAAATCCGCTCTCTTATATTTCGTGCCTGAAAGGTTTCCAATAGTTGTAGTTGAATCAACGCTCAGAGGCTATTGATAGTTTTTGATAAGTCAGTTGTAAATTTTTACGTTGGTTTTCACTTTAATGATTGTGTTATATATTTTTTTTTTTTGTTTCCCAAAACATTTTAATAAGTTCGTTTATATGTATCCAATAGCAATTAAAAATTTTATATTAAAAAAAAACTTCTCTTTCCTTTTTTTGATATCTAAATATACATTGCAGAACTGTATTCTTTAATTACATAAAAGCTTATTTTATTATTATCTTTTTGAATTAAATATTAAACTTTTTTTAGAATATTGAATTTAATGATTTTTTCATCAATTAAGCTCTCTAGTTTATAGGAAATTAATTTTTTTTTAATATTAAACCTTTATTGGATTTATTAATTAACATTAATATTAATATTGTTATGTACACATTAATAAAAAAAAAGACTATATTTTATTTGGATTTTCAAATCTGAAGATAACATGATTTGAAAACCTTCAATATTACACTGAAAAAAAAGATTAATTGGATTACAACAAATTAATATTCCTTGTTAATCTAACTAAAAAATTTAGTTGAATATACTAAATCATTTTTTCAGTGTATCATATATGTTGACACATCAGGTTCAATTAAAAGTTAAGCTATATTTGATGGAAGCCGCTTTTTCTGCTTTTCGGAGATCTTTCAGCAGAGCCACTCTTTGTACATTAAAGTTAGGACATTCTTTATAACATGGTTAAGGTTCTGAACATTAGCATCAGTAAATTAACATGATTACATAATAAATAAGTATCAAGGTATTTTTATGATGTTATTTATTTGGTATACTGAGGAAGCAACTAGTCGATAAAATTTTTTGTGTATCATAACTGTCTAACAGCTTCAGAACAGGTAGTAGTAGCGGAACTGTTTTTTCTTCAGTGAGAAGAAGTTACGTAAACCGTTGAAGGTCTTGGAGTCTTTTTGGCTTTCTGACCCTTTTCCCTCCATAATTCGGACTCATATCCACTTTTATACCTTCCTGGCGCCATACTGTGTTAACTCAGAAAGGCTTATGGAATTCTCGTACGTACGTATGTATCATGGAATAAAAATGTTGTTGAGAGAGAGAGAGAGAAAGAGAATGAGAGTTTGGCCGAGCGTAGTAGATTTAACACCATTCACCGGCTTTCATTTGCTCCTTCCTTTTACGATTCATGCACTCTCTTTGTTCCATGTAAATTGTTCTCGTGCAAAAGGGAGCGAAGTACATACCGGAACGAAGTGCCTGAAGCACTTCGTAGAAATCTCCAATCTCATCTTCTACACGTTCACAAATTTGACTTCTCCTTTTTTTTTCCTTCTCATTATGCATTTGTTTTTGATTCTATTGTTTTTCACATTTATTACTTTACTATCATTTTTCTTTACAATGGTATCAAGCTAATTGGGTTAAATAAATTTTTAGAAAACACTTCTTTTAGAGTTTCTCACGGTAAAGTTCCGTAAGTTCTAAGAACATTGTTGTCGATATTTTTTTGACACCATTTTTTTAATGATTCTACTTGTCCAATCTCATGACTACTAAAATCATTTTTCGCTCTATTGGGCGTAATAAAAACCTTTCTTTTTTTGTTTTTGCCTAAAATTCTACAGTTAAATAGAAGGTTTTTAGTCATATCAAATGTAAATTTAGGAAAATTTACTTCAGTGTTGATAGATAAATATCAAAACAAAAACAATTGAGTGAAGTAATGATTTACTGGAATTGAATCAACGTATTATTGATTTTAGATTAGGAGAATAAATTTCTTAGAATTCAGCAGATATTGATCGCTTATTAAATAATTTTAATTACCCAAATCATCTATGTCCATAACAATATTCAATTTGATATTTAATATTAAATAATAATACAATAAATAACGAAATAAATTTACTATTATTATTGGTTTTTGAATTATTCCTAATTTAATTTAAAAAATATAAAATATTATAATTTTTTTATACATAAAGTGACATTAATATTAGTTATCACGTTGGATTGCAATAATCTTTCGATCAACATGGTGCATAACTTGCCGTAAGTGTTCTTATCGCGAAATTTAACTAAATCACTTTTAAGCTCATAATACTAACGTTTACTTTCTGTTAAAAGAAATGTCTACTGCTTAGTACGCGCGAGTGAACATACACGTAACACCTGGTATCATCACTATGATGTATTTCAACTGTGTTCTATTCTCACACGCAGGTGAAATTTTCCAGGCCTGTAAACATTTGCCGGATATTATACCGCATTGTCGATAAAAATTATTCACGCTTTTGGGTTTTTTTTTGTATGCTTTCTTTTCTGATGTTGTTAAACTTTTGATTACCACTATTGTTTATTCTATAAAATATAAATTGAATTCAATTAAGTTCAGATGAAAAATATCTAATTTTATTTACATAAATGTTGAGTTATTTTTTTCTGTCGAATTTAAAAAATGTTGGATATGTTTTACATAATATAATTGAAACATGGCTCCTAGTTTAAAAGAAAAGCTGTCGATGTATTCACTATTTAATCCAGTGAACTTTAAAATATAAAAGTTTAAATCTCTGCTATTTGATAAAAAGTTTAATTGAAAGATTTCATATGCACATAAAAATTTCACTACACCAGTAAAGTGACAATAAAAACATTATTTATTGAATAAATCTTTTGATTCGAATTTCAATAAAATTTTATGGTCAATGGTTCTATGTTGAAATCATTGAAATGTATCAGAGAGTAAAAAAATAAATGTTGAACATTAAAGTGATGGTGGTTCTGTTGAGACTCTCAGTCAGTTGCTCCAATTTTCCTATTTATCAAGAGCAGATTATTAACAGCCTCTCTGTCATGAGTCTTAGATATACATCTGATAGTCTGCGTTATGACTAGTCTATCATCGATAGAATCATTTATTTTAACCATTTTATAAACACTTGTCTTATATTCATTCATTAATTTAGGTTATAATATTGCTTAATATTATGCATAAGTCTTTTAATTGTCGAATAAGCTGTAATAATATTTATTTACAAATGAAAATTTAATTAAAATTAAATATTAAAACATATTAAGTATCAACATTTCTGTTTTCATAATTTTATGGTTGGAAAAATTGTAAAAATAATGGAGATGGAAATAAAATAGTGGTTAAGAAAATATTTCAATGTAGTAAAATACACTATGTTTATTTTAACGAATTCTCTGCATTTTTATTAAGATAATTAAAAAATAGTCGTGAAGAAATAAATTGTTTACAATTCTACAATTTATCATAATAGGAAAAAAATTTAATGAATTCTGCAGACAATAATTTATGAATTATTAGATAATTGAAATTTTTTTCGTCGATTTATTTAAATTGCATATTTAATAACTTTTCTAGTCATGTTAATAATTTATTTACTAATACTTCTAAAATTGATCATTTAAATTGAAAATCATTCAATCATATTAATTTAAAAAAATAATTCTTTGATCATTTTATTTTCAAAAGTTCACAAAAAAACTAATGAATCAAACCATAGATGAATGAATCTCTTTTTTCAAAACCAAAAAAATAGTCAAGTGTTATCCCAACATGATTTTCAAACAGTCAAGTCACAGTTCAGGTTATTTATGTTAACAGAATTCGATGTCTGCCAACAAGCTTCATGATGAAGTGTCGATCCATCAAGATCATTGTTTTATTGATTTTATTTTTCAATACCTTCTTTATTCTTTTAATTTTATTTATGTCTCAAATTGTATTAGATTCACAAACTTTAATATCTTTATCAGATAAACTTTGCACCAGTTTTATTTTAACTTTCATCCCATTTATGAGTTTATTAGTTTTAAAAAAATTCAGAATTGTTTTTTCAGTTGTAAGTATTTCTGTTTTTATATATACAGGTAATATTGATGTGTTTTATTTATTGGTTGTGTATCTACAGTGAATCAAATTTAAGTATAGAACAAAAATGATAAGATAAAAAGGAGGTTTTAATCTAAGACTAGTTTCGTTGAATCACAAGTTAAAGTAATTACTATCAGTTTGAATTGTTTGTTTCAATATTCTATATTTACCCTTCACATAAACAATTTTTTTATTAGAAAAAAAATGTTGAATTATAATTTTTATGTAATTATTAAGTAAATATAATCCTCCAAGTCTATCTAGGGAACATAAAATTTTTCATCCTTAAATGTATTTGCAAGAACTTGATGAAAAGTTGAAACATTTTTCAATCATCATGTAACCATCATTCCTGTCTATTTAAAGATTTATATAAAAAAAAATAATGTAGTGTAGTTTTAAAATAAATAGTTTTTTTTACAAATTTATATTCCGTTAGACCTTTCATAATAAGATAAATAATGACAATTTTTCAACTTTTTCAGAATTTCTTCTTAAAACTCGTAAAAAGTAGTTAATGACATCTTTGAATCTCTTAACTACTTTTTGTTTCAAGAAACCATTTAAAATAATAACTTTCTTTGACAATGATAAATAAACGAATACAATAATTTCTAATAATAAAAGGAAGGAAGTGAATTAATTAGGGACGAAACAATTGAGTAATTATTTTTACTAAGTAAAATTAGTCAATAAAAAATACTTAATAACTTGAGAATATTTTTTTCCTTGTAAAAAGAGAGTTTTTTCAATAAAAAAAAAAAGGAAACTTTTTTCAGTAGAAAGACCGGAAATGAGAAAATGTTATGAAATAATCAATCAAAATAATTCTCAAACAGAAAAAATGAAGTTAATGAAGTAATACTGATTCCTTGGCTTTTTGTTCAAATAAAAATAATCAATAAGTTATTTAATAAGGTTAAAATCTTGATTTTGATGTAATAAGAGAAGCTTATAATTACAACGATTAATCATTATTTCGACACGGAGTCTAATAGTTTCCTCACTTTTCTGAAAGTTTTGCTAACAAAGCTGTAAGCACGTAATCATCAAAATGTTGTCTAAGTTCTCCGAGAACTAGTCTTTGTTGGTTTATTGGTATTTCAGATAAATTGCTTGCATTTTTCTATCGAATATCAATGACTCAAGTCGAAAAATAAAGAATAAAAGACGTATAAATATTCGGTAAATAAAATATATCTTTAATTTTATTATTCCAAGGAGTCAAGTAATTCACTTTAAACATAAATTCTTATTGTTATTACTCTTTTGAAATATTTTTATAGTAAAAACGTTGTGGTGAATACACTACTGATCGAATCAACTGTCTAAAATAATATATTTTATGACACAAAATATAAAATATTTCATTTATTGTGTCGATGTTTTTTAAACAAATGAATTCTGAAAAAGTTTCTATCGAAATGATGATCAATAAGGTTGCTGTGTTGAACATATTTTATGTTTAGATTCTTATGTTACATAAATTCCTCCTAGAGTAGAGTGTTGTGTTACGAACAGTGTTTAACAGACACCATTAACTTTATTGCTCTTTAAGTACTTTTTATCTCGAGTCTTATGAAGATGTTCGGATGTTGGAGAAATATATGAACATTATTGTTTGTTTAAGATATATTGAGAAAAAAAATCAGATTAAAGTGATATTCTGAAGTTAAAATCAGTCTTTTTGTGCTTCTAATAAAGATAAGATTTAGCTCAAAATTTTTTTGATGTTTGTCTGTAAAATATTCTGTGACTCATTCAATCATAACTTTATGCTTTAAATACATATAATTTTAAGTATTTCGTATTTTTTTTATCGTACATATAATAATACAGATAATTTAGACATGAGTGCCTAATTATAATTCCTACTTATCTACGATTTTGAAGATACAAAAATAATTAATCAGTATTTCCACACTATTTCGCTGAATTTGCAAATAGTGATCCATAAAAATCCTATCTAACTGATAATTGGCAAAATAATAATTTTTTCATGTATTTTAAAGAAATTCCCTTGGTTTATTAACGTTCATACTACTGATGTTTGCACTCCATAAGTTTTCTCATGATACTTTTAACATAAAACATAATATGCTTTGAATTTCTGCAGCATTCGATCGTTTTCACAACATTTGTAAAGTATGTACTTGAAAAGTAATAAAGTTTAGGACTTGTAACATATGTCATAACATTACAGTGATATTATATTGAACAAAACATTCCTGAAAACATAGACAAGTCAAAGTAATAAAAAAAAAAAAATTTCACGTCGTGTAGATCATTGGAAAATAAAATGCATGAATGTTTTCAATGTGTACATTGATGATTTTAAAACAGGCCATTTAGTTTGATGAAAATTTTTTTATAATTGTAAAATACAAAAATTCGAACCTTGTCTTATATAATCTAATGTTTTTTTATTTTTTTCTGTTCCAGGTATGTTGGTCTAGTAAGAATATAAGAGAAAATTACTCAACAGTTCAAAAGAGTTAGCACGTTCATTGCTAAAATATTGCAAGTATCCTTCCTTTTTTATTCTCGTACATTTTTATTTTTTGTTCTTTTTTCCTCCCGGGGCGAATAAGACCCCAATAAGTTATAAAATACAACCTAGAATGGAGAAACTATATAAGACATGGCAAGAAAGTGATAAAGAGACAAATATCTACCAAGTCTTGAAACAATTTTGTTGAATCTAAATAATTTTTACGACTCATCTTAAATTTTTTTTCCCAATATTTTAAATATTTCTGCGTGCTCGTTATGAAGTATAAAAGAACAGTTTATTTCCGGAAAGAACAAAAGTATTCGAATCATTTTTTGTGTTAACGTCCGGTTCAATGACACGAAATAATGAAATGAAATTTTTTTTTAATTTAATCGTTAAATCTTCAGACATCTGGAAATAGAAAGTATCTAGTTTACTGCTAAATACCTAGCTAATACAACGAAAAGTCACAGAGAAAGCCAATGTTAAGTGTTTCTTTCATTTTTTTTATGAATTAAATGCCGTAAAGTAGGTAGAATTACAATCATAAAATTTGTTTTCTTGCAGTTATTTTATTTGCTTATTCAATATTTATCCTTGATGGAGAAATTAAACTTTGCAATAAAAAATATTTAGTACGTTAATGACTTAATAATACTGAATAAGTAGTCTTATCGAGATTTAAGCTTTTTAGCAATAACGTCTGGGGAAAAAAATGGTGTAGAAAGAATACATGTTTGAAGGGTAAAATAGTACTAAGCTCACGAAGATAGATATGAATTTACTAATCTACTTTTTCAGATAAAGATTATGTAGAGAAATATAATAAATCGTTTTTATTTTAGCGCTAATTTCAAAGTGTTATTAATAATTAAGTTTTTACATTTTTGATGATAATTTAAAGTATTACCAAATTAATTTAAAAATCAACAGATTTAAAATAATAAAATGAGGAGTCTTGTTTCATTTATTTACTTTCTAGAAGCATTAACATTAATTAAAGAAATTGTTTCTTTTTGAATTATTGATCAGTGAGTTTTTTATTTGTATCTTTAAAAAATATTTACTGAACATCATCTATTTAATTAACATTGTAACCACTTTTTATACTCCTAAAAGTGCATTAAAAGTAACTGCAATATTAATTAAATGAATAACAGCATATTAAACACCTTAGGATGTGTAAAAAGAATACATTTGGATTCGCAGTATAATATTCCAATTTTATACTTTTCCAAAACAATAATAATAAATATGACATTTTATTATTCTCAGAATTTTACATAATGTACCAACTTCATGTACATAATTATTGAACAATTTGAAGTAAATTGCAATCAAAACCTAATTATTGAGAATGGTTGAATAAAGAGCAGGTGATAATGAGAATTCATAATTTATTACTACAATCATCTATTCTTCTTGCCAAATAAATGAATAAAAACAGTTATAGCATGAGTGAACATCAGTACATAAACGTAGGATGATACAAATAATAAATAATACAGAATCTATTATGTTTGTTATAAATTTATTAGATCGTGGATTATGAAGCATATAATAGTGAAATTGTGGTTGAAAGTTGATGTTCAATCATTTTATGTGGTGACAAAATGTCAAGCAACAATAACATTATATTATAAGACAGAAAAAAAAATATGTGGGTAAAATTCATTAACTTTATGTCAACGTTTGAAACAAATGATGTTGCTCTATTCAGAAAAGTAAATACAATTCATTTTAGAATAGATCCTATTAGTAAATACTGTGTACATGAATGGGACGATTTTGCTTGCAAAGTAACCACAAACTCTCATCGTAACTCGTACTTTTATATCATTTTATGGTCTTGTTCACACTAGCTTTTTTGACACCAGCACAATAATCAAGTATATCACGAGGGACCAAAATGTTCACTTTGTTAATGGAATCACCGGAAAAAGTGGTGAGAATTCTACCCTCTGGGAAATCGTATTCGATATTTCCCAGTCACTGAATTCGTTAACATTTTGCGTACTTGTTTTATTTTCTCGTGGTGTACTGATTGGTTAGAAAATTTCTCGAATATATCGGGCTAATTTTAGTTTGATTATTTACATGGAAAAAGGTTTTTTAAATATTCATCAAATTTAATAGATTCATTATTTTACAACTGTAAAATATTTTGATATCAGAAATGAGAATGTGACTGAATTTTAAAAAATTCGAGGCCATTTAAAATAATTTATACATTTCGTCGTCGTTATGTAACCAACGTATATTGACAAGGACATTTTCGGAAAATAATCGCATAAATAAATTGAATTCTTGTCTCGCATTGCATTGGGAATTTCCGATTCTCGAAAGGGCCATTGACATCTCGGGCACGTATTGACTTAGGTAATTCGAATTTAATCGTTATGCTGTGCCACAGCAGTTAACATGTGTATATTTTATTATGCTCTTAGGTAGGTGTTAATTAACTTATTGTAGAAGAAGTTAAATTGCATAAATTTATCAGAATTCTCGTGAATAATAGTAATTTTTTTTTTTTGTTATTTTTGATTGATGCTCGATGGGATATTTAGAGTGATTAAGATTGACGACGATTCTTATGATTTATTAGTTTTTTCTTTCATTATATTCGAAAATAATTTCTTAGAAAGCTATTATTTTGAAGTAAAATCTAATTTGTACAAATTGTAGTAGATTTCAGAGAAATTAGAATAATAATCACACTTTTTTTATGAATAAAAATTGTCATACGAAGTCTTATCGTTACGTAAGAATGTATTTTGTTGCTAGCAAATGTCAATTGAATTATCGAACGTGCAATCAATCAATGACATGTCAATTTTCCGCAATTTTTTTGACAAAAGGAACAAACATGGGTTTCACAATCCCGAATTTTGAATGCAATAAATGAGCCGTTTCAACGTCTAGTGGGGAATTTTATATACCGATCACTATTAATCATTCCAAGTCATCCCTCGTAAATGTCACTGTGCTTATTATTCTTTTGCGTGATCCAAGGCCACCAGGTTTACCTTTTCACTGGCACCCTAATGTAGTATAGAGTATCAATACCATCAGTTTCGGATAATTGCCTATGAAAATCCATTCCTAGAGGGTTCATAAATGGAATATTATATAAATCCTTAAGAAGAAAAATATTCGGTAAAAAATATCTTAACAATTGATTTTGAATAAAATAATTGAATGATGACAATCTTTTTAATGGAGTGGGCAATGTTGTAATTGTTAAGAACTGTTTGAGTATGTTATTAATAAAAAAAAAGAAATTAATTCGAACCTTGGTAGATATTTATCTGGTATCAAGCTAGCTTTTTTTACTTTGTATGTATTTTGTTGATGAACTCTAGATTGTGTTAGATAGATTTCTACTTGGGAAGTAATTATTGAAATTGTGGTTATTATTTATTTGTAATTATAAAGCACTCTTGATAGGGTTCATATAATTACTTCTTATTCTTATCTTTTATTTTTCAATGTAATTTTTTGTTTGTTTGAAAGATCCATTATGCATACAAACATTTTTATAATTTAACTTTTATTATTTATTATTTTATTATGAAATAGATCCAACAGTACAAGTCAATACTAAGGTCACACAAGTCAGAAGACAATAACATGGTCATTTAAAAATAAAGGCAACAGGTATTAAGATGATAATAGACGTAAGATATAAAGAGAAAATTATGAAACATAATTCAGACTATATAAACCTAGATTCTACTATTGGCATAGTAGTTGGTGGGCAACCATGTTTAGATAAAAAAGTAATAATAGAAAAAAAACAACCTGTAAGTAATACCTTAACACAATTACATTATTTATATTCAATTACACAAGATTCTGTCGAATAATTATATTTCAATATATTTTTATCTATTTTCAAAAAATTAAAAAAATTGAGTATATGTTTTTTCATTTAATTATTACGATATTATTGGTGTTAATAAAAGCGGTAAAACTTTAACACATGCGGGTGAAATTTTGAGGATTAAATTATGCATGCCCACAGGAAAAATTTTTATTATTATTCTATTTTATCACATTGTGCTTGATTTAATTCATGTTATTTTAAAATGAAAATACATCGTTAACAAAATAAACTTGAAATTGGAAAAGGTAAAGAGGGAAGGATCAGCAATTTGTTGATAGGCAACAGTATCAATTAAAGACTAAATAAAAATAGACATTTCAATTGATCAATTATCAAACTATACAGGGGGTTGTGAAAATGTCCATTACTTCTATAATGGCAAACAATAGGATTAAATTTATAACTTTAATGAGATTATCATTAATCCAGTTAACTAAATGAAGAAATTGTTTACAAAGCTAAAATTAAACTAAACTAACACTCGTACATTGATGACATTGCTTATAGGGTGTAGACTAGCAATGCAATGTATCGAATCTACAAACTAATGTTAGTGTGTCAAGTAATACGAGGTTTACAACACGGCACCTCGGACGCCACGAACATGCTGTCAGGCTTATTTATCAGCGACACGATCCTGCAGTCACTGCGACGAAGTACGGAGATTAATCAAGGGGTGGTCAGTGATGTGTGTATACGTATATACGAAGGGAGAAACTTGCTCACATACTCCGGAAAAGGGTGCAAATGCTTAGCTATTTTCTACTACCTTTAGAGATGCAGTCAAGTATGCATTACTGTGCATGCAATCCGGAAGTGAAATCGAGGGTATAAATTTTTGTATATTAGCCCTCAAGTGGTTAAGTCTATATCATGTACATCAATTATGAAAAAAAAATTATTTGTATTATTCACATTTAAATAGCTTGTGTAATGCTCAACGATATTATCTGAATTTGGACCAATAGAATGTTGCTGATTATCTGCCAGTTAAATTCTGGAGATTCAATCATTTCCAAGTATGCCAAAGAGTATTAGCAGAATGCACTGAAGAAACCATAATGCCCATATTAAATTTTCCACAGTGGGAAAAAAATTTATTGTGCAAAATTAACATTTTTTTTTAATTAATAAGGTAACATGGTAACATTTTTATAGATGGTTATTTGAAATAATAACCCCTTTTTCTAACTAATTAATTATAAATAATTATATTGACTCTAAATTTGTTTAAGATCCATGGTGTCTCAGGGAATATGGATAAATCTAATGCCATTTATATTTGAGCTTATTATCATTTTAAAATAAATATGAAGCAAAATTGAATTAAATTTAATAAGATATCTTCTTGTGGATATCTTAAATTTTTTTTATTAATTAAATAAATATTTTTTCTGAGTGCAAGTAAAAGATTAAATGAATAAATTGTTATTGAAATTTATAATTTAGTAATAAATATTTTAAATTATAGATTTAATAATGATAATGAAGCTATATTAAAATATATAATCAAATGAAATTGAAGTTTGCGAGCTTTATAATAACATTATTTTTTTCTATAAAACTTAAATGATATTGAAAATAAAGGAAATGAGATGATAATCTTTCAAATGTGATAAATATTATCATAAATTAATTGAATACGTTGAAAATGTTATTTCAAAATTTATTTAAATATTAACATTTCCCAGTAAGAAGTCAAATAAATTTAATTCACTCCAGGCTTGGCGTAAATTGAGCTTGAATCCAATGTAATTCGAACCGATATTATAGGGTTAAGAATAAATTCACTTTTACTGTAGACAGAAATTAAATTTCTCCTCGGATATTTCACTTAAATTTTTCTCAAGAAATAATATTGATTCTAGACAAACAATAAATATTTATTCCAAGTGAAATAATTATTATCGTTTCTCTATAATGTTATTTTTATCAACAATTCCATTTTTATTATTTAAATTACGTTTATAATGAAATTTAAAAAGATCAAGAGTATTACTAAAAATTATTCTGTCAACAATTCAAACTTTATTAAAATAATCATACATCATCATAAGAAATATTTTGAATAAAAAATTTTAAATTGCATTTCATGTTAAAGCTTTTAAATAAAATGAAGAAAATTCAATTACTGCATTTTTATCGGATAAATTTTAATTTAAAAAAATGTTGAGTGATCATGTAATTAAAGTCTGTTTTGCAATTTTATTTTTCATTCAAAAATATTACAAAGATATCTATATATATATATATATATATATATATATATACATATATTTCCTTTAAGTAATGAAAAATATTTATTTCCATGAGTTTTTTAATAGAAAATGTTCAAAAGAAAATTATTCTAGGAACTTGTAAAGATTATAAGTAGTGTAATATCACGGAAATGCAGTTTTTTAAAAGGGATCTTTATGTATTGTTAAGTATACCAAGGATAAAGATATACACACGTGGATACTTTAATAGTCAAGGTTCTCCAGGTATCATGTTCGAAAGTAAAGCCATGACGGGAGAACTTTGCTCCTGAAATTTGCATTAATATTGCACGGTTCTGAGTACACGATACATCAGGATATAGTCTCGAACATACGCCGAAAGCCAGGGCTCAACAAGCGTACATCGCATACAAATTCGTTGGACGATTTTGGTACAGGGCAATGGACTTTGTCTGCTTACCTTGTTTGCTTTGCTTGCACGATTCTCGTATTGCCACGCCTTTATTTATTTTTTTTTCTAATTTCTTTTTTCTCTACTTTATTTATCTTTGATTCGTGACCGGTTTATTGATACGTTAAGCTCACAATCGGATTAATTATTTTTGAAATAAGATGTACGATATTTGTGCTATAGAAAGCTAGATGTTGCTAGAAGAGCTGCTACAGATTGATGTGAAATAATGATTTATATCCACATGAAAGAAACTTTGTGGTATTTTTTACTTAATGATTCTTAATAATAAGTATCATATTGTGTGTACTCATTCTCATGCTGTATTAACAATTGTATTATTTATCTACCCAGACTGGTTGGATAATTATTGCAACCAATTGGTTAGCATTGATGATAGTGAGATCACCAAAGTCTTGACTAAACATAATGTGATCCTTTAAACACTATTGAACTGTCTAAATCTGGCTGCTGGAGTCCACAAGACTTCATGTATTTGGATAGACTTGATCTCATCTCGGACACTAACAAAATTCCTACAGCTTACCATCTGACCAAGAATGATGTTCATAAAACTTTGCCATCTAGTTTGGAAGAGTTTATTCAAAAACAGTTTCTGTAGCTTCAAATATCTTTCATCCATTCTAAACAGAGACTACACCGATCGCTCAAGGATGAGTAACGGCTTTCGGTGGATTGACAGAGTCTCAGCAGTATGCTTTCTGAAAATGAAATAGTGAAAATCACTATGAAATTGTAAATGTTTTATCATGTGTATCCACCACTGTTTAAATCACTGAGATGTAATACAATTTATATTTTCTTCTTATGGAAATCTCTATATTGAAGAATAAATTTTACTATTTTTGTGCAATGCACCAGAATTACATTTTATACATCACTGTAGTCTGACATGTGTTGAAGTAACACACCTTGAGTGTGTATTGTAAAATAATAACATGTTTCCATCAATATGAAGATTGATAAACGACAGAAATTGTTGTTAGTAACGCTTGAATAGCTTGTTTATCTTGATTTAAGACTGGCACTAGAGCACATCGGACATTTTTTCTCAATTATAAAATTTTTCTTGTCATTTTTTAATAAACTCCACGTTCTTTAAAATCTTTTATCATACCATTATTTTAAAATATATATCCACCATGTAAATTAGGATTCGAATTTTCCATATCTAGATTGAAAAAGTATTAAAAATTCTATTTTTAGAAATAAATAAAATGAGAAGTAAATGTAAAAGTAATCTTTTCTGTTGATGATTACATGGAAGACAAATCTTTTATTAGATAATACAGCTTATGGAACAATTATTCTGTGTAGTCTTTATTTTAGAATTTTTTGCTAGCCATTGCTTTTTTTTCACTCCTTGCTGCTTCGACTTTTCATATGGTCATTTTTTGCCAAAATTGCACTCCTAACCTTGTACATGCATATTTCATATAGAACGATGTAAGCTGCTCGCCAAAAACGTTTTCTCACTCCCATGTCTTTTCTTCTTTTTCTCCACTTCTTGCCTTTTCTTCATTCTGAGTTTTTCCAATGTGGAACTTTTTCCTTTAAACTTTCCTTCGTTCACAAAGAATAGTCCACAAGTATAGAAATAGCTAGCGAAACTTATGAATGGCAGGCTACTCGAATAAGTGAGGAGTAAAAGATTTAAAATAAAAAAAAGGGAAATAGAAATATGTAAAGTTTAATTTTCACTGAAGAAACGATATTTTAACTTTTAACCGTACGGTTATGCTGATGAGTTTAGAGTTCATTATTTGATGAGAATTTCAAAGAAAATAAAACTTTTATTTCTTTTAATTTAGTTTTAATCATCCCTCTTAATTGGAATTGCGATATAAAATCAAGAAAATCAGAGAAATAAAACCTTAATCGTATTGCAAAATTAACAAAATAATTACTTGAGAATAATTTTTCTTTAATTTGTGAAAATAATTATTTATTTCATGTCAAAGAATGAAATAAAAAATAATTTAGAACGATAGAATCAATATTATTGAGAAGCTAAAAATCAACGAGCAAAGAAACATTACACCATCATGAATGATCATAATAATAATGCTATGATTCCGATAGTTACTTTCGAGCCATCTATGCTGTGTGCTAGCCATGGGCCATAATACGTTAATTTGGTGATAATCAAAAAATGGAAAATTTTTATTTTTTATTTTTCATACCAAACACTGATCATTACAATGAATAATAGAAAGTACAATTGAATCTGTTTGAAATAAATTAAAATACAATTATAAAAACAAAGAAAAAGAAATGTGTTCTTTATTATTATTAAAAAAAAAAATGTATTCAAGTTGTAATTAGATCCTGAAATATTTAAACATGGGAAAAGGAAAAATTTTTATATTCATCACAGTAATTGTCTTTCCGTTATTTGATGACGAAGAATGATATCTTGCACTTAATAACCATGGTTGGTGCATGATGGTGACCAAAAGCATGTGCAGTCAAGCCGTGTATGACCGACATACCATTGTTGTTATTGTACAACTACTCCCTATAGTGGTGTTGGACTTAGAGTATCCTATTGCATTCAAGCAACCTCGAGACTTGGTGTAGCTCAACGTACCCTGCAGGGATTTAGCTGGCGCATTACAGTGCTATACCAAATAGCGGAAGTGACTTCTCAAGACTGGTTATATCTTCCGAGGTGTACTACGACGGTGTCTGAATCGAGATCTCACCGTACTTGAACCTAAAACCAGCGTTGTTTGATACCCCAGAGGATTTTGAAAAGATCAGAAAAGCTATTCTTACTTTCACGTACTAACGGAACTAAAAATGAAAGAAAATCGATACAGCTTTAGTAGTATCTAGTCAATATATCAAATTTATATCTCAAGTTACTTCACCAATGGATCGTTTACTATCAACGATTTTATTATGTTATTAATTACTGCAGAAGCAAATAACGTGTTATGTTTACTGAGTATTTTTTTTTTTCTTCAGACTGATTTTTATTGAATAAAAGAAAAACTTGTTTCTAAAGATATTTATAGTATAAAGTTTGTAAATGATATGTAAAGATGTAACTAAGATTGTTGCGAAGTTGTTGATTTATAGGATTTATAGCAAGCTCGATTTGCTTCTTGAATATCAATGATGTCTTGAAAAGAAAGATGTTGCTTGAACCGTAGTTCCTGTCATAATGTGTATTGAAAATAACATATGTTGTGACTTTATAAAAATTCGTGAGAACAAAATATTTTTGATAATGATAAATAATTGGACATTACGTTATTAGTTGTGATTAAAAGATTTACATATATGTCTACTTTATATTTTTAACATTGTGTTTATGAATTTCCACATTTGAAAATCCATTCAAAAATTATTGTAATGCGTCCAACTATTTAAATTAAAAATTTCAAAATACTTTCACATGTTTCGAAGCCCCTAGAGTCCAAATTTATTATTTTTAGAAAGATGTGTCTACAAGAATAACACATTTAGATTTGCTATGAAGTTAGCAATGTAGGTAGATCAAATCGTATTCAGCCTTTTTATTGAAAAAACGAATATCACTATTTATCACCACAAAAAATTCAAATTAATCAAACCGTCACTCGAATTGAAAAACTACAGTTATTTATTTTTTTTCTAATACATTGATTATTGAAGTGAAAATAACCGATCAAGTGTCATTGTGTATCTTTAGATTGCTGATGAATTCGAGACTTTAGAATCGTAGTGACGTAGTTGAAATTACGCTTGGTTGGCCGGGCGAAAATACAAGACGCAAAGGCATCACGTCCTCGACTCCCTTTTTGTATCTCCTACACCACAGACTTGGTACAAGTTATTTGGTGTAGTGTATACGGCTGTCAGTAAGCATTGGGAGACCGGAGAAGCGAAAGAGGAAGTGACTGCACCGGAAGAAGGGCGGTACGGAGCTGAACGTAGAGCATAACACTGGAATGAGTAGAGTCGGCGTGGGAGCAAGAGGGAGATAGATGGAACGTCGCCTGAGAGGAACGTAATAATGGTCGTAAATCGTAGGAGTATATGTGGTTCTCCTAATTGTCATATCTCGCATTGTTATGTTACTCTGGCGTCACGTTATTATACAGTATACGCCATTTTGATAAGATGCAAATTTTTCAAACCCTTGAACATCAATTTTATTTCTTTTCATCAGAAGGATACTTTTAAAAACATTTTTAGATAAGTTGACTTGTAGAGTTCAGCTTATTTAAGATCTTTTTTTTTCAATAAAAATTATCCTTAAATATAGTATGAAATTTATCCTGCAGTAGAATAACCGTAATAAATTTTTACTTCAGAGTAGTCATGTTTATACTACACATTGTAGACCATAGTAATTTTTATTAAAATATAGTTAAAGTTTCTAATTAAATAATTTATTTATGCCCATGTATTAATTATTATCTTTATCATGTATAATTTTTATAATATTTGTTTCTATATCACTGATTACTCCGTTATAATAATTTAAATTATACAAAAAAATAATTCAAAATAAAATTATATGTATCAATAATCTTTTTTTAATGCTTTAGTATTAAGCAAATAGCAAATGATTGTTTAAAATACGAAATTAAATTTTAATCCGATAAGAATGATTAACTTCAAGTACAAATATCTCGGCAAGTAATGAAAAAATGAAGTAAATGAGCTGCAGATCATCGATAATTCGACGAAACAATTAACTTTAACTGAAATCAAGTATCTGGTGATGTCTATTCAAATAAGAATGAATGTCTGATGAAAGAGACATCATTCAAATTGAAATACATCGTTTCCGGTTCGGTCGATGGCTACAATCAGTAAAACCAAAGAACAATGGAGAAAATAATCAATATTAAGAACAAAAGAGGTTGAAGGTATAAAGAGAGTTAGGTACATGTGATACGGAGTCTTTGCACCGGCCTACATAGATATGAGTCCTCAATTGGCAATACCTTGCGACTTTAAAATCCCTGAGTGTGTACATAGCTGTGGCAAACGTCGAACCAACACTATCGGAAATTACGAAATCGATCAATCGATTTCTACTCGAGCGCGTTATTCCGCATTTCTACCGTAGATTTTCTCGTTTTCTAAAATGCCTATGTGTGTTTCGCTGATTCTGCAGTAATATCAAAAACCGGTGACGAGGGCATATCGCACTGCTAGTCAATTTCCTCTTCGAAATTTGTTGACCACGCGTAATATATCGGTATTGATTGGGATTACTTTCTACCACTTAACTTTCATTATCAAAACTATTATATTTAAACAATTATAATACTATACATACTCAAAAAATAGTTTACACTATAGATAAAATATTTTATTGAACAGTAAAAATAAAATTTTTATTTTTAAAAAAAACGTGTTAGTTTGCACGAAACAATTTATTTTTAAATAATTATATAAATAAATTATTATTAATATTAATTCGATAATTATCATTTAAGAAATTCTATAAAATATTTTATTAATGAATATTTTAATTTTGATATATTGATTGAATTAAATTAAGAAGGTGCCTTTGTAAATTTTATAACGAGTTATTTTGATCAAATTTAAATTGGAAAAGATTGAAATAGACGAATTAAATCATCAGCAGTTTTGTAATAAAAATGATATTAAAATTCATGAAAATCATGATGTAATTTGGTTTCTTTAGTATGTAATAATTGAAAATATTAATTAGAGTGAAAATATTTATTCCAGAGGTTTATTGTAAGCTAAAATCATGTTTACTCTAAACACTCTTTCAATACTTGCTTCGAATAAAATAGAAAAAGTTTCATTACTTGAAAAACTTAGAACAAAAAATTCCCTATCATTCTGTTATAAATCCAAAAACAATAACATTAGAATTATTTTATATCCTTTCATAATACATGAAAACTTTCGCGTAAAAATTATATCTTTAATAATGTAAATAATTGGAGATGTAAGTGTCATTAAACTTGAAATAATTTTTAATTAATTATTACTCAAGTTAAAATCATTAAACAGCTACGTTTGAGGAATTATTTAAAATGAAATATTTTATTTTGATTTTCTTAATTAAACAAAATTAAATTAAATTATCGACATGAAATCACATTTTTTATCTAAATAATTAAAAAAAATTTTCCAACTTATAAAAATTTCTTAGTTTCCGTATACATGGTAAAAGTAATATTCTATACGTACGTGTAATATATAAAATCCATTTATCATAGCTTTGTAGTAGATGCATTTACCCCATCGTTCTTCAGCAAGTTCTATGCTTGGATACCCGTAACACAATTCATAGAGATACGAAAACTACTGCAGTGTTTCAGAATTTCAGATTTTATGATATAGTTAACTTATTTCTCCTTTTGCGCATATGACAGTTCCGTTATAGTAAATATCTGATATTTTTTTTCAACTCTTTCAACCTCCAAATCTAAATAACTAAATTATTTTCAATCTAGTGTTTACATAATTTAGTATAAAACATTAATTCCCATACATAATAATGCTATTAAAATTAACATACCTGATATTTATCTATATTACATCTAAAAGCATATCATGTTCACTTCAGCTATAAACCTGGAGAATTTTCTGATGTTTCTGCAAATCAAAATTTATTACATATCTCAAATTTATAGTAGCTATTTATTAGATACAGCAACAATAATAATAATGATTGTGATAGACATTTATTTCTAAGTATCACATTTGTTCTAGAAATGAGAAAATTTTTGATGTTCTAGCAAGCATAATATTTCAAAGTTAACAGGCAGTTTTCTATTTCATTCTTTTCTGTGCATTCAAGTATATCCAAGAAACATTGTATGATGGTTGAGATATCGGCCACCGGTGTATCCATTCTTTTCTGACTTTTTTTCGATATTTTACTTTTAGTAGAAACGCCTAATGTAAAAAGTTTAGTCATTCGCACACTGTAGAGGATTGTAGAATCTGTTTCAGCTCTTTTTTTTTTTTTCTCTTATTCGCAAAACAATTTTACATTGCGAACATTTTATTGCTTAGCAAGTTTGTTTGTCGTATATGTATGCTTGGAAAGAATTTACCTCTTAAAAGTTTGAAGAGTTTGAAGAATAAAAGACTCTTCTGGAGAATAAAAATCCGTAGGATTTCAGACACTTGAGATCTACTGCAGGTGACTCATAAGGCCAATACGATCAGCGAGTGTTACGTTTACTATTTGAAGCCTGCTGACCTCGTTCTTTCGTTATACCACTAGGCCACAGAAACCTCATCATGATAACATAGCATGGTGCATTTACCTTCCTTTTTTTTCTTCCTTTTATGCTCGAGCTTTTATCTTTATCTTACTGCACACAATGGTTGTTTTGTGCTTTGTTGCGTTTGCTACATTCGTAGCACGTAGCTTGGACACAAGGCGCGTGCAAGTGAACTTACAGCACCACATGATGGTGGATATTGTCAGTATGCGTTAATTCAAAATCCGAGTAATAGTGTTAGCATACTTCCACGACTTAACCTAATCTGAACATGCGCATGGTAAAAGTCGCTATATGTTATATGAGAGTTACAGATGGGCACGTATGAATTACCACCATACTTGCATAATAACACGAGCCTATAATATGTGCAATCAACTAACTTGATGTAAAAATAAAAAAGATGGTGACGGATTAAATAATGGATTAGAATATATTGTGCAAAGTGTAAGTCGATGATTGGGTGATAATTTAAATTTTGTAACCAATAAGGAGAACGTCACTCTTTTTTCGATACATTTCGATTATTAACTAACTTCACACGTCCGTGTAAATTCATAAATAGGATATTTTTCAATGCTCAGTCACTCTCAATCAGTAATCGTATTGTATCCTGCTTCAAAAAACAATACGTAATAAGCGTAAAAATGATAGGCTCGTTAAAAGCATAAATGCATGATTAATTAAGCACTTGTGATATTTGACATGTATTATACTTTCTACAACAATAATTGTATATTTTGGTTAATTTCTCATTTATATAGATTATAGTATGTTTTGCAGTATTTGTTATTTCATACTCTACCAGTAAAATTTTCTCATAATGTTTTTTTGCCATTTATGCATAATTTGAATTTACTTGTCCAGATAATTGTAATTTTTAGTTATTGCCACACCAAAAGTTTGGATCAGGATAATAATGAATCAATTTACATTTTTAATTAATGTTTATAAATTTTTTGATTATTAAAACCAACTCTAATATATGGTAATGTGTATGATTTGAATAATAAATTAATATAGCCTCTTTAAAAATTATAAACTAAGTGCTAATTAAAATGTATCTTTTTTGTTTCAGGTATGTTGAATCTACAAGGGCATAGAGATAAATTACATGAAGGTTTTAAATTCTTGGCACATCAAAGTTGAAGTATTTATAAAAATATCTTATTTTTTTTTTATAGCTTCAAGATTTTCCTTCCTCTTATTTTTATATCTGTTCGAAATCAAAATTCTTGGTTATAAAAATAATTGTAACATCAATATCTTTAGGTACTGAATCACTTACTATTGATTAAAATAATGAACATCAATGAACAGAGATATAAATAGTCGTAATAGAATTTTTTTTACAAAATTAGTTAAGTGTCGTGATGAATCATGATTATTATTATTCGTGTAAATAAGTTGCGTGGTACACACTTAAAACTCTAGTTTGCATGGTCAGAGAATTGCCACAATAACTTAGAGTTTTAAAACATTATCAAACTAATCTCTGTTAATTTCATAAGTGTGTATTTTCATAATCACAAACAGCTGCAGTGAATAAACATATTACCATAAAGCATCGGAAGTGTTAAAAGTTAAAAGTCACTCATGTGTTTGTTTGTTTAGCAAGAGAAATGCTGCTAATAAATACAACTCTATTTTTTATGTCATGCGATTAGCTTAGAATTAAAAATATATGTAAATTCAAGATGTTTGTCAATTTTTAACAGCTCAATAGCTGTATAAGAATAAAAGTCAGCAGTCCAAACAATAGAGATGTTTCTGAATGTGAAGCAAGCAATACTTATCTGATCTTCAACATGTAAAAAATAAATAAATATCTTCAGGTAAGCAAAGAGTAAGCCAGGATTGCTTCTAAAACGTCCACTGTTGTTTCCAAAGAAAAAAAGCTGAATTAAATTTTTTTTAAACCCACGACGAATTAGGAAAACACGTCTTCTGCTGCGTGTCCTGATGGCCTACAACTGTACATCCAAGAACCTGCTCTGAAAATGATACCTATGGAATACAAAAAACTTCATTGGAATCAATAGAGTAGTTTTTTTTTTTTTTTTTAGAAAAATCGTATTAAATACAAAAATGCACCTACACCCTTTGCTTACAATTTCATATCTCCAATTACTTCTGGGTAAGAAGAAGCATAGTAAATACTTCAACTCAGATTCGTCCAATCAATAATAAGCCAACATAGTTAAATAGTATTTTCAATCTTTACAATTTTCCTTTCTATATTTTTTTCTGCTTTAAATTAAATGTAACGAAGATTGTCAATTCAATTATGATTATACTTGTGTTAAAGTAAATAAAAAACTAATGCAAATGGAACATATAAGGCAAAATATCGTTGGTGTAACAAAGCGATTTCAAAATTACTGTATTTCTACATTTGATGATTAAAGTGACTAATTTTGAAATAAAAAATTTGAGAGGAATAATTACTTATTGACTAGACATAAGCTCTAGAGCTCATACAAGTCATTCTAATTAAGAATCATCCAATTTTTGGTAGTTAAACAAAACAATAGAAAGGCAAAATGACACTGACAATCTGTCATGTTGGAAGGTAAAGAGAAACCCAATGTATATAGCTTTCGTCGAGTAAAAGACATAGGAATAATAAAGGAAGAAGAAGGTAGAAAGCGCTAAATGGCTTCGCAAGTGTACAAAGCAAAGAGCTGAGAGAGACAAGTCAAGAGTGGTTGATTTGCTTGGTTTGGTTTGGACAATGCTGAAACGATGGCTTTGTCTCGGGGTAACACCGTTCAAAGACTTCTCTTTGCTTCCGTTTTGCTCGCTTTACGTTCGTCTATCCATCTTCCTATTCTCTTGTTCCTTTTCGTATTACTCTCCTTGTGCTTCCAGTTTTAGTTCTACACTTGAGTCTTCTTACATTGGATGCAACTGGGATCTTTCTGGCTTTGCATCCGGCTTAGCTCTTCGATCTTGCCTATATCGATAGCCAGATGGTACCTACTTCAACAGAATCACCTGCAAGCCTTTTTTACTACTCACTTGGTTCTTATACTTTACTGACCGTTTACTCGATCAATGTAATACTCTGTTGGGGACAAAGATTAGTTTAGGAGTATCACTTACTTCGTACCAGCCAACAACTAAGTTACAATCGCTTTATCGCCTTTTCCGATTTACCATAAGTATGTAAACTTGGAATTCATTCAATTCTTGTCTGAAAGTTTTATAGAATTTAAACCATTCACACAAATATAAAAAAAAATCCTTTTTTATTAATATCAGATTTTTTTTTTCAATGGAAAGTATTTGTGAGTTTTATTGTTTTAAAACAATGCATTTAAAATAAATATTAAAATTTTTTTTTTATAATTTTTTATCGCTGATAAATCTTTTAACAAAATCATTTAATTTAAAATTCGATATGAAGACATCACTGTCAAACTTGTGTTCAACATCTATACCATGTCATTAATATAATTCATTATTCAAAAAAGAAATGACTGATGTTTATAACTCGCTTATTATATAAACAGCGGTTTTTATAAAAATATTACAGTGATGAAAACACTATATTTGTTGAATAAAAACTTGGTACTTTTATTTTCTGATAAATATTTATACAAAAACCAAGTAGAGGACGGTAGAATTTATATTTTATGAAAAGCAAGCTGAGTGGAATAGTGTGCTATTTTCAATTAGGATCACCCGACAAACGTCGGCGGAAGACGGGAAGCAGAGAATACCGTCGAGATCCAGATTTGCCGCAAGCACCTACGACCGCAAGGGAGTATCACGTTGCGCTTCATAATCCCTTGGCTTGAGTTTGCATTTGTAACCTCTTTTCTTTACTCTCTAGTTCCTAGTCTATATAGCTGTAATATTCTCGCTGTGTTTTTATTCATACGTAAGATATTCTGAAGAGTGAGAAGAAATTCTCTAGTTTTCAAGCGTTACCAGCTGTTCTTTGTTCACTTCCTTATTTTCGTTTTGTTTTACTTCAAGTCTTGTCTATATTTTGCACTTGCACATGCTGTTTCCTATGTACACCCTCGAATGCACTATGTATTTGGCATTTACTATCATCTTACATAGCTATGATAGTTTGGTCGTTAGTGTAATCGGCTGTTCGATACCACAAACTTGATCAGCATTTCACACTCCTCACATAGATATTGGTGATTCGCTTGATCGTTAATTATTGCGTGACGACCTATTCGGTTTTGCACTCAAGATCACCCAAATTAGTTTCATTAGTAATCAGTCTTATTGGGAATTATTGAATGATTGAGTAGGCATTGATTTAAAAGCCTGATTTTGGAACCACAAGAATACTTTTCCAATTGAATCATGGTATATTATTAGCTTGTTGAAGATCATTCCTACCTTTTTAAATTAAAACCAGCAATGGATCTCATTGGAACACTTCAAATTATTGATTGGTATTGTAATAAATTAAAATCAGTATCTCTAAATGCTTTTCATATTGATGAAAGCTTTGCTAAATAGCTAGCATTCCATTGTGCTGACATAAATCCTTATTTTTCATAGAAGTATACATTTTTTAGGTTGAAAATGGTCTTGAAGACTACTAAAAAGTAGGAATTTCATGAGATATTTTTCAGTGACTTCATAAGTAATTGAAATAACTTTGATGATTACATTGAATAAATTCTTTCAGATTTAAAAAACTCTTTGGCTTTCAGAGAAAGAAGATTTATCTTATCAAATTTAACATCACTGGTTTCTTTTTGTCATAACCAAAGTAATATCATCACTAAAAAAAATGTGACAATAAAAAAAATCGTTTTCAGAGATTTGATTGTTTATGGAATGATTTTTGTTTGCATTGTTTTAGTTTTTATTGTTTTATAGCTTGTTCAAATATTGTGACGTTGATACAGTTGATGTTTGAATTCAATTTTCATGTAATATGATATGGTGAGAGCTTTAACATGTTCATCATTCCAATCGAATGTGTGCAATTCCTTTATCCTATGTGTTGAAGCTTGAGTGTTTATTATCATCTGTCAAGCATCGAAGTCATTAGGATCATTAGAGAAGTTACAGAGTGAACATCTGACTAGAGGTGTTGGCATGTTGACAATTGCTTTGGTTGACTAATCAACCATACTGTTAGCTATTCTCTCTTTAAAAGATGGATGGAAATTTTCCAGGAAATACCTCGTAAATTAATTAACAAAAAAAAAGTTAGCAAAAAAAAGCTGCCAATTATTTTACTCTTTTTTCTTTACTGTAAAGTTTGTTTTATTTCTTCTCTTCAATCAAGCAGATGAACAGACCGTCTAAGGTTTAATGAACAGCAAAAGTTTTTCTTTGTGTATTTATACCTAAACGAGCAGTTCGTTATATATTTTGCTATCTACTCATACACATAGCGAATTCATGGGGACGATTGAATGAGGTCATCTCTCAATCGAACCAATCACCCCTCCGCTATAGACTCCATTATGTCATTTCATGCTCCACTATTCACCCTGAATAGATATACGTCATCCACTCGCCGCCCTCTGATATATTCTTACTTCGTTATCCTACTTGTAAACTACATTGATATTAGACATATCGCAAGCGTTGATTCGGTGTTACAATTTATCTTAGCATATCAGTAGAGTCGTAAAGAAAACTCACCCTTCCATTAAGTTGTCAGGGTATAAGATAAGTTAGTCATTATATACCCTACGTTTTTACTATTTTAGTATAGAATCATTTTTGCAATTATTATTATACAAAATTAACAACACTTATTCATACATCGAGAAACAAATCATGTTTATTTAATTTATAAAAAGAATTACATTGAATTTAACGAAATGTATTTTGATACGATAAAATTTAACTTTATGTGAGGGAATGACAAAAAATGTATTTTTTCAATAAATTAGAAAGCATCATTTAACTGTTCATGTATCAATTGTTAGTTTTGATCACTTGCATTGAAACAATCTTCTATGTTCATTTTCTGAGTAAAATGCCTTCAGACTTTTTGTGACACATTTATCAATCACTTGTTAGTGTCAAATGTAATCACAGAGCTAGTATTTTCGTCCTGATATCAGCGTAATAGTGCAAATGTTATTAGCAATATTAAGACCGTTTATTCAACAATCCAATTTATCTCAAAGTTTCAGTATGACTGTACAGGCAGCATTCTCCTCTATTAGATTGTCAAACAAGATAAATCGGTCCTTGGAGACATTGATATTGATGCTATTTCAAGTGTACTCTAACCACTACAATACAAGAGAAAATTTTATTCAGCGATTCATTGTTGATGAGTACACTTAATATTCCGGTGTGTACCACAGCCGAAGAGTCTACATCACTTTTTTTCTTCTCGTAGATTGTTTAAATTTATCATATTAATGAATACGTTGATTTATTCCTTGTTGATAAGAGAATACCAAGAGTTAGTTAAAGTCAGCAAATTTTACAAATTGACTATTGATGGTAATTTAAATGAATTTATTCGATTTTGTAGATCTCAAAAATAATCATCTTACTTAAAATTACTATTTGTTGCATAAATTAAATAAAGTCAGGAAAAAAGGGATTATGAAGGAGAATTTATTAGCATGCTTTTAAATCATTTTTAATTTTTTTTCAATAACTATATACTTTATAAAATATTGGAGTAGCACCAATATCTGGTACCAATGGAGAATAAAAAATATTTATCAAAGAATACTTTTAGACTTAGAGCTTAACTTAATTGCAAGCTAATAAAAAATTTTCATATCGAACATAATAAATTATCGTGGGTTAACTATAAACCATTAATCGCATTATTTAGAAATATTTAAATTGTTTCTTTGATGAGTTATTATTTTAATGTCACAATTTCATAAATAATACTTATAATAATTATTGTAAGATATTGTCAATAAAAGTGATCAGAATAATAATAAAATTTTATTTAACGAAAGAATAAAAATGGAACAACAGTCGAATAAAGTTGAATATAAGAATAGACCGCAAAGTGTCAATTACCCAACATCTATAACCCATAAATAAACGTTCGTTTGTGCTTGAAAAAATAAAAGAAAAATAAGAAAGATCTCACCCTCATGACATAAATTTATATTAAATCGCTTGGGGCAGTTGTATATACATTATGAGTATTTCGAACTGAATGAAAGTATTTATCTTGAATTCAATTTTCATCTTTTTCATAAATAGCTAGTGTTATTGTAAAAAAAAAAAAAACTTCAAAATGTTTATAATATTCAAGTGAATTCTTTTTGAACAGAAAGACACTTTATTGAATTTACCCAATACCAAATTGGTTCTAACTCATATTGATGGATATCAGTTCAACTATCAAGAATATCAGGAGCAATATCCATTTATGAGAAATTGGTAGACACATATGGAACCCAACATGCACGTATATGTTTGTAATATCATCCAAATTTATTTTAAAATATTTATTAACTTTTCCAATGAAGATTAAAATATTGAAGTGATTTATGAATCCTTTTGAAAAAATATTCTGTTAGTAGGAATTATTTCATTTGAATTATTTTTTATTATATAAATGTAAAGTGAGTTACTTAAATAACTCATAACTTTTAATTCTAGTATTTTCTACTCTACGACCCTACAAACTCAAACAACAAAATATATATTTTTGTAATCGTCTTGTACCAAGTACGGTTTTTGATTGTTAAAAGTTAATAGGATTTTCACAAAAATTTTGTTTCGCTTGTTATTCGTATCTTTTAGTGTACTTTATTGTTTTCTACATAGAAAACTTTTAAGACTACTTTAAAGATGATTATTTGGAATTATAATTAACAATTAATCTGAAGTAAAATAATTGATCTCAATATAAATATGTGGAGAAGAACATGAACTATCTAGACAAATAAAAAAAGATAAATATTTATAAGACCTCAAACAAAAAGTGATCCAACCAGTTTAGCTTTGCTCCAGAGACTGTACGAGGTGAAATAGTTTTTTTTATAGGATTTTCTCAAACCTTCTACTCTCTGATGAATTTCTAGTAATTTGTTTTCCTTTTTCGCTAGCCCTGCGAAGGTATACCACGGGATAAAAATTGCAAGCAAAGTCAGCGAAGCGTGATTTTCTCTGTGAAACAAACAGCATCCGGTATGAGCTTTTCCTGGCTCGTAACGATGTGTCACGTACCTTAATAATTCTTATACGTAACAGTCTCACTCAAAAAACAAAAAAAAGAAAGAAAACGACTGTTAAAGCCACTTTATTTCAAATCACCGCGACCAGCACCCATGGGAAAAATTAGCAATTACATCGATGATCTTTTTCGCTGAGTAAGGACTTCTTGATGGCGATAATTCTTAACCCTTTAATAATCTACGACTCCCTAGAAGCGTTGAGGAATTTTTGTTTTTATATACTAAGAATATAATTTTTAAAATAGTGACAATAAATTTTGGAATGCGAATGTGGATTATAATTATATTTAAATTAATGTTATTACTAGTATAGTGTTTTTTTTAAACCAAATGTATAAAACAACTTGGCATCATTCAAGTGTCATTACTTGTTAAGATAAAAAATCGAAAGTGCAGATTGAATAGAATTTGTTATAATACATGTTTTTCCATGAATTCTAGAGTACTTTCTGAGATATAAACATTTAAAATAATGGTGACAGCCACCGACAAGACACTAGGCATATTGCGTATAGTAAATTAAATAATCTTTACATCTTTTATTTATTCAAATAAACATTTTCACTCAATTTAATGTCAATCACAGCACGAGATGAAAATTTGCGCAGAATTGTATACATTGAATATCAACTGTATCGTTTTTATGAACAGGAATAAACGATAATGAATCAGAAAGGATATATTGTACCAGGATTTTATTTACAGACCGACAAGACAGCGATAATTAAAACCATCAGAAGCTTATACCGAAGAAGGATCAATTAGCAAAAATATTTGTCTGATCATAAAATAAACATCTTACAGTCGATATATTCTTAATAAACTCATAAATCGATCGATTGAAGAATTTATCTACTCATTTGCTAGAAATATTGATAGAAGACCAGAAATCTGTTCCAGGTCTTTAAATGTCCTTTTTGTTCTAAATGAAACGGAAATACACATCGCACGAAGCGATAATTGCTGTGGTAGACCGTGAAATACTGGTCACCTAAAGCACTTGCAGGGATTTAATTGTGCGAAGAATTTACAACACAACGTTACATTATTTATTTCGCCAGGTTTTATAAATGTTTTTTAGATATATTTTTTTTTCGTTTTCTACTCATTTATTTTCAAACGAACATTTACATTACGGTTTAAATAAAATTTCTGTCAAATTTTAAATTTAGTTCACGGGGTTCGATCGTGTCTAACAGTTGAGAAGTTACATGTAGGTTTGGTGAAAGGTCACCCACAAACCCTCGACCCTCGTTGGCATTTAATATAAATTTCAATAACGGTCGCTCGTCTGCAAGAGACTTGCTATATGCGCTAGTGCATGCATAACATATCGAGTCATCTCAGTCAGTGTGACACATCCATACTTTAGTCATAGATCATTCGTTGTCGTGCCTTCTCCATCACTTCATCAGCTTTTTTCCTTCTTTTTTTACTTGCCTCTATTTATTTTTCATCTAACTCCTATTTTTTTCTTGGAGATTTCCTTTGTTTATAAATCATTCCAATGTAATTTTTTCTAGCCTCAACATTATTTTTTGTTCAAAAAATAATTATATGTTTCCATGTATTACTCTAGTAGCCATGTGATTATCAAGTACATTAATTATAGAATAAAGATACATTTTTTTTTAAAATATATCATTCTATTTTTTCTTACATCACATTTATTTTATTAATGAAATATAATCTTTGAAAATTTTATGATTAAAACAATTTAACCAATTTCTTATAAAATCATATAGATATATTATTGGTAAAATATATTTGTAAAATTTTCAAAGCCTCTATACATCAGAGATTTGATTCCAAACTTCAATGCAGATGAAAGTTCGTGTATTACGGAAGAACAAATTTCAAAAGGTAATAAGTATAGGAGCTCATTCTTGGCATAGAATATCTAGGAAGAATGTAATTTTGTTCAGAAAAATGCTAAATAGCTAGAAGACATGAATTCTTCTTCTATTCCAAAAAAATTGATTTTCAATAATCGCACATTTCTATTGATAATATCCTACCACATATAATCCATTTACTTAATTTCAGTTGAACTGCTTTTTATTATCCTACAACTTTTTTTATTTCTCAAATAAAAAGACAATCTTCTTAAATAATAAATTTGATACAAACTCAAGGTTTTTCTCGTTCACATTTTCTTTACTGCATACGGAAATAGTTTTTTAGACATTTCATTTCCTGCCTGTGGCGTTGTGCGCAATCTTATGAGTTTTATCGAGAATATATCCTAGTTTGCTTTTGCTTTTTTTATTATTAATATACAAATATACATCGTAGTGAATGTCAATAGGGTATATCGCATAATATTAGCAGGATATGCGATTTAAGTTGGTGCACGGAGGGCGAGTCATAAAAGTGGAACAAACGAGAACATAGAAAAAGGTAATGCGGGTAATGCATTCATGAATGGTTCGCTAGATCCTGACGGCAAGTAACGGCATTATCTTTATCCCTCTGTTATCCTAGATCGTCAGGAGTATACACCTCTCATAGTTTGCGATGTCTTTACCCCTTCGGTGCCTCTTTGCCGCCACCAAATGCATCGTTTAGTATTCTCAACGGTCGTATTTACCTTGTCTCCTTTTTGGTAATAGGCTTGGCGAATTACTTTGGAAATATATACAATACATTTGCAGTAAGAGCTGCCATTAGTTCTTGAAAAAAGAATGGGCTGATGAATGAATAATGATTAATAAAAAGAATTGATACTAATTTTCAAAGTGTTTATAATTGAGTCAGGCAAGGATGAATTTATTTCAATTATCTTTAATTTCACTTCAGTGGTTGGAGTCGTGGTGAGCTGAATAAGATTTTCCAGTTGTTCATCTGCAATGTAATTATTGCAGACTTGTATTATATCCTCTCTCTACTCTTTTTCCTATTGAAATTTATACTTTTGTCGTTGAGTAATGTTTGACATTAATGCCTTTTTTTTATTTAAGCATATCAGAATTTTTTTCTGCCATGGTTAATCATGTTAATATATCAAGAGTAAAATTGGAGTGCTGCTCATCTCTAGTATTTTTCCACCGAATAATTGAATGTCATCCTTTTGTAAGTACACATTTGATTGAAATGTATATCAATAAAAATTTTACAATTTAATTTGATGATTTAAAGGTCGATAAATAAATTATTCAATTCCACTTTTGCAAAGTTTTAAAAAAAAAAACAAGAAATGAGATAAGTATTTTTAGGAGAATAAGTCCAAGAGTTTTAGAAAATATATCCAAGTGAATTTGATACATACGAACATAGAGATATCGTCTAGTAGTTCAGACGTCAGAAAAGCTACTGAAAAATGAGACTGTATGGCTTTAGAGAAGAAGTGTATCCAAGCTATAATCCGGCACTTATTTCCGCAATTCACCACTAAGGCTTATCCCCGTACCATTATCTCCAAGAAAATCCTCTGTCTATTGGTCACAACCTTATGCTTCTCGGTTGACCGAAGTTGTTCTCCAAGCAAGCATCAATAAGACTCGTTGATCCATCAAAGTTTTCATTTAGATCACTAATGTCTTCTTGTGCTGGAACGTTATTCAAGTTTATTCCCTAACAGTGTATAAACTCACTAGTTGATATTCCTTTCAAAATAATTCATCCTTATAAGCTCCTAAGACTTAGCATGAATTCATTGGACTTGGTTGCATGGATTAAAATTTGGAAATGCAGATAGAGCATTCGGATGCATGAGGGCCAAAAAGAGATGTTGATTGCGTGAGTGGCGTGATGAAGACATTGGAAGTTCTGTCTGCTTGATTCTGTTCTCCATAACCTAGCCATTATCCGGGATTAATTCTCATTTGGTGTTATATCCCATCGTGGTGTTATCTTTAGGGGAATCTTTAAGCTCCCTTGTGACCCGATGAGAATAGCTGTTCATTTCCAAGGACAGAAAGGCAAAGGTATAGGAATTGGAGGTTTAAAGTAGCGACCATGGTCGGGAGGTAGTATAAGCTGCCAGCATGTTCAAATAATTGGTAACGTTCCCTGTGTGTGCCAAACACAAACGATTGGACCCGCGTGTTTGGTTGAATTAACACCGACCCGTATCTGCGTAACGGAAACCTACGGAAAAGCGGGTTAGAGGAAAGACCAGTGAACGCGCGTTGCTCCACTCTCGGTCTCGCGGTGTCATTGTACTTGGTCGAGAGGCTTCTTGCGAAAGAGCACGTACCACGTTCAGATACATGACACTCACAGCATATATCTGCCGAGTCCAAGTAGCGTCTCTTTGTCCTCTCAACCCTCGTCTACCTCCAAACTGATCCGACTGGTATATAGCTTGCATTTGGTTTCCCAGCATACACTGGACAGGATTATCGATTCTCTGGGATCACAAACGGTTCATTGACTGTCTCTCATCTTGATGCATTGTACGGATTCGCCGTCTGCGGTTTACGTTTTAGTTGCTCCTGTTCGGCCAGAGGTTGCTTTCCAATTTGCGAATCTTCAAGAAGAATAGAAAGAATAACGGGGGATGAAATATAAAAGGAAATCTTTTGAGACCGTATCGTAGTGGATAGAGAAGAAAAAAAGAAGTGTACTGAAATGTAAGAATAGTTTATGTGGATAATACTGAGTAAAAGTTTTCTCAGTTGGTTTAATGTTGAATCTTTTTTAACTTGCTCATTTTTAGATGTTTGTAATTCATAGACCTTAGACTGCTTGCTAGGTTTAGTATATGTAAAACAACTTTGCTAACTAGAAACGTATAAAAAAAAACTATTTAAATAATGTCTATATATACGCCTTTTAAAATTCGCTAAAGTTTGTATGGCTAACATTAAATTTTGCTGTAGATATAAAAAAAGAGGATAAGTACATAAGTCTTTTTTCTACTTGGAACCATGTTGAACAGAAAATATTTTTTTTAACAATATTTTTGAATAAAATTCATCATGGTTCTAAACACTTATTAAACATTTGGATTAAATTAATAAATTACGTATGTTTATATATAAAAATATTAGCTAGGAAAAGCTTATTCATTTAATTTTCTCGCTACTGAATTGATCGATAAGCACTAACTAATAAGTTGTAAAAATAAATAAGTTTTTCGTGATATACTGAGTCATACTATCGTGTACTATCATGGAGCGCACGTGACTGATTGACTGTACTCGATAAAACACGCACCCGGAAGACGTGAAAGTGTACGTAAGCAATTGAGATAAAAGAGATTCATGCGTGCAGTGTCGATGTAAATCAGAGGGATCATTCTTTACACACTCAGATTTGTGCCAACTCCAATTTAAATTTTGATGTGACTTAATTCAAAGTTGGAATTGTACTGAATCAATATCTTTTAGTTTCTAACATATTTTATGACACTGTGGTTACAGTAAATAAACGATCGTGTCATTTTTTGTCAGTAGAATATTTTATTTTCTAGATTAGTGAGAAATTGATTTATTAAAAATTTAAAAAATAGTTTTAAGATTTATTTTGAATAATTGAATAATCTTAATGGATAAGTAAAATAATTGATTACTAATAATAAAGTATTTTATTTTTAATTTCATCGAATATTAATATCAGCAAGATCAGCTTGGTTATAATTTCATTTATATCAATGACATTAATAATGTTCTCTTTTTATAACAAATAGAGCCATTTTCAATAGAGATGAATTTTTTTAAAGACATTTAGATTCAGATCATAGTAGTGTAAATCATATTCGAATCCGTTCTGTGGTTTTGAAGATTTACAAGTTCAGACAACCAGATAGATATCTTTACCTTCAATCATAAAGCAGATTATTTTTCAAATAATTTTATTATTTAAATATTATCGACAGGATTTGAAGATATTAAAACTGTCATTGTGTTAGAAAACAAAAAATCTTAAAAAAATGTTGATAAATATAATCACTTATGAGATTAATAATTTCAATATTAATCCTAATATTGGATATTGATAATGATTTTCATCAAAATTTTACAACTCGAAAGGATTAAGTCGTTGAAGAGATAAAATTATAGATGTATCTATTTACGTAATATGTTATACTTAAAAAATCTGTGCAAAACCCTTCAGTGTATTAGAGTATCAGGAAGGTTTATCTCTTTTTTTCTGTCTTTCCCTTTCTGCATGCAAAAGCCCTTGTATTAATCAAAGGGTATTACACTTTCGAGATTCATCGTTCCCACATCAAAGAGCTCTAATTTTATTTAGTTTATTTTTCGTATATTCTTTAACGTTACAAGTAGTGTAAGACTGAAAATAAAAATTGAATTAACAATTCGTTGTGTGCTAACTTGATAAAACTACATACAGGATTTTTTTTTATTACAATAATAATACTTTTTTTTGATAGAATGTATCAACTTACTTTAATAAAGCAGCTCTAAATGAATGTGACTTTTTAAATATTTACTGTAACGTAATTTCCATATATCTTTGAGTGAAAAGGATCTAAATATTTCATTTCAATATTATGTTGCTGACTGGATGTAACCGGAGGCTAGTGTATCGAGGGAATGCGTTTTGCTGTTTGCTGATAAATATTTGACAGGAACAATTTTGTAATGTGATGTGGCTTCTATTGCGCCCTTGCGTGAGACTATGGACCCGCTGGCACCAATAGCCTCCGAGGTATCCTCAAGCCTATTCCGGTCGGTAGGGTCACGAACGTAAATAATGAGGGTGCAAATAAAAGCTTGCTCAAAGAACGTGTTACTAAGTGTTTCAAATTGTGAAGCTGTATATATTAATATTAATTGAAAATTTTCCTTTTTTTCATCTATTATTGTTTATTTTTCATTAAGTGGGTTATATTTTATGCTTATTCTTTCATTCTATTCTGTTCATAAGAGAGAATTTTTCTTTTATCTAAGTCAATTAATAGTAGAGAAAAAATAATTAAGAGTTAATTCATTAATATTATTTGATTTAATTGGTAACATTAATAATAAAGTGATATTCTCTATTTATATTATAACGAGTAATTCAATTAGATAACATTTTTTTTTAATTTATTATCATTATTTTTTTTTATTTTTATAATTCACTCTATAGCATCATAAGTTCATTACTTTTTCCATATATTCTTTAAAATATTGTTAAATAAATATATGTCTCTATCGATGTATTAATTGACCAACGACTGAATTTGTTGTTAATAATGCTTGATTGATTTGTTTATGTTTAGTTTGTGACGGAACGTTTTCCCTGTCATTAAGATTTTCCAATCGATTTATTTCACAATATATTTTATTTTAAAAATATATCAAAATATAGGGAAACATACAATCATATATATTTATATAGGCAATTACATTATTATATATTTTTATATTCAATTATACACTATTTGGTCAAATAATTATATTTTAATACATTTTCAGAATAAAATATATTTTTTTTCATATTGATTTAGCAAAAAAAAATTAATTTACTCGAAGACGAATATTTTTTATCTTATTTTTTTTAATGCTTTAACGATAAAAAATGAAAGTTTCGTAAAATCTCAATGTATATTGAACACGAAACATAATTTCTGCGAACGTTCTGGCTCATTTATCATGGAAGACGTGGTGAATACGTGCCAAGATTCGTGTTAACTTTTTTGCTGTTAATATTATACCAGAGAATCATCGGAAATTGGCCGATGGAGTGAAATTAATCAGATCGTTTTCAAACCATTAATCGAGTTGTTTTTTCGTTTCAATAATATTATAAACAAAATAAACCCCCACATAACATATTATTTGCCCTCTTACAACATGTATATCAATTCTTAAGTGCATTTTTGTCCTATTTATCGGCAAATGTGCTACCAGTAAAAATCCATTTAGTTAAATTCCCTAGTGAAGGGGATAAACACGTATAGAATTTTACATGACTATCTGTAAGGTTCTAACATCGATTGTGACTTAACTCAATTCGCTTCAAGTTTCCCTGTGCTATTTCTCTGTATCACAAAGTACCATACTTTATCGTATATTCTCTCTGGGGAATGAAAAAAAAAAAACTATTTTCCTGACGAGGTAATCAATTCGCATGACCCAACATCTTTGTTCAAGATTGACGGTCGATTCTACCCTTCGAGGAATGCTTCAAATAGCTTGGAAATACATACCCCTAATTATACGTTTCGGCTAGCTTATTCAACCGAGCAATTCTGAACCCTTACTCTCGCATCCCTTCTACTCAACCCTCTCAGGCATTTTACAACCTCTACGTAACGAATGATGATCAACAGTACGAAATGAATTCTCTGTACTCGACAATTGCTCCACACTGACAGGCTAATCGTCATTATTGCCCTAAAGCTGAGTGAAAGAGAGTGTCATGAAGTATACGTCAAGTTATTTCTCCAACAGGGAACATTTTTATTGCGATAAATGAAATGATGGGCGGAAGCAATTCCCACCCTTTTAGGCTCTTATACATATTCTTGTTCAATTGCAACATCTTTAAATGGCGAAAGAAATCGAAAGCAACGTACATTTTAGCCACAGGGCTTCGTATTTCATTGAGGGGTTTGTCGGAAATAAACGTATTCCTCGATAGTGTCGCCGCAGGACATTATTCACCACATCCGCCTCCGGTTAAACGATTGGCTAGGTCACACCTCTACCAATCGCACGTGCTATGAAAATATACTTTACTCGATTAATACATAGACATTTTCTGTCAACCATTTTTCAATTTTGTATTTTATTACTTCTTCTGTCAATTTGCTCAACAGACTCTTCTTTTGTATCATGAATGTCTCATCAATTTTTGCGATGAGGAAATAGCATGAAAAGTAGAAAGGAAAACTGTCTGTTTGATGATTCAACATTGGATCATGATTGACTTGGACTGACTTAGGATTGAATCAGAGATAGACTCGTCATATTTTCTAGCTAGAATTATGATCAAAAAAATATTGAATCATTTTGATTTATTTTAATAGTTAAAGAAATTTATTGCAGAAAATTATCTCATGCTGCTTTCGGTCTGAAACTTTGAAACTTTATTTTTATGTCCATCACAATATGCTGTTTACTATAGAAATGTTTACATTATGACATCCAATGAGAATAACGTGCATAAAGACTAGATGTTTATGTCTCATTCAGGCACGATTTGAAGCGAATTATATTGAATGAAGAGATAGCTTAATTGGTAGAGTAGCCAGTACGTAACTGGAAGGTCCGGGTTCGACACAATATATTTTTCGCAAAGAATCGTCCTGAGATAGCTGTGGAGTAGTCCATATGTGTTTAATTGGCAAAAGTGAAGGCGTCCCTGAAAAGGAACTTTATCCGATGATTGGTGATCATTTAATTAAATAAATGTAATTCAGCAAAAACAATTCCATGTATTGATCAACGTTCATTTCCACTTGCTGGTCAAGATCTCCTCCACTTTGACTTGATGAAAGCTAATCAGGAGAAATGGTGTAAAATCGTAACAGATTGGTATCCTAGAGACAGAAAGGGAGCAGGGGGCAACAACAAAGAAGACGGGAGGATGAGTTGAAACTCACAGTAGACCCTAACTGGAGACGAGTGGCTTGTGATAGAATTCAATGGATCCCGCTAAAGGAGGCAATTGTCAAGAGGTGCACTGGATTGAGAGATCTATTTTAACAATTTACAAAAACAAAAATTAAAGGACTCTATTATTGTTGTTATCATAATATTAAAAAACACTGGATACGTTTTGAAGTTGCTGTATGCTGAAAAAAGATCGGGCTTCATCCTCATCATTTTCAACGTTTTAAACTTTGTTTTGGATAGTTTTTTTCGTCGCTTTGTTGCCATCACTAAATTCATAACAAAAACAAATTTTGTGACTAATACTTGAAAAAAAGTGTGTCAACAGCTTACGCATAGTGTGTTTCTATTTTTTTTTTTTTTTTGCATCAAAAGTTGTTTTATTGTTAATTTTTATCATCATTGATAACACTACTCTTGTTGCATTAGTCGAAACACAATATCTGCATGATAAAATGAATAGTTTTCGAAATCAGTTATCTATTTGTAGACAACAGAATGGCTCAGTAAATAGAATTTTTATCAAAAGCGTTCGACATAAAGGGTGACTTTTCTACCAGAACAATGTTGTTGATGTAATTGAATTTTTGTGATTACTTAAAATCTATATTTACAGTAGTGGTTGATTGTAAAAATTTAGAGCGAATTCCTTGAGTCGAAAATATTGATTCCAGTCGATTTTCAATGTATCTTTAAGGTTATTGGATATAAATGGTACTGTGGTTCTTCTTTTAAGGAATTTAGTCTCCTTCAATATCATTGAGGTTCTTGACGCACATTTTGGACATTGGTTTTCACTTGATAGTCGTCACAGTCACCAAAGTACCATTAATCTCTTGTTGTTGGTCATCTTCCCTGGTAATGGTCTGTCTTCACATCGAGTCTACGACTTTCTGTTTAACGTTGACTACTTTTAGCTAGACTTTATGGTAGATAGATTTATATTAGTACTCTTATAAAACATTATATGACTTATTAATGATTATCACGCACATTCTCTGGATGAAGCATGAGCTAAAAATAATTTGCAAATTAGATTAAGAGCTCAATAGATGCAGCTTATAAAATAATCAAGAGAAATCTTATAACTGGTCTCGGTAGAAAAATGAGAAAGTATTTTTGATATTATTGGTAACTAATTTATTATTTTCATTATTTTAAATTTTTAAATAGTATTGATTAATTTAAAAAATTTTTTTTAAACATAATCTTGTAAAATATTCTAACGTCTTAGAGAAAACAATACGAAGATTTGTTAAAATGAATTAAGATATTGAATTTATTAAAATTAATTAGCAACAAATGATGAATAAACAGCATATGGAAATTCAATTTATGAGTCATAAGTCTTCCATATGTCAGTTATAAATAAATGTTAACAAATTTGCAAATCGTATTTCAATGTATTAAGGCGTTTTGTATTTAATATGATGTCATCCATTTAATTAACATTGTCATCATAGTTAAGATATGAATTTTTAACTGTCATATAATATTTTTTAACAGTTAAGAAGCCTCTTTTACCTTTACAAATTTCTTCTACCAGTTATTTGGTGCGATAGAATGTTTTCCTTCAAGAGAATTTTATTTTAAAACATTAATTGATGACTTACAGAGCAAAATGAATTGAGCTTCATGTAAAATTCCCTTAGGATTCCAACTGGGTCATATATTTTCCTTCACATGTAGCAATTATTCTAGGTCTAATTACCATACCAAATATGAATTTAAAGGCGGGGTTGAATTTGAGGCACTTTTGGGTCGCTTATTAGCTCGCTCGGGGGACAAGGCGACAGTGAAGGGGGTTTCTATACAACTGAGTCGCGGTGACATCTGACGCCTTTGTAAGGGCGCCAGGCAGCCACTCTGTCATTCTCTTATGTTTTTTCTCTCTCTTACCTATAGCTTTATATCTGTCATTCGTTTTTGCCATCCATCTAACCCACCTCGAGCTCTACGTTACACTTGGTTTCTCTTGCTTGTCTCACTCTCCACCTCACCCCGCGAGAATCGTAAATAAGGGGACGCTCTATCACGTGTGCCGCCTCTAGGAAGACTTGGATGAAACCAGGATTTGATTGCAGATCGCTGCCTGGAGACGCAGAGTTGCACTGCCGTGATTGTGTTCCCATTCCCCTCAGTGCTCAATGTGTCATCCCCTTTTTCCTTCTATATTTTTATTGAGAAGATATATATAATCTAACCCTGCGCGTCCTAAGTACACAGTCGCGACTGCTATTTGAACGACTGGAATCATTTATTTGCGTGAATTTAATTGACTCTAGCGTTTAATTGTCTCTTCTATCAGTGCTTTATGTAATTAGCATTGTTGCTATCTTCTAGGTATTGATAATCATTTGTATTAAATTTAATTGTTATTTTTAATTTATTATTTTGATTATTAATAATTATAATAATTAAATAATATTTTTTCAGTATAAAAAAAATTATTGGTAATGTTTTTCAATCATTTATATCTCATTGTAGGCAGATTCATGTAGTAAATAGCATTGACTTCTTATCAAAAGTACAACTGTTTATAAAATTAGCATGATTTAATTGTAAAAATTTACTATCGCATCTGAATCATTACTATAACATTATTCTCTTAATGTTTCATGGAATGAAAAGAATTCGATGATAATGCAATATTTTTATATGTAAATGAGATAATTATGAGTAAGTTTCCTGTTGATGAAAAATAAATTTCATAAATACATGTGGAAAATCAAACTAATTACTCACTCTTAGTAACATTGTTATTATTAGTATTATTATAAACAGTCATTTATTTGATCTAGTCTTAGTTATAGGAAACTATGGAAACTTGATTTTTTTATTATATCATCATTTCTTACTACGACTTTCTAAATTTCTAGAGTTAGGATTTTTTGTAGAGCAGCATATTCACTAATTCAATGCACATCATGCGCTAACATTCATATTATTTCTATTTTTTTCATTTAAACTCATTTTAAAATTTTACCTCAACAAGTCTACATTAAATCTCTGTTTATAAAATACTAAATTAAATTTATCATTGTTTGACAATCTGAAACACAGCAATATCGTTGAAATGGAAATTGAAATGTTTAATATAAACAATTGGAATGTTTATTAAAGATGAATAAATTAAATACTAAACATAAACAAATCAGTTGAGCACATATTTTACAACATTACAAGATTAAATTGTTTCTACATCAATCGCAATGAAAAACATATTTTGAAATTTTTCCTTATGCTCCTGAGCACTGTTTTGTTATAAAAGCCAGCAAAAAATATCCATTGTCATTTTTTAAGAAGATTATCTATTCTTTAAAAATTTATTTATTTATTTTCTTCATTAAAATATACACCAATATGTATTCAGCAGTTTAATTAGAGAAATTTTTTTCTTGAAAGAATACAAAATCAATTGAAAGTAATCTTGAGTGCACTCGACTTTCAGAGTATTAACATAAAAATTCACTGATTCTGAAACAATTTCCGTGCGTCTCTCAAACGATCCTGCCACGCGTATACAATTCACTATTTATTGTCCGTAACGTCGCACCCATAACATCCCAAATAAGAAGCAAAAAAGCTGAGGGAGCGGATAATAAAGAGAACGGGCTTTTTTGATACTTTATTTTTTGTGTTATTTCTAAAAAAGATGTGTTACATCGAGAAGAATTTCGCTGAAATTTTATTATCCACCATGTAACAACGTAACATGCTTTGTTGTTTCTGATAAAAGATCTCCCTCTTTACTCACATGCGTCCCATCGCAATATTGTGTTTTTATCTATCTAATATCATCAGCAGCATATTTTCCTGGTAGGGTCACAGAACTACACGGAAAATGTCTATTTAAATAGGATAAAAATGTTGATGTATTGACTAGAGATGACACTGAGATGAAAGTTACTATGGTTGATTCTCTATTCGACGTTTCCCAACGACTGAATAGGTGAATTTACTTGATTACGACTCAAATGACTAGAGCATGTCATTTTTTAAAATCACATGTAGTTGAGATGATGATACAATCATTCTAGGTAGCTTTTAATTCTGTGTAATAAATCTGTAGAAAACATTACTAATGAATAAATCATTTTTTGCTTTATTTATCAACAGTGAGAAAAAAATGTATGTCTACATAAAAATGTTTATTTAATCGATAAACAAAACTGAAAATATTCGCAATAAAATATTTTATTGAAATTTTTCTTGTGCTCATGGGTGAAATGTTTTACTTTATTCCCTAGGGACAAAATATACTATTTTTCAATACATTATTTATTTATTATTTTAAGTAATCATGACAACTAAATTTTAATTTTATTAGTTGAAAAAATATCACTAATTTTCAATTAATTTTTTTCCCGTGTTATAAATAAAATAAAAAGACAATCTGATGTGTTATTTAGAAAATTAATCATAAGATAAAAAAATCGAACAGTCAACTACCGAATATTGATGAGTTCTTGTATTTTTTAATAACAAGATTGAATAGAAAATTTCAATTAACTTTTCAATATGCTCTTTGACATTTTTATCATTCTTTGATGATCATACGTAGCAATGGTACATTTCCATCAACGTGATGAGCGTGGAAAATTCAGACATTTTAGCGTACTGCAGAGGAGACATCATAAACAAAGCTGCGACAAATTCGTCGAGTGAATAAATATAGTATGTTGGTAGTTGGAGGATAGCTAAACACATAGTTATATATATATATATATATATGAGAATATGTACGCCTTGGTGATTCGAATGGATCATCTAAAAGGGAGAATAGAGATGTAAAGACAGAGATGGATTGGGGATGGAGAGTGCGTGCATTGCGATAACTGGATTGAAATTGTGAAAGATCAAAAGACTCTCTTGGGTAATATAGGTTGGGGATTCTGATATAATACATGGACGTCAGAACTAGCGACAAAGATTGAATGCAGATTAAAGTTGATTACGAATGAATAACGTGATGCTTGTCATACTTTTTTACAACCTAAATCGCACTATCAACTACTTACCTGCTTCAATTTGTGTTTGTCTACTTATTGTTCTCCTACTTTTCTGCTTTTATACTTTACTATCTGATTACGTTGTCTCGTCCTGCTGGTTTCCTTTTTTTGCAGACTCATAATTCTTGATGGATGACCCAACATATTCTTCAGCTTGGACTAACGCGGTTGATCTTCTGGTGACGATAAAAGCGCGAAAGAATGAGGCTAAAGATTCGTCACGAGGGAGACATCCCTTGTTTATTTTCATCCCCTTTTACATCTCCTGTTGTGCTTTTACTTTTTTTTTTTTTTTTTAAATCCATACACATTCACGGCGAGTAAGATATGTTGCCATATGCAGAGGGCGTGCCAGGTTGTCTGGTTAATTTTCACATGTCAATTTGATTTTTGCAATGAGATTTTTTTTCCTCGTGGGCGTTTCCGATGGACTGGAACATGCTTAGACAACCGTGAATCGATGAAAACTACCCAGTAGACTACATTTTTTGTGAAATTTATTTTAAATCGCTGTGTTCATCCGCACCTGGCACTGATTTCAATAAAAAAAAACATGTCCCATTTATGCATAGTAGGTCACTATAAAAAAGTGGTTTTCAACCCTCTAATTTATATACATATCTTTTAATTTGAAATCCCCATGATTCAACCCTTCAAGAACATTAATCATTTCCTTGTTAACAAAACTTCATGTACGACATCACCACAATTTATGAATTTATCTTGCATTAATTATACTTATTAAGATGTCTCTTTTATAACTTAATAAATGTGACTATATTGGATAGAAAAGGATACATGGAACATCAATGGAGTTTTTAATATGTTCGATGGTATATTTTATGGAGCTTTGGTGAAAAATAGAATTATCTCAACTTTAATTCAGAAGTATAAACGATTAAATGGCTTTGGTAGGGAAATTTACACATTACTGTGAGCTTTTTATTTAATTTTTTTTCCTCAACTCTGTTACTGTGTATATTTAGTCTGGTATTTACATACCGATCCTCGCCACCTGGTTCCAAGCATGTGCCCACTTAGTCTGTGAGATTACGCAGTACAATTAATTCTCCACCACCAACTGAGCTATATCTTGCACCATTTTTTGCATTTTAGTTTGATTGAAAAGCAACTTTCTCAACTGTGGAAATTTCTCGTTAATTTTCACGTGATTAGAAAGAAGTAAGTGGGAATGAAAAGACAGAAGATTAACAAAAGAAATAAAAACATTTTGAAATGCTCACAAGGACCTGAGATTAAATTCTAATTCGACGACTTGGCGGTCTGGGCGCGAGATGGCAAAAGGATAAGTCGGACGAACGATTAATCTCTCTTAGCTTCACGAAGAACGTACTCTTGGTAGTGCTTTCGGCTCGTTGTTCGGAGAGAAAAATAAAAAAAAAAGACAGCATAGTAAGACGGGAAAGAAGATGGTGCAACCGCTACGCTGTAGTAGTCTTGAAAATTGACAAAGAACTGCCAACCTCTGTCCCCAACCAAGGAGACATATAGTACATTTACTCAGTGAAAGATGAGACGAGGGATTGGGTTCAACAGTTGACCTCACCTATTTTCACTTCATTCTTCACTCTCTTTATTATCTCCTATCTAGAAGCTCGGATTTGTAGATATATTTTAATCTTCTCAACCTTGATCGAGATTTACTCGTTACCTTTTTAAATATGCTTGTGGGTGTTGATCATTTCCATACGAGAGTAAGGTTGTGCATGCACATCATTTCTTTATTACATTCATTTTAAATGAAAAATTTAAAATTGAATATTCGTTTTAATTTTATGTCAAATGTTTAATAAAAATTAATTTATTTAAAGAAAAACAGACCCAACACAATGAATCCAATGCTAGGGTTACACAATGTCAAAGACAAATACAATAGTTTATAGATAACAAATTTAAAGGTTATAAAGAAGGTGCAGGGCATTATGTAATTATAAAAAAGAGAAAAAAAATAAAACTTAATGAGCATAATAAGTATAATATAAGAAAAGAAAAAGATGCATTTAACATTTGTTTATATTATTTCTACAATTAACTCTTCATTTTAATATTAGTCATCATAATGATTTCAATTTGTCAAGCTCATATCGGAAACAAGAGACAGGAATTCGATTTCCGGCAATATCATTATTTCATCAGATATGAGTGTGTACGCATTACGTAAGGAAACGAGGACATTAGTCACAGCATTTCTACGAGTCAATTTACTAGGCATAATGATTTCTGTGAGAAAAACAATAGTAAAAAAATATTAAATAGTCGGATGTTTTATTTTTTTTATTTCCTAAGGAAATACACACTTGCTGTTGTATGCATGCAATTGAATTTCTTTCAAGATGAGAAATATTCTCACGGAACCACGGATTTTTCAACCATAAAAATCACTCTAATAATACAACTCTGAATTTAATATTCCATTAAAAAAAAATAAAAAATATTACTATACATTGTATATCTTGATAAAAAATTTTATTACGTTATATTTATTACAATATACAGATGAAAATTATAAATGGTTTTTATTTGCGATTTTTTTTCCACAAGACTCAGTAGGAGTGCAAAAATAGGTAATGATCAAGATCTCAGAGGCTTCAATTGAATAACGTACTCTTGAGTCGAGAAAAATTCTCAAGAAAAAAGTGACAATGATAGTTAACGTGATATATTGAGTAATCATTCAATGACGCCAGTGGTAATTAGCTCAAGGATAGATGTGATAATTTTTTTATTCATAGTTATTCATTGCAAAATGATAACCGCAGAATGTATCATAAAATTTTTACGACATAACTCGTTTAATTGATGACACTTTTTTGTTTTGTTTCAGGTAAGCAACAATGGTACAAGTGTCAAAAAATTTTACAATAAATGGATAGAATGGATTGCCAGTTTCATTTCGTCATTCAAGGTAAAATAATGTAAAAAGCCAAGCATTGATGTTATGGGTGATGGGTATAAATGCGATTAGGTGAGTTGTGAGTTGAGTATAGTGGACGAATCGTAAATTGTTGGACGATAAAATGGTCGTGTAGGGGCTCGTTTCGTGGCCTAGAATCGTTGGAGACTATTGTGTTCGTTGGATGAAATGAGCTTCAACCCTGATTTACGATTACGTTCCCCTCGATGCTGTCCAGTCAGCCAACGCGGAAGATGGCAAACAGAGTTGGGAATCATTTGTGGGAACGTGAATTCGTAGTATTGCATTCATGGTGTTATTGATACATAAACAGCTTTAGTCAGCTGCTGCTGTTTTGATAGTTATGATCTATCATATTATAACTAATTATAACTCCTAAGCACATAAGCTGTGTGTAAATGAAAGCTGTTTGAATTTTATTTAAAGTGTTTAAGAGCTACGTTAAGATGGTATTCAAATATTTGATAATTGGTCAGCAGAATTCTTATCGTGCATATTGACCTGTTAAAGATAGAACATAAAAAAGTGGTGCATACAACATTTTTCATAAAACTGTTGTTCTAGCAAAGGTCATAAAATGTAAAAGAGAAAATTTATGTTAACTTTACATTATATAAAGCATTTGATGTGCTAATTTTATCTTGAGTTAAATAATTCGGATTTATCTTGCTTTCTTTTTTTTCCACACTAATAAAAGAGATTTGTGGTGGTTAAAAAGATTTATTAACTATTTAAAAACATTTTGTTACCTTAAATAAATTTGCTTTTGTATTTAAAAAAGGCTTATTTAATATAATAAAATGCATGAATAATGAAAGTTAGCTGATGAAAATTTTTTATTCATTAATACCATTCACTCACTGATAGCAAAGTCTCCAAAACTATAAAGCCTTAGAAGTTGGCATTTAGTCGATAGGTTTTTTGCATGACGTAGGCATTTACTAAGAAAGGATTCCTGAAAATTTATCTCTAGGGTTTAGAAGAAGGTCTTAAAATTGACATGGAGAAAATATTATATGAAAAGTTACCTTTGTTAGCTAAAAACTTTGGTGCTATTTTAGTATGGACAAAGTCAAGACCATATACAGTAGATACTCATTAATAGCAAGATTCATCAACAGCAAACCTCGTTATTGGTAAGCACATTCTTTCATCAAACACTATTTTCTATCAGGTGGTGATAGGCTTTCCATGCTAGCTTTTAATAGTGATGGACTCATGGATTAACTTGCTATTAATGAAGGTCTAGCGTAGTATGAATATATTCATTTCAAATACTTGCATCAAGACTGACTAAGTAAAAGACTCATACTTCTTCCAGCTAAGCCAAGACCTTTTATGAAGTCTCCTGGTGTTGGAGCTAAAATCAATCAATACTTAGCAAACAGTTTGATGATGAAGATATATTTTTAGGATGAACTTGTTTGGCTGGTTACAATAATTGAGAGTCACATGATCAATATGATGTGTGAATTTAGCTGAGACAGCAGATGTGAAGAAGTTGTGACAATCACATGTGTCATGATGTTTTGTGTTCCTGCATCTATGTGCTAGCTTGACCAGTGAATTTTTTTCAACACCATGACAGCGAAAAAAAACCCATCATTTATTACACGTTGGTGTGTTCCATTGTTTTCATTTTTATTTTCATTGTATCCAGGTGTCAAGCATGAAAGTACTTGAGGAAGTTGGAATGATGTAAAAGAATTCTTATAAAAAATTTAATATTTTCCTCAACTGCTGCAGTTATTCATTTCAAAAGTAATCTCAAGCACTTACGGATTGAGATAAGGGAAGTTAGGTCGTTGGCTCTGGATCTCTAATAGAGAGCTCTCAAAATGCCATAAAATTTGGTGACTGAGATCCAACCTGCTGCCGCATTCATTCTATATCTGTCCTTTTCATACTTTCCTTCCTTTTTCACTCCGTCTATATATTTCGTACGGTGTCCCTTGAGCTCATTCACGAGGTCGCATGTTATCATCCCTCCAATGGAAAGAAGAAGAAAATGGTTCCTGTGCAAAAGATATGACATGATAAAAAGTGCTAAAATGATTGGTAGTTCAATCAACTCCTTTTATTCCCTGTAGGCTCATATTTTCATTACCTGTTTTATTATCAATCATTAAACTCACCAGTAAATTGTAGTTGGACTGCACAAAATTTTCGCTTTAATACTTTTTACGATCACCCCAGGCAAAATGTACTACTTTACTTGTGAGATTTTAACTCAACGTACTTTCTTGTGGAAATATAGAAAGTCATTTACATTTTATAGGCTACTATTTGAACTCTAAAATGAAAATAGATATAATCTAATAAAACGTTTGAAAGTATGGGATACTATTTTTTTTCCGTATTTATTGAAAATCAATTTTCATAAAATGTATGCATAAAATTTTCCGATTTCAATTTATTACAAAGATTTAAAAAGTTCATTTTTGTCATAAATTAGCTAAGTGTTTTTGTTCATGACTACTTTCTATATTTTTTTACCATCAAAAAATTATTCTCACTACTCGGAAAAAAATAGTAAGGCTCGTAATGCTTATAATTATTACTAGAATTCCGGTAGTTTATCCTTCACTTTTTTCTTCATGTAATTACGATGACATAATTAATTATAATTAAAACAACAGATACAACTATTTACACTTACGTAATTTTCTAAATTCTTTGTTCTCCTGTAATCAGATTGTATTTTCTGCTAACTTTTCAATACTTTCAATGCCATTCTTGAAATGATTCTTTTTTTATTCAATTACTTTACGTCTCGTGCAGACAAAAAGCCGATACTCGATGAACAAAAGACTCTGATGAATCACATAGGAATTTAAGCCTGCTAGGGATGGGTTTTGCAGTGATTGAAGAATTGAATTTGATTCCATTTGACGTAATATTCATTGTGACGTGTGAAAAGCAAAGGTCTTGTTCATGCCAATCTTTCTCTTTCTCTGACTGTTTCCATTAGTGTTCCATTCCTTTTTAACCCGTGCATTTTTAAAAGTTTCACGCAACGATAAGGACTAATGTAAGTAGTTGAGGATTATAAGATTCGTTGTTGGACTTGGGTGAATATTCAATCCCTAAAGGGTCACCTATCGTGTGCTATTTTTATGTATAACTGTGACTGAGTACTTTGAACGACTGTAATACATGCAACTCATAATGTCCAAGAAATATTTATCTGTCGAAAAAATATTTTATATAAAGATATGAAGTAAAAGGTTGAAATTGTTAGGATTTATGTCACGACATTCTTTAATGTAAAGAACCGTATGTCAAGATCGTGTCATCCGCTTAACGAATAAACTATAATCAATCAACGTATCAGGAGACTTTGAAAGTATTTATAATGTAGTTGGAGACAACGCCTTATTGAACATACACTATTATTCTTCATTATGTGTGTACATCATACTTTGAATGTCAAATGAGATATTATTCCTTGAGCAAAATTCATTTACAGCAGTTAGTCGTTTATACTTTGTTTTTTTTTTATTCTTCCCACTGGCTACTGTGAATTACAATCTGTTATGAATGAGTTATTGAGAGTATGCAGATGCTTTTGATGTTTTTCGCCATTGAAAATTATTGGCTTGATAATATTACAAGCACGCAGTTCAATAAATTATAGGTACTTTTTTTTGTTGATATTGAAAGATGATTGAATTGTTCAAGAAGGAAATTATTGATTAAAAGAAAAAGAATCAAGTTTAGATGGTTTTTTTTTTTTTTTTTTTTTTGGTTATTATAGAGTTACGTAAGAATAAAAAGCTTATAAATATATCAGATGGTATAGAGTTTTGTTAATATTTAAAGCATCGAAGCTGTGTTTCAAGGTTAAAATATACGGAACCAGTAAAATAGCTATTTAAAAATAAATTTATATTCTTTCATAAAGATAGTGCAGATGAGTTTAGTAATTGTTTCTGGAAACTTCATGACCTCTTTGTAAAACTTTATTCTTCTTCGCGTGTACTCCCGAGAAGTAACGGTAATATATTTAGGTCATCGTTTAACTTTAAAAGCGTTGTTCATTGAACGGAAAAAGAAAAAAAGCCATCACTTAAAAATTTATCCCAACAGAGATGTAAACAGCTTAGTGGTATTAAATACAATTAGAAAAGTATAGGAGGTTGTTATCAAAGAGATTTGCACTGTACATCGAACAGTCTTCCTTGTCCCATACAATTACTTATAAATAATTTAAAAATAATTGGTAGATAAATGAACAATTGAATGGAAATAATGAATTATAATAATGATGAATATAAAGGTTTTTTATACCTTATTTATAATATTGTTTATACCTCACTCTCATTTTCAAGATCAACATTGAAAATCCACATTTCAATTTCGAATTCATTCGCTATCAGAAAAGCGATGCAACAGTTTGCCAGTGGATATCAGAATAAGTATTCTAGTATTTAAAAAGAATACAAAGGAAAAAACAAATGCCGTAAACTGTGAATTTTCTGGGTATGGTAATGAACGTGATACAAATACATAGTTGATGATTTTTTGTCTATTTGCCTTTTCCATCTGTGGTTCTGAAGTGACACGAATAATTCTCTCTTAATAATTTATTTTCAAGTTGCATGACACTATGCAAATGTCACAGCAGATATCTTTTTTCTTCTTCTCTCATTATTGACTCACTCTCTTGACTCATCGCTCCTGAATGAGAACAGGCACTATAAATACGCGTATCTTTTGCATTACATCAATCATTGTTATATCGATTTCAATATTATCTTTATGAAAAAACGTGCTCTATACAATATAAACATTCCTTAGATTTACGTACAATTTAAAACTTTATCATCTCATGATATGACAGATATGTGTATCATCTTTTCTTAGTCATTTTGAATTTTATTTATCGTTATTATGATATTTTGATTAGGCTCATGATAATTCAATTTACATCATGATATTATCCTCGCAATATATTACCTTTACTCACGTTCTGCGCGTGAGTCATTTGGATACTGTTAGACGTTTATCAAGGAGTTGCATGTGTCTATAGAGAGTGGAGTTAAAAGCCCGAGTATGAATCTTTCTTTGGTCTCTGCAAGATACTTTATATTAATTTCTTCTCTTTTTCTCTTTTTTATCTGTCCTTAGTTCAGTCGCCCACACGTTTATTAACATTGCTTGGTCATTTATACTGAAATAAATATTATTTGTGCTATATTTGTTGTATGCATTCTTCAAGGACAGTTGCATTAAAGAGTCATACTTCTGAAGCAGTAGAGAAAAAAGTTCTTTTAAAATCATTTATTTTTAGCTCATTTATATGAGGAACTTACTTAGCGATTTTTGTATGAGGTGTTCTGCTAGGAAGCAAGACTGGTCTATTCCTGACCTATCACTAGAGTAATCTAACCAATCTTGGTCCAATATTAAACCAAGAATTTATATTAAACAAAATTGAATTTTGAACATAAAATATAGATTTTTTCGATCAATAATAAAATTACTTCCTGAACTCATTCCCAATCGTAATAAAAAAAATACTTTCAATTAAACTCAACGTGTTGAACTTTCTTTTTATTAATAAAAATTCTTGACATTGATCCATTTTATTCTCCATATGAAGTGTTCTTGCAATCAATCTTGCAAACAACTTCACAATTCTGGTCTGAATGACTTCATATAAAAGTAAATAAAGCCATACTTTGTCTGATGAAACTAGAATTAAAGTGTATCTCATTAAATTCAGGAGAGTTATCTTCATTTTACCTTACAGAAAGTAAAAACGCTATATTTTCTTCTCTGTGCATCATCAAAATAATATCAAATAGTATATTTAAAAAAAAATCTCTGTAAATTTAATTCGAAAATTACAAAATACCTAAAAGAACTGTTTAGAATGTAAAATTCGTAGCATCAGCAAAAATACCGTTTGAAGTATAACGATTGCATTTCTTTAGTAGAATTGTTTAGACGCCTGAGGTTTGCCATGAATAAAATGTTTTGTTACGAGAAAGCATTTTATTCTAATTCTGTACTACTGGGGGGGTGCGCTTAGCAACACGTGTGGTTATTTCGGAGATGCAGTAGGGGATGTTGTTGATGTGCTTTAAGTACAGTAGTCATCTACATTTGTGTTGTCTGATATTTCTTCTCCAACAATTCTTTTCACGGATGATAGCCACGAAGTGAAGTATAACGCTCAGACTTTAATGGACGTTGACTCATCCGGAAGCGGTAAAACGATAATTTTTCGTGGATAATAGTTACCCGACAAGCTAGCAATTTATAGGATAAAGTCTACAAAACTTTTTTTTTCTTCTTCTCGTTGTACTGCACTTTCTCTCTCTCTCTCTCTCTCTTCCTCTCGACAACCTATGAGTAGCCAACACTACCCTCTGGAGTTGTCACAACGAATGCCACGTTTCTCCACTCGTTAGCGTGCGCGCATTTTTTTTTCTAGTTTCTACTCTCGCTCGTTCGTAACCCCATGACATCCTGAACATAATTCTTGTCGCGTTCTCTCTGTCAGGGATGTTTAATTTGTTTTTTCCCCAGTTAAGTCTAATCACTTTGTAATTAATGCTTAGACTGTTTTAGTCTGTTGTTGACTTTTCTCTTTTTAAATATTTTTTAATTTTTTTTTTACTCTTATGTATTCATTATTATTCTTATTACTGTTATTTTTTAATTGTTACATAATTTTTCCATTAGTAATTTGTTTCGGCATTTAATATTCCCTACTTTTTGTATCATTTAAGTTTTTAAATAGTTAGTAATCAATTATTATATTAATTAATCATATAATCGATAAAAAATTTTCATCAGCTGACTTTTTGTGATTCTATGTAATAAAGAATTCAAAACAATTTTTGAAAGAGTGAATTTTAGAATAGATATAAAAATGATTAATAATCAATAAATCATTAAATATTTATTAAAGATTGATTAAAAATGCAGAATCTTGAAATATCAAAGATACATCACTGAATATATAAATAGGGTTAATGTTACTAGAAGATTAGAATTTTCCCAACATATTTGACGTTATGTACCCGTACTTATCTGTGCATTGTCACGCATTCTCAAACTTAATACTCCCAAAGGAGCATCAACTACGCGCCAATGCTCACCCTCGCGTTGGGATTTGGTTAATCGACATGCACTGAGCATGCTCTGACTCTAACTTGAAATATTTCATGAACAGAATAATTTTAATATTATGATACACATTAAACATTTGTTAATTTTTTTGCGTTCTAAATAATAAATTGCTGAAGGGGGTGTTTATGACCATGATTATTATGGTCGTCACTTCATTGAGAAATTTTATAGAACGTTCATTTTTCCAGTTAATAAAACTCCCCCTGTAATAATGACTGAACGAAGTACTGCAAAATTATGCAACCCTTATAGAGAGGGTGAAATTCAGTGTACACTTTACTTATTCCATATACTATATTTTGTGGGTTTATTTCGATTATGAAAATGTGCTTGCTCTATCATAAGCATTATTTATTGATGCTATTTTTTCATTCTAAACGAGAATGAAACTCTTGAGTATGACGTAAATAGTTGAAAAAGGTATGATGGACATCGTTCCAAACAAATAGTTCTTTTATCCTTTTATATCCAATAAATGATCTTTTTGGAATAATTTTCTGAAATATGTATCATGAATTTAAATTTAAATAAAAAGATTTTTGAAAGAAATCCTAAGATATAAGATCTGTCCAAACCTTTTTGTCAAGAATCTTATTATCTCGATAGCTTCGAATCTCTCATTTTAGTCATTGATTTTACCATTTATCTATAAAAAATAATTTCTATTGGAAATTATTACATAAAAAATGAGAACAGAATTCATTGACTCCAAACTTAAATATACACTGAAAAGTTCCAAGTATTTCTTGATGATTTCAACTAATTTTAAGTTAAATTATTATTTTTTTATCAATAATTTTCCTTTCTTTTATCATGTTAATTACTGTTATGGATTTAACTATAAAATATTTATTGTATCTTGAAATGCAGATAAAATATTCAATTTATTTCACAAGAAATTAGTCGAGTCTTAATATAGTTCTATGATGGAGAGTGAATTTAAATTTCACGAAGCAACTGAGATTCATGAGTCAACAGGAATAAATAATATTAATATATAGACACATACATATACATATTGCAATATTTAATGTATGACATCATTGTGCATGGATTTTATGCTAATTTGAACCTTTTTCAGTTAATAAAATTCAACTTTTAACTGTTAAGGTTTTTGATAAAGAATAAAAGAAAAAAAATACAAAATAATAAGGTTAACAAAAAAAAGCTGCTTTCATTTATGCTGTTTGTAAATTCAGTGTCAATCTCAGCTGTGTAAAGAAAATTTTTACAGGATATAATCCTCGGTTTGAAACACCAGATGCCTCTGACATTATGGAGTATTTTTGAGTCGCATAATAATATCACACGAGGTTACCATGTAATATCATTTTAACTGATTAAAATTTTTATCCATTTTGTTTTTTCGGTGTTTTACTTTACAAAATGAAAAAGATTTGTGATATTTCAATGAATGAAACATTTTTTTAAAAATTCATCATCAAAACATGTACTTATGAGATTGAAGATACTTTTCAGTTGCTGAAACTTTCATATTCCACATAAACTTTTATGTCAGTAGTGTATTTATTTGTCGACAGTACTGGATTTATTTTTATTTTTTATATAACATCATCTTGAATAACTTTTGAAAAATTTTATGGTTACAAACATACTGAGAAAATTATCCTTTAATGACTGCTTAGAATAAATATAAAGATTTAAACCCCATTCTTCATTTATTGATCTATGATTTGAATTAATTATATCACATTTAATGTTGTGAGATGGATGGCAAAGACACTAGCAGAACAAGATACGCATCAAAATTGGGATTAGCCAAACACAAGTATTGTGATAACTTAAGTGGTGGAGCATTCAACGCTCAAACTAATATTGAGGGATCTAGATTCGATTCTAAATCTCAAGAAATTGCTTTTTCCTAAGTTGTAAAGCTGGTGAGTTAGAAGTGGAATGAAATCTATACCTTCCTTCTGCTTAGAATATGAGAGATCCAACTTTCCAAAACAGAATAATAGACTTCTTGACCCTAGGATATTCAGTAATTTATATCATGCTAAGTCATGGTGAATTTACCTTTTGTATTTAGATTCGAACTTTCAGATAACTGATTCTAATTGAATTATTCTCTCAGATTTTTATCACTTATTCATTCTTCAATTCAAGAGCAGTCTTTCTTTAAGTATAGCTGATGATTTTAAGTACCTAGGAATGCATGTGGATAGCAAAATGACTTGAATAAAAAGCATACAACTGAATGTGATGGCTGAAACTGTAGAAACTATGATGGTTGGTTTATCTGACTTTGTATTTTCATAAAGAAATGAAATACTCATGTACCAAGTCATTCTCCAAGCTACATGAGTTTACAATAAGCATTATTCAAACATTTCAATCGAAAACATTGAGGATACTAGTCAACTCTCCTAGTATCTTTCAAATGATATCCAGCTATGAAACCAATCCTGGAAGAAATACAAATGTTTAGCTTCAAATGCATATAATACCTGCAAAATTATTACTACCAATTAGTCCAATGACTGTTAACAAAAATTAATCGATTGATTTTTCTAATTGACTATCAAAAGTAATGAAATGACAACTGCTAAATAGTTTTCCAATGATTTTATCATGAATTAACAAAAAATTTCTTTGCTATGATTGATTAGTTAAAAATTCAATCACTAATGAAATAAAAGCAATTAAATAAAACATTGAATAAATTCAGGTGAACATTTAGATAACAAAAGATCTTAAGAGTAATAATTTACCATGTCAACTAACATGACCAGATTTTTTTCATCCATTTATGAAAGAGGTTAACTGAAGTATTAATTTTTCTGTAGCAGTACTTTACATTACAGCTGATTGAAATTCATTACATTAACAATAGCTAGCAGAATAAAGTATATAGTTGCAAGTTAATGGGAGATGTGATAAAATTTCTATGTAGTAAATGTGTCGACTAATCGAGTAATGGGCGAAGTATATGAATTTCTACGTACTTGAAGCATAGCGTTGTTAATTGTCGTCGATGTCATCGCATCTCTGTAATGCTTGACGACCTAGCGAAATTTGTGCCATTCACGCACGTGCAGTAGTCCAATAGGGATGACATTGTTGAGTGTTGAGTTCTGATGCAGTGCGTGCACGCGATGCGTTTCCTGTACCCATCGTCGAGTATGCACATGATGGTAGCTCATATATCCTCAAGTTATTATCAAACTATATGCCCGTCACCCGTATCCTAATGGTCTCTCGTGTATTATTCCCATTATGCCTTTATCTTATTCTTATTGCTACGCTCTTTTTTTATTTTACAGTGCAACTTAATGGATGAAAAAATTAAATTTATCTCTCTTCTGGCCTCTTCGTTGTATTGTTTATTACTTTTGCTCTTACTTGTTGTCTAATCTTTCAAATTATATCTCCAACTTCATATAGACTTTTAGAAACTAGCTAGATAGGATTTTATATATTTCTACATAAATTATAATAATTTATTTTATGACAACTTTTTATTCCACTTAGCCACTTTTTTTTCAGAAATTATTTAATTAAATTTCTACAAAAAATATTCACTTAGATTTTTTATCAGTAAAAAGCTAATTTTTTTAATGCAACGTTCGTTGATAATTATTTTGAGTGATTAATTTTCATCACCATTTTTCCATTGTTTTAAGAAACATAAAAAAACTTTCATCTTAAAATAATCCTAATGTTTCTGGTAAAAGCATATGGAAACATTAATGATGAAATGGCTGAATGATAACAGAGCATCAGGCACAATAGTTTATCAAAAGATTCATCAACAATTCATCCTTGCACTCATGTATTTAATTGATTGTGTACGTCCAGGAATTACAAATGCAGTTGATAGACCTGTTCAATTTACCAGGATCCTCTAAGGCACTGATGCGCTGGAGAAAGCGTCCTCAGATACCTTGTTAGTACAATCAATCTTGGATTAGTTTATGTTAAGCTGGATGATAACTTGATTGGAAACTCTAATGCAGGTTAGAGAGGTGACATCACTGATTATATTTTCATCATGTGTGGCTCACCTATTTCATGGAAGTCACCAAAGCAGCTGTTCATAATTAACGCTCTTTGGTATTGACCAACATCTTGGAAGCTGATCTTTGGTTGAAGCAATCATCTGCCACTATTCATTGATGATTCTAATCCAAAGAAAGTCGCTGGGAAGAAATTATTGGTTGGAAACATTGAATAAATATCATGGCTTATGTGGAGCTTATTAAGCTTTCTATTCAGACCTGGTACAAAATAGCATAAGAGTATTGGAAAGATAATCAGGTCATCTTAAATGAGACTTATTCATTATCTTCACCTTTGCCTAGGATGCTTACCTTCCTCGTGATTGAATCAACCTACTTTTCTCCCCTTGTTGTACCACTATATTTTTATGGTAAATACCAAATCCAATGGCCTACATATCAGCGTATTATTACGTCAAGTAAGTACACAAGTAGCAATAGGTATAGGACAACATGTAATGTTACGGTAGTTCTACACGTAACCATAAATTGTAGCCAATAATATAATTGTCGAGTTACAATAAAAATAAGTTTGAGCACGCAAAGTATGAGTTATGCTTTCATTTTGCATTTGAGAAAGGCGACGAAGTAGAACAATGTCATTTTCACTCATGTCCTCACTATAATTAATAGTGATTAGTCAACTTGGATTTCAACGATCTTTCTTACCTCCTTTTCTCCAGTACATCATTTACGAAGTAAATATTTGCATAATAAAAGAATATATTTTCAAAAAAAAAAAATAAGTACATTCTCTGAATGATGCATAAATCACTCGTATTTTACCTTACAACTAAACCATTGATTGGATTAAATTGACTACTTTTTCCTAAATTACAAATAACAGAAGTTTAGTCACGATTCCGAAGAGATTCTTTGACACTTTATCTGTAGATTAATCACGATAAAGCGTAAAACCGCTGTCGCAAATCGTGAGGAATCGGAAATAGATGTCTTCTTGAAGATTCAAGGCGCGTCGTAGTAAATTTACTCGGGCCTATAGTGGAATTGCAGACAAAAGTAGAGAATCGAGAGTGAGAGAAAGCTCCCCGAATCGGGCCAGCGAGTTTCTAGAAGTCTGCAGAGTTTATTTGTTCCCGATGAACAGATAGTATAGAGCAAAGAGTAAGGAGGGAAGAAGTGAACGAAGATGGAGACTCTCGCGTGGCTTCCGGATAAACGTCCGTTTCTTCTACAGTGGTTGGCAGCCGGAAACTACTACAAGGAGAGAAGAGCTTGGATGCAGCGGGTTGAGAAAAGGTTGAATGCTTGTCCTATAGCTCTACTACTTCTATACATCTGGTATAATGCACCACTACTGGCATCAAGCGAACTTGGCTCCACAAATTCAAAGACATGAGGAGCTAGTCAGTATAAATTCAACGAACCACGTGGGTCCACGGATAGTTCCTAATTACAATGAAGCGACGTGACTTTGCTCAAACTTTCTACAATATACGCTTTACCGGAACGCAGCCAGATGATCCTTACAAAGTCCAGAATACATAGCCGGCGCAGTCTGACTAATGATATACCTACTCTACTTTGAGCTCTTGTCCTCCCTACGTTCTATGTTGGAAAAAAACTTTTCCTGTCCTTAGGATATCTTAACTTCGTATCCAACTTGTTGTTAATTAGAAACATTAAACAAAAGTTCGTTAAGCCTTTTATTCAATTTTTTTCAATACACGTTTTGTTAAAAATTTTTTTACATTTATGTCTAGAGTTTTTGTAATATCTATCCATTATCTAATAGTGACCCACTACTCGGAGAGAATTTTTTCACTAAATCTAAGTGCAAAAATGATAAATCCACGTTTTGAAATTTATAAGTAAAAATATTTCTGTTCAACAGTGAATTTTGGGTTGTTGTAAGTAAATTTTGAGTTATCCCAAGTAATTATTTTATTAATATACCTCTTAAGTGCAAAATTAACTTACACGAAATCAAAATTTACTATTGAATGGAAATATTTTTACTTATCAATTTTGAAATGTGGACTTGTCATTTTTGCACTTAGATTTAGTGAAAAAATTCTTTCCGTGTAGGACACTTGTTTGTTTAGGTATAGTGAATAATAATTTTTTAACTTAATCTAGTATTATAATAATTTGTTGACAAATTTATTTATCAGTTAATACTAGTGGGAATAAAATAGGGAGTGTAAGGAAATTTGAAGAGCAAAATATTAATTTTATTTATTTGCATAAGAACAAATAATTTAATAAAAAATAATTAATTTGTTGGACCACTCAGAGTATCAATAAATGTTTGGACTCTCAGTATAAAATTGAATTTCTCTATTACTTTTATAAGTTTTTGAAGTGAATGAGTTTTGAAAACTGAAATCATTTGATAAATCATATAGGAATTTTTCTGACATGAGATTTAGTGACTTATTTCTTTACAACTTTTCAAAAATTTTTCTTGCTATAACTTAGAATATTTTTTTAAAAAACATGTTTTGATTGTTTGAATAGCTTTGCCAAAATTAGTTTCAACTATTTAACAATCTAAATCAATTTAAAATTATATTAATAGGAATGAGATAAATTACATTGTTCGAAAGTCAATTTTATTCGCTTTGTTTACGATAGACAAATCGAAAGATAAAATTGGTGTAAAAAAATAGTTGGAGTTAGTGAAATAGAGGGTATGATTAATGAAATACAGAGATATTATCTAATAAATCGGATTACGATGAATAGTTTCCAATATGTAGCAAGCATAAACTTGGACAGAGGATGATTATCAGTATCTAGGTTTGTTGGATTTTGTATACGTTCTAGTGATGCAATATTAATGTGTCTGTAACTCTGAAGGGAAACCACTAGAGAAATTGGCACAATTTAGGTGTTTACTATTTCGATCGGCTTATCAGATTTATTGACATATCATTAATAGACGCTAATCAAGTGATTTGAAACATTTTTTAATATTGTATATCTAGATATTTTGTTTTTTTTTTTTTGGGAAATAAATTAGTATACTCAATCTATACCTTAATTCATACATGTATTGATCAACTCGAAGTTTGATTAGTAAATAGTTAATATCCATTGAAACCATTAAAATTAAATCAAAATAATTCTGACATAGGAAAGGCATTATTATAAGATAATTATTTTGGAATTGAAATAGATAGTTCCGATATGTTTTATTTGAATGGAGGAAATCATTAATAAAAATAAGTCCCTCTCATGATTTAAAATTAATAATTAATAATATAATCTTCGAAACCACTTCTAAAATGGCTGTCTGTTTAGTCACTAGCTACTGTATATTACCTAGATCTTGCTTAGATCCTGCACAACCATGGAACAATAGTGTCTTGTTTTAATTTTTTTTTTTTGAGCCTTAATTTACTTCCTTATAAATATCCTTATCAAGTGAGAGATTACAAAAATTAAGTGAACCATATTTAAGATTCCTGATTAGAACCGTATTTGAATTGCTATCGTGATGAATTAATGATAGTAATAATTATTAATAATAATTCGAAAGAAAATTTCTTTAAACAAACTTAAATGGCTGTTTACCATGTTCATTATTATAATTTACGAATTAAACTATTGTCATCTCATTTCACTCACCTAATTTCCACAAATTTATAAAAAATATTTTTTTTTGTCAATTCTAAGCAGCAAATGATTACAATAACTTTAGAATTTTTAACATAAAAAAAACTTTACCGGACTTTCCTAAAAGTTCCACTCCGTCTCATTTGCAGAATGTTCTAGAAGTTAAACTCTTTTGAAATTCAGTAGGAACTTTTTTTTTACACGATTCCTAACATAAAATAATATCCAAACTAGTATCACTACATAATTTTAAACTTAAAAAATTTGGTAAAACACCATTTTTCTCCATGCTTCCTTTTATATAGTTTCAAAAAAAAAAAAAAAGATTTCTCCATTGAAATTTATCATAAAAAAACCATTAACCACTGATTCTCCGGTAAATGAAGAATCATAAAAAAAAAGCAAGAATAAATGGGCACATGTAAATTCCGGGGATTTTTTTTGATTGATAAATGGCTTTCAGAATAATACGTTATAGGCATTTCTCACTTTGTGTGCTATTAATGTAACAAGTTAAAGGCGTAGGTCATGTCCGACAGATTTCAACACCACCAAAGTTAAAGCAAGGGTGTAGAGTAAAGGAAGTATAAGACTTGGCAAACGTCCAACCCCTTTTGCAAGATATTGCGCGTGTTTCTATCAGAGTGCAGTTCCCTCACTCGGGTTCGCACAACGCGGAAGGACAGCAGGGCATTTGCATACCGAATGCCGTAAAGTGCGAAACTATTGGCGGAAGAGTGTGATCGTAGATCACGGATCACAGCGTTCACTCTTCCGTGTCGCATAAAACTGAAGCCATATAGCTTGAGATTGACGGTTCGACTATCAGTAAAGTGTCAATTTGTTAAATTAAATTCGTGAACGGAATTAATTTACTATTTTTGGCAAACTCAATTAATTGGATAACTGTAATTAAACGTTGAAAACTCGTTTAATGCATCCTTCTCATACTTTACAGGCTTTAAAAAATTTCATTCCTTCAGGAAATTCATAAAACAGAAACAAAATATTCCTTTTTACGGTTTAATATATTTTATATCGCCCCTAAATTATAACCCTTGGTAATTCTTTAAGTGATAATTTGCTGCAGGGGACCAATCATAAAGTTTCGCAATCAGATGATTTCGTGTACAGAACTGTTGGCCCAAAATAAGGGCAGGAATATTTACGTCTGGCATAACTGCGTGTGCTCTGAATTTCAGTGTATTCATGCTAGGAGTGAAACGCCCTTTAATTATTATTGGCGTAGGGGATGTCAAGATGGAAGAGGGTGATACGTATCAAAATATCCGGTGGACAGTAGAGGTCGAATGATGAGTTGAAAATGCCTGTGAAAGAAGGATAAGGCGTTGAGGGATCAAATGAGGATTTACGTGGTAGTTTATCACAGTGATAACATCATCTTTGCTGTCGATCTTGAGGAATCATTGTGTACACTACATAACAGCGTGTATTGATATGAAGAAACACACTATGATGGCTTAAATATCGCATTCCTAAATTTAAATATGTCCTAGAAGTAGTTTAAATACATTTGTGAATATATAAAAATATCTATCATTTTTTTAATTTAATTATTAAACACTTTAAGCGTTTTATTACTAAATATTTTAATTTTCTTGGATTTTCAGTGCTGTGATGACTAATATTTGAGTTAAATAAAAATTTATCATCATTCATTACATCACAATTAAATTTTCCTATTAATGTAAACTATTTAACATAATCGATAATGATGGATTGAATTTTAATTTTACGAGTTTCAAATAAAGAAGAATTTTCAATTTGACTTGAGAAATAACATCATGTTTGGACAATCGCCATAGTAATTATTCATTTAAATGAATACACGTTTTACATAGATAAATCCATAAAGATAGAGGAAAAATACGAGAGTCCATTGTCGGTGTTCTCGGCGCCGACATCAATCAAGAAACCCTTGACCGAGTTAGTTTATGAGTGTTTGTGAAAATAACAAATTCTCGAGTACTTTATACACGCAAAAATTAATTGCGATTTATGTCATTTTATGTATTTACATTGTAATCAAATTATTTCTAATAAAATATGTTAAACTCTTTTTATTAAATAAATTCACGTTTTTTTCTGTATAGCAAATATTTATTAGTCTCTCACAAGTTTTCACTTAATTCTAAAAATTTTTGTTTTCTTTTTGCAATGAAATGATTTGAGCAATTTTTTGTTATCAACAAAATTAAATTTAAGTATTTGAACATCATTTTAATGTGAGCTTGGTGTTAATTTTTACAGATATCCGAAGATGACAGAACTAAATTTTTTTATCATTATATCACTAGTTTATTTATATATCTCCTTTATTTCGATGCGAACATTATGCAAATGCAGAGCAATGATAACGATTTGCAATTATAAATTAGTGATTTGAAGAAGAAAGTATCATATAACATACCGTAGGAATGAAAGAATAAGAGGGACAAAAGGAGAACTTTTGTGGCTGTATCAGTGGTTGCATGTACAAGTTTCTCTCCAGGGGAAGCCACAGTCATGTGTTGCTTCTTCGTGGTCGACGTAACAGCACAATGCTAATTATAAAATGTATGGTGATTATTTAACCTTCACGTGGGTGTCTGTGTGTATGTGAGTGAGTAACTTTTAGTATACCAAGGTATATATACCTTCTTTTCTTTCTCTTATCCAACTTGAGTACATGGTACAGGTCGTGGGTGTAACGGCCACACGGGGAATCGTTCCACGCCTCCCTCAGGCAATTTTCTAATGGCTCCACGGAACAAAATGCTTTTACCTGAGAGAGACACTCTAATAAGTGTTTAACTTTAATATTTATCAATATATATTCGAGATCTGTATGAATTCACCATTATATTTACCTCGTTTTAATTATTTCATTATTTTTATTATGATTTTATAATAAATGTTGATGTACACGTTTGTTTACGATTTAATCCTATTAATTATCTCAATTTATTCTCAACACGTTTTGCAAAATTAAACAACATTTTTGCATTTATTTATCCGTTTACATGGTACATACGAGGCGATATGAATTAAATGAAAATGATATACAACACATGACTCGGTCATTGTATTTTATTTTTCTCGTTTTCGTATAAATTGATGTCATAACTAGTTTGAATAATTATTCTCTTACGAATTTTTTATAACTTGCTAATACTGAATATTAAATTAAATATTTAAAAAAATATTCATGCCTATTCATTCTGTGGCGTATAATTTTTTATTATTTAATACGATCCGTAACATATAAAATTATCAAAAAAATTTATTCATCAAACTTTCGATTCGTGGTTTTGGATATTATTCTTGATTTAACATTTTTATTATTAAAAATAATCATTCTATTTAAATTCATTACCTTGAAAATTATTTATTCGATGATAGTGATCTTTGTTACTAAAATAGAGTGAAAATTTTTTTTGAAATGAATTTCGACTATTGGATTACAAAAAGGTTTGAAGTTATTATTATTTTTTTTAATAAACAGCTTATTTTTATAATTGATAAAAGATTATCATTGTTATTTTCCAAGGTTTTTTACTATCTTATTTAATTAATTTTTTTTTTTCTAAATTGTTTTTTATTACTGACCCTTCTTAATCAACGACTTACTCTTTAAATCGGATTTATTTCCTATAGCAATATCAAAGGAAACCATAGAGTAGTTAAGGCAATATAATATCGACAAGTTCATCGAGTTTCCAGAGAGCATTGACCTTAAATAGTACGTTGGAAAGATGTGATTATGTAAGTGAAAGAAGGATAAAACTATGTGTTTATATTTTTTTCTTTAGTTTATCATAAATTAACATGTTTCATTCGATGTTATTACTTATGAAGAAATGATGTAATAAGAAAGCAATCCACAAGAACTATTATAAACCTCTGAAAGTAGTTGTAGCATACATAATAATTGAATAATACAGATCAGAAAAGCAATTGAATCGTTCAAGATTTAGAAGTTTTCAATATTAGCAATATAAAGTTGATTTTGTCTACTTCAAGAAACCATCATTTCTAACTTATCAAATATTTCTTATTCCTCCTATATTTATTTATTTTATTCATCATAACACCCAGATCCAATAGTATTAATTATTAACGAGAAATTACAATAAAAAGGTTAACAAATTTAAAAATTCAATAAATAAATGAATTTGAACTAAAATTACCTATAAATAAATATAAAATATTTGTGTATTAATAGAGGGAACATATTTTTATTAAATCATTATTTAATTGATAGAAATAATTTTATTTAATTGTCAGCAAATATTTTATAATAAGGTCCCACAATGCCAAAGGCAATTAGTTTTTTGTTAACACATCGAAAGAATATAAAGTAGGTGACAATATAAACAGTCAAATGATTTGAGTGACAAATTTTCAACACGAATAAAAAACATTTAAATGTAACACTTGAGAGATTCAATTGACAAATAGATTTCATTAAGATATTAGTTTCATAGAATTTAAAGAGTCATCATTACAAATTCCATTTCAAAGCTCTAAAGAATCCTTATGCGTTTTTCTCATTGTCTTTGGCGTCGTTTTTCTTGTCCTTGTGAAAGCTCCAAGTAGTAAGCTTCTTGAATATGCAAAAGCGAATTTGGATTCACTACTTTTTCCTTAGCCCTCGAGACACGTCGTCTTAAAGCTCTTTTCTTTTTCCACCTTTTTCTTTTCAATTTTTTTCCTCATCCTTGTTTTTGATCCACCTCGACGTTTGGCCCTAAAAGGGAATTCAAGTCTTACGGGTACTTCTTGTTTAAAAATAACGTTGTCGTAGTTGATTCTTCTTTCTTTATTTTCTCCTATAAAATCAGTAAAACCCTCCAGAGACCTAATTCGCGTTTCTTAAAAAAAAAAAAAAAACTTGATCTCCAACGACTACAGTTTTCTTCAAATCTTCATCGGTTCCAAAGATCAGACGTCTTCGAGCTTTTTTCCAAATTATTCTCACGTGTATGCAAACTCTAAGAAATTCTTTTAGTTCTAAGTTTTCATTTTATGAAGCAAGTTTAGTGACTTAGCTAGTAGTTTTTCCATTTTCTTTATACATTTATTTTTTTTATTTTTTTATATTTCTCTTACGTCGGAGTTCAATCGAGTTATAAAAGTAAAGTAAAAAGAGAGTCAACGAAAATATAAAACAAAGTCTTTAAAGTTTACGTGTTAAGTTGGCATTAGTGAAATAAACAATAGACGTTGAATGGCGCTTTGATAATCGATTTCTACGGACTAAAGTCTCTCTCCCTCGTCTACTCCAACGCAAGAAGTACGAACTATAGTTGAGTTGGGATTGTATTCCTACATATGTGCATATATATTGTATATAAATATATGTCTACGAACACGAGATATCTCACCAACTGGCGCCCGTTTCTCATTTCCCGCTTTTGCGGTAGAATGATCGAAAAATATTGGAATTTACCTACACGGTCACTAGACCCGAAGCGGCCTCTTGATTCCGATCACGAGCCTCTCACTCTACTTCAACGAATTTTATTCACTCTTATCCCTCATATTTGGAAAGTCGGATTCCTCTGCTTTTTTTTCTTGTCTACCAATTTCTCCAGTTCAACTTTATCTTTTCTTCTCTTTTTTGACATATATTTTCTTTCGTCCCTTTTCCTATGCAATCCAAGGAATTGCTGGTAGAAAAGCTTTCATCTTTCCCAATGTGTATTATACTACTTTAATACAGATTACCGGATGTAATCAGTTGATGCTATCTCGATAATATACCCGACAATTTCGATATTAATTCGAAATAAATAACTCTTTAACTAGTTATATTTTTTATCGATAGTTTTAATACTCTGGGAAATGAATGCATTCATATATTGTTCAGGTTATTACTTGAAAGTGGAGTTTCTTTACAATGTTATTTTTATACATTTTCAATTAGTTTTTACGATTGATTGAAATTGAATTTATTTAATAAAAATTTTGCGAGGAAAAATAATGAATAGAAAAATCAAATGAATTATAATACACTTAAATTAATTTTATTAATATTATTTGTTGATTGACATTACGGATTATATACATTTATATTTTATTATGTGTTAAAAATATAAAATTTAATAAAAAATTGTGAAAAATTTTTTTCAAAGGAAGTAATAGTAAAAAAAAAATTACTAAAAAAAAAATTTTTTCATTTTTAAAAATAAAAATTCTTTTTAATTCTTAGAGAATTTTTCTGGAGTTGCCGCGGAATAGTTTTTTTTAGATGGAATCTATTAAATACATATTCTTATCAAATAATCTTAATTTTATAGTTAAATATACCTTGACTAAACTGTTTCATTATTAAGTGGAAAAGCTAAAGCTGATTATAATTAATAATGCTTTAAATTAGAAGAGATAGTTTGATCATAACCCAAGCAAAGGATTCCACATTGTAGAATTTCGCGATTAAATGAAAAACTATTAATTGAATGTGAATTTTGATCATTGTTTGGTGTTTAACTTGAGTAAAATCGTTAAGACATTAAGAGAAGGAATGCCGATGAAAATGAATCAGCTTCTGAATCTCTTTAGTGGGTTGAGGAGGTTGCTAAACGTCGATCGTTATCATTTCTCATGAGAACTAGAGAAATATCTTGCGCGCCATTACAATTCAGGGATAAATACAACGGATGGGCAAGTGAACATGGTATAGAAGATACTTGCAACGAAGTAGTGAAAATCGTTCAATGTCTCCGATGGGATTAAACGTCGTCTCTGCTGCTTCTGTGGGACGGTCACTTTAGAACTACTAAGTGTTGTATTTCAGACTGCAAATGTCTACCTTGTAGCTAAGTATACATGTATGTATGTAAAGATAGAACGATCAGATAAATTTAACTTAGAGGTTGAACAGTACTTTGACTTTGTAATAAAAACTACTATTTAACTGACAAATCAATTAAATAACTTCTTAACTACTCAAGTGCTAGATAGATGAATATTACAGTGTGTCTTTTATGTTAAATGGTATAATTTATTACATTAAATAAAATTATCCAGTTATTAAGTAATAACTTAATTATTTAGAAAGAAATATACAGACTTTTTATAATTAGAGGGTAATTACTTAAATATTTAATTTTACAAAAAGATCATTAATGCTTTAGAAATATTTTTTCTTATTGATATTTCTAGAAAGGGTTAAAAGATAAATGATTGATTTTTAATTTAATAAAACCAACAGTTTTTTTTTGCAAAAATGTATCATAAGCTAGCAATTAAAATAGTATATACATTATAAAAGTAAAAAGCTAATGTTGATATTTATTTTATAAATATTTTATTTGATCAGAGCAACATAAAAATTGGACCAAATGTGATGAAATTGAAAAAAAAATTTACTTACAAAAAAAAAAAATTTTTCATCATAATGCATTCTTTCATTTTCTGAAGACTCACTCATTGCAACATTAGTGAAATGTTGAAGAATGAAAAGAGACGATTAAGAGTACAAGATCTACCGAAACGTCGAGTAGTACGTCAATGATCCAATTTAAATACTAAAATGATTTGTCGAGTGGCCTCCAAATACTGTTCAGTACGTCTAAATGCATTACGCAAGAAGGAAGAGAATCAATTAACGCGGCCCATGATTGTCGTGTATTGCGGTTAAATGTATAATGACTCGAAGGCTGGGGGGTCAGGGCCAATCTTGCCATTGAAGTTATCTAGAGCGAACAGTTAAGACGATGACGATTATTGCCGACATTCTATGACTTATCACAAAATTTTCACCATCTGCATGACTTGGAACATTCATTTAATCGTTTATTCTTGACTTCGTTGTGTAACCATATATTCATTCACTCATCTATTTTAGAAAAATTTATTTGACAGGATTTTACAGTTGATTGGAGATTCTTGGCATTGAATAAAACGACCCTGCGATGACCAAGCAATTGGTCGACATCCGTTCCTTGTCGAAAATTCATTGAAAGATACTTTTTCTTTCTTATAACTTCGATCGAAGACTCATTCAACCGCACGTTTGCATCTAAATCGCAATTTATCGATAACGATTTCATCTTTTTCTTTCTCTAGATTTTTTTCTCTTTCTTTTACAAGACATCGTTTCTCAAATTATTTTTCTACAAAAAAAAAAATGTTTGAATTTTCTAGATCCTCAAGATCTCATGATGACTTCATTTTCGAAACTCTTCTCGAACAATTGAAGAATCTCGAGCGAGCTATTCTACTTCGATTACTAGGGTGACGTCTTCCGCTTGTCATAGAATAAACTCAAGACTCTTAAAGCTTCACTATGTTCAGCCAAATTCGCTCGAGTTCTGTGTTGTCCTATCTTTTAAGTACACTTGTTTCTTTGCTTTTATATATCTAATTCGCTAACTTTGCTGGTATCAGATGACTTCCAATGTTGAACTGAACACACAAAAATTTCATACTTTCCATTGAAAAACTTTGATATTGGTTGTTGAATACTAACTCCATTCGTTAACATCCACATTTGATTCAATTATTGAAATGTAGTTTCATTCTGATCAATGATCACAAAATAATACAATATATTTCATTGAAAACTTTTAATTAAAATTAAAAATATTCTCAAGCATTCAATTACTCATACAAGTTTTGTTATTTTGCTTTTTTTCAAAGTATTCATCATATTTTCAAGCATATAATGGTTCAACTGTTTCCAACAGAATAAATTATATAATAGGTATTGATAGAAAATATACCATTTTTTTTTATCACTCTGAAAGAGGCTTATATGTAATAAAATTACATAAATTTAATATTATGTCTCTTAATACATGAAATCATCTTAAAGTTCTTAACAACTTGTGGAAAGTCAATTAATAAAGTATTTTTTTTTCTTCATCACCAAGTTATAGTGCTAAGTTGGCAAGAAGTAAATTATCTAAGAAAGTATTATATACTAGAATTGTTTTCGATTTTCTATCTTTGAATTAAAGTGTACTTAATTTATTTTTATATTATGATAGTGTCTTTAAATAAAAACATATTCAGTAGCTTTGTGTGCAAAATTACATATTAAAACAATTTTTTTATTTAACGGCGTGCAAAAAAATCCATATCCCAACTGTACACTAATATATGAGAACTAATGATTCGAGCATTGTGATGAAATTTCATGAGATCATACCCGTAAAAATGTCTCATACAAATGTAAATTCTGGACAAATTCATTTTTATGTACAAAAATGAAAAATTCCCTAGAATATAGGAATAAGAGATATTATCAAATACATTTCTATAAAAAACTAGAACACATAAAAAAAGAAGTAATAAAATGGATAAAAGGAATTTTTCAATTTCATGTGGAAAAGAATAGTATAAAAAGATTGGCTGATTATAATCCTGAAAGACTTTAAATATTTGATTATTGTTATCTAATTTTTTCATTGGCCATTTCAATTTTCTTTAGCATAAAAATTATTCATGGATAAAACCATTGATGCTGATAATAATCTCCATGAAAGTCTTGAATATTGTATATCAAAGATCTTTCATTGTCGTCCAGGAGACAGGGCAACATCACCTTTTCAAAGATCATTCTTTTGTGTGCTATTTCTAAAGGTTGTCTACATAATTATGCGGATCTCTATGCATAATCTTCCATTTTTTTCTTAATCAAATTCTTTTATTCATACAACTATTCAATAATTAATACTTTTTTAATTAAAAATCGCACCAATATGTTGATAGTTCATCAATGCCTTCAATCCTAAATAATTACTACTATGCTCAAATAATCTCTGATTCTTAAATAAAAATAACTCCATTTTCAATCAGTATGTTTCACCAAAAATAATATTCTCCTATTAGTATATTTATAACTAGGTGATTACAAAAACTCACTAATGGAATAATGAAGCTTGTTAAATAAAATAGGTTTAACTATTCCGATGATTCATTATACCATTTTGCTAAGTTTCTATTCAATCTAGAGTAATCGATCGTCTCGTTAATATACACGTTATGACGCTTTTGTAGATATAGGATATCTGTATGGATGTAGTAACTTGAGAAGGTCGATTAACGCAATAGTTCAGTTGCGACACTAATTTCAAATGAAAGCCTTTGATAGATATACGTACAGAGAGAACTATTCTGTACATAGTCGAATGCTTCAGTGGACTTAAGTGGTACACATATTACAGAGAGGAAGAGCTTAATGATCGTGACATTGGCGTTAATGATCATCTAAGCAAATTTCTTGATCCCTTGTTGCATATTCGCTGGGATTTCTACGATTCGATCAACTTAACAGTTACCAGTCTGATATTGTACTACAATATGCTAAGCCACTAGCTATCTCATTGTCATGAATTATCCCTATATTTAATTTTCAAATGTATTCCAACTTGGAACTGGGATAATGCTTGATTGAGAACTGTCTGGATTCAACTGGAGTTCACCTTCTAGAGGCTTCTATGTTGAAGAATTATTACTCCAGTATACATCAAAGCTTAGTATAACATCAATACTGATATTCAGCAAAGCTTTCAAACAGATGCAATTGAATTGTTCCAAGATCATTGGTTAGAATGATTTATGCATCACTGATATGAACAAATGATCTGAAGAAACAATTGATTGATAGTTTCTTTTAAAATTAATGATTAATCATCAAAGTAGAATTTTTGCTAACATGTTGAGGTGATGTCTTAACATTCTCAACCAATTTCAGTCATGTTTCAATTTAAAGTAGGAATAATCTATGATGTCAGATTATATTTTGTTTTATGAAGTCTTCCAGCAAGATCTAAAGTTCGACTGATGCTGCCACAAGTATTGTTTGTTTTTTTCCTATCATTGATCGTAGGTCTGATTGATGACTCTTTTCAATGCAATTATATTTTCATGAACTCACCACTGAATTTTTCATTGATCTTAAGACAATAATTTTTTTTTAAAAACTGATAGAAGCTTTTACACATTCAATTATAAGGCAATAAAATAAAAATGATTTTGTTGATGATTTATTTGAAATATTATATCCCAAAATGTTCTAAAAGCTCATTTTATCTTTATGATGGGGATATAAAATTTATCGACGGATCAAATGATCGTGAAGAAAAGTCAAACAGGCAATAGAATCGTTTTGTTATGTAAGTATTGATACGAATTGTTGAGAGTCTCAACTACTAGTTTTATTGTTTCCCTAAAAATGTTAAAAGCTCATTCGTGTTATCAGAGTGAGAATAAAAACTTTAATATCCTGTTATTCCAGGGATACTCAATGTGATGGTGAAAAGTAAAGTTAGTCTTTAATCTCTCTTCACAAAGTGTATGGAGAACAAAGATAGAACAGTCTATCTAAAGCAGACATTTGAGTTTAATGCGAATGCTTACTAGTTTGGCAAAATGCCCATTCTTTTTGTTTTTATTCTTGTCACACTCATTTTATTTGCTTATAATATATTTAATATTTGTCATTTTTTTTTGTTTCAGGTAATTGGATTATACATAGTTAACATCATGTTGTTGATGAAGCGTTGTGATGATTCAACTCAAAACTGTTTGCTAGTGTTCTGAAACCCCAAAGTCAACATCTTAATGTTTGTCTTTCAAGTTATTGGTAATCTAAATAATTTAATAAACTGAACAATCATTAACCTTAGTCATAACACAATAAGTAATCTGTGCTTATAATAAGTCTTTATTATTTTGTGATACCGAAAAAATAGCTACTGCTAGAAGTTTGATAAATCTATCTGTGTACATGAATATATTCTGTGGTATTGAAGCTTCCAAACCAATGAATTGATTTGAATGCAGTTTAATTTCTTGAAAGCCTGTTTAATCAAGATGATTCGCAATTATGTTAGATGATAATCACTTCAGCTACTTCAAGATCAGCTTATAACACAGTTAATCCTAACCAATACCACTTAAGAACTCATCCAAGATCATCTAAGATTATTGCATCAACAGTTTTTTTATTCAAGTTAATAATAAATGTATAGGACTTTGTGAAAACATATTCAAAAAAATGTAGGAAACATTTAGTTCATCAATCAACTATCTTCAAATTACTAATGTGATGATAGAAAAGTAAAAATAATGTTTAAAAACATATTAAAATAATTAGAATAATGCTGATAAAAACTAAATACTTTCTGTAAATGTAAAGTTACAAAAAAATCTAGATGACAAATGAGAACATACGAAAATAGAGCAAGATATTCAACAACTTTTTCAGCAAAAACTGGTCTATTGGAGATATATTGATATAAATCGTATGATACGTGAATTAAATCATAATTTTGATGATAAATAGTCAAATAAATTTATATGTAGCATGTAATAGTAATGGTAATGTAATAATAAACGACGTGAAAGTTAGACGTCGACGCTTTACTTGACGAATGATCCAAGGGCTTTATATGAGCGCTGAGATTATGATGCGGCGATTCATGAGATTGCTTTACCCAGGAGATATAAAGGACGGCTATGTGTTTTTTTCAAACCCGCAAGTTTAGGCGATTCATAACCATACTTCCGCATCGTATAGTAGATTATCCTTGTCTTGCAGTATATACCGTAGTAAATATTGAATTTCTCATGCTGAGGAATATAATAGCACTGCATCTTGGCTATGCAGCTGCTTCATAATCTATTGAATGATGCAAAATCGTTTAAAGACTATTACATTCTTATATTCCTTCTATATTAATACATTTTCTGAATTATTTATCCTTTTAAAAGGTATGTTCTAAATAATATTCTGTTTCTAACAACTTGGAAACTTTAGAGAGAGAAAAACTATTGAGTCAGGTAGTTTTTAAATCAAATACAGAAGATGTAATTATTTAATACATTAGTTGATTATTTTTCAATGCTTAAATGAATTATTTTTAATGGAGGAATTGAGCAGTTGAAAATTAGGGGTAGTATCACTAAATTATTGGCTTAACGTTAATTCAGTTTTGGCTACCAAATATACATACAGAAGTCCTGAATAATCGTTTCTGCTAAATTTTGAAAGTAATGAGAAATTAGAAATTGAAATAACATTTAATTGTAAGTAGATCAAAGTAAATTTAATTTTTTTTATTATTTTGTAGTTTATCATTTGAAACGTGAAATTATGATGTCATCTATTTGATTAACATTCAAAGTTTTATCCTGATGATTAAATGTGCTATCATTTGAATTAGCATTGAAGTTCTAATCTGTGAAGTATGAACAATTCTCTTTATTTCTAAATGTATCATAAATGATTACAATTCTATTCTGAAATGATTACCATTATGTTTGGTAAAATACTTATTTTTAATCAAAAGTAAATTAACCTTTATCTTCTAAGGTACAGTTATAAGTCAAGCTAATCATGCTAGTTACTACAACTCTGTGCTCTCTTCTGAGTAGTCAACTTCAGCCTCTTCAGACTTAGTTTCCTCAAACAATATTCATTTGGATACAGTTAAACCACTTCTGGTTTACCAGTGCCACATGCTCAATAGTTCAGAAGTTCAAAGAACTTTTCAAGCTAGTCAATTGACTTGAAAAAATATCTAAAGTCTTCTTGTTGATATATGGTACTCTTGATTTCATTGAACTCTACAATGTAGACCATGACATTGGAATACCATAGTTGTAATGCTTACCTTGAATGTATAACTAATATCCTACCTAGGTAGTTGTTATTTCACTAAAGGTGGTAATTACTATTACCATATAAAATAAACTGGTTTATTGAAATTTTAAGTCAAGTGTTGAAATCGAATTGATAGTAGTGTTGACATTTATTGATTATTCCTTATTCATTAAATGTTAAAAGTTAGATGATGTGTCTTTAAAAAATATAATCCTCATTTGAAAAAATGGAAAGTTGACAAACATTTACTTTAATCTACCAAAAACTCTGAATCATGACCAAGATATCTTCCGATCAGTATCCTAAGTGATGTAGCATCAACTTCCTGCTTCATCTTTGCTATCAATCATCTCTAAATAAAAACAACACAATTCTGGATATCTTCCAGTGTTGAACCAGTTTGATTATTCATTTTTTTTTCTATTTTTTGAGGATAAATCATAGCAATGGTTAATTTATCATCAAGTGACTTTGAACAAATTCTCTGTTTTTTTTTTTCAAAAAAAAATAGGGGATTGCAGATAAAACCTGTAAAGTCAACACACAATTTGAACAATATGAAGATTTAAACAAAAATATTTTCATAAACATTATCATTTGCCAAAACACGTTCAAGGGAATTTTTTATTTGTATTTATTTCATTATTTAATTAATTGTAAATTCTGGTGGAACTGGTAATGTATAACTAAAAACTTTTTCAGCTTTTCAAAAATAATTCCGACTTTTACTGGACAAAAATAAAAAAGTATTCTACATGCTGGTTGATATTTAAAAAAGCCCTTCAAATAGTTTGTCCTCGAAAAACTTTGAAGAACTCAAATATTTTTTTTCAAATACCCTAAACCCTTTATTGGAATTATCATTATTAAATAGTCAAATTTTTCTGTATGATTCCAATAAAAAAATTTGTTTTTTATATCCTGATAAATGGACCAATGAATTTTTAGCAAAGCTTTAGACTTGTTAAAAAAGTGGATTTCAAATAAAACGATAACTACATGCAGAAAAGTGAAAGAAGTGGTTTCGATTTTAGTGATTGAATTCAATGTTATGAATAAACGATATGCATGAAATACCACACATCGAATTACTTATTGAATGAGAGAGGATATGGCATTTGTTCATTTATAATCAATATCGATAAATCGGACACTAGAGTTCTCCTTTCGTACACTATCAATCTTCGTTGCTCGTCGCAGCAGCCACCTATTACGTACAACAATTCTCTATTAATTTAGCGATCATTCGTCCATTTCAAACAACGGACAGGTCTAGCGTCCAAGCTAACGTACATCTAGATTTATTTTCTCGTTATTGTTTTTATCGAGTGCGATATCTCGAAACCTGGAATTTTCCTATGTAACTTGTGCAGTACTCATTCAACTATGTTCACGATATTGAAATACGATATTGGACAATTTGTTTCAATGCAAGAGCTATGCGTTGATGAATTAAGCAGTGGTTTACTTTAACCAATATTGAAACTATTATATATCAAATAACGTTTTGTTGTTTCTTCACTGGGATTATGTTTGATAAATTATTTATCTCACAATTTTCATTGCTCTAATAACATGTTTAGAGCACACTTTGATGTTAAATTAATACCAAAAAGCACACTTCATTATTCTAATGAAGAATCATTTATAGAGATATTGAAATTATTAATGCTTCTAATAATTCAGAGGGAAACAAAATAATACTATCATTAAGGATGATGAAAAAAAATCAAAAGTTCATCAATTATTTTCTATCAATTCAATTTATTATTTGTTCCTTTTTTTCAATATTTATGTCGACTAGTGATTTCTGGTGTAAACTTTGCGTTTGCAATATTTATTAGTTGCATTGAAAAAATTCAGTTAAAGTATTTAACTAATCATATTACGAATGAATATGCTTTGGTTTAAATAACTAAAGAATTTGAAAATTTAAATAAACCAATCATGATGAAGTTTTTTAGCAACCAACTTCTCATATTTCATCAACTTCAGACTCATAAAAATATTTTTTCAAAGTTAAACTTTTGTGGATGTGAGATTTTTTGCATAAGCGTTCAGAATGGAGTAGGATGGGATTTTCCTGAATGATCTGAATGATTGTGTTGTGTGTGAGTGTTTTAGTGGGAATAATTATATATAAAATGGAAGGAGTAAGTACTCTTAGTAGCAAACTTCTCTGTAATAGGATCAGAAGAGAATGGCAGAAATTAGGATAATGATTATTACGTAAAATTCTAGGAATAATTTTTAGCAAAATACACTGTCTGAGTCGAGATTTGAATCTAGAGTCATCAATTATATATCTAGCTGTTTGATATTAAAACTATCTAGTATTTATGGATAAATTATTGCTTGATACCTGCAAGTAACATTCTATGATTACCTGCATTTTTTACGCAAAGTGAAAATAGTAACCTTCGACTTTTGTAACATAACTAGTGAAAGTATAGAAAACATTCTTTCTGTATTTACAATAATCTACAAACGGAAAAATAATAACGAAAAAAATTATTGAAATATTTTGTTTCATGAAATTTTAATTTTTCAAAATAATAACCTTCCTTAATTCATTTTACATAGAAAAAATTAATTTTAATTTCCCAAGTCTTTTGTTGAGATTTATCAGACTTATTTGACTCAATTATAATTCTTTGTTCTCGTAAATGGAACTAAAAAAGAGGAAAAAATGTTTCGCATGCAATTTGAAGTTTGGTCACTTTGTAAATACACTTCAAGTACTGTATGTCGTTTGTACGAGAGGCTTGCTAGACTTTTCACGTGTAATTTGCTCGTCACGCTCATGGATATTATCTATGGGCGTTTCTCTACATGCTCATAGATACGATTCCTGAACATGGAAGCATAGATAACGTGTTGGACTTTGGTGCTACTCGAGAATGGTAAAAGCTCTTACAATGCAGCAAATTAGTTTAATTTCGCGGTGTGTTGAAGATAATTACATTTTGACCTGCAAATTGATCTTAAGACAAGAAATGTGTATTGAAGTTAAATTACATTATAAATTTTTTTTAAGTTCACAGTAAAAATTGTAAGTGAATTAATTTTATTATTTTTTGTATTTAATATTTTAGTCTGACACGTATCGGGGCTGCTCTACTAGAATTATCTTAATAACATTTTTGTAGGTCAAACTTATTTTGTAGTCACGAAAGAGTAATTATGAGTAAGTATAAATGCTCATTACATTAATATACTCAGTGTAAAAAATAGTTTGTCAACTTTTTATTTTGTCTTAATATCAAGCCTGTAACTTCATTTAAACGAATGTTTTCCAATTGGTTTCTTGTTCTGATTGTGAAAAAAGTAATTAAAAGTTTAACTTTGATGCAAGTTTAGATGAGTGGATTTTATTAAAATTTAAATACAGTATATTTAACATGTCTGCTTTTATTGAAACAACATATAACTTGTAAGAAAAATTGCATTTAAAGTGAACATTAATTCAATTCTTTATTATCTGGGGTGATTTTCCATATCAAATATTATAAAATATTTGTCTCTAATTTTTTTAAAATAAAATATATTTTTATCCAAGATTATTTTTACTTAGTCTTTTGATTTCACTTAGTTCTTCATCAGAATCTAGTTAAGCCTGCAAATTGATCATTGCACTAACAGAAATTGAAATAGTTGTATTTACCATCACATGTTATCACTCCATTAAAAAACCTCAACTCCAATAAAATAGTTGAGACTTTTGGAAAGTACCCAACTAGAACTCCTTACTAGATTATTAGTTCCTCAAATATTACAATAATCTGATTCCACCTCAATCATTATATTTCTGGAACAAATCTATTTGTCAACCAATCCAATAAAACAACTTTCTTATAAAGGCAGTAAATGGAATGATAAATTTTAGCTCGTCATGTTGGTAAATTCAATGGATTGTTTCAATTTTTTATCCTCCCATATCTGATATGTACATAAAGCATCATTTTGCTTGAATAAATGTGATTTAATACTAAACATATCAATTTATTTGTGAAGAATCAAACGGTCGCATAAAATTTAAGTTCACTACCTGATACTTTGTGTCATTTTTTTTTTTTTTTTTTTCATGACCATAAAAGAAGTGTCATCGGGCTGAAACGTAAATTTGGATAGGTGTATTCGCTAGATTTATTTTTATAGTCATATAGAATATAAACGTTGTAGGATCACTTGGTTGAGTTACCGTTCTATATTATTTTTTCCTAGATATTTTTCTGTTTTTCTGTGTCGACGTGGATGATACGGGTTGGCCAGGTGGAACGCGTTGTACTGTAGAAAGAGAACAGAAACAACGACTAGGAACGTCCGCTGTCTAGCAATGCTGGTGATGAACGACGTTACGATAAAACGTGGCAGGCGCCAAGCGTCGAGACTGCTGCACACAGAACTCGTAATTTCGAGAGACAGTTTCTGCTCGCTTGCTTCTCTTTATCCCTTTATTTTTTATTCTATCTTATTTTATTTATTAATATTCATTTTTATATATTTTACCCTTTGATGTTTTTTTTCGCATCTTCTACCTTTTTTGTACCATGCTCGAATAAATATTGATTACTTTTTATTTTATTTTGTCGAAAAATTTTTACACACTGAGTAAATTGGGGATTGAGAAAATAGCATTTGATAACGTGATTATAAATGCATGTAGTTAATTTGAATTTTACAATTTTTTTTTTATTAATCCAATATGTTTAGCTGATGACTCTACTTAATGGGACGATGATAATTGGTTAACATAAATTGAGTTGTCAGTATCCATTAATAAAATTAAATGAAATTATATTTGGCTCAATTTTATTCGTTTATTGAATTACAGTTACTATGCATTACGCTTTCTATTAATGAATTTATCACATAATATAATTCTTTGACATTTATTGACATTAAATTGTACATTTTTTTAATTTAAAAATACTTTTTTGGAAATTTATTATAGTATATTAAGCTACAAGGGCGGTAACTAGCCGATTGCCCACGGTGGCAGTGTTAGACGCATGAGCGAAGCGAGTAACTTTTTACGAATTTGAAATAAGAAGTAATGTGTAATTAAAATCGAAACAATATTTTTGTTAGGTTATGATGCAATAATAATATCTGTAAAAAATTTTAATTATCATTACCTCAATACAATATCTTCATTATATTATTATTAATACATTTATGATTAATTTATTATATATTATAATAATGAATAATAATAATATTATAGTAAAATTCATTCTTAATATAAATATTGCATCAATCAATAATATTATTATCAATAATAATTAATGATTGTGTTGTATTATATTATATTATATTATGATACAAAAAAATATTTATTATTGTTATTTTTCATTATTGTTGGTTTATTATTTATATTCATAAAGTATCCAATATCTGTACAAAATTTTAATCATAATTACTTCAGGAAAAAAATTAATATTATGAAATAAGCTCTAAAATGTTCATTTTTAAAACGTTTATTTTAAACTAGCGTGTATCTGTCAAAAGAATTGCTTCCTTCCTCTTTGAATACGCGTTAATCGCCGATGTTATTTACGACCAAACCATTCTGAAAATACGTGATAGCACGAACGCGCGATTTGCAAAATGCAAGCTGGTCAGAATGGAAAACCACAAGGAGAGAGAACAGAAATGAAAGCAAGGGAAGAGCGTTGCTAGAATTCTCCTTCCATATCCGAAGTTTATGCGATTCTCGTGTAGATATTATTGCATTTTCGCGAATCTGATTCTAGAGAGTACTCTCGACACTCGCGTTAACTTTGCAGTTGAGATTCGTGTCGGGTTTCGTATATCCTCTATGCTGCTACCAACGTTCATACTATGTTCTATAACGAGGCGAAACGACGCGTTATGCTGAGAACGCAGATGCTTGAAGGCTGAAATTGATAATATATTATGTTTTTCAGCTACCGAGATTGCTAGATTAAATACCGTTCATGCTCATTACATTCTCATTAGATTTTATCACAAATTACCTCGAGTCTGATGTGTTTAAAAACAAATTTTCTTATTCACGTTTTAAAGTTAAATCTATTCCTTAATTGAATTGGAAAATTTTTCACTATTGATTTCTATGAAATTTATTTCATGTTATACAGAAACAAGTCATTTACTTATTGAAGAAGACGTCTATTGAACATGACAGTTTGAATTACAGACAGAAGATGAAGTCTCGTTGGCTCTGGTTCCAATCGTAAACTTACAATAAACAAACAAGTCTAGTGATGTTGACAACAAATCAGTCGACTGTCAAATACATCAATTTATAAATTTTATAGTATTTTTATAATTCATTGGATCAAACTGATAGCATTTAGCGAAGAGATATTGCTCATCGACAATAAGCTATCTGCTTTAAGAAGAACTCGATTCATCATTATTACTGTTTAAACAATATCGATCTGATAATATCACTCATCCTAGTATCAAACCAATTTTATCAACATGATAATGTTAAAATCATTCCAAGTTCATTATTGTAGTTAATAAAATTATTTAATATTTTTTAAATGAGAAATATAAAAAGAGATATTTCCATGATCACTTTGAAATCATGAAGCTTTAAACTTTGCTTTCTTAACCCATCTCAACTTCCTTCTACATTGACTAGCTATTATTTCCTAAATATATTGATTGAATACACTTTTCGTATGATTTATGGGTCAATTAATCAAACAAATTGGATTATCTTAATCGAAGGTTCCATTGTTACATCTCTTGAATAGAGGATCTAATGCAGTAAATATCAAGAAAAATAGATGTTGATCTAAAAAAAAACCTATGCTTATTATCACGTGCCATAATTCATTTATATATTTCAGTGGATTAATTTGTATCCTTACCTTTATTTATCTTTGTGTCTTTCTCTTTTAACAGTTTGCGTGTGTTATATGACTCTGGCACTCCTTCTCGATTAAATTTATCCTGTGCTGTATCTTCTTCCATTATCCAATTCATTGGATTTCATTAATTCCTTCTAATTACATGTACCTTAGGTTCATTGTTCCTGATCTTACATCAGCTGCTTGGAATGAAACCCTAGCATTTATGTTCCAGCAATTATTTTTCAGTTGCTATTTAAATATTTATAATTAGACCACATTTGTAACTGCTAAATTAAAGATGCAATGATAAGAAGATATATGTTGGCTACTGTTAGCTGAGAGGAATAATTATTTCTTTGAATGAAGATATTTTTCAGTGACTCAATTACATTTAAGATATTAAACAAAATAATTGATGATACACCCAGTACTATCAGTTAGCAAACAAGTTTATGTGAAGATTTAGTATCAATAAAACTTGAATACTACCACAATAATTCTAGGAATCTTATCTAATAAGTTTCTGTACCACCAATTATATTTTATTTATCAGGTTTATTTAATTTGTTTATTATTCTGAAAAAAGTGGAGAAGAACAAAATATAACGAAATTCTAAACTTATAAATAAAATTCCGAAATAGTCTGTTCTCACTTTCGAGAAATCCAATTTCGGTGGAATTCAAATTGCAATCTCACGGTTTTGAGAAAAATAAAAAGGTAGAATGCATTGGATTTTCTTGCTCATCTCGTTTAGTTGCTGCAAACCAGCAAGCATATTTGTCGTAGTACTGTATAAAATCTCTTCGTTTTATCAATGAAGAATTTTAGTTATTTTTATTATTAAATTTCAAGTTTTTACATTGATTTAAAGAAAAAAAATTCAAGAATAATGACGACGATCTTCCCATTCATTGAAATCCATGGTTCCTAATAAAAAGTTGATAATTTTATATTTTATATATTCTGCTTCAAACTAAACAGTATTTTTGAACCTGATTCTAAACAAGACCACTCAAAAAGCTAGTGAATAGAATACCATTTAATTCAAGCTCACATCCAACTCCTGCTTCATTTGAATCTTCTAAAGTTTCCTAAAGAATAACTACCCGTAAACAAAATTTTGTTCTCCAAACGTTCCCCATAGTTCCACGAGGAGTACGTCAGGGAACTTCCCGACTAGGGAACATGCAGGGAACGTTTGAGGAACGAAATTTTTTTATACGGGTAGTAAATCAGTAGATTCAAAATGATTTTTTTTAAATAATGAAATAAATAATACTTTCAAAAGAACATTTTCTATTTAATCAACTGATGAATGATTTGTGTAATATAGTCCAAAGCATACATGACTAAACTTGAAATTCCATCATTGCAATATATTACAATAAATTTATCCCGCTTTATGTAACTACCATCAGTATCAGATTTTATGTCTGCAAATGTATAGAAAGGTTGATTGGTAATTTTGTGCATTTATGTAAACTGTTTTATATCAATTTTCAACATTACCTCAAATTTTTAGATACTTCTCGTGAACGCTTGTAATTCTGCACGATGATGATGATACTTACAAAAGAGGATTTAGCAACATAGCCATTTCATTAGAGTTAATAGTGCTTTTGTTTGCTACTATTGAGTTTTATCTCAATGATATATATATATATTAATACTCCATCAATTCTAGCTACAAATGTTTCATTTACATATTCCTGGATCAAGTCTTGAGTCAGTTCTGTTTAAAATAAATATCACTATGCAAGTTAATGTGATTAATATTTTTTTAATCCAATTGTAACAATGAATAAAAGGTGAATAAATATTTTTAATTCATTAATGGCAAAGATATATATATATATAACACATAATATACTGCACGTATTTACTTGACGAAGCTCACTGCCTGAAATTCAATAGATGTGTTAGAGTATGTTGTTTCTCACGATTTAATGCAACATCAGGACGTGAGGATACTTGCACTCGTGTCAAGCGACATGACGCCAAATGAACGAATAGAGGATCAGAGGTCATGTGTGTCAAACAACATGACACGTGTGTCCTAGGCTAGCAGTTAAGCGTATGCCGAATATTCCATCAATGTAGTACACATAGTTTGGCATGATGAAATACTCTATTTCCCACATTAACTCCTGAAATTCTGACCAAAATATATCCACTTCAGTGGTGAATTGCATAAGAATGAATGCGGTTTGAGTTGAACCATCAAATTCAATTGAAGGATTTCAAATTTTTGAAATAAAACATGGATTAATTATTTAAATAGTTTCATAAATAGTTCCTTATTTATAAGAGTAAAATTTGATATTTAATATAACATAATTATTATGATAATTTAATATTTTTATTTTATATAATATACAATAAAATAATTCTACCCATTAATTAAATTAATAATAACTTATTAAACAATATATCACATAAACAGAAAATAAAATTCCAGTTATATATTACTTCTATTAAATCTCTTTAATTTAGAATTGACTCTCGAATTCTCGTTATGAAAAAACTAAAAGCATGAATAGTCTGGCAATGTGAGTTACCACAATTGTCTGTAGACTGGAAAAAGTTTGACTATGTACCCGCTAAAAAGAGATGAAAAAAGTTGTTGGTTACTCGAGAAAATTTGAGATAATTTTTTTCGATTTGCTGATGACTTTTTTTTCTAATAATAAAACATTAACGAATTTCTATTGACAGAAAGTAACGGCAAAATTTAATTCTAATTAAAAATTTTTTAAAGTTAAAAAAGTGGTTAAAAGCTAAATAGAGTTGAATTAATAATGTAATTATGATGAGAGTATCTTGAATTAATTATTCCAGTCTATTCTAATATATGTATCTCAAAAATAAGTTGAAAAAAATATCATCTACCTTATTCGCATATTCTGATAAATATCGAAAAAAGTACATGTGCCATTAGAAGCACATGTTTGCCTTGTACTTCCGGTCTATCTAATAACGACTGAAATGAGCTCACTTTTACCCCAGCTATCTAATAGCTATGAACATTACAACATAAAATAACAGAACAGATGCTTCATATTTTTAAATCATCATAAATTATTAAATAACATAGATATTGAACTATCCTGGAAATTTATTATGGCCAGATGTTTTTATAGCACATCAGCTACTAACGATACACAATCAGTATCGATTATCTATTCAGAATTAAAGGGTAAAAAATTATTCAACGAAATTGGCTAAGAATATTTTAGATATATAGCAGTGCTTTTGTTTGCTACTGAGTTTTATCTCTTTTTAAAAGTAACTATAAAAAAACCACTTGCGATATGATTAATGCAATAATTGGTAATGATAAAAAGTGGTCTTTTACATTGTATTTAACTAATTTTTGTTGGAAATTATATTTTAAAAAAAATTTTTAAACAATTTAATTTTATCAATGAATAGATAGCACAACTTTATGAACAATTATCGTTAGTTTTTTCGATTTACGTTTATTCTGTCTTTGGATATCATTCAGTTTAAATAACATTGGATTCTTAAATTTCAAACATATTTCAAAGCTTTCCGATATTAGTAACATATAATTCCACAAAAGTACTTAATAAATCATATTTAACAAAATGTTTTCTATTGTAAAAAATATGGTAATTACGGCTATTGCAACAGTGGTTATTCTTCAAAGTGTTCTGCCAGCCAGTAAGTTGATTTTTGTTCTAACCAATAATTTTTGTCATTCTATTTGAATCATGAGAGTAAAGGTAAAATGCTTTAATTCACGAGATTTGTTTCTTTATTTACGATTTAAGACGATACTATTTTTCGAAAAAAATGTACTTTACTCCCTTGATATGGAATGCCGAAACAAGATACCTATTGAGTTTTATAAAATTAATTATTTTCCAGAATGCGACGATCTAGACGACGTTATCGATAATTCTATTTAACAAAACATATAAATGAAAATAAATAAAATTATTCAACATTTTAGAAAATTATTTCAAAATAATACCGTAGTGATTATGGTAAACTTTAATTAATTTTTGTTATTATTAATAATTGAAATGATACATCTTTTGTCAGGCAAATAAATTACACTCTCATGCAAACCAAAGTATTAATTTGCTTTTGTCTGCTGATATTTTTATTTCTTTTTTGATAATTGAACAAGCACATAAGTCTGTGATCAAAGCATGATCCTAAAAGATTCATTAATTCAACCAACTACATTTTGAAGAGTGAAGGATAAAGATGACAAAAGAGATGCAACATGTAAATTACGAGAAAGTTCCTATCCGTTTTGTTACAACACCTCTGAATGTTTCCAATTGACTGAAATTGCAATTGAGCTTGCCCTTTAACGATGTTAAATATTCAACAGGGGGTGCAACGTGAGTAATTGATGGTACTTCGTCCATCTCCTTTATCGATTAAAAGTTAAGTGTAGGTCACTCTCTATAAGTCGACAGGCCACATATTGCTAGACGACATTTTCGGATTATTTGTAAGTTTATTAAACAATAAAGTTATCTTATGTCGATAACTTTTGTAAATGTTCATTTAATTTTATTAATTTCTGCAATAGTACTTGAAACAATTGAGATAATAAAGTTTGTTTATTTACTACCGAATAAAACTTCGGCATTATTCATTCAAATGAAAATACAGAAACTTTCTGAAAGTTTATTGAGCATTAATTAAATGTTTATTAATAGTTTCATCTGGATGTTTACGTATATTTATATAAATGCAACTGATTTTTGATTGTATTAATTGTTTGTTGTTAAAAAAAAAAAACAATTGGCATGTAAAGAAAATAGTACTTTCCATGTACAGAAAAAATTCTATTCAGCATATCAAATCGAGTTTTTGTCTTTCTCACTTACATAAAAACAGTATATGATAAAAAAAAAAAAAGGTAAAAAATCCCAACTTGTATTTCTTCTTTTACTTTTCACTTGAAAAGCAATTTTCATCGCAGCTAAAAATGTCTCATTTTTCTCTTTTAGTGTATACTAAACTATTTTTTTTATTCGTAATGGTAGAGTTTTCATTTCTCTTAGTTTAGTTTTGAAAACAAGTTCATGTAAGTAATTTATTTGATGATAGAATTGATTTTACATAGAGTTTATTCAGTAAAGTTTTATTTATAGGCTTCAAAACCAGAAAATATTCGTGTATCCGTGTACACAGGCTCACCGGAGTTCAAACTTCTGTAAAGTTTACACAAACTGTTTAACCACACTAATTAGTTATTTTACAAAACGACTTAATTTCTCTAATGGATTTCCTTAGTATTGGATCATTTGATCTGCAAATGCAAACCAATTTTTAATCAATGATTAATTAATCTTTTCCCCATCTAATTAAATAAAACTTTCAATAAATTTGAATTGAATTATTGGAAAGATTATTTCATCTAAAATATTCTTGGGTGATGAACTAGTTATTTGCCCTTAAATATGACCGCATTTATTAGCAATAAAAAAAAATATAAAAACCTATTTAGGATAATAGATCAAGGGAAAAAAAGCATAACCTAATTCTCTCAACGACATTCGATTCAAAAACCCGCACGTGGCCAGGTAAATGTATGAATGGCATCAACTTTAACTGGAATAATAGAGTCTGAATTGCAGGAAAGGCCATTTTAAAAGATTAAAGGGATTCAAGTTTTACAGGTAAGCGTGAGAACTAATTTGTCCACCAGGATTCTTCGCATATAAAGTGATACTTCCAGTGAGTTATACTAACAGAAATTTTTTTATTTTTCTCTAACATTTTTAATCTTATAAAAGATCATGAAAAAAAGTAGAACATTTTTTTTAATATTATTTATCAAAAAAAAGACAAAAATTATTAAAATGAGAACTAGGTCATTGAAAATCTTTTGCTGTTTTACAAAATACTACACTATAAGTCCAAAATGTGTTACAGTAAACATGTTTACACGTGTACAATTTTGCAGCTTTTTCGATGGTTATACATGTGCGATTTCCCATACTTCCCTAGAGAGTATAGTATTTAGAATCTTTAATGATTTAACATGATAATGACACTGGAAGTCTACTATCGGAAAGTCAAAAAGCAAATGAAAGAGTACATTTAGCTTTCATTCAAATGATTGATAAAAAATTCAAAAATCAAGTTAACTTGAACAAGATTTTCGACTACTTTTCGTCTTCTTCTTGTCCTCTTTAAGTAAGGAGTTATTCTCTACAGATACGCGACCTGGCTGTAATTCAAAAGACGATTAATTATGCGGCAAGAAAAAGAAAACGTAGTAACAAAGAATCGAGACTTCAGAAAAGAAAAATAATTGAAAAGTAAAAATAAAAGTTTTTCTCTTAAAGTAAAAACTTTGTTGAGTTAAAAAGCGCACTTTTAATTAGTACGATTGATGTAATTCATCAACTCGTTGTAAATTTCATTATTTCAATTCATTTTTTACGATCAATTTTAGTCGAAAGTGATACTCAAGATTACTTTTTCAAATGAAGAAATTGAGAGAATTTCCACTATTTATATCATTGAACACTTAATGAAGCTTATTGAGAGATCGATTACCAAGTATTAAGTTTTTATAATTGAAACTTTCTGTTAAGTAACAATTTCCAATAAATAACGTTGAATTTAATGAATCCTTACCAATAAATAAACACTTAAGTATTTACAATGTTAAACGCCATCGACAACCTGTGCATTGTAATTCAAAAAGGTGTATTTTTATTTTTTATCAAGAGTACTAATTTATTTGTCACCAATCAATTTCAAATAGCATTAACAACTAAAATGCTGATGTATAAACAATGTGCTAACAATGTCTACTCAGATTGTTTCGTCTCTCAAACTTCCAAACTCTAATAATGACAATTAAGGACAAGTTGTCTGTTTCAAGAACAAAAAATGAAAAGTTGGTACACACAATTATGATTGAAAAAATATTTGTTGGAATACATGATATCTAGTAAATATAATTGTAAGAAAGAGCAAAGTTATAAGAGGATATAGAAACTTGGTTAGTTATCGAGAGAAATGTTGTCTCGATGGAAGTCATTAACTTGAATAAAGTTACAAAGTCTACAGCTACAAAGGATGCTTCATCTTCACAAAATTCTTGTCGCTTTACCTTAGTTCAATTGCTATCTTGTTCTATATCTTACGAATGTAGTTAAAACTATCACCGCATGAGGTAAAGTCAAATGAAACTGTCGATTAGTTTGGTAAGTAAAATGCAGGAAACTTGATTTACTTGATAGAAAATAGGTAGAAGAACTGTGATTGAGATTAAATATACCAAGAAGTTTAACTGATTTGATTTATCATTATGACTTTCATATCATTTTCATCCTTTTTTTTTATTAATCCTTAAACTATGCGGTATTAAAATTTTTATTCTAATTTATTATCGATAATAATGACACCTAATACTATAAAGAATTCACTTTAGCATCTTGACAAATACTTTTCAATGTGTACCTCGACCTTCTTTGTTCCTTAAAACATAAAAGTTTTGCAAATAGTTGAAAACTTTTCTACAACTAAATAAAGTTTAAGAGAATGTCATTAATTACGTGAACATTCAGTTCCTCTTTGCTTCGAATCGATAGAAGAAGTTTTCCAAGTCTATTGATCATTGAACTGTTGAGAAGCGTCAAGACGTGAGAATTAGGTGTATAGGGCCATGCAAATAACACTGCCTGGCAGAATAATGAATGAAGCTTCTAATAATGAATGAAGAGAAATGGTTTGTTTGTACAAAAAGTTGAAGAAAATTTTAAATAACTCAAAAATACTTGGTTTTAAAATTTAAATTAAGATGGATAATAAATTATTTTCGAGTTTAGATAATTTATTATCATAAAAAAAATTTATTTATTAAAATGTATGTAGGACACAAATGCATTTTAACTTTTACATTTAATTTTTATATTATTAGTCTTTTATTTCTCTATATTTCAATCATTTTCTATCATATCGTTATTTCACTCCAATAACAACATGCTTCTGCTAGCATTATTAGAGAGGTAATCTCTCTAAATGATGCACTCTGACTTTGCCAAGCATCAAAAGATAGAAGAGTTCCGCTGTATAGATAGTGGCTAAATATCTATGTATTCTATTTATCCTTTTGATTTTGCTATTAATCCGTTAACGATGACAATAAACTGCAATTAGAATGACAGTTTATATGAAATGTAATTTATTGTATTTTTTGTTTCAGGTAAGAAGATATGATGAGTTATTTCCTGAAGAATAAATGATACCAAGCTTGAAGTTGAAGCTTTTGGAATTGAGTGAATAAAATGAAAAGAGTGTTAAGTACAGCAGCAATATTATTAATCGGTACTGTGCACAAAACAAATAAATATATATCAAACTTGCTAAGATCAACTTTTCATTTAATATTCTTTGTATATAAATTTTTAGATCTTTTTGTCCCTTAAGAGAAAAAGTTTCTTAGCAGATGCTTTTGTCACACAAAGAATCTATTTTTTGAAGTTTAAGTTTGTAGTCTTGGTGCTTTCAACGTGATGCAATGAGTGAATGATCAGTTATATCAGTCGGTGGCAAAGTATTTTTATATTTTTCATTTAACGTCGACAGTATCTTACAGCATTAATTTACAGTATTTTTCAGAAGTTAGTTGAAATAAGCTATGATTCATTTCAAGATAGACTTATCTATAATATCTTTTCATTCGACATAAACAATACGGTTTTTATTTCAACTCTCTTTGCTCAAAAATATTCCACAAGTAAGAAAGAAAAAATAAAAAATTTCTTTTCATATATTAAAAAAAAAGTCAAAAAGAAACAGTTATAAAATAAATTGTTTAAATACATATTTTAAATTAATTAACAAATTTTAAGGTAAAAAAACAATATAAATTGAATAACATTGTCATTTATGGGCACATTTTATTTATTTCCTGAATGATTCAAACAAGAAATATATTTGAATGTATAGTGACAAAACAGTACCACAGATATCGAATACCAATAGACAATTTTACCAATTTTATGTGACATTTATTGTTTCGACTCTAGTTCTCTCATTTTATTTCTTTTACCCTAAAATTTACAGAAGCTGTGTTACATTCCAACACTGTCCGCAATAACGTTATTCTGTGTTCTCATTTTCCAAATATCTTTTCACACTCAGTGCTTGAGTTAACGTTTCATATATTTTTTTCATCTCATTTTTACTCAAATATTTTTATGTCAGGTGTGTCTCTATTTTGTCATCAAATGCTTCTGACTTATATTTCTATAAATCTCATTCTACTTTTTTTTTACTCTTTGTAACTGGATATCATGCGCCACGAAAAATTCCCAATGCAAGGTTGAAAAGTCCTAGCCAGCACCATCTGAGCCATGTGGATTTTATTTAAAAAGTTTAGTCACGAATTTTCTTCCTCTTTTGTCGAACTTTGGAGCGCGACCCAATGAAAGTTCGCTTGATATTTGATTTTAGAATGTTTATTTTTTATATTTAATGAATATCAGTTGTAATTTGTTCCTATAAAAAATTCAATTAAAAGTACTACATTACATACTTTAAGCAAAAAGAAGGTCCTTGCAATGTGTGTGTAGTTGGTAACATGAATCCACTTGAAAGTGGAATATTTTTATTTTTTTTATTCATTATTTATTGTGATGCTTGCAACCTGAGGTATGCAGCTGGTCATTGCTTGAACGCCTTCAACCTCCCAAATGACAAAGTATTTTGTGTATTATCTATTAATAAGTAACAATAAAAAACAAAATAATAAAGAATAAATAACAATAAGAAGATTCAGTATAGTGCAATATTTTTGGTAACCTAGTAACAATAGTAAATATAAAATTGTAGTAAGAGGATAGTAGTGAAAGAAGAATATAATAAAGTAGTAATTGTCGTGAAGAATAAGTAGGGTTAGTCAGGGATAGATGGCCAACCGAAATAATTTATAAAGCTACCACCACCAATTAGCAGAAAAAAATCAGAAAGTAGCGACACCTAGCCAACAGTTTATAAAATATTTCGATTGGCCATCTTTCCCAGACTAAATTTGAAAAAAAAAATAAATAATAAAGTAGAACAAAAGGAAAAAGTAGTAAAAATTGTCATGCACACTATGCCTTAGATCATGAAAATTTTAAGTGATTCCTAATTTACGTTTACAGTCGAATATGGTCCAGTTCATTTTTAACAACTCTGGTTGAAAGTAATTATTATTTTAGATCATTTATGGTATATACATATAGGAAATACACAATATTAAATCTCAGATATTTAAAAAATAGCCATCAAAAGTTAGATTCAATTTATTTGTTACTGAACAAATTAAAAAATTCTTGATACCATTGTACCACAGTTGGTTTGTTTTTTTGCAAAGAGCTGTCTCACAATCACTTCATTTCCTTTTAACTTTTACAACGATTCAGTCACTCGTAAGATTAAATTGAACAAGGACGAGGCTTTCTAGCCCATTAAAAGTTGCTGGAAAACTCTCGATGTATCACACTATTAAAAGATGAAAAGAAGAGAACGAAATCAAATGATTAAACTCTTGTTGATCTCTCTACATACCATGATACTAGACAAAATAGAACACAGTGATTCGCAATTGATTCATTCGATTAATAACTACATCTATTTTCATGTAATTTGAATTAAATATCTTTTATTATGATTAAGTATGTTGATAAAATTTATGTGTTGACTGAACGTGCTCCATATACCACCAAAATATTTAGCGTAATGACAATGACATTATTGCAATAGCTTTATTCAAGGAGCCATGCTACTTAAAGAGAGAGGAAAAGAGAAAGCAGGAAACAATTTATCGTTCTCGTGTTCACGTTTATTAGCTACACGGATATGCTTGCCGACTTTGCGAAAATTTAGCTATGCTTGTGCATTTATGTTACGTAATTCAGTGAACAATAGATAAGATTTGAATAACAAATAGGTGTAAAATAAAAGACAAGACAAATAATAAGCAATAAATTTTTTTGAAAATAACTTGGCATTTTTTAATTTTTTAGATGCGGTATAAATTTAATTGTACTCCTTTTACCTACTTCAGTAAATTAAAAATTCTTTGTCTTTTTGTTTAGTCATAATTTAATGTATGTTAGTTCATAATGGACGCTACTCTCTAATAACTAGTTGATCAAAATAACTGAAAAAGAGTAAATATTAACTAACTTGCAGCTATGTATTTAATATTGACTCAGCCAATGACAGATTCATAACTGTTAATTAGTAAATATTCTTTGTTTAGCAATGATTTTCATTAAATTATTTATTTTTAGAAAGTATATATTGCTAAATTTTAAAAAATTTAATTAACGAAAGTACTGTGTATCATTTTAAAAATATATACGAGAGATAATATTGTCTAATGATATTTTTATTTTATTATGGATCAGTACGTTATATAAAAGAAGATAGATTAGCAGAACTGATAATATAGAAGCTCCTGGTTGACATAATGCATAGTCTTTACCCTCCAACTATTCCTTTGTATTTGATAAGCAAGCGAGAATGATATACTCCCTATTAACCGTTTTGGGCTTTTATCCAGAATCTATTTACGTGCCAATTATTTTCATTAATGAACGAGCCGATTATGTTGAAATAATAATAAATAATTAAATTACTTGGACTAGTGTAAATTTAACGTTGAAGAATACCTTATGTTATCTTTCAAAACAAACCTAAATAAAGCTTAAAAATTGATGAGAACATTTTTTTTAAGCACATAAATAAAAAACTAATGTCCTGAATATTTTAATCAAATAATAATTATTATTATTTAGAAAAGATAGATTTCAAAACTTACATAGGACGATTGTTACAGAAATAATTTTCTGCTGGGACCGGGGCTCGAACTCAAAACCTTCCGGTTACGAATTGAATTTTTTACCACTTGAGCTATCCCAATGAGTAATGTTTTTATAACTGCAAATTATTTGACAACAAAAAGGAATTAAAATAACACAAATATGACTTAGTATATAATTCAGTTATTCAGAAAGAAATAATACACTTTTACAAAAAAGAATAGAGATCTTACCGATTTTTACTAGGCTTTTATTCGTCATTATGTACAGTTATTATAATTGCTAATATAACATATTCATGGTGGCTTACTTCTACAGTAGAGTAATATAATAGCTTGTAATAAAATACACGTTTTCAGGTTATCAAAATGAGTCTCTCAGTTTCTCACGATGTTGTAGCGTAGCGAAACTAATGACGATCAACATAAACTCGTTTCATGATAATTTTCATCTATGTTACCTTTAGTGCTTGAAGACAATAGTTACAGTCGAAATTGAAACATAATATTGAAGAAAAACCGGTAAATAGGAGTTGAGAGTATTAAGAACAAGCTGTCCAAGATCAGGCTTAGAATTCATGTGTGAAATTAAGAATAGGAAAAGAACAGAATTAAGTTTAAATTCGATTTCGTTACATTAGTATAGAAACAGGATATAAAGAATATAATCAGACTTAGCAGAATGAAATAAGTATAAAATCAGGCCGAACAGGGTAAAATCCAAAGTTATTTTTCGATTCGAGAACTCATTAGGATAATTGATTTAATCCACACAATTGCATGCTTTTTATTATATTTTTGTATCGACTTATGTTTCAAAAAAATAATAAATAGTCTATATTTCATTTCAATTTTGTATAAATATTAATATTATGAATAACATCAATTATTGTATGAAAGTGATAGTGATGATGAAAACAGAGCACAAAAAACAACAAATTAAGTTGAAATTTAATATTTTATGTCACTTTGTTCGTCGAGTGTAATCTAAAAGTTGGCAACCCTTTATGTAAATTTTATTTGTAGTAGTGACGATGTTCTGTTAACAAAACTTCCTCATACCCATATAGAAATATATCTAGCACAAATTCAGATTGGCCAGCGACTAGCCAGGAAAGCTAGTTAGCCGCAGGCTGGCAAAGTGACGCCGATTCTAGCCAAACGCGAGGTTAAATAAATAAAAGTTTTATTTATAATTATGACTCTTAATTTATGTAATTATTATAAACTAAAAAGATTCTTCAAATCTTCAATTAACCGATAAAACATTTTTTTTTTTATTTAAACATGCCCAGTTCAATTATTATCATTTGATGAAATGTAGTGGTCGAAATAAAAATTGAATTTAGAGGTTATGAGAAAATAAATATAAAATACTTGAACAATGAAAGATTTATTATAATAGTTGTTGACAACAAAACAGAATTACATAAAGTTTATTATCGACACATTATCAATAAGAATTTCTTAGAAATTTCTTGCAAGAAGACCAGCTTACCCAAATCAGTGTCGAGCAAAGGAATTAAACTAATTACATACCCACTGGATGATCTAAAATTATATAATAAATTTTTTTAAAATAGTGAAAATTAACTTACATGAGTCAGCAACCGGCAAGGCAGCTTGAAAGATAACCACTACTGCAATCGTCAATGATGAAAATTTTTTTTACAAACGAAGCCATTTTGATAAGTACAAGTTATCAAATGAATACAATATAAAAGTTGAGCTCTTTTTATATAAAAATTATCAGCGTTATCAAAGAACAAAAAGTAGTTTAAAAGTAATTGATAATTGTACATAATTTTTTTTTTTCGTATTGCCTACATAGATCTATATTCGTATTTTATCCATAGCATAGGTATATAAACTATTATATAAGCTATAATTACGTCATTTTTCTTTTATCGTCAATATTTTGTTTATGAACCAATAAAATTATTTTTTTTAAACTAATTACGTCTGTATTTTCATAATAATAATTCACTAGTATTTTCTTAAACCTTGAGATAATATTTCCTCGAAAACTTAAAGATTAACATACACGCGGACACATCAGGCTTAATAAAAAATTCGGTAATATCTGATGGAGGCCTCTTTTCTGTTTTTTAGAAATCTATCAGCACGGCCACTTCTTGTACATGAAAGTTAGGACATTCTTTAATAATGTGATTGAAGTTTTGAACATTAAATTCACATGGGCAAGCCAGATTATTAACAATTTGTAATTAATTTCTAACTAATTTGATAAAGTGAAAATATCATCAGATTATTCATAAATAGATAAGTATGGAACTTACAATATTTGTTCATTTTTTGTGTATGCAGTTTTGTTATTTTTATTATCAAGATATTGATTGTCTGCTCTCATAACGTCATTCTATAAATAAATATGTGTTGGATCAAATTATACACGAAAAATTAATCTGTTCAATTGAAAAATAATTTTCAAGGCAATGCAAAATCTGTGTGTATTTTAAAAAAACTGCAAATCCATTAAATTTTTAAATACCATTGATACAGAAGATCTTAATTGGATGTTTGGAAGCAGTGGCTTTGATATATTTAAAAAAAAAAAAAGGAAGATTTACAGATTGTTGAATATACAAGCTTTGACACCGTAAATATTATAACGTAAAGTTTTGTATAAAGGTCAAGAACATATTCTGACATAAAAGAGTCTGTAAAGATGTTCAGAGCTTGAGCACAAAGTCGGGGAACTCGACATTTATTGTGCATGGCTGTGTCCCTCAAAGGTGCTAAATAAATATTTGTAACATCAAAAAGATGCATTCAACTAAGCAAAATATAGATACTGCAATTTTTAAGAGCTTAGATCAAAAGCTCGAAAATAATATAATACATGTTTTGTGCATTAAAATACAGTAGATTACGTTTGTCCAAATAATTAAATCGTACATTGAAAAAATAGTTGAGGATAATATGAATCTGTCCCTTGTCAATAAAGATCCTTACTTTTATTTTCAGAGTTCATGCTAACTTGAAATATAATAGCATAATTAAATTCAAGCTGTTTTAAGTGAATCATTATAACAAACTCCATGGTATCATTTCAACATTGTACCTCACGTGTCTTTATGGCAAATGCTAAAAAGTTATCAGATGTAATCGTTAACAATATGTAAAAAAAAAAAATAGTGAGCTTTAAAAAGATAGCACAAAAGTCCATAATAGCATCGACCTAACTCTTATACATAATCTTTAGTAACTGCTTTTGTACAAATTAAAATGAAAGTTCTGAGCAAAGTTGGTTCAGATTTTTTTAAATAACTTTCTTTAATAGCCACTTTTTTTTAAATAAATGAAAAATTAAGTCTTAATGAGTTTGAATTGTTAAAATGGTTTAAAAAGGATTAGAAAACTAATTTTTCTAACCAAATTGAATAATTTAGAAGTAAATATGAAAATCCTATAATAAAATAAGAGAAATCCACAGCAAAAGCATACTCCGGAAATTCTCTGCATACGTTTCCGGGCAGCTTTCAAAGAATGCTCGCAATGGATTTACTTAACTAATTTTATAACGACAGAGAGAAACTAGTGTAAGACCAAAAATCACGTAGGATGTTCATATTTTCTACAAAATTCACTTTTATCTTTTAATAGAAACCCAGTCGAGAGGAAGGAATTGCCATTTGAAGTAATTAATTTGTGTTCTAAATTTATCTTTATCGTTCAGATTACGTCGAGTAATAACCGTTAAATGGTAGTCTCATTTTCATTCAGACTTAACTTATATCTCAAAATATCTTTATCCAAGTTTTATTAAAGAAATCAAATATAAAAATATTTTTCTCTACTCTTATTATCATTACTTAATTAATGAGCTATTAATCTAACCTCCAGTTTGAAAAAGCGGTAATTACTGGCATTCGAATCTGGACTTCGGGCGTAATCGGCAATGATCGCTCACCTCATCTTAAGTGGTGATTTTATCTCAAAGCAATGATCAACAATAGTATTCTCCTTCAACTTAGAAGTGAATCCTTACAATTAATATCACCGGAAAATATCCTTTGATATAATAGTACTGAAAATTCTATACACTTTGACGAACTTATATATATTTATCATTTGTTGAAAATAATAGAAATTCAAAAAAAATTTTTATAAAAGAGATGGAGACATAATTAAAAGCATAATACGAAAGAATGAAAGTAGGGAATCATTATTTAACTCGAATTCTTATGCTTTCATGCTATAATGAACGCTGCTATGAAAAGTCTTTCTTTACTCGAAAGATTTTTGAGACATAACAAAAAAAAAGCTTGCATCTCGTTAGTGAAAATTATAAATACATAGAAATAGGAAACAGAAACAGTCTCTTTACTCAATTATTTTACTCTTTTTGTCTCCATACCTCTCCAACACTAAACAATTCAAATAATTATATGAAAATTTATAACTTTTTTTCCTTTACTTCATCATATCTATTATATGCAATAAAAATTTTCAAGTGTAGATCAAAATAAATACTCACGAGTTGTTGAAACTTTTCTTGATATTCATCCTAGGATAATACAGGGTTAGTGTTAGTCTACTTGAAGAATAAAAGATGTAGATATATGTAAGATATACTATTGTCAACCACCTTCACTGTATTCAATTCGATTGTATTTTACAGCTTATTGTGGGAAGTTTCCTTTGTCATTATTATTTTATCGTATTATGCTGAGGATTTATGAGTTTGTGTAATTTTGCGCCTGTCAACTGAAGGAATTCCTCATACCAATATAAATGTGTGTCTAAATATGATATATATATGACATATAGGGAAATCCATAATAATTGTTTAAGTTGGCAACATTAATAATCGCATCAAATACCTGAGCACTTAGGAATGAAACATGTAAAAGTGTTTTATTGTTACTCTTTCGTTTGTTTTTGAGTGAGAAAAAAAAAGAAGATTTATTTGGTGACTTTTCGCGCGGAGAGTAATCACGATATTGCCAGGGATTTTCGTGGATTTCCGTGGAATTGCCTGCCGGCCGACTCTGGGGAATAAAACAACCTTCCTACACCAACGATTCTCTTGTCTTCTTTGCACTTTATTCTTGTGCTCTGCTCTTCTTTTGCTTTAGATGCCAAGAGTTTCGTTTTGGAGACCCTCGGGTTTTCAGCCACAACGAACGAATGAGATTAATTATAACGGAATTACAAAACGGATGGTGGTAATTCGCTTGATTTTATCCTTGATGCTTGTTGAATTAAACACGAACTCGTGCAATCTGCTCGAGGTTTTACTCTATTTCGTTTCTCGCTCCCTCAAATCCTTTAACTTGTTATGTGAAACTACATGCGGTGATGAAAAATAATTGATTTCTATCCACCATAACTACAAAAATAATCTTTTTTACGAGAGAGAAAAATTCATTCCATTTCTAGTTATCTGGATATTAAAGTATTACTCATCTTATTCATTTAACATTTTATTTGTATATATTATTGATGATCTTTCATGCAACAAATTTGTTAAAGATATTAATTAATACTTTATTTGGAAATTAGTGTAAGCAACTATATGTTATTCTACATCATATTTTAGAAGACATGTATTTTTGAGGATCCTAATAGATCCTAATAAAGGATAATCACCTTAACACATTATTGAGCATAATAATGTTACAACTATCATTACTAGACAAAGTACATAACGAATAATTGTTTCCACTATTTGATTATTATTTTCATTAATTATTTTTACATAGTACACATCCAGGTAGTTGAAATAGACTCGTCGAAAGTAAAACATCAAGAGAAGGGATAAAGATTGGTCTAATAGCTATTTCATGTTAAGAATGGCTCGACGTGTTTTTATGCAGTTAGAATATGAAAGCATAAAAAAACCCGATTACGACTTAGTCTCTCGTGATTCAATTAGCGTGGTCTGATCGATCGGAGACGGCGCAATTGAAGCTTGAATCTCAAGCTAACCCCTAATCGAAGGGAAAAAAAAACAATTGTCCGGGTCAAGTGGCTACCCTCCGTTCAAATACAGCCAAGCGAAATAGAACAAAAACTACGATTATAGGAGATGCTGACAGTGCTCTCATGCTTCTAACCTTTTTTTACGACTGTTGACTACACAGTAGACCACGACACCATTCACTAAGTTTCTATGGTCATCAATTATCACTTGAGAACTAAATAATTATTCTTTTTATCGGCCTCCATCTTATTTTATTAATTGAATATTCAACATAGACTTTTAATTAAGCCAATTTTATTTTTAAATATAGAAAAAAAAATCTTCATTGGTCGAAGCATTTCAAGATCTTATTACTTTTTAAATTATTTTTATCTTCGATAATCTGTCCAGACTTTTTTCCTAGCTCAAGATCTCTTTGCTAAAATAATTCTTCATTATTCATGCTTTGGAATAAAAGAAATTTAAGTTTGCAGTAATAAAGTTACTAAAATAATATTCTCTTTAATTTCGGTTTTTGTTTGTCCTAGTAAATATTTACGATTTTTTATTTTATTTTATTACTTTTGCTCTAATAGGTTTTGATGATGAATAACTTGATGTCATCAATTGATAAAAGTCAAGAAATTGTTTTAGAGCAAAATTAAACGACGTAAATAGAAATAGACTTCTGGATAGACAGGTATAATTAAAACGGCTTTTAATTGGAACGTATACCCGAAACTTGAACTAATGAAGTGTTATCAGTGTGTAGTAGTATAGTTTAAATGAGTACCTCAGTAGTGCTTGAGCTTAAAGTTTTATCTGGAACATGGACTTCTAATTATTGTAATTTTGCTCTTTAGCTACTGCACTTAATACTCTACTAAATTTTATGGATCCGAAATTCTCATATTATTTAATTTAATTAACGAATAAGGTCCAATATCACTGAAGAGAACTTTTTGATTGTTAATTTGTCTGCTCTTAGAATTTTACATCTTTATTATGGTAAAGAAATATTCGAGTCAAATATTGGTGATTTATAATTTTTAAATTATATTTATCTGCTCCTCTATTTTATTTATTTACTTATTATTATTTATAATTTTATTAATTAAATTTTAACATATTATCTTGTAAATTCCTATAAATAAAATCAATAGTAATTATTATCAATAATAAATTGTGTTCGAATATTATACTTTTTCGTTTGCGTGATGAAATTTTATTTTATGCTAAAATATTTTAATATTGCGTGATCAAATGCATTCACTCTTTTGACACTCACTTATTACTATGTAATTTGTATGATAAAATTAATTATACCTCGAATAATTTCACTTTTTGTTATTTGAAAAGACCACCATGTTAAGTAAAAAAAAGTTTGGAAATCTTTTAAAACTTGAATTGAAAAAAAAAAATTTTTTTTTTCATATGAAGTTTTAATGATACAGAGTAATTCGTTAATTGAAAAAGTAATCTTATGCAAAAAGCTACTCATCATTTATATGGTTTATTCAGAGAACTTGTGCTAAAAGTCGCATGGAAAAACATGAAAATCAGTCGTCAATCTCTGAAGAGAGAACTATTCACATTATGACTCTGACGTCTAGGGAAATTCAATAAAAGTATTGTGCATGAAGTTTAATATATATTTGAATTCCTAGTGACTATTGGGAATAACAAAATAAAAAAAGAATTTGAAGAATTGATACACCTTAAATTACTTCATGTAGCTACTTGTACTGATTTTATTTCCTGGATTGACTATAATCAATACCATAAAATATTAGTTTAACAAAAAGTGGTAAAACACTTTTTTATTTTAAATATTATAGAATAAAGAATATCATGATGTTACCACAATAACTCTGCTCTCAAGGTAGACACAAGTTATTGATATCTATGATGACTGCATTGGAGACAATTGAATTAAAAAATAAAATTCAAAGCTGCTCTAGGTGTTTCATTATTTTTTTTATCAGCCCAAAACATGCAGTGATTAAATAAAACAATGTGTTATGATATAAGAAAATGAAATGATAATTTTATTGTAAAGATCTGAGAATTGCTATGATGTTTGGTACAATTCCGTTAAACTACTCACTAGGAATATTTCTCTATTTCAAACAATATGATAATTTTTACTGAAATATTCTAGGCTCATATATTATTATTATGGTGTTTTAAAATATCCATTATCAAAATGCGTGATACAATTAAGAATGTAGTCATATTTACTTGAATTATCATATTGAGAGTACTACAAGTCATAGAAATTTATTTCACAGAGTGTAGCTTGCAAAACATAACAAGGGGTTGTAAATTCAAGTATCCTCAGTACAGTAGAACCAGACAAACTAGATTCCCAAATGCATGAGAGATTAATCTAAATGTTGTAATGTGAAAATGAAGGATAGAAGGGAGAGATTTGATGTTGTCAACTCATGAGTTCTGATCTATAATCCATTGTTGTGGATGTAATATCTTATAATAAAGCATTCCAACCAAACAGATATGGTTAATAACATGTCTAATTAGTCACTTTGTGTCATCTGTGCTTTGACAAACATTATTCGTTTATGATGGATATACAATTCAATCATATGTTAAAACACATCAGGCATTGTCAATTAGATGCTAAACAATTTGTATATCATTTTTATTTCATTTTAATTAGACCTAAGTGTAAGATAGCTTAAGTGATAGCGTTTTCTAGCACGTAGCTGGATGGACCTGGGTTGGATTATCAGTCTCACCAAGTTGCTTTCTTTTGAAAAAGTAGGCTTGCACGAGTCAAAGGCGTCTGAAATGTATCATAATTATTCTATTTTGTATTGGAATAGAATGATTAGTTTCTATCTTTTGAAAACAATTATTTTCTCTGACGGAAAATTTCCAACTTAATGCCAGGTTATCAGAATATGCTCTGCTATATTTTCATCTACTTGTCAATGGATTTAGCCGCAATATTGACAACACTTGAAGGTAGGATAATATTTTGACAAGTTCTCAGTGATGTCCAAACCAATTTTTTATTTCTAAAACGACAATAGTCAATACTTGATTAATTTATTATCTTTACCATATTACTGATGGACGTATAAATGTCAGAAAATCATCAATAGAAATTCAACCGACATTTTTGACATAAATTACTAAGCAATGTCTAAAAAATACATCAATAATTAATCAGAAGAAAGTCTGATAGTGTTTTAATTATAAATGTGTACAAATAAAATGGAAAATCATTTTGTGAAGATCAATAAAAGTGAAGGGGAGCTTTCCAGAATCATGATCATTGCTAAATAATTTGGGAGATATATAAATACTGTGCATGGAGGGAAAAAACTAACCCCTCCTGTAATAAAAGAGCAGAATAATTTGTAATAAAAATAAAGTTCACTTCATTCGACATAAATGTTTATCATATTTTTTATTTTTTTTTTTTATTTTAAAAAAATTCATGGAATATTTTATTCATTTTATCACCTCGTGGAAAAAGTTCAAAGCCTTTTTTGTTCTAATGTGATTTGATGGAAATAAATCTTCCATTAAGCGAAATTTATAATTCATGTGTAAAATTATCACAATTTTTGGAATACATAAAATTGTGAAATGTATTTAAATAAATCCATTAATTTTCAATTAAACTCTGAATGAATACTGAAAAACGTGAATTCAAAGCTAAATGTATTCGACATTCAAGTTATGTTGACCATATAAATTCATTCAATCGCATTTCTTTGTTAAAAATGGTATATTTTATAGAATCTATTTGGCTTTCTTGTTGTCAAAGTGATATGCAATTATCATTAAAAAGGTTTCTTGAAATAATAATTGATAGTTAAAAACTAGTTCTTAAATGGATGCTCATATTCAACTCAAGGGAAACTTTGGACACTTGCTCGTGCTCATCTGATTGACATAATTACACCTATGCACTAATTCAAGATTTGTCGTTTAGGAAATGACTCAGCAAAATGAGAAAAGACCAGAATTACGTCAGTTTCAACTTTCGACAAAGGTGGTCTTGCTATTCATTCAGATATCACAGAGTAAAAAGAAAGATGAACACAGATCTGGACCTTAAAAATTAATTTTTGTTCAAATAAAGTTAGTTGTCCAATAGAATTACCATTTCTATGTACCAGTGTATACTATCAACCACAATATTTTACTCACTGTACAATTTTTCAGTCCAGCTATTTTTGTGAGAACTGTATCTGCTTTCATGACAGACGGATTGATGTTCATCAAAAATATGTGAGGAACTATTTTTTTTCGAGATTTTTGAACCGAAAAAAAAAATGTCGATCAGCCAAAGCAGACTTGTTATTCATTTTTTTTTTAAATCAAGTCTAGATTTTTGGATCAATGTCGTGCTTTTTCGTTTATGAGTCCTGACATCTTTTTCTGAATGAGTAAGGCATTTAGAATAACTTGGAAAATATGATAAAAATTCTCACTAATGAATTGGTTTCATATGACTTTGTGCTTAAAAAATATTTCATCAAGCAATAGAGCGATAGACCTATAATTAAACAGTTAGGTAATGATCATTTTTAGAAGTCAATTTCAGTCAGTAAGTTTAGACTGCAATAAAACTAATGAGTACATGATGACAGGAAGAAAATTATGTTCATCTAACCTAGAAACTTTGCAAGACAGTTTGAACTATAATTAACCATTAAATGTTTATTCAACTCTGTCTTGATACAGACGAACTCAGCTTCCTTAACTCTTCAACAGTCATATTAATAAGTGCAAAGAAACTCTCAAAAAGTCTAAGTGTACCTGGTTCTATTCTAGACAGCCAATCAACTGAAATAAAAATTAGCTTCAATTTAGGTATCATCTATCTGAGAAACATCAGCAATACCTAGTATATCTCTATGAAATTTTGGTTAAAAACTTTATTCTTAACTAAACTCACTTATTTATTTTACTCCATAAATTCAGAAGCCATTGATTGAAATTGAAATTTATTCAATGAACGGAAAGGGTATTAACTGTCAAATTTATTATAAACTACAAGTTTCGTCGAGTTTACAACTCATGCAAGTATTGTAGGTATGTTGATAATGGTCAAAGCTTTCATATTCGCAAGTAATAATATTGCCATAGCCACAAACGTACGTAGGATATAACAATAGGAGCGTAAAGCCGAGATATATCTGAATATCACATCTTGTTTCAAACGACAGTGGCTTTGGATGAATTTATGGATGCTCTTATAGCTATACCAAATAGTTGTTGTGTATAAGTTTTAATTTATCATTTGAAACAAATTAATAAATGGCCTCTAGTTTAATCTGGATAGATCCATGAAAAATGATGCGATTGAACTGATCAAAATTTCACGTAGTCACCAATTGAACACACGCAGTTAATATTCCAGATGAAATTGAGCGCTACAAGCTCACTGATGCAGTCGGTTAGCTGGATATGAAATTGAGGACGTTATGTGTTCGTTCCGAACGTAAACCATTTCCGATTTAGCAGTGAAATGAGACAAAGAATGATATATCGCTACAGTTTGCTACAAATTCAATTCATTTTGAGAATTGTTGTTCTAGTGTATGTTTTTCTTTTATAAAAGTATTGCGAGACCAAATAGGAAACCTGTGCTTTCCAAACTTCATAGCAACCATTAATTCTAAAGATCGTGAGTTGGATTGAGGTTGGATGTGGACTCCTATGGTCATGGTTTCTAGTTCATCTCTTAATCCTCCTACTCTATTTCACTGATTCCTAACACATGGTAGGGTGGGTTGGTGTTGTGCTGGTCGGTATAGAATAGACTGAATGGTGAAGGGGTCAACTGTGTGTGGAGTACGTCCCCGTGGAACTGGCTGTCATTGATAGTTGTGATTAATGCGCAATACGTTCAAATGATAACTTGATTATGCGGGTCACCAAATTGTGAGCCGGATTTGTATTCACTGTTCACAAAGATTTATAATTGCATACCAAAATTAGATGAAGCTTATGATAAGTTTTTTTTTTTTTTTTTCATTTTTGAAGTGAAAACTTTTAGGTGCTTTGAGCAATTTTTAGTAGGGGATAAACTTGCTAGACTAATATTAATAAGTTTGATTTAAGAATTATAAATTTCAAATTAATTTTAAAATTCAAACAAACCATTATTATTTTATAGTTTTGAGTGTTCACTTCTATCGGCAATCCCTATGACTATCAGAAATTTTTTTTTCAGTTTAGCGTAATGGTGTAGTAGTTACACAGCCAATATTTTATGTACACCGTGATGATCAAGACTCAATGTCGTGTCTAGTTTCAAAAGATTCATATACTGTAGGCTTTTTTAAATATTGACGTAATTTTAATATTGACTTTTTATACAAAAAATGTCATCTAATATTTAAAAAGTTTCTTTAGTACATTTCTTTTTATGTTTTCAGACCGTAGAGAACTGAATATTGAATTTTTTCATAAAAACGGATGTTGAATAAAAAAAAATGTCAAAGCTTTAATATTAAAAGTATACCTATATGTGCAGATCGTTCAATTCCTTTCTATATTTCTTTGTATTTTTCTAATTTTATTTGCTCAATCACTGAAATAACATTTTAAATATTAATATTAAATTAATTGACAGCACAAAAATATTGTCATTAATGTTAATAATTATTTGAAAAATAAATTTTACTTACTGCAATAAATTCCGAACTAAAATAATTAAATAACGTTCATACACTGCAGTGTTTTTACATTTTTATATCTGTCATGATCCTTTGTGTTCCATCAAAATGAACTTACGCTCGAGGCATTGTTTATAAAAAAACCATTCATATAAAAATGGTGCTTTTTATTGGTACTAATGCTGCTTGAATAATTAATTGAACCCCATTACGGAATATCACTACAAAAAAACTAAAATAACAAATTAATTGAAAAATTGGCATAAAAATGAAAAAAGTTTTACGCCATTTTATTTTTCAACCATAAAGGATCTTTTGTGGGAACACGTTTGTTCTCTTCTGCAAAATTTGATAAACATCCGGGCGAAATAGGGAATAGATACAAAAAATATTTCCGTGGTAAACATATAAGAGATCGACAGACGATATAATAATACGAAGAGATAGTGTGATCAATTTTATTGAAAGTCGATAGCGTTATCGTAAATTTGTGAACTATCTGTGTGCTGTGCATTGTTCTTCACTTCCGGTCAATTTGGCCATTTGGATGCATCCGTTTTTAGTGTGGCAAACGCTAGAGAACTGTAGAAGTTTGCTTCTTTATGATTTTATTAATATCCTATGTGCATTCAGTTTTATTTATTTCTCAAGTATAAAATTTTGTTATGTCATCATTCCAAAAAGCATGTGTGCATAAATATAGACCTATTATTTCTGAGTTGCATTTAGTTTACGAGTATTCATGGAAAAGGTTATAAATGGATAAAAAGAATTGCAGAAAAAATTGAATCTTTTTTTTTTCAATCAAATGTATCTATAATTTTTTTACATTACAGTATTTTTGACGAAAAAATTTTCGTTTATTTAGTGAAGTAAATTACAGATTATTGTTATTTTATGGATTAACGATCTGCGATTGACAAAAAAATAGTTCCTTTAAACGTTAATAAAAAAAAAACAAATATAGATTAAACTATTTAAACACAAGTCTTGATAAACTTCAAGAACATTTCAAGAATCAACATTTCATCAAGAAGATAATCTATAAATATTTAAAAGATTCTCAAGGTATTAACTTTCCAAAGGAGACTAAAAATGTTCTTTCTATTCCTAGGTATCTTAAGAAACTTTTTTTTTATTCCGATTTCTATCTGCTACCAAGCATTCGACATTTCTCTCAGTTGAAATTTTCTCGACGACTCCAACGTATTGATATATCTCATAACTAAAGCTTCGGAATTTCTATATATATATATTGCACTTGATCTTTTGATTTCCCCACGGGGTATTTCGCTTCACTGGCAAAATAATATAAATTTTGTTGCTTTTGCATCACTGTATTCTCGTTCATTCTGTTCAAGATAACGAGCTTCTCCTTTTTTTTTATTTCATCTCATATCTTTTCTAGAGATCATCTTCTTAATTACCTTAATGATTTCGATTTTTTTCAATTTGCTAAAAATCCCCAAGATAAACATATTTTTATATTACTTCAACCCTAAAAGAAAAGCAGCTGATGAAAACGAGAAGATAAATTACAAATTTATAAGATGCTTCTATACATACGTTTTTATTTTTTTTTTACCTCTTCATTACAATTTGTGGACGTATATATTTTTCGAGTTTAGAAATGAAATTCAGTGTTAATTCTCACGTTGGCAAGCCGGCTGCTGGCTAGTTTATGGCATCAGACTGGTCTAACGTGATTAAGCTAAAAGCTCCTCTAGTCAAAAAGTAGTGCAACACTGTACGTCCAAGTTTTCATTTCTCTTTCTTCACACCAACAAACTTTGAGTTTACACTTTGACGGCTGAGAGATGCAGTCGATTTTAGCAATTTCTTCAGCAAGCTTATAAAAACAACTTTTACTTGATGAAAATCATAAAAATTCTGCAGAGGAACTCACATTGGCTTATAAAGATTAAGCTCAAGTAATGTAAAGGAGAAAGAACATGGAGTACTTTGAAGGAGTGAAAGTTTGACACTCAGTCCAGTAAGGGTGCAATTGAATTAACAAATTGAACCTCCTATTTTGGACCAAGGTTTTTTTATATGAAATTCCACAGGGATTCCGAAAAACCGTTCGGGAGTATTCGATCTCAGAAAATGAAAAAGAACGTGCTAACTATTTCACAGTTACCATGCGAGTTTGTTGGTATTACCGAATTCTTTCTAATCAATCTTATAAAGATTTCTCAGCATAATATCGAAAATTAGGTCGTTCTTTTTCTCTTATGTCTTACATTGTTTGTTGTCAATTAGAGACTTGTTTAGTATTTTTTTCCAGAATTTATCGCCTATTTTTATTTGTACTCTTACTGGACTAACTGTCGTCACGAATTAGAAACGTTAATTTCCTTCAAAATTCTAGTGACAAATTCAATCCCTTGGTGACTGTGTCCATTTTTTAGTTTAAATGAAACTTCGGTTTCGAATGAAAATATTTCTTACCACCCACTTAGAGGTGGAAAGCTACATGAGGAGCTTGACGTGTACACACATCGATCATCATTCAAGTCTACAAGTAAGTTTCTCGCTTGGTTATTTTTCTTTTCTTCTTAACACAGAATGTCGATCTAGCTGTCTCGACACCACTATGAAACGCAGAAGTTGAGTCTACAGCAAAATATTTTTGCCCAGCCGAGGCAATTTTCTCAGAGAAATTCATCGACCGTATTCTCTCGTCTACACCTGAGCCCTCAATTCTTTTTGTTCACTTATTGTATTTTTTTATCTCACTTTAAGGGTCTTGTTCAATTTTTGAGAAGTTTATATTCATGAGTTTCGATAGAATGAATTGAAATATACAATATTGGCTATGTACCATTATGTTAATAATTAAGCCCATATCCATTAGCTTGGATTTTATGTGAGAGATGTTGATACTATTAATAGAGTTAATATTAATAGTGAAAAATTGAATATCAAAGTAGAATTTGTAATTACGTTAAAATTATAATATAAACGTGTAATGAATGATAATTAATTGAGCATAGGATTTAGTTGGATGAGGTTTTAGAATAATTAACAATAAAATCAACAATGGTTTGTTACATACTGAACTATGTCACTGAACTTCACACAAAGAGTTTTTGAAGGTTGATGTAGAGTTAGTCTTGACTTCAACCACACCAAAAAGTTTATCAAGGTGAAAGTTTGATAGGTGATCTAGGTATTGAAGGGGAGAGAATCAGGTCTAGTTCATCAGAATCAATGAGCTGATCCTTGCGATGGAGATTTTTCCATTCTCACTGCTTTACTGATTAGACATCAATGAAGCTGAACGGAAGAAAGTTACAACATGTTGGACTATCATATCAAACTTGGTAGAGTTTAGCATGCTATGATATTTGATATCTTAATCAATACATCATAAGTATTCTCTTCTGACATAAATTACCATATGTCAATTTTTATTTAAATAATGATAATATTAATAAATTTATTATCAAACAGCCTGATCAGGATCTTGAGGTTCGAAGGTGTGGTGTTCATGATCATCTAAGCTATTCAAAACCTTTGGTATTCCTGACATAATCTTTAGGTTCATCTTGATAATTTCCTGCTTGAAAAGTTGGCAATGACATGGTTGAAGATGGCCCAATTATCTTTCCCAAGATTAAAGGCCAAGTTATAACTCTTTTAAAATGTTCCAAAAATATTTTTTACATTAATATTTATATGAGACATTTAATGAAAATAACAAAAAGATACGCGTTAGAGAGAATAAAGAACAGCGAACGAAGTAAAAAAAATCGTGCACGACCTGGGAAATAATGGAGAAAAGTGATTTCCGGAAAGTTAAAAGCTACGGATCAAGAATCGTTTTTCTCCTCTCTTGTAACTTCATCTCATCGTGGTTGCTCTGATATACGTAGTATCACTAGTTCCTAGCTAATGTATAGTTATACTAAAGTCTCGTTTAGTTTATTTTTATTGGAATTGGTTTCAATTTTTTCCTTTTTTTTTCATGAAACCGATAATAAGTACATTTCTTTAAATGACTGTGCCTGTCGATATCAAAGAAATTAAAATAAGTTGAGTCCGATATCGGAAAACCGAGCATTATGATGAAAGAATTAGAAGTAAAAAAACTTCAAGGGAATCCACTACAACTATTTATTTCAATTTTTTTTTTAAAAACTTTAGTTAAAGGATAAAACCTTACTTATTAAAAATAAATGTACTGACACAATTTAAAACTGAGTATGATTACATCAAATGTTATTGTCTGAATTTTTATTTTTCTAAATAAAAAATTTTCTATGAGAAAATAATTGGTGCATATTGTTCTGTAAAAAGTTTTTAAATAAAAACAATTTCTATATAGTAATAATTAATTTGAAAAAAAATACAAAGCAAGAATAAAGTTGGTTTTTGTTAATTTACTTGGTGAACGCATACTTGATGAGACCGTTGGTCGGAAGGGGAGGAAGATTGAACGGATAGTGTGACCTTGAACATCTCAATAAAAGGATTATAATTGATTTTTCCTACAACAATTGGATTAATTTTTAATATGTATCTGTTATTAAAATTCGTTTTTAATAATCTATTACTTAAAAAGTATTTCGCAATATTTATTGTGTGAGTAATATTATCAATTGATAAAAAAAAAATTCTTAAATTGTATTAATAGATACTTAAATTCAATTAACCTTACTTTGTAATTTTTTTTTATTTGACTTTTTACTGATTACAGTTGAGAAAAACAAGTAGAATGAAACCGTAACTAAGCGTTCTATTCGACTCGCGTACTTTTGAACGTGCTTGACACACAGAAACAAACTATTATGAATGCTCTTAATTGTTCTTGTATGTACTTTAGTTCACGTAATTACTAATTTCTCGTAAAATCACGATTTTGTAGACATTAAAACATTGGAAGAAAATGAGTAAGAATGTTTAGACATTCACGTATTCTTATGAGTTGTGTTTGGTGGAATTAAAAATGGGGTTAATTAAAAAAGTTTATAAAATAAATATGTGAGAATGTAAGTTCATAAGATACTAGAGTTTTTATACGCATGTGAGGTAAAAAAAAAGAGAACAAAAAGCGTGCATCATAAATGACGGGAATGTTTGAAGGGAAGTGTTTGAAGATTTCGAGAAAGAAAGTTAGAACAGGTCAATTCTCCACTAGAGACTAGTATCCTCTTAAGACAAAGTCATTTTAACTCCATGAATATAAATGTATGGTCGAGCATTATGTTAAAATAAAAAAAAAAGTATAGATATTATATCTATCTTTTATAACACAAAAGAAATAAGAATTGAAGTTGCCAACATGTAGAAAACACTGATCATCTTACCTCGTGAATACACATAGCAGAAAAAGCTCTCCTCGTCTCAGAGTTCAATGAGACACGTTGTTTTTTGTAATTTGGCTTCAGTCTACTTGGCAATGATCCCAGTGGAACTGCAAAGATCATATCCAAATCAAACATGAGAAAAATAAACGGAAGTCATTAGTTTCGCTCTCGACAACGATTTATTCAATTTAACTTCAAACTCGAATCGATTCATCATCTTTTTTTAATACCCTAATCAGAGAATTTTTGTTATTTTATAATTTCATAACAGCAATATTGATTTTAAATATCCTTAAGATATTTAATTCATTTTTGTTATGACTGACAAACAAAGATTCTTACGAACTTCGAGAATTAGCCAAATTAAAATACTCTTTATTATTTAGGAATAAAATGTACCATCAAAAAATTTTAATGCACTCAAACTAATTTATTCACCATTTATTTCGAATGATTGAAACGAAAATAACCCTCCAAGTATACTTTATTACTTTTTTAGGTTGATGTGACATTGAAATAATAAACTAATTTCTACCGCGCATTTCATGAAAGCTAATTTTTTAAATCTTTCATTTTTTTTTTGTTTCAGGTGAGTCTATTAAAAAGTTCATCAATCTTAGGGTGGTGAGCTGTCACGATGTTGTAAGTAATTATGTCATAGCAGCTCAGTGGCACAATTTATTTTTTACAATTATCCTTCCATGGATTCTTCAATGTATAATTTTTTTTTGCTTTATTGCGACGTTATAGAGTAATGACATACATTCTTATATATTTTTTCTCATTATTATAAAGTATATATAGGTTTCGAGATCAATATTAGGGCATAAATATACTTCTACGCAGTAGAAAACAAGGGAGAAGACATAGCAGGGAAAAAAACAGGTGGAAAATTTGCTGTTGCGTATTCATAAATATTTCAGGGATATTTCTCTTGGTTTTATAGAAGAAAATTTCACAACAACAAAGGATTTAAGGGTATAATGATTCGACGATTAACGTAATAACACAGCTAGCTTTCTATCAGCGCCATCAATAAATGAATAAAAAAACAGTGATATCGTGATACAAGCTACAAATAAATTTAACGTCAATGGATGGCTTCTGAATTCTATTATCGTCCAGTCCTAGTGCAATCCAACATATATGAGTATAAGGAACATTTTAGTCACCTCATTTTTTCAAATTTTGACTTAATTCCAGGACTGGACGATTAAATTTATACAAAAAAGTGGATAAAAAATAGAGGTAATATTTTCATGCATATTAAATATTATAGTGTATTAAATGTACTATAGGTTGATGGTTAATACGTTTTCTTCTGAAGCTCAACCGTATATTCAACAAACGCAATCGTTTATCGAACGCTTGAGAATGTGTCGACTTTTATTTTGCTGACTATTTATCTTGTGCTATAAATCTATTCCGACAATTTCAGGGAAACAAGAGCATTCGAGTATTCGAAACAAAAGGGAAGTAAGGTATACTGCTCTTGTATATCCGTTGAGAACATAGTGACAATCTTCTAAGTCATTAGTCTTAAAGAGTGAAGTTGTAGCTCGAATCAGATGTTTATCTTATTCTATAAATACTTTCGTAATCTACTTATGTATATTTATGATGTAAAAAGTATTTGTTAATGATCGTACATAAATCCTGAAGGACATTATAAATAAAAAGCTGGAATGTAGTAGAATGCATGTAAATCATGGGTGATTGTAAACAAGAGTCCAAGCTATGTTGAAAAAATATTTTTGTAAATAAAAATTACTTTGACATTGTGGCAACTTAAGAACACAATGGGAATGAAAAAAAATGATTCACAGTAAGTCAATATTATCTTTAAATGTTAAATAGTTGTTTCAAGTCCAATATAATTTTAAAGAAGCCAAAATTATTCGAATTGCATCATTATTAGATACACTAACAGTTGATCCCAGTTAACTGATACCAGGTTTTTAAAAATCAATCAAAGCAGAGAATTACTGGTCTTATGATTGAGCTACACATGGATCATGAATGGATGACACCACCATTAGATGATCAATGTTGACCCAACCGAGCTTTGGGAACTTGGTAAACTGACCAAGTTGGTGCTTGTACAGTATTTTTAGCAAAACAAAAATAGAATCTGAGATCAGCTGACATGGAACCTTATCATGTTAGCAAGAACAAGTATTAGCCTTCTTCTTAAAGTCACTTATTGAATTTAAGTCCAATGTCGAGCTACAATGAAGCAATTTTTGTACCAATTACCCTAGACGTTGAACTTTAAAATATGAGGTTCTCAACTGTTTAGATCACACTATAAATCCATTAATATTTTAGCATTTTTGCAAGTACAACCAATCTTCTATCACTATAGCAGAACTTCTTCCACTCTTGTGATACAAAATTTACTCTTTTTTACAGAGTCATTTTTACTCTTGCAATACTTCATGTCCTCTTTAATATCTTATAATGAAACTTTTCTGAACAGTTAACTATTTTCCAAAAGACACATCTTAATTAGGTTTTTCTGGAAAGGTTGTATGATAAAGATTCTATTAATATGAAAAAAAGCTCCTATATCTGAAGGAGAATTTTTTTGCGGAATATACAGGGCATAATCATCATAAAAAAAGTATTCTTTTTTTGTTGCTATAATTCTCATTATTTCACGACTTTTATCTATGAATAAATTGTAATGTACATGAACGTCAGTTAATGTTGAGTTCCAGGAAGATATTTTCTACATACCTTTATTGGGTTTTGCCTAGACGACGCGGTGCATCATTATCTTGGATTATCTTGAGGCTTCTACGAGCAGTGTGACCTCATGAAATTTTCAGACTTCAGTGAATTTTCTATATGCACAATTTTATGTAGCTATATGTAGATATATCTTCATGTTTATGCCGGTATAGATGAAAAAAAAAAGTATTCGAAAGAGGGTAAAGTTGATCCAGCATCAATTTCCTGACATACTTTATTGTTAATCTTGTATTTCATAAACTTATATCCTTCACTTTAGCCTTTAGCTCGATATTTGAATATAATTTCAATATTGATATAATAATAATGTCACTATCTTTGTGATTTTATTCTCAACATGTAGAGGTTCAGCTTCACCATCATATAACATACTTTACTCTGTGTACTTCGGTAAATTTATTCACGAGATCATCTTTACTCTATTCCAATAACAATTTTTTGCTTTTGAATGAAATTTTATTCAGCTCTTAGTGACTTTAAAAGATAATATTAAATTATCTCTTCATGAATTTCTTTAGTTGAGGTGTAATAAAAATGAATTAGAAGTGAAGCTAATTCTATCAACTTCTTTTTCTCATATAAATTTTCTTATGTTTTGTCACATAAATGTCCCTCATAATTTTCATTTTAGTCTCCATTATTGAGTCAAAGTTATTTGGTTATTATTAAACACCTCTATTTTTTTTTTTTAAAAGTCAAGAGAAGAATTAATAATTGTAAATCAACGAATTATTTATAAAACAATAACTCATTATTGTGCTTAACATTTAACAGAGCTCATTGGGAAAGCAATCAAAACTTGTGCCAAACTCGAACATTGATGGAAGTTTCTATTGTATTTGTAGTATACGAACATTTCCAATTGTTTCTCTTTTTAAACATCTCTTTGAGTATTCTTTTTGACTCTTTTACTAGAAAATGAGATTGTAATTCCCTTTTATGAAACTTTCCTCTGAGGAAACATTAATTATCGACATACCCATGCTCTCTATACATTTGTTTTTATTCTTGTTACCCTCAAGAAAAATTGTCAACAATTATATTATTTATTCCGTTGTTATCAACATTAGGATTTCGTACACGAGTTGATGTAATTCTAAATTTAAGAATTGATTTTTTATGTAAATAAAAGTTATATTGTTAATTACAGTAAAGTAGTAATAATAATATCAATAATATAATAAAACCTGTACACATATTTAATTAAAATACTAAATAAAAAAAAACTTTCATTCAATTAACAATAATATATTTTTTAAGTCGTTTTCACCAGCAGAAATTGCAATTTCGGTTCTTTACTCTTTGCCTAAAAATTAATGAAGGGAAGACCAATGAAATTTTTCGCATATTTCTTGATACAAAGTATCTATGTTCATTCAATTGATTGAAGGTAGTGGTTAAGAACTGGAGTAATCTTTTGTAGTAGAAGTGGTCAGAGAACTGGTAAAGCTGGCTTCCAGCCAATTGAAAATGAGAATTCAGTCGAGCGTTTGCTTTCATGAAATGTCTTAGTTTTGCCATCATTCATCATTGATCAAAGAATATTTTTACAGTTGAACGACATTCAGTCTCTTTATTGATACAGTTAGTCTAACGAAATACAAGTTTCAGCACAAACACAAAAATAAAAGTTGACTTTCCAAAGTTAAATACGTCAATTTAACTAAGAATTTTATCAACACTGTTGTATAAATAAATTGTTAATTATTTCTGTAGAAATAAAAAATTAAAATTGTTTTCCAATGTGAAACATTAATTAAAGAGTTTTTCGGAAGTTAAAGCTCAAGAGAATAAAAAGCCATTTGATCAAAGTTGACAAGACGATTCGATGTGCATCTCCCAAGTGAGTGAGCTTAGAATTTTCTACAAAAAAAACTCATAAAAATTTTCATTGCTGATATTTTTTTTATTTCATTGATTTTTTTTCTTTTCTATCATCATAGTCTCTAGCCATCGAAGAGTTGATCTGAGCTACGATATTATTACATTTCTGTTCACACATAAGTGTCAACGAACTCGTTAAACTTGGTCAAGTGATCGCGACACCATCAGTTGGACGCTTGGGAAATTAAATACGGGATTCTTTATTTTATTTCTAACTATATCACAATACTGAATTGACTTCCATGAAGAAGCAATTTTTTTTTCTCGTGATCTTTTTGTTTTTATGAAACGATGTAAATCTATCATTTTCCAATAAATACAAACTTTTCTATAGCAACATCTTTTGTCATAACATTTTATTCCATACGTGCTATGAATATTTACTAAGCTCTGGTAGTATGATACTGATTTTTATCGCTGTGGTAATGATTGAAGGTACTTTCATCAAAAGGAACTTTCGATGCTTTTTATGATTAGTTAATTTTTCAACCCTATTGAATCCTTTCATTGCTACATATTCATTCTTTCTTACTATTGGAATGTAAACAAAACGTAGTTATTATTTTATTTATATTAATTGTTAATGAATTAGAGTTAAATAATTAAACAGTACTAAGATTGAAAATAAATATTTAAATTGAATTAATTTATTTAAATTTTTATATATAAATAAAATGTGAAGTTGTTTGATAATAATTAATAACAATTATTTTTTGAATAAACTTCTATTTTATCTTTCAATCAAAAATTATCTTAAAACACGACTCTCTGCTCGGGTCATTTTTTGTTGCCCTCCTATGTGAAGAATAATTTAACGCTTAATATCAAGAAAAAATATCAAATCTTAAGAAATATACAATAAAGATAACCGTTATCTCGATAATTAGATCTTTACTCGCAATGTTACATTTGAAAAAATAAATCAGAACAAGAAAGGAAACAAAAAGTGGAAAGACTGAGCTTTGGTCAGACATGCAGTAGTAACATCTTTCACTGGTCAGACAAGTTTCGTGTTTCACTTTTTTCACACTTGGATCATTATTGTTTATTTTATTTTCCTTCTTCAGTCACGCGAATGGTATTCTTTAAATGATGATACTTTGCGTGTCGAGTTTGAGTAAAGTTCAATCAACCACAATGGCCATGAGGTTATGAGGATAAAAAGCATCGCTAGATAAATATAACGTTTGCATTGCTTTACCAGACATCATTATCGTGGGTCATAAATTTTGATCATGTGCAGTCTTATAGATGTTGTTGAATATTGAAATACAGACGCATATAAATTTCTCTGGAAATATAAATATAATAAGGTGGTGATTTTTTCAAAGAACACTCATTAATCAACGAATAAATATCGATTTTTTTTCTCTTTGTCTCAATTCGGTATAGGAGGATATAGAGAAATCGCATGATTGAATTCAGTCGATAAAATAGAATGAATGAATAAAATGTGAGGTTATATTATTTTTATAATGACTTAGCAATGAATAAAGTAACAAAATAATTTTATTTATGCCAAATAAATCCTTCTATCAATCTTTTTTTCATATTTTTTATTTAAAACAATATCCTTTCAATAATGTATAGAAAAGTATCGCATGTATAACCTCAAAAAAACTAAAAAAATCGTAGTGTATTAATTATAATTAGTGTTTACGAACACCAGGGGGTGAATAAATTTCCATGCAAAAGATAAAAGGATATGGTTTCTGAAGTAATAGCAGAAGAAATGGCTAATATGAAAAAACCATAAAGAAAGCCATATTTTAATGAAATTTTCTAAAGTGATTCTCAATGTCTGTTGAATCCTTTGTAATTAAACGTAAGGATATGTCCGCACGACGAAGCGAAAAAATCAATCAAGAGATGTCTCTCTTGTTGGTTATTCAACCATTAAGAGTTTACTAAACCCATAAAAGGAAGCGTATTCCGTGAAGGGTCTTCTGAGGAAACTGTGGTAAGATCGCTTTGAGGTCATAATAGAGGAAGGAAAGGAATGAGAAGTTCAGAACGGAATAAATCGAGTTACCAAGCCGTGCGCGTACTTGGTCTTTTACCCAAGTCATGAAGGAGGATCGTCGATGGATAGTACAGAGAAAGTAAGTCCACTGGTCGCTTGAGTCCAAACGCAAAAGGATAAAGAAACGATGGAGCTGAAAAATATGAGTGCAAAGACGCTCTCGGTTCCCTACACTTTACCCAAAGATTCGCTTGCTTTCCCCAAGGCACTGGTTCTCCTTGACATGACGAAGATGTAGTGATATGCCTTCCCAAAAAGGTAGAGAAGATAGTCAAGAGTAAACGTAGCCATCCTGAAGGTATGATGGGATGCTTTCGTGCTACTATCTCTCATCTTCTACTTTGTGCTTTCAGTGAGAAAAATGATAACGAGTGAAAGCAAGAACCTCATGTTCTTTTCACCATCTTTTTCGTTTTACCTACAGGCTTTTTTTTTCTTCTTGATGCAAACTTAATAACTCAAACTTGAAGTTGTTAGTGATTACCAACTTGACGACTGAACATCAATCTAGAATTCATAGATTTTACGAGGTTTCACATCATCATCATTTCCTGTCTTCAACTTTTTTCATTATTTTTTGTCCTTTTCTTGTATCTTCCTCTTTTCTATTATCTTTTTCTGAAATAGAGATGAATCCAGTGAATCTCAAACTGAATATCGAATACCGCAGAAGTAAAAGAGAAAGAAAATTTCCACGAAAAAGAATGAGATTACGATGCTTTTCTTGCAAAGATGTTCTGGTTCCGGTCAATCCCTCTGGGGTACTCCAATTGGATTTTTGCCAAGAAATCCAACAACATCCGCATGAAATAACGAACGATTCACTGAGATTTGTACTTCCGTCTGTATTTACCGTCAATTTTTCATATCACCCTCTTGTTTAAAAAATATCCTAGTATTTTGAAACTTTATATTCGTCAACTGAACTTTTGTATGAAATTTCATATTTCTGTATTCTCTGGTTTAACATTTTCATCACGAAATATAAATAAAATTAAATCTAATCACATAGATTTATTATTATTATTAATACTCATACTGATAGAAGAGATTTATTACTGTTAAAAATCAATTTTTTAATTATTAATATCAATGTTTTTAACCGTTATGAAACTTTTTTTTTTCAATGCCTGGAATGTTTAGCTGACATGTTTTCATGTGCACAATTTTCCTATTTAGACATTTTTTTGTACACTAGAAAATCAATACTTTCATTACTGACACCATTTGATTTTTTTTTTTTTTTCAAAAATAAAGAAACTTTATACGACGTAAAATGTAGACTACAACTGAACTTACAGGATTTATAAATTTTATATGGTTAAAAAAGTTAAAGCTACTGAAAAAGTATGAAAAGTATTATTCGTCATAAAACTTCAAAGCAATTTACTGGTGAATAAAAGGTATATATTGATGTAGTTTTATATGCTTTATAGTATGTTCGATGGATCGTTTTTCTATGCCATTACAAACTTGTATTCTAAAACCACGGTACACGAATCTCTAATGGGCGGTCGAACTTTTATTTAATCTATCTTGCTGAGCAAGATCGTCGGCCGAATCGATTTTTTGCCTTTTACATCCACCTCTATACCTATTCTCATCACATCCCTCCTGTGGATTTCAATCTCATTTAGTCGAAAACTGCTTTGATACTTTTAGATTTTAATATTTAACTGATCGGAAAAAAGTCTAATGAAAAATGGTGTTTTTATAAAAACCAAGACTACCAAAGGAAAATTATATAGGCCCTATATGAAGCCCAAGGATATCCCAAGCCGAACTGAACAAAGCTTTCGAAAAGACATCTTTTAAATTCAGATTAAAAGATGCTCAATTCTTAGATGATGTTCTTAAAGTTGTCTTATAAATATTTAAAAAATGCCTAATTCCCGCTTCCTACTTGGATTTATTATTCAGGAAAAATTTTTATAATCAAGCCTTTATACTGGAAGACATTGAAATCTAAAAAGTCTGCTGAATAAAGTAGATAGTATGATCTATCAATGTTTTCTATTGAAGGTTTAACTTGAATATTATCATCCGCACAGAATCGTGATGAACATAAAATAATTGTTCATAGCAACTGTTCATCTTTATGACCGATATTCAGTACATTATCAAGGTATCTATGGATAAAATGATCAGTTGATCGATCTATCTGGTTACCATCACGAAAATGGTGACTGTGATTATTACTGCATGGTCAACTAAATGGGAATTATAATTATCTACCTTCGAGTAATCTAACATTAAAATTTCACTACGTCAAATTCAAAGGGAATTTTTTCTGAAGAGAATGGATCCAAATCAAGTCTAAATACAGATTTTCGCTTTGAATTAACAGCGACAGTCATCCGAGGTTCCAAAGCTCCATTTAATGATTAGTATCACGTGTAGAGATAACATCTAATCCCTTTAATGTGCAAATCTCTGCTGAAACGTTATCTGTTAATTAGCTCCATTGATGTCCAAGAAGTTATTATTTATATTTTACATTGCATTCTATCTTTCTAAATGAATTGAAATTAACTAATCATGAATAATATGCCAAAATGTTTCATAATTTTCTTTTTTTTTTAACTTCAGTGTTGGAAATTATATAAATTCCAAATGAACTTTTGATAATTTCAAAATATGATTAGTTACACAGAAATGTAAGAGAAGAGCTGAAATTTTTGAACATTATCTGGATGATTCATTTCATAACTCCTGTAAACTTTGCATCCATAAAATAATATGCGGTTGAAATGCATAAAATTAATACGTTATCAAATTAACATATGCATTAACATTCTATTTTTGCTGACTCTTCATATATCAATAAAAGTTTTCGAACCAAGTTTGAATTGAAATCGTATCACATTGATAGAATTGAAATTAAGAAACATTCTACAAATGAATTACTTGAATATTTTAACTAGAATTCATGAACATTTCTGCATCTCATAGGGAATCTGAATGATAAATTATGCACATTTTCTCAGAACAAATATATTTCAAAGTTGCATCACTGTCTTTTCTCATGAATGAATTCATTTTATCAATGACTTCAATAAGTGGATTCTAGAACATTCAGTTAAAAGTAACAAAACTGTCACTCAAGTAGTGTAGGAATTGAAACGTATTAGCATTAAAATAAAAAGAAATGATGGTTCTTTTAAATGATAATTCCACCTAGTCCAGTCAATATAGTCTTAATTTTACCTCTTGACATTTTTTTGTATTTGTCATAGTTTTGTACAAATTGTGTTCTAAGTGAATAATTTATTATTATCCTCTGATTCGTTCTTCTCATAGTAGTATTTTAGATTACGAGCTTTAATTTATTTTGGCAAAAAAAAGTATTTTATTTAAACGAAATTGCTTGAAATGGTAGACAAAGTGGAAGTATTTTTAAAATGTCGAAAATGCGTCTCTAAAATTCACTGATGGAGAGATGGAAAAATCTTCGTGGGAACGACATGAAGGTGACACATGGAAGACGATCGAATGACATGAAACTCCTCTTGTTCATTCCCTCTCGAAGATTCTGCGGCTTTCCTAACGCACATACCCGTCATTTGGTTCGTCGTCGCTTACAATGCCACCAGTGAGATGTTTGAAATTCCTCCGGAAAATGGAAGTAAAGTTTGGATAAAAAATTCTTTTCGACAGATGCCATGAAATATTACCCGTCACTCTGAGAATTATGGATTATAATTGTGTGACCAGGAAAAAAAGTTGACTTTCCTTGAGTATTTTATGTGGTGGGTAAGAAATCTAAGTCTTCTTTTGGAATTAGATAATAGACATGACTTGAAAAATGGTGCTTGTCTGAAAAAATTATCTTCAGGATATATATTTTTTTTTAGATAATTCAAGTGTACACCTATGTATAGAGATACAAACGGTTTTACTAAATGATGTCTGCAGGGAAATAAAACAAAGTTATAGCTGACGATGTCAATTTATCTAAGTTCGTGGTTGACCACAGGACCTTTCCTACTGGGAACATAAAAATTTGATTTATGTATACGTTCAACAAGAAACAAATCATCGTAGTTATAAAAATTTCCAATGTTGTTTCCTGAACAATCTGTTTCATCAAAACATATGATCTCCATCCTAGATCAAAATTAAATAACACATTACTTAGCATTAGAACCATCATTCATTGTTATTCAACAATTTAAATAATTTGCAAACACTTACTTAATCATTTGATAAAATGTGAAGTATTTAATTTTCTTTTCTCTCTCTGAACTATCATGTTTTCTTCGAAATTCTCCTGAAGAGATGAAGTATGAAAAGAGTGTGAAGTACAAAAACCACAGATCTCTAGACTGTAATTAATTTCAGGTGGTAAATCAAGGCTTCTTGTTATTTTTTTTTTTATTAATATATTATCTCTGTTGCAAACTTATTGTTTTCTTGTTGGAAATAAGTACTGTTATACTGTATGTTAAATCCAGTTACTATACGATGGTTTATCTTTCCAAGATGAAATTTCGTTAATCTTAATAGACTCAGAAAAATATAATTCAAGCATAAGAAAGTAGGAGACAAAGATAAGATTTAAGTTCTCACTGTTATGATTTAGTAGTTTAATATACTAGGAAACTTGGTCCTTTTTTGAGAGAGCTGTGTTATAGACACAAAACAAGTTCAAACATTCCTAAAACTTCTCTAGGGCTCAAAAGTTTTCTGTTTCTCGTATTAAGTTATTGAATTAGTGTGAAACTTAACTGCAGCAGGTTTATAAATTCAATTATAAAATGAGACTTTTGTATAATTTTCTGTGTACTTATGTTATCATATCAAAAAGAGTTATATTATATTCATGAGATGGATGAATTACATCAAAAGACAAGCTGAAGTTTTTAGATTCTCTTTTGAAAAATGAAGGTATTTGATACTTGCTCCATCAGCATCAACCGCCCAATTTAAAAATTCTCTTAATTAATATAATTAATGATAGAAAAATTAAACGTGTATACCATGTTGTGATATTCTCCACTACATTGAAGGTTCGTAGTCCTTATTAATATACAATCAATATATTTATTAGATAAAAAACAAAAGATGGTGTCTTCTTTCCAAGTTTAGATGTTTCTTGTTCACACTTTTGTATACTCGTGTTCGTTAATGCCTCCCATATACCATATGAGGAATTACCGACCGAAATAGATTTCTTTTTGAAAGGAAATTACTCAAATTATGTTTATTATGTTTTATGAATTATAATTATTTTTTTTTTTATAATTAGGAAAGCTGGTAAAATTAAAAATTATTCACAACAATTTGATAGAAAATAAATAATTGATTTTTTTATTCTTTAATGATTAATAATTAAATAAATAACTAGTCTTTCTTATCAATAAGCTGTCTTAAAAAAAAAATATAGTGCTTTTCAATCCTGAAAAATGTTAAAAATCTTAGTCAATAAATTAAAACGAAAATTCCCAAAAAATATAAGGAAGCTTACAGCAAAAAGTGACAGCAAAATCGCTTCTGTAAAATGTTATCTGCGTTGGTTATACTTGGCGCTTTGCAATATTTATGACATTATACCTAGGGCCATACCATGAAATTTAATTGGAGCGTGCATAGTCTTGTTGGCATATATATATTTTATAAGCGGTATCTATCTTCCGGCCGCGCGTTTTATACACCTAGGTCTGAACAACGCCTCTTCTCCTTACGAACAACGAAACTTTCCATGAATATTCCCAGAAGTTGTGCATAAATGCTTTAAAGTAAATCTTCTCATCAGTTTATCCAAAACCATTCAGTCGTGAGCTTGAAAACGTATTGTTGTTTAGAAATTTTTTTTTTCATATTTTATAAAAGTTATTGCATGGTTTATAGACCAAACTTCTTCCTTCCCAAGGAAACTATGAGACGAAATAAGTGTATAAAAGATTCAATTACAAATAGTTGAATAATGTAAATAAAGATGATATGATTGGATAAAATTGAAAGACCAATTATGTGAAAATGTGATAAATAGTTGAAACTAACATTCAGAAAGTTAACAAAGCAATTATTTTTCTTTTAATGTATTCTTTTCATTCTATAAGCATCTTATCAAGAATTGTTTGTCAGACAATGCAATGAATAAATCATTCTCCTCAACAGTATAACTTTAGTAATCATAGTGTACTCAGTACCACTAACTTTGACGATTCGACGTAACTTAGGGAAGTCTTGAAGGCACTTAAGTGCAATTTAAACCAGTAGGAGAAAGTAAAGATGAAGAGTAAGAAAAAGAAGACAAGTGAAAATTTACCAACTGAACATTTGCATTTGTTCATCAGACTTTCTTTCATCGATGCTAGCAATATCGAATGGTAATCTATTCTATCTTCTCTCACTAATGGAAGCACTATGTACATATGTGCTTTTACGTACTTAAATAAAAACATTTTCTACATCTTGAATATTTGATACTATCATTCATTGATTTTATTCACATTATTGAGACGGACAATAATGCTTTAACTCATTCTACAAAACTTTCAAATTAAATTTAAACACAATTAGATATCTTTTTTAGAGCTTGACTAAAGGTTACTACTATTTTGAATTGTGTTTAACATTGTAGTTGTCTAAAAAGTGACGATAATGCTATTTGAATGGATGATGTCATATTAAAACACATTAAATGCATTGAAATAAAACACTACGATTTACAGTGTATTTACAATCAATAATAATGATACAAGAAATAGTCACAAAATCCAACGTATTGTTAATATTTAAAAAAAAAAAAAATAAAAGTTAATGCAAATATATTAATTCAAACACATTTGAGTAAATGGAAATAATAAATCGCATCAACTTCAAGATTAACGTATTGTCGACAATTTAGCAGCCACTACTCCGATGCAGGAATAAGAGAATAGCGAGTAAAAGTAGAGAGGTTTTATTGAACTGCTGTGAAATTTACTACAGTCATATTGCAATTTCAAGAATTTACGATGAGCATTTGGATCATTATTAAAATTCTCGTATTTTCATCGGTCAGTTGATTAATTGACTATTTTATTAATCAATTCCATATCACCGAGTATTTTTTCATGAAATCGTTTTCAGAAATGCCGTATTTTATCTGTTTAGTTAACTTATGTGTTGGATAAGAATATAAATTTTTTTGTCTGTAAAGCTTTTTTTATTGGAACATTTTACACCGTAACAATCGAGCTTTTCTCATCGGAAATATATGTAGGGAATAATACATGAAATATAAAATACAGGGAAAAAAAACCATAACAAAGGAAACGAAAAAAAAAACCAGTAGCTCGATGGAATTTACGACGTGTCGGAAGTATTCTAAGAGCTTGAGTTGCTTCCACACTGTTGAATAGATGGAAAAAATAAATAAAAAGTTATATAAGTATGAAACTGATGTAAAAAAAATATGTAGTACATTAGTAGTTAATTTATTAAGATTCTAATTTAAAGTATTCAAAGTTTCATAAAATAACGAAAAGTATTTTAATTTTTATAATACATTCATCCGTTCGATTTCATAGTACATTACGCTTCAAAGCGTACATTACTTCTTGAGCTAAAGGCAAGGGTAAACACATAAACTGAGATGACTTGAATTCTTTCCTTGTTGTGGGTTTAATTTTTTCCCACATACCTGGTAAGAATTTTATTTTGCATTTTAGTTGGAGGTGAGATGAAATATTTTTTATTTTTAATTAAGAAAAAAATATTGACGGTGTAGAGTGAATAGTTTTATAATATCTTAGATTAAAATTTTACAATGTATGAAGCTAATTCATTTTTTGAATTTTAGCACTTCCAGAAAAATTCTTGGTCTAACTAACGGATTGATTCCTCTTGATTCTACAAAAGTATGGCAAAAATTATTTTTTCGTTATAAAGGGCAATTTTTCAATTAATGAAATATAATTTTTATTTACTTTTTTATTTGAAATAAAATTAATCTTTTAATAAATTTCACTGAACACAGACTTGGTAGGGACATCTATAAGATTGAGATCATGTCACACAAACACGGAAGTCTCTTCCGGCAGAAAGGAACTCGATAAGGAGACTTCACTATACGATGGGATAGTGAGATGAAGCGAATGCATGCTCGTGAACCGTCATCCTGACAAATGACCATACGGTCGACCAGTGACAACTTCGAGCCGTCTGTATCGTGTGACATTTGATACGTTCCGTTATCCTACACACAACTTCCCCCTCTAGAGGATTTATCATACACACTACACATTGTTGTCTCTTCATACTTGATCGCTTTTCGCTTGCGATAACGATTTTCCCCTTTGTTCATCTTCATTGTTTGGAACTATCTACTCTAACAACACAATATCTTATGGTGGTGTTATAATTGTTGATTTCACCATCCATCATTCAATTTAAATGATTTCACTCTACTTTGTAGAAAGTATATTTTTATATAAAACTTACTCATCAATGTCAAGCAGTCAAGCAGTAAAAAAATAACAATTCATTTAGGTCAACATTGGACCCTATTGGAATTAGACCAGCAATAGCATATTGGAGGTTCTAAATGTGCTAATGGAAAGTGCAAGTTCAATGTGACTCTTGGATTAGATTGGATCTTCCTATTGTAAATATTTGTTTATGCACCGAGGCAATTTTCATCACCAGTTATAATGCTCCATTGCTGTTCTCTTGATGCACAATATTCTATTTTTAATTTTGTTTCAACTCAAACATTAATTGTTTTTTATCAATCTTTCAGAATAATTTGAAAATCACAGCTTTTTAGCTTGATTTTCAATCAATTGAAACGACAAATTAGCATATCAATGGAATGCTTGCAAATGGCATCTGTATGATGTAATTTGATCAACACAATTAGCTATTTGATATCAACAAGACTATTGATTTAGGTGAAACTTCTCATTAATGATTTTATCTTGTAATCGTATGGAATTATAATAAACAACAAATCTGTTTAATTCCATTCTTAAATTACTTGATGCAATCGAAATTAATTGTAAATAGGATAAAAAGCAAAATGACATGAATGTATGAATGATTTAATCAGTGTATCAATAATAAAATTATTGGCCTTTAGAGTTAGACATACTTATTGAATCAATTAGAATATTGACACATTGAATCATCAATAAAAACAACATTTTAATTGATGAAACTTAACATGACTATCCAACACTTGGTGATGAATAAATATTTCTAATCAAGATTCTAAACTTTTCCATTCGTTAAATGAATTTATATAATTGGCAATATATTTTAAAAAATTTATTCCTGGAATCGAGCAATAATAAATGTGGTCAATTTTTCATTGAATTTTTAAGGTAAATTATTTAACGAGATTCCTAGAGATATTAAATTATCTTGAGACAAGTACAATTATTTTTTAGCAGAATGGGATTTTAGAGCTGAAAAAGGCATATTGGTCGAGTGTAACAGTTATACTCTGCTTGAAAGATTTTAATTATTCTTCTAGATAAGCAGTTGGCAATTATTCTTAATGTGAATCTTGTTAATGCTAGTTTGAATTCTACCCAGTGCAATTACAACGAATTTCTCGTTTCTAAGACATTTGAATTAAAAATAGTAGAAGAACAAGTATCTATACAGTTTGTGTAATTTTATTGTAGTTTCCATGAAGATAAATGCATCGTTGCTTTGAAGAACTCTTCAATTAGTTGCAAGAGTTTTTGAAAAAAATATCAAATCTGTAGTAACTCTTTAACATGTTGAACTAAATCTCTGATAGTTTTTGTCATCAAAAAAGATAGTTTCAAAATATATCATTTTGTTGATGAAGAGTTTTAAAAAACTGTATAAAATGAACTGAATTGAACACAATTGATGAAATGTCTATTTCAAATATAACTTTTTCATCACAAATTGATATAATAAAATTCTGTAAATTCTTGAAATAGTTGAATATTGTTGTAGCTATATAAAATCAAGTTCTAAGCAGCAAGTACCGAAAATTCACACTTTATCGATACCTCACGACTCGTTTAAATTGGAATAGTTTACGTATTAAAGTGAGATTCGTATCTTGCAACACTTGGAATCGAATTCCAAAGTTTCCTCAATATAATAAACTCTGAACTATCTTTACCAAAGATTTCAGTGGTTTTGATCTATATAGGATTTCTATATAATTCGAGTTGACAATATTCTTCTAGATACCTACAATAGCGAGTATATATATTATATAATATTTTATTGAAATGGTTACGTTTTGTCATTTCATTCATTCTTCTGCTTTCAAGTGAACTTTTTTCAATTATAAAATTCTTCATTCATACCAAGCAACTTCAGAACAATATTTTGAATCATAATTGAGTTCAATTCTTCATTCAGCAACCTCTTTACTCAATAATAAATGAACATGATAGTTGGAAATATGCTGCAGATTAGCAATGTAGTCATACTTTAGAGACCCAAGGCCAAAGGCCAATGAAAGTATCATTGCCCAAATGTCTCTAACAAGACAGATCTTTGCTGATGGTTTTTGAGTTTTATATCATCACTGAGTGGATTAATTCCTCAATCTTAAAAATTCTGTGCTATTTCTAATCAAACCTATCATTTTTATCACTTAATTAAGCATGAGGATCTTTATTGTTCCCTAAACTTTGATATTAAAAAAGATACCATTTTTGATACTCACAGTTTCTTTAGCCAAGTTAAGATAATTTATCTTCAATAAAAGAATCCTCAACATCTATTTTCCAGACATATATTTTTTTATCTTCCTTTACTTTATGCTGAGTTCCATAAATATTATTGTTATTTATCGTTTAAAATCTTTTCAGTGATGCCAAAAACGTCCTGGTAAATTCGTTTTCGTTAGTCGACGACTCTTAACTGAAACAAACGACAACTGCTTTCGACGTAGAAGGGAATAGTTGTGAGCTTCGTAGTGTAGGTACTGAATGTGGTAGTAGGTGAATAAAAAGCTTAGCAGTCCCAAAAAATAATGAGCTCTATTCATCATGAAAGAACATGAGCCAATTGCCAGGACGAATTGTCGCGGTCACCTTTATTTCAGTAGCGTGGTTTTCGTCATCATTAATTCATGAATAAAAATGTTCTTGTGTAAATATTTTTGACTAAAAAATTTGCTTCATTTAATTAAAGTAGTGCACATGAAAAATAGTACAGGATTATTAAGTTTTTTTTTTAACTGACTTATTATTTTTAACTTTACCTCAAATGTTTCCTTATTTACAAAAAATTCCACTCTCATTAACTTTAAAAATAAAAATAGTCTGCCTGCGCACAACCACTCACTGCTCTTTCCCGCGCCCCACTGGTTGTGCTTACGTCATAGGCCATGTTATAAGGAACCGATTAAGTGTAAATTGAAAACAAAATATTGGAAACCTGCTGAGTAATTAAGTTGTTACTATTTACCTCTATTGGTACTAGTCTCCTGTTCCTCGATGATTATTTACTGGATTGAATTAGATAATTGAAGGTAAGCTGCTGTTGGCAATTATCTTCTAGTCTCAATAGCAATGTTAATTTATGTTTGATGATTGTTCGAGTCACTTTGTGTTAAATACTTGAAACTTGAGAATACAATTAGTTGAAGTAAATAGTTTATTGATATAATCTAAACATCTCATGACGAAAATATATACATAATGTATAGTAGATAATCACGCGGCTATGTGAAACACGGACTATTTACCTCTTAATCCAAATAATCCAGCGTGTACTATATGTGGTGAGACTGATGTGACCACTATTGTGCGGTCTAAACTACCTCACCAAAGTTCCTATCCTAACGGCCTTGTTGGAATCACTTTATCTACTGTAATTTGACATAAATGCTTTGTACAATGAATTCTCTTTCCGATTTCTGATTTCCGTGATAAAAGCACAGACATTATTGCGCTTGAGAAAGATATCTTCGTACTACTGCAGATACTAAAAGCGGACTTGCTGAATAGAAGATAAAGTGACTACAGAAATCAAAGTGAAGACTCGACAGATGAAAAAAGAATGGAAAACGATCGATAGACACGAGTGTAGGAAATACAAATTGTCCGCTATAAATTTCAAAGTCAAGAAAATAAAAATCGTTCAGCTTAATAAATGCTAATTTTATTTGTCTACTTTCAAGAATCTCTCAAGGACATACACTAAAATAAACATTCATTTTCTTACTATTTTTTTTCTTTTACTTTATATTATTGTTAAAGTTAATTTTAAAATTTCGTTTACTAAAACATTCTCCATACAATTAAAATAGAGATAAATTTAATTGCATAATAGAATATATGTGTATGAATAATCCTAACAAAAGAATTGAGTGAGTTGTACCTGCGAATTTCATTCACTTTTTTTTTGTTCAAATATAAAAAGAATAAAATAAAAACTTTTGAGTATTATTCACGCATGAATAATTGACGAATTGAATGTAATTCCTGCACAGGTATGCATCCAGAAATTTTGTCAAAAATTCAGTTTTGCACCTCTATTGCTTTCAAATACATATTTCTGTGACAATCTGGGATTTAGAAAAATTTATGTTCTAAAGTTATTTGCAGACGTTCTCTTTTTATTTTTTATCACTGTGAAACAAGAGCGCAGTTGAAAGAATTCAAATATATTGGTTGAACATTAAAATGTGATCATTAAAATTTTATTCTTCATTCTTAACTTTAATATTAGAGTTATCTTTATTAGACAATTCTCAACAGAATTTTATTTTACATCCTCAATAGTTGAAATTAGATGTAAATGGTTATATCCTAACCATTTATAAGGTAAGTGAATATCGAAAATACACTTTTCTTATCTATTAAACTTGATAAATTAACTGTATGTGAAGAATTTAATTAAATTTTTGATGCTGTTTATTATTTCTCTATTGTCAATTCAGAAAAATGATGAAAAAGGATTTTGCTCTTGTACAATGGCTTATTGAAAATAATAAAGCAAAATATACAGCAGGAATTCTAATTATATGGATTATGAATTTTGATAAATATTTAACAGAAAACCCGAATACACCATACGTTGTACAAATAACAAAATCTAAAATTAAAAAAAAAAAAACTCTTCGATTTACAATGTAAATAATTGATCTGAAATAATCCCAGTAGTTTTTTCGGTCAAAATGAGTTTTGAAATCGATGAAGAGGTGTCAGTTCTTGAAGCCAATATCACTTGATTTCCTCGGTGAGTGTTACAAGAACAAACCAATATTTTTTTTTTGTTCGAACAAAGCTCGTTTACACTACTGATTTCAAATCGGCTGGAAAATTTCTGTTCTCATTGCTTGATCATTGGCGTTATCTATCTATTTTTTCATTCCAACTTCTTTGTCTTTTCTTCGCTCATTCAAGTTGGCTGTCGCGTGAAATTGGAGCACAACGACTACTCTAGTGCTTACAACGTGCTTTCAAGCCCTCCGTGCTGACTCGGATAGTCGTTAATCGGGGGGCCGTGAAGGATAAAAGCGATGAACGGGAAATCTCACGAAATAGAACAGCAGAGGTTGGGTAGAAAAGGAAAAAGATTTAAAGTCACAAGTGGACCCAGAAAAAATGTAAGAGGGTTGAGGATGAGGTAGAGAGTACGATAAACTGCTCATGTGCGCTTCTATATAGCCTTACCCTTTTTCCGCCTTACTTCTACCCAACGTTATCGCTAAAATGTCAAAGGAACTTTCGCTTATCTCGGAGACTCGTTTTCGTGGAAAGTCGTTAGGGTTGTAGAAAAGAGTGAGGAGTTGTGGAAAAGGGAAAAATGTTACTCTCAACGGCTTGGAGAAGACAAGGAGGAAAACCTAAAAGTCTAAAACTTGCCAAGTTGGATAATGGTAAAGTTATGACTAAAACTAGAGAGATGCAAGCACACTGACGTTATACACGCCAACTCTAACAACCCTTCAACCTGAAGGCTCGTCTTTGCGGACGTTGTCAAGTGTTGCTAAAGATCTCTCTCATCATTCTACCCATCCGAAAGTAATCCAACCTATTCCTGTTCGTATTTACTCACATTAAATCATCAGTTACTTTAATATACCAACAATTACATTCTCCTGATAACATTGCTCATTTTATAACATCCACCTAAAATTCATTCTCATATCTTGTACAAGAATCTACAAGCAATCAAATAATGATCAAACTCTTATTATTTTTTAGATAAACTCTTTAACAGCCTAGAAACTTTGTGAATTTTGTCTTAATTACCTATAAAGAATGTTTCATTGATGAAGTTTCTTTTTTTTCTTTCTGATAGAAACTTTAATCAAATTTTTACTATCAACGCTTTTTTAAAATATTTATCTTTTTATATTCATGCCTTTTTTTACGCTCAATTAGTGGGAAAAGTATTTTCGCAGTTTACAAAAATAATAAGAGAAAAAATTTCACTAAAGAAGTTTCCATAGCACGGAGATTTAAAACTTTTTATTTGACTAAAAAAAAAGGACAAATTTCTAATTTAATGCTCTAAGAGAAAACAATAATATTCTCTATCTTTCCGAAAAAGTTGGAGAGAGTTGGAGTCCGGTGTTGTGGCTGTTGCAGTTGAAACGATATGCCTTTTTGCATCAATTTCATTTTAGCTACCCAAAAGAGAATTTATCAAATTAAAATATGCTCTACTGTTAGTTATAAATTTATAAATTAATAAAGTTTTATCGTTGGTAAGCATCGTTTATTACCATAAGTAATTTAGCTTTCGTAAATAGACTTCGTTATTATTTGAGTATAACCTAGAAAAGATGCGAATATTATTATAATATCAAACTAACTACATTTGAATCAGAAACTGTAATTACTTTATTGTTACGCAAACCATATTCTGCACAACTAGATATGTTGTCACGAAATTTGCAGATTCACTCGTCGACTACATCCGAATTTTGCAGCTTGAAAATTACGGTAGCTTTCAATTCAGGTAGATTGTGATACGGCAAAAGTGAGTGTAGTGCCCACTGGCTCGCTTGTATGAAAATTTCCCCAGAGATTTAATGGACAACATGAAGGTATTTGAAGCTTTGGCAATGTGGTAACGGTATGCAACGCCCTCTAGCTATTTCATCTCATCGTTCTCTTTCCATTTAACCACCAATTCATGTCTGTTGAATATTATATGATGCTAAAAATGGCTTATTCATTGAAAATTTTTACTCCTATGTCTACATAGAGCATCGAATGCTTTATTCCGCTAGGAGATGATACTTCCAAATATTTTATTAAGCATACAAACTGATCAATACCAATTGCTTGTCATTATCCATTCAGGCGTAACCTAGGCAATATAAAGTATCGAGGGTAAAATGAGGTATCCTATATAAAATGAATTGTTCTACTACTCAAAATCATGCATAAATATAGACTAGGCTTCTAGGATCAGATTAATTCACATCTCGTTTTATTGTAACCATGAAAAACAGTCAATTATGGTTTAATTCCAATAGATATATATCATTTGGTATCTTGTACTATTTTAAGCGACGATATTGCAATATTAAACGCTTCATGATATTGATGGAACGGTCACTAACGTCATTTTAATTATAATTAATAAAATATGCTTCCAGTAGATGATAATATAGTAACACTATTATTTATGATTATAAGCAAAACAAACTATAAATAACTCTTGATATCCAGTTTAATTACTGAATATAATTAGTAAAGGGTTCTTCGAATTTCTATTTTCGGTCTCGTAATGATGAATATGAGTATATCTTATTACATTCAACGTTAATTTATGTAATACACTTTAATTATACACATTCAGAAGTTTTTTCTTTTATGAGGAAACATATAGTTTTATTTCATTTAGTAATTTGGGTTTCATGAATATTTTAATAATTAATTGTTGATTGTAATTGGCAGTTTAAGAGAACAGAAGACAGTTAAAAGAGACAAATAAATAAAAACATTAGAATTATTTCAATAGATTTTATATAAATGTTTATTATTGCAATGAAATAAATTTAATATAAACAATATAAATAAAAATTGGTACCACTTCAATACTAGCTATTGAATTAATGTACAAAATACCCTAGCAGGAAAGCATAGCAGGCCTATCCCTGACTCAACACCCTACCAGTCTAAACCAACCATGAAATAATGTTGAGCTATAAATGAGCCAGTCTTACTTCCTGCTAGAGTAATTTATTTTAAAATTATATTTTTTTTTTGATAAAGTAATCGCCATTGGCTTCAATACATATCAATCAATGATCCACCAATTCACTCATGCTATTATTAAAAAAAAAAACATTGCTTTCTGAACCAATAAATTTACAGAAGGTGTGTTTTACATTGTCGCACAGTGGTAATTTCATATGCATTAATCCAATATTAATCGAGTTTAATATTCATCATGTTTATTTACACTTAAATAGTGAATAATTTGATTTAAGCCGTATAAGAGACGATTGAGATGAAAGAGGAGTCATGTTTGACGAGATATCTTTATTGGTCTAGCGGCCAGCGCGTAACTGGAAGATCCCGGGTTCGACTTCTGGTCTTAACAGAATATTTTTTTCACTAAGAATCATCCTGGGCTAATTGTGAAATCATCTATATATGTTGAAAAATGGGGAGTGAGAAGGGAAGTGTTCCCTTAATTGGGATTTAATCCAAATTTTCTTATTAATGAAAAACAGCCTTTTGATATATTTCTATTTTTTTTTTTTTGTAATTACTTCATTACCGTCGTTGTATTTATAATGAATGATTAAAATCAGAAATCACATATGAACCATTTCGCTTGAGACAACATGGAAGCCGTTGATTCGATGCACGAGAATTATTAGTATGTTAGTCTACGTAATTCTGCGCTCTACTTAAACCAATGTTTATATCTCTTCCTTCTGAACTTCATCCTTTATACATACATGTATATTCTTGATTTTCTCATCTTGCTTAGAATTTTCCACATATTCTAGCTCACTCACGTATTACACTAACGAACCTCCCTTACCATAGGAGTAATCACAACGGTGTACTGGTAATTAAATATCCATTTAATGTATGTCTATGACTTAATTATGCATATATTAAGTCAACGTTCGTTATTATAATAAGGTAAATGTTGGAAAAATACATTTCAAATAGTTTCATTGATTATATTATCAATTATTATAGGGTATTATAAGATTTAAAAGTTATAAAGGTTCTGTGAGGAAACTTATCTACTTGACTATAGGTAGACTTTGAAGTATGCCATTGAAAAACTTGGTGGATCAAAAAAGAATCTATGAATACTTAATGAAGAAAGAAGCAAGATCTCTGTGAAAATTTATACCGTCACATTCAGACTGTGATTTCTTGACGATACTTGAAACTCATTATTCACAAGATGTTGAACTTTGAATATAAATTATAATCTCTTTTACCTATATAATCTTCCACATCTCAATTGAAAATAAATGTTTTGTGATCAAGATTTTTTATTACTTACATTTAAATCTATTTAATCAACATAAATATCTAACTAAACGGAAATTTTTTTTTTTTTGTTGCAGGTATGATTCATTCAAGTTGTAGTTAAACAACTTCAGAACTGATGCAAAATCTCAAAGGAATGGTTCATTTTTTATCGTTTTGCAAAACTTCTGCAAAAGATACTGCAATAGTTGGAAAACCACTTTTAATGGTTGAAAAAAAATTCGTCTGCCATTGCTACACTTTGGACATGAACTATTAATTTTATGAAAAGTACTGGTAGTAAAATTAGATCGTAGCTTCTGGAATTTGACCATAAATATCCAAGTAGTTGTAAAAACGAAGGAATTTTAGGAATATATTACTTTTATTTTTTGAAAAAAATCTTTCTACGCACTAATCGCTAACATCCTAACAGTAAAAATTTTTTGAAGTTATGTTTATTCAATAGAAAGAAAAATTATAAACGGCTATCACTTACAGGTGACACTAAGAACTAATAAGTTAGATTAAAAAATCTTTTTTAAAAAATATTTTACAATCATTTTTGAGTAAAATCAATATTCAAATGACTTTTTGACAAGTATTTACAATCACACGTAAATGTCATAAATTTTATATTCATTTGAATACCACATTAATTATTAGTATTCATGAAAATGAAAATCATTTATTTCAAGAGATTTGTAAATATTCAGGAATTTTATATTGACAAATCATTTAACCATTAACAAATTATTGTGCATATGACATTTAACTCAAGTACATATTCCTGACAATAATTTCAACATTTTAGTGAGTATTAAATATTTATTTATGAATGTGTTAATTTATTACTATCCATTATTATTATTTATTCATGATTTCACAACATAATATTTGACCTTAACTTGATAGAAATGAAATTAGATAAAAAATCAATTAAACAATGTTAAATAATTTCATCATTAATTTCAATATCATAATATTCATTAATTATAATATAAATAAAATATTAATCGTCACTTTCCAACATAGCAATCATTTATTATAAATTTGTTTATTGATAAACACTGAGTCGTGTATAATACCTTTCGTGCTATATCTCTCATCACCAACATTATCTATTTTTCTCAGTTCGATTTTCTTTTCTACCTAACATCACGAAAAAATAGATCACATGTTTTATTCTAATATTAACTCAATATAGACTTAGGACGTTGATAAAAATTCACTTAGAATTTATTAAACTCTAGTGCTTTAGATCTGATTCGATCAACAGTTTTGTATCTTCTAATTGACTGATTGTCAGTACAAAGTATAAAGTTGCAGTGCTCGCAACAGTTAAATGAAAGTGACTACTGTCGCTTTAAGCTCATCCACAAGTGGTTTTAGTGGTCAGAAAATCAAGAAAATCTTATTCGTCTTTAACCAGACTGCTTCAATTCAATTTGTGCTTACGTATAGTTTTATCAATAATTCAATTTATCTCAATCAAACACATATCATCTTTTTGCAAAATAAATTATTATATCAGTTTATATGATTGTTCTATTGGTTTTATTATAATTTGTTTAAAAATATTACTTTCTTTAAAAGGGAATTGTATGAAACAATTTTTTCATTAAAACTGTCACAATTGAATTATCAAATCACTCCAAAACGATCAAGCGATTTAAAAAAAAAAATTGTTATTTGAGTTAAATGATTTGATTGAATAATTCTATTAAATACTAAATAGATATGGCCTGATAGAACAATTGAATTACCTCTGAAGAACAAATTTGGAAATAAAATTGTTCAGAGTTTGATGTTGACAGATTAACATTTTGATAAATGAATCAACAAAGGTAGAAAAAAAATGAGACAATAAAAAATGTTTACACTAGTTTTCATTTGACAATAAAATAAAGTAACATCATAAAAATGCACTCTTCAACAAGGCAACTTATTTGCTAGCTACATATCGACATATGAGCTATATCATTCCAATATCTGAATGATTAATGTGATGGCATAAATTATTAAAAAGACATCTAAAAGATTACTTCTTTTTAGTTGAGATGGCGTAACAAGTTGTTGCATGATTTTTTAAAATTCAATGTAATAAGAAATATTTATTAAAATAAATTTAATAATTAATAATAATAAAAATAATGTAATCGAACTATACTTTTTCATTCAATTTTCCAACAATATTTTCTTACATTATTGTAAACAATTTTCTAAAGTTTCATAAACTGACTGAATATGATCTGTTGATATCAAAATACTAAGGGTAACTGAAGCTTTCCTGCTTCACTGCAGATATAGCTAGTAAGCTTTTACAACTCCCTATCCCTGGCACCTCAGTGGACTTATGTAAATCCCTCTAGACGGGACTGAAGGTAGAGAAAGGAAGCAATAGATAAAGATAAAAAAAAATAGAATAACTGGATTGGAGATGAGAAAAGGAGAAGCGGAAAAATCTAGTTTATGCACCAGAACGAATGACGTTGCATGATAATTCGGTCTCGGAGCTGTTCTAAACGGCTAGAAGACTGTATAAAGTAGAGAAAAGAAACGAGAACGGCACTCAAATATTTCTAAAGCTGACAGCTTCGTGGGACATTCAATTATCCGTTGTTCCGCATGAATTGAGCAAAAGCGTCGCAGCTTTGAATCTATAGAAAATCGAGAAATTTTGTAAGTGATCACAAACTGTCAAGAAAGAGTTAATATTTACTTATTTTTATGCTTGATAATTTTACCAATAGTTTAGTCGATAATGTTGGCACTATTTATTGAACAAATTAATGACAAAATATTAAAACTTTAGTTTTTATAAAACTCAAGTCTATATTTACTACCAAGTTCAATATATGACTAATAATTTTAAAACTTGGTATTAAAACTTTTATTCAGATATCTGTTTGATAGCACTAGCTAAACTGAGATACAATAAAAAAAAAAGCTCAAGTGTCCAATCAATAGTCGTTTAAGCAAATTCATAAAACTACAGTTTTAGTTTTTTCACTGGATTTATGGATATTGATGGGGACACTTTTTTTTATTGAAGCTCCTTTAACCAGATATTACTTTATTTCGGCTATACAAAATTAATACACATTTCTCATTTCTTCATATTTAAAAGAGTTGTAATTCAAAACATGTCTTTTTGATATTCCTGATCCAACATGATAAATCAACTTTTATTAACACACTGAGAATGAAAAAGTATTTTAGCAGTGGAATTTTTTCTGGATTCTATTTTTAGAGAATATTCTAAATTTCAAACATCGTTGCAATAAAACCTGGAAATATTTTGACATCAATTCGATTGAAATGACATCAATGCTGAATCTATTAACGATACAGAATGCTTATCATTTCCGATAATAGTTAAAATTAATGTTTCACTTGAAGCACACAGTTTTGGAATTAACTCATTTCTTATTTCTTCACTTGAATATAAAATTTAGATTATTGATGAAAAATATAATACATCGAATGTGTCAAAAGCAAATAATTGAATCCAACTATCAATCCTAACGGAATTATGACAGCAACAAATATAAATCAAATTAATATATGGATAACTCGTTCTTCGATATCTGAAAAGTTATGTATAACATCAATTAGAGTAAAATCAGTTTATGTTGACGTTGAACATTGATGAAATGTAGTTGATACAATAACTTTCATTGAACTCTTGATATATTATTTACTCTTCAATAGTTGATTTTTCAAAGTTGGAAAACTCTGCACAACTGTCACAACATCCTATAAATTTTCTTCCATTCTTTATAAATTGAGTACAAAGCAATGGTCACATCTCAAGTAGCTACGACAAAAATAAAAGAATCAACAAATGTGAACATTCTGTGTGCTTTCTTGTGAAAGCTTGGAATGTTCCACATTCGTAAACTTAGGGATATTAAAAGAAGAAAAGTAGAGAAGAACAGGTAGTGTACGTGCTTTCAAGAAGTCTTGAATTTCTGAGAAAGATAGAGTACAAATATAGTATAGTGGAGCTTTTATACATCTATAGATACAGTGATACATATAAGTGTATGTGTAGTTGAACATGTAGCCCATATAGTTTATTAGACACCTGAAAGCTAGAGGCATATTGCTGTCTCCTTTGTAACATCATTCCACGTCTCTTCAGAGCACCTTGTATTCCCTTAGTAACCCACCACATTGGTACCACTCTCATACACCACCTCAAGTAATTTGGCATAACACTAGTCTTCCAACGCGTTCAAGAGTCTCTTGCGTAGTTTGCACGACTTATTGTAATGGACAAGTTTACATTAGACTCTCTGCTTTTCTACATAGTATCCTTTGATATTATTTGTTTCAAACCCGTTCAGTGTTACTTATCCCACTCTCTAGTTCTCATTTTCATTGCCTCCAGACTTACTAAAAGTTTTCTGGTTGAACAAACAAATTTAACCCAACAACATTTATTAATTTGTCCCAGAAGAAGCTCGATAAATTGCTGATCTTTGAAATTATTTATCAGAAATTGTTTCTGATGGTTTGAAATATTTATTATTGTTGAATAATTATACTAAGTTACACATTTAAATAACTAATTAATCATGAAGCCTTGCAATTATTTGTCCAGTTACTCTAGACTAAATCATCAAACATTTGAATGAGTCTTTTTTTGCTTCGTAAGAGTTAATGAGGTTGATCAATAATAACCATGCATTTTATCTATTTACTCATTGATATTATAAACAATGTCTATAATTTTAAATACATAAACGGTAGATTTCTCTCACTTGAGGTAAATAAGCACTAAAAAAAAGGTAAGCTGGGAATACATCAAGCACTGTGGTCAACACTGCTCCAAGTAAATAAGCTATTATTTATGATTTGATGATCAAAATGTTGTTTGAAGAAGCCTTTAATATCTGGAGAATACTTTTCTTTCCTAAAATTTTTTTTTCTTTCTAACTTGAGTCATTTTAAAAGAGCTTTCAACTCGGGCTTTGAGGGTGGATTGATAAATTAAAGTACGTTTCTACTTTGGATGCATTGAAGATAGCTGAAGTCAAAGATTGCTCTGTACATTAATATCTCCAACATCTTGGTTTTAATTTTACTCTCATCTTCACTAGTATTAAATATTTATAATCCATTTAAATTTAACTTTCGTCACTAAATGGATAAAAAAGAGTGCTATATGTGATTATTATTGATTTTTATCAAAATAATCAATTGGTTATCAACGCTTTGAGTGAACGAGTGAATAAAATGAATTAATATAAAATAGATGATAAGTAATTAAATTATTGGAATCATTCAAAAATGTGTATACAGTCTACTGAATTGTACGAATTTTATCACATTTATGTTCACTATGTGTAGAATAAAATTTAAAGAATGATTAAAAAGAAAACATTTCATTGTACAATATAAAACAATATAAAATTGATTAATTAAAATAGGAAATGCATAAAAATTATTCACAATAACTGTATTCTGTTTGATGTGGGATTTCTTTTATTTTCGTGACTATTGTTAACAAAATTGTTTCCGCGACCAATTTGTCCAGTGGACTTGAAAAATGACTACAAGTTCACGCGTGTAAACCAGAGCTCAATTTTTTTTGTTACATTTTTTGCACTTCATACTCTTTTATTCTTGTTATTTTTGTTTTCTCACTTGCATCGGTATCGAATTTTCTCCTTCACAATTTACGGACAAAAACTATCAACAGCATTTCAATGAGTTTAAAAGTTAATCCAAGTCAAACTTACACTTCTTATATTACATTATTTATGAAGATATTTATTCTCAACAATGATGCATGTTGCTCAGTAAAGTCACTTATAATTTTTTTTGTGTTATTATTACATATTATAACATCTTAAATTATAGACATTCATCAAATTTTTTTTTTCGAGTCACAGTAAAACAACTTTTGGCATACATTTACCGGTCGATCATTCAAAGTAGAGTCTAGAGCCCTATTATATATGAGAATATTTGCGTCAAGAGAGTAGTAGTAACTGTAACAGATAGATTGTATTATTCATCTGCCGATGACAATGAAGGAGGATAGGAAGAAAACAGATTTTCAACATTTTTTTTTCCTTTACTCGAGTCAACTGAATACTATCGATTCAAATTTTTAATCAAAGTAACAACTTTCGTGTAAAAAATAGGTCTAATAAGCTTTTAAATGTTTCAAAACGTAAAGAAATGGTAAAATGACGAAGTTAATAAATGTAATGCTGGTCAATAAATAACTACTAGTGATAATTGTGAACAAATGGTCAATAAAGAAATATTTCAGAAAATTGATCGATAAAACTGAGACATCAGCAAAGGGTGTGATAAAGTGATCCCGCACTAACACGATGTTCTTGAGGACGGGTCCTCGTAATTAAGTCTTATCGTCATCTCGACGGATAATTCCGGTAGTGCCATTGGCGCAATCTCAACGAGAGAGGAAGTCATAGTGTCGTCAGATAAGGAACTTAGAGCACATTAAGAGTTAAGTTATATTTATGAAGTACCATCAAATGAAGACTTGGATCTCATTATATTACGTGAAGATACATTTACAACTTAAATCATTTTACATTTCGACTGGAAAATAATTTTAACTATTTTCTGATCAAAATAGAGATAGACATCTCTATGCTTGTCTCTTTCTTTATCTCTCATTCTCTCGTCCTCTTGTTTCGTTCAAGAGTATCGAAGTTGTCAGATAAAACTTTCAATCAACTTTGACCTGTTAACGTTGGTCGTAGTAACTTTCAAATTAGATGGAGACGTGAAATGAAAATCAATTTTAACACCATGTTTCAAACCCCTTGGCAAAATTAAATATTAACTATACGTATTTATGGTCTTTTAAATCTTTGCCAACTAGATGAGAAATTTATACGACGAAAATTCAATTACATTGTTTAACTGAATAATTCATTAACAAGATTTACTTCGGAATTATCGTATAATAAAATATGATTAGAACAGACCTAAAAATTATGGTAACTACTTGAATAAGGTTATACAATGGACCTATCATACATAGGTCTATCATGATAATCATGATGATGGAAAGTCATGGAGAGATCTGGCTTTGGCTCAGTAATGGCAAATGACTGGGTGATAACACCAATTTAGCAGATCCTGTTAGGGTAGAAAAGGATTCATAATTAATTGTTGTCAGTTTTTTTTATGCTAGCCAGCTAATTTATTAGAATAAATATCAATTAAGTGGAAGAAATGCTCATCTTCTCATAAGCCTAATGTGTTTATGATTCAAGTTTTTGATAAATTGAAATTATCAACCTGGGACTTGAACCCATGCTTGGGAAGAAGGTTGATATTGAAACCCAAATGCTCTTCTACTGAGTCACTGACGTGTGTTAAACTACAACAAGATAGTAGATTGAGTCTCAATCTTATTTAACAGTGATTGCTAGTGATTTGTCAGCTTCTCAGGTAGAAAATTAGTACGATTGACCTTAAGACTATGTCAAGAATGTCAATAATTTTGAAGGATCCTTATCAGAAGTGGAATAGCTCAAGACGAAAGGTCTTAATCAGGTTAAACAATAGCAATTTGTTGTAAACAAAAAAAAACTAAAAGCATATTTTTGAGTTTATTGTTTTTTATCATTAGCTTATATATTAATCAATAAATAAAAATCAAAGGATGTCAAGAAAAAATTGCAATAAAAATATATTTCATATCAATCTCTACAGAGTTTGAATCTTTTGAACATGAAATTCATGACACTATAACACGCGATGGATTTTACTACTGAAAAATAGCACATTCGTATAACGTTTCACAAACTTTTTGAAGGATTTTATCCAAGAGTTTTATCAATCCTGTTATTGGAATAGCAAACACGTTGACCAATTGATATACAATAGCTGTAGTTCATCGTTTGAACATACTATATTTACGTATCACTTACGCCCATTTCTCTATAAAATTTAGAGTTCGAGGGATTCGCTAATATTTCTCGATACTTGATACACGCTCTGATCACTCGAAAACCATTGACGCGTAAAGAAAATTCAATTTCCTCGTGCGCCAAACTCATTCAAACCTTTTACCAGATCGAGGATTGTAGAGTAAATGATATATATCATTCAGTTAATCGAAAATTGATTACATTTTTTTTTGACTGTGATAATTGAATATTTACATCAGTTTTTCATTATTTCGAAAATAATGCTATCGAAAGTGATTTCTATTTGAAAAAAATTATTTCAATTCCTTTCAATACTCAATTTTTTTTTCATTCCATATTTTTCGGCGTATTTATTGCACAAAATTGAATGTTTCGTTGAACTGTGTACACGATAGAACCATGGTTTTTTTTTTGGTATGTTTATTTTTAAGTTAACACACAAACATAGGTACAACCTTCTGTGCATCGAACCGAGGTAAAAATTATGCTGCATTAACTTGGAAAAAATTAAAAAACATCGTTGCACTATAACTTCAATCTTTAAACTCGTAAAAGTAGAGGGTAACAACAATCAATGCAACAGGGAGTTGTTTTACGAAACGGTTAAACATCACTGTCACGTCTAAAAATGTGAAGCACACTTTTTGCGTCTGGTGCACACGAAACGAATCGAATTTCCGATAATCGAGTCCTGTCTGCTTCATCGAGTTGCGCATCTCACTCCTTTCTCAATTTTACTTTCTATTTTTTTATTCTTTTAGATACATTTATAAATAATAATTACAATCGAAATTTATTTTTTGTCTCTTTGTTTTATTGAATGTAATATTTTTCAACATATATTGTTCTTTATTTTTAATTATTTCTAACAAATTAAAATTATTTATAAATAATATGCAATTATTTATATACATTAATTTCTTAACCTTCTGAATATTTTGAAGCTTTTATTTAAAATAAACACAAAATTGTTTAGTAAATTGACTTGTTATAAAATAAATCTTTATAATTTACATAAAATAAAAATGAATAATTAAAAACACTTAAAATTAGAAACAACTTATTCTTTAATAATTTATTATACTGAATTTCTGAAGTACTTTTCAAATATTCAGTAAAGATGAAGAATAAAAGAAAAAGTATATCATACGTATTTTATTTCTTGTATATATCCCTCAGGGATTCAATAATAGAAAGTGAAATTCAAAAAGCTGCTTCCTTTCAATTATCTCGAGAAAGCTTTTTTTCCAATGCCTTTTCTGCTCTTTTTACTGACAATAACTGAATAAGTTTTATTCGACTAACGAAACTTATCAGATAGTAAGTTTTCATTTTTTTTTTTTTTATTTTTCATCTATAATCTTTTCATTACAATACACTCACAACTAAAATTATTCCAGCTAAAGTTATTTTAATCTACAAATAATATTTTTATTTTATATTTTTCCTTGTTCACTCGAGTCAACTTTTTATTGGATAAAAAATTTAATCAAAACTTAAATTTGCTTAAAAGCAGTACAACGCCAATATAACTGACTAATTTACAAAAAAAAAATTAATTAATTGGAAACATTTAATTATAAATAGTAAATGAATTTTTCTCCAACATAAATGTGATATACTATAGTTCTTTCTATTTCGACTACCCTTACAAGATTCCAGGCCATTAATGAAGATGCTTTTGTGTTTGTACATTGCAAAAGGAATAACACCCATGACATGACTTTTAATTATTCTGGTCTGCTTACTCCTCCTTTTACTTTTCATCTACTCTGTTCGTCATGTCATCATGCTAGTACATTTCACTGTTATATCTAGTCTTACGTTTATTACATTCAACGAATGTCCCCACCCGCGTAAGTCTATCTTCATACCTAGAGGCCTGTAGAAATAAAATTCGTGATAATCTAAAATTTAACAGCAATAATATTCAAAATTAAAAAAAAAAAGAATAATATTCAAGTTTCATAAGCTCATTAAAAGTGATAGAAATGTTAATCAAACCGACGAAGTCATTTTAAAACACTTCAAGTGCATTAAAATGAATACTTTCAAATTTGAAATTAGCAGTGATACTTCCATTAAAAGGTTTAATTATATGAACAGCTCTTGAATCAAATTCAGAGCCTTTGTCTTCGTCGAAAAAATAAGTTTTATATGTTATTCTATTTTATTTCACATCATTTTGAATTTTCTATTTTCTATCTGAATTGAACAAAGTAAATTAAGAAAAAGAATTCAAGGTATCAACTAACAAAATCTTTCAGAATATCATCTTTTTTTCTCAGTTTCTGAATTACCCTTATAAACATCCCCTCAAGAGATTATATGATAGAGAAGTTCCATTTCATCTCTCAGAACGTATGCGCCTAATAGCCTATCATCTTACTAGAAGAGCACAGAATAATTATGGAAACGAAATAAGAGAGAAAATAACTAAACCTACTGATAAAATTCATTCTCAGTGTACGGATAAATTAAATCTAAAAATTTTTTTAATACCTTGTCCTTAATACAGTTAACAAAATGTTTCACTCTTGTTGTGCTGTTACACTTCACGAATGAAAATAAAATGTTTTTGGCGACGTGCTTTGCATGAAAGTTACCGCCTTGCATGCATAAGTTGTACACTGGTTAAGGTGAAATGTTTCTAACGATATACGCGTTAGATTGTGCATAGGGAAAGGAGGTAAATGGAATATATAATCTTTTATTTATATTATCTCATTCATATGGAAATCACTAAATTTATAACATAACTAAATGTTTTCTTTTATAAGGAATAATCAATAACTTAATTAAAATCAATTATCAAGATCGTATCGTAAATTTTTTGCAATATTTTAAATGCCTTATGCTATAATTACCAATTACTGATTTTTATCAAAGCCAGACAGCGCCTCTATAGTACAAAGGGGAAACATTTGTTTGAATTCAAATTTTAGAACTTTGTAGTTTCTGTATCAATATAATGATTTCTTTATTCTCATAATTAAAGTATAAAATGCCATACTGCATTAGTAATTTTTTTTAAAACATACTTTCTGTGTTGTAACAATTGAATTGAAAGAAAAACATTGCTAGAAAAGTGGCATTGAGATTGAAATGAAACAACCAGAAAAAGAAAAAATGTTGAGTTTGTTTAGGACTGAATTCTAAAAACAATTTGAATACCTTTTGAATATTAATTAACCAAAAAAATGACAATTAATGTCATTATATTCAGCATATCATTTACATACTTTTGTTTCCATAAAACTTCACATAATGTTCATAAAAACATTGTAAATAGCATTGTGAATCTTTCAAAGACAAAAGCATAATAGAATGAGTGAAAATGAAAGCTCAGTGTAGTTCAAAGAGCTCTGCAGTTTTCAGTACAAACCTTCTTAACCATTTAAAAGCTTAACAACCAGTAGGAAGTACAAATTTTAATTATTTAAATATTCTAAGTAACTCTAATTGAATACCGAATATTCAAATAAATAATAATGTAAAGAGATTTAAGGTGCATGCATTTTTAATTGAAAGTACGGACTCGAATAATTTATTCAAACTCAAATATAAATTTATCATTCGTTTGAATTAATTAATCTTGAGTAAATTCACTAAAGACCGTCTAGCATCTTAAAGACCGCAGGGTAGTGCAAAATACAACCAAGTTTCAGGAATATATCCCGAAGCTTGAGTCTTTTGGATTACAGATGACGAGGTAAACCGCGCCGGCCTAGCAGCTTCTCTGTGCTTTGTATAAACTATTGTCAAGCTGCCATGGAACAGCATACAGTCAGTGGCTTGAAAATTAAGCTCCAATTTACACTGTTTAACTATTGTATATGATAATATGTCATATTTAGTATACTTTCGATTGAGTTTAAATTAAAATTCAACCAAGTCATAATCTTTGCACAAACAAACTCTCCCTTTAAAGAAGCACATCAAGCGGGCTTAAAGAAGACCCAATTTGAGCTCAAATTAATTTTCAGGCTCACAACCGGCCCAATTCAAGTTAAAGTTATTTTTTAAGCCCACCATGAACCACATGGGAGCTCCAAAATATTTTCTAAGACCACAGCAGGCCCAGGTCAGGCCTAAACGTATTTTCTAGGCCTATAGCATCCCTAATTAAAGTCAATAATTTATTGTTATCATCATCGAATATAATCTGAGAAAATAGGCATCAATTGGACCTGTTGTGGGCCTTAAAAATATTTGTAAGCTCGAATTAGGCATGTTACGGACCCCGAACATTTTTTTTTGGCTTAAATTGGACTTTTGTTGAGCACTGAAAATATTCTTGAGTCAAGATTAGACGACAATTGGGTCTGTATTGGGCTTTTGTTCTATTTTGGGTGTGTTTTGGGCCTCTTCCGGGTCTATTTAGCTTTACTCGGGAAAACCGCTATAAATTAATAGGGAAACAATTTTCAAAGGAAGAGCGTCGTTCGGGAATATTGACGTTAAGCTTACTATCAATGCTTAAGCTAAAGCCACATCAAAGGTAGAAAGGCAAATAAGTAAATAAGTACGACACATATTACAATTTTCCTTGTTGAAAGATGAGATAATTTTCAAACAATATAACGGTACATTTATGCTTAAAAGGCGAGGTTGATGTTAATCGACGATAAATTTATTACTCGATGTACCATCGTACAGCACCAATGAAAATCTGTTTAATCGACGCGCCATGTTCTCTCTCGTTAGTGATAATTATTTAATGAAATAACTCAAACAAGCGCTCTTTACTACTCGAAATATAGCGTTTAGATCGTGTTCATTCATTGTACAGTATTGATTTATGTGCTATTGCTACATCGAATTCTGGCACGATCCTGGGTTATTCACCCTATGAGATCATCTGGATAGCGATGAATTTTTACTTCACTTCGACAAATTACCATGACTATGATGCAATTACATAATTTCTGGCAACCAGAGCCGAGAAAAATACTTACGTTGTCATCGAGATTTGTTTACTTTCGAAATTCTATAGCGCAATGACAGGAAACGAAATCTTTTTTATGGGACTTGAGAAAAATCGAAAATTATTTGAATATTTCAACTCTAATATGAATTCCTTTTAAATAAAAATTTTAATTCTTTTTATTAAGTTTTTTTCGATTTCATTTCGTGTGATACATTGAAAATAATTGCTTCAAAAAGGTAAAGAGTAAAAATATCGATGCATAATTAAATGAAGTTTATTTTTGTTTAAAATAGATTGCTCAACTTCACAGCAAAAAGCAATAAATATTCACAATCACTAACTTTTTTTGTATGCATGTTAAAGAAAAAATACCTTTTATTACATATGTCACAAAATAGCGGGAATTTTTTCTCCGTTAATTACAATATTTTATAATTGAGCTACACAAAGTTTGAGTAATTTAATTATTTCATTGGATTTTTTTTATGATGAATAAAGTCGTTATTTTTGTCAGCTGAAAAAAAGCGAAAAAGATAACAAAAAATCGTATAGTCAATAAAAGCAATTCTATTATATAGTAAATATAAAATTAAATGGAATAAAAATACAATTTCGATCAAAGATCTTTCCCGTGGTCAAAGGCTGTAATCTATAGAAGAAAGATTCGTTCAAATGCGGAGCCACAGTCCACTGAAAATCACTCTGTCGTTACTTGGTAGCGACCAATAGTTATTCCCTACAAAATCCATTTTACATAACTCGATTTAAACGTCATCATCGACGAGGGAAATCGTTTGCTATATACTAGCATCAGGTATAACGAAGACTTGGCGCGTAAAAGGTGTCGAGGAAATGTTAGGTTATATTTAAAGGTACACTCACGGTCAAAAGTCTTCGCTCGTCCTATAAGTTACAAAATATAAATATGCTCAAGTTTAAAGTAAACAAATAGCACATAATAATATTTTTGTTCCGCATAAGATCGTTTTGAACTTACCTTGATAATTATGAGACGGAAATTCGAAAAACAGTCAAATATTGAAACATAATGGCTTAACTGGTGGGCAAATACTTTTGACCGGTGATGTAAGAACGATACCAATAGAAACGAAGAGCTTATTGAAATGAATTTCAATCACAAACAGAACACTCTTTTAATTGTACTTGGAATTATTTATAACCAATATGTACATAGTTCAGATTCATTCAATAATTACAATTAATTCTTTATTAAATCATAATTTAATTTTACTTAAAATAATTTTTAATTCCTTTTTATTAAATTCAAGAGACATTTTTCTGAAAGTAAATCAAATTATTTCTATAATTCTTCATTACTACGACTCGATTAAAAATTCTTCTCTCAACAAAGTATTTTCCATAGCAAGCTGCTCCTTCCATAAATTATTTCCTTTTTCATTTCATTGTTCCATTTCTTCATCATAAAATAGAATAATTAATAAAAATGAAGTACATTAGGTGAGGCAAACTATGCAATATAGATATGTACTCACTGTGTATACATACACGTAAAAGTGAAGGCGATCAGTCAGGAGTTTATCGAGTTACATCAAGGAGCGTTGAGCCAACGTGATTCACGTAAACTAATTTACGTACATCATAAATAGATTAATCTTCTAAAATCTTCTTGACCGGAAACTTAATATAAACTTAATCATCTTTTATGTAAAATTTAATTCTTTCTTTTTCCGTTCTAGTTTGATTGTCTTCTTTTTTGTAGTAATTATTGATGTTTATATCAAATGTATAGCAACACGATGATACACTTTATCACTTTTTTTTTGTTACGTTGAAATGTGTTCACAAATTATCACACATGCTACCGCGGTTTTCGCGATACATCTGGAAATGGGGATAGGAAGAGTGGAGTAAAGCTTGGTGGAAGCCACGGCGATCGAATCATATCGCAACGTCAACGAATATAACAAATCGACCAGTCGGGAAATCGTACGGTATTTATCGTTCAATGAGAATAGAGAAACTCTTCCATAAGCTCTCGATAGCAGTATTTCATATTCAATAAATGTTCTTTGCCAACTCTATCACAAAATCCTTCGTTCAATTAATTTTATCGTCTATAAATACAATAAGCCACTTGCCTTGGAGGTATTTCTATGAAAACATACGATAAAAATTCGCAGAGATTGAAACGACCTTACTGAAAGAAAATATGAAAGTGGGAAATACAAATAAAAGAACACGTCTGTTCTTCTCTCGAGTTATTTGTTCTGCATTATGAGTTTAGTCAACGGAGTTCATTTTTTCTCTGTTTTCATTCCATTTATCTGTATAATCTAAATTCCAAGGAATTACTAAAATATTATCGTTCTTTTTGTAATCTTCATCCACTCGGTATACATGTAAAGCTGAATATAATAATAATAAACTCAACATTAGAAATTTGAATTTAAAAAAAAAATTAGAATTTTGAGACACATCCCAAAATGAAATAAATGTGCGAGGTTACACTTAAATAGTGAATAATTTAATTTAGGTCGTATGAAAGACAGTAGAGATAACAGATAATACAGGTACGATTTGGAGAAAAATATATTGATTAATGAGATATCTTCACTGCTCTAGTGGCCAGTGCGTAATTGAAAGGCCCCGAGTTCAATTCCCGGTCTTGACAGAATATTTTTTTACAAAATGTTTTACATCTGTTCATTTTCTGTAGCTTGCATAAATAGGATTATAAGCTCCTTAACTCCTATTAATGCCCTAATGATACTTATACTATAATGAACATCTATTAATGATATCATATGTATATTTATGCCCAACCTATTTCTCATAAAAATTAATATTTCATGCAAACTTGTCGAGCCAATATATAATGAAATACCAACTATAATTGTAATCTAATTATACAAACCTACGTGAATAATTAAAAAAAACCAAAGCAAACATTGAAATTTTGTAATTGGTTAATTTTATGATAAAATTTTGTCTATAGATGAATTACAATTTATGTTGTGACAATGAATTATGCAAATTTTTGTGCAAGCTAGATCTTTTTCACAATTTATCTCACAACCATAATGCGAATAACCAACTTCGTTCATAACAACCACCTTTCACTAGCTATTTACTGCGGAATAATAATTTCTGTTGACTGACTTCAACTACCGAAACAGAGTTTCGATGCAATCATTTTTACCTACCATTTCTGGTATATTCCAAAACATCAACACAATAAAGAAATCAATGCTGAATACATCTGTGATGTGTTCATTCAATCATAAATGAGCTATTATTCTGCTCACATGAATTCTTTTTTTTATTGCTTGAGATTGACCATAAAACAAATTTAGTCCATTGTTTCACCAATTTACTCGATAATATCTCAAAGCCGTTGTTAATAACGTTTTCAACAAAGAATTTTTATTAATTTATCTGCACATGATAATTGAGTTAAATAATTAATAGAATTTTAATGAAAATATCTCACAAATTAAAAAGAAGTAGATTACTCTTATAATTGAGTTCAATTTATTCATTGTCAATAATTTTCATTTGTCAATCCTCTGTAAAAAAATTTCAAAATAGTTCAAAGTGATTAGAATATAAATCAAAATTGTTCATTTACGGCTGATTCAATAAAAAATCTAATATTTTTCGAAACTTCGATAAAGTTAAATTTGTAAGACATTATTCATCTAAAAATAAACGTTAAAATATTTATTTATCAATAAATAATTGAGCTGTACATTATTTTTAATGACAAATTGGAAATGTTATTTTTTTCAAAATTCTGTACAAAACAAAATGACCTATGAAATTATTTCGAGCTTTTCAAGAACAAGCTTGACTGGATTAAAAGAGGGTCAAAGGTACAATCTTATGTAGTGCATTCAATCTCTATCATTTGTGTACTAAGTCCATTGTTATTATAGTATTTATTAATTTTACAATAAATGTATTGTCCTAGGTGCCTTTTGGTTTAAATAAATCTAACATTTATTGAATAAATTATTTTTCATAGCTCTCCTAATAAAATATTATAGCTAATATAGCTCATATTTGAACAAGTTATAAAATGTAGTATATAATAAGGAAGAAACGTGTCTCTTAATTCAGAGAAATGAGGCAGAGTTCTTGTGAGGAGTTGAGATTTATGAGATATGAGATATAGTTCTACCTCTCCCTGTCTGGTTGAATAGCAGACGCGTGCCATCATGAGAAATCTGTGTTGCCAGTGAGATGTGGAGATTCATTCATCGTGTAATATAGCAAAAGCAAGTGGCTTATTACTAGTATATAGTCGACTAAAGAGAATGAAGAGACATCAGAGGGAAAAAATTTAAGAGCAAAATTCTCTTACAATTTTGCATTCAATTTAAAGTTGCAACGATTGTACTGCTGGTACATAGAATAATTACTCAGCACAGTGTACGTCCTACCTCAATCAAACTCCCTTCGTCCTACAAAATGGATAACAAGGCATTAAGCGAGAAAAGCTATATCACGAAAGGAACCAAGAGCTGCGAAGCGATTGTAAATGAACAAAAGTTTCGACACGAAAATGTTCGTTCCAAGTGCTCGTGTGAAGTAACGAGAGTGTTGTTTCATGATTTCATGATTTATGAAGCATGATTAATTACAAGATTGTTGAGCATCACCATTCGCTAGGTTGTCTTTACTGAATGAAAATAATGAGTTACATGAAATTGTGCTATAATTTATTAAACGTTTCTATCGAAATGTCTGTTTATTCTTAATAACTTGGAAAGTAACATAACAAATAACATTTAGTTCCAAGTATTATAACATATTTAGCTTATAAGTTGACTCTACACATAACCTTAAAGCTGAGCTGTAGCCACATTTTCTCTAGAAAATTCCTAGCAAAAATTCTTGGTAGATTACGTCATCAAAAATTGATGTTTTCTATCAACTGAGATTTTAATTTTGAAAACAAAAGAAAATAAACATGCACTCATATAGTCGGACTGAGAAGAGAGTTCCTCAGTCGCTTCAATGCTTAGGGCTCCCCACCACTGATTTTTTCTACCCCTTCTACCACGTTTTTGCTACTGCGCAAGCGTACAAAGAGCACATGAGGAACTCTCTTCTCAGTCCGACTATAGAATTTTAAGGTGTCATGGCCAATGTGCTTTACTTGTCATCAGCTGGCCAGCGAAAAACGATTTATTATGCAATAACTACATCACTTGCACTATGAAACTTTCTTTTCCACTCTGTATGCCATTTTTTTATAAATGCAAACACAACTTTTATATGATAAAAATGAATAGATAGTTTATAGTTTACCAAGAACTATTTGAGGTGATTTGAGGTTAGTACAGCCCAACCTTAATTCTAATGATAATTTTTAAATTTATTATGCTATTTTTACCTTTATCTCGTTTCTATTTCCGTAATTGACACAGGCGTGGTGAACTCTGATAAATTATTAGATGATATAACACGCAATGTGAACACAAGCTTACACTTCCAATCATCCATCATGAGTAAACCACGAAAACCAAACAAAAATTATAATTATTTGAATCTTTACTCACGTCATGCCTGTTGAATTATTGTGGTTTTATACTTGTATTTGATTATTCATTTTTGATTGATACAATTATAATCTCAAAAGGTAAAAAAAAATAATCGAAGTCCATAATTAGTGCATTAATTGATTAAATTTCAATCAATTATTTTATTCTACCAGTTCTTAGTTATTTTCTGTATATATTTTAAAACGTACAATATGAAAAGCCCATTGAGTTCAACATTAAAAAATATTGAAATTATTTATTTAAAATTATAATATGATTAAAGTCAATCAAATATATTTTTACAATTGAAAAATATGAAACTAAAATGATAAATTTGGATTTTTCAGGATTAAAACCAGTGGATACGATGGTCGAAGTTGACCCGAAGGATCCGGTTGCTGTACGTGTTGGGGAAAGCCTCAAAGTTAAATGTCGAGTTGGATATCCACTACGTTCTTGCCGAGTTGAAATACCAGGGGAACCATCTATGAATTTACAACCTAATCAAGCAGTAGAGGATGGAATCGCATATTATGGAAAGGGATTAGAGAATGGCGAATGTGGTGTATCTATTCAACGGGTCAAAGAGATTCACGATGGTGCATTTAAATGTGCACTTACTGTTAATGGAAGTAGGACCGAGATCATGAATGGTGTCAAAATCATTGTAGCCAGTAAGTAATTTTTTATTTAAAAAATGGGTCTGAGTGCACTTTGTGCCTTGACGATGAACTTCTCATCATCTTTTAGTTTTTTTTGTTTATAACAAATTGCGAAGTGTTTATCTTATTGATTTTTAATAATTGAAATATTTATCAATTGTCATGAATTAAAGTTGTATTGTACATGAGAAATTGATAAAAGTGCATTTTTAATATCTATTATTTAATTAAGAAATTTGTTTGAAATAAAATAAATATAATTTCAATTATTTGCAGGATCACCACAATTCCCTGTATTGCGACTGACCACTGGAGCGCAGAAGGATAGATTTAAAAATGGTGAAAAACTCGATATCAGTTGCAGTGCTTTAGGTGGTCGTCCTCCTGCTAACGTATCACTATATCTTGGTAAGTAAGCTATGAACTACTTTTACTTTTTCCTGTAATTTATTGGAGTGAGTAAAAACAAATTTATACAAAGTTTCAACATAAGCCTAAAGTCACTCATACTTGTTCTTAAATAATAAAAAGGATTGAAACTTTAATACAAGAATCATAGAATCTCATTGATGTCAAAGATGTTGCTAAGTAATATTACGAAAACATACAACTGAACAAGTAATATTGGTATTTAGCTTTTTATTGTTTTTATAATGTAAAGAATAAAAATTTAATAAACTTCCAATTAAAATTATTTATGAAATAAATCATGAAAGACATCAAGAAAAAGAAGTAATAATTAAGTTGATTAGTAATTGAGAAAGTCTGATAATGAATAGTCATTAGGTTGATCACTGAATGGAGCTGTCTTTACGTTAGACTAATAAAACGAGCTATTTGAGTCATTAGAATGATGAATACGTAGTGATTGGATCAAACAAGTTGACAATTAGCCATCTAGGGTGATATTAAAAAATACTCAAGCCAAAGTTTGAATCATGTCATACATGTTTTGATGTATATTTGAAACATAAATTTAATAAATATTTTTCAACACATAATTATTACATAATTTAAACAAAAAATCTATTAATGTTTCAGATGATGAACTCCTCGCAAGTCCCCATGATATGAATATCATCAATACAAATGTAAACGACGAGTCACGTGCAGAACAAAACGTTTCTTATGCTCTAAAATGGAATGATAATGGCAAAATGCTTCGATGTGTGTCTGAACATATTGCAATGTCCCAACCCCAGGAAGCCAAAAAACCGCTTGAAGTGTATTGTGAGTTTTTAAAAATGTTTTTATTCAATTAAATGATTTTAAATTAAATTAATTTCAAGTATTTTATTGTTCTCCTTTTGAATTAAAATCAAACTCATTTGCAGATCCACCTCAACCACAACCAACCATTAACCGATTCGGTTTTGTAATCGGTCGTCCTGGAATAATCAACGTAACTGTCAACGCAAACCCTCGTCCTGAGCTCCTATGGAGTGTAAATGACGAGAAAATCCTGGAAGGACGTCTTGATAAAACTGAGCGTTTGCAATCTTCATCAGCACGAGAAGTGGTAATTTTTTGTTTAATTATATTATAATTTATAGAGAATCAATTGGAATTGATATAAAAAAAGCTCTTTTTTCTGAAGATAACATTTTCATACAAAGCTGATTGATGAACAGATTGTTTTATTATCAGTGAAGCAAAATAAAACTTCTCTAAATAGCTTTGATGATTTAATGGATTTAAAAAAATAGTAATTGATGTAATGTTTTTGTTTTAATATTAAGAAACAAACAATTTTTTGGGTACTTTCAATTTAGGTTCTATTTTATCCATTAATTGATGTTTTTTTTATTGATGTTATATGTTTTTTGTTCAATTTCTATTAGCGTAGAGTCAGTAATCTTTCCGTGAAAGCCTCAAATAAACCCGAAATCCAATAATGCTTTGAAGCAAACTCACCTTCATTCCTTTCATCTATGAGGCTCGCGTGTTCGGTTGTTTTGGTCGACGCAATTCTGGAAAATTCGCGTACCACCTCAAAGCACTTTACCAACTCATTTTTCTTTGTCGCGTGACTTCAATATTTCTCAATGCGTTAAACTTTACAACCAATCTCATTGGAATTTGTATTTATATTCTCACTATTTTGTATTGAAATAGGGCAAAGGAGAATGGCTGGCAGAATTAAGAATTGAGACTGTTCAGAAAGCAGACACAGAAAAGGAATATTATTTAGAAGCTCGCAATGATGAAGGAGCACAGAAATATCACATTCGACTTTCAACATCACCTGAGCCTGAAGGTAAATTTATTTATTTTTATTTAGATATTTATTTGTTATTCCGTCATGTGTGATTCAAAAAGAAGTTCACAAAATTGTTGGCACAATTCACGCTATTTACTTGAATTTCAATCATTAATTTGTGAAATTTGTGCTATTTGACTTGTAAATTGTAATGTTATTATCAACAAATTGTCTAATGACTAAATGTTCACTGCACGCACACGCAGGAGCGCTCACTCACTTCTACGATAAGTTCTCCGAGCACATGCACGCTCTAGGTAATATCCATTTTTCATATAAAGAATTTAATATTTTACACATGATGAAATTTTTTTATTACCTAAAAGTTACCATGAGATAAAAAAAAATATTCATAAAAAAACCAATATTTACAAATTATTTACACTTCATTTCAGAAAAGCTTGCTAAATTAAAAATATATTTTTATTAATAGAAAATAATAATAATTCATCAATCAATAGCATTATTGGAAATAAATTCTCTTGATATTCATTTTTATTTAAACTAAATATTGCTAATGAATTGTGTTTGATCATTTCGACGTTTATTTATAATTTGCTAATATTATTAAATTATGCTTTGTAATAAAAATTTACATGTCAAAAAGAAAAAATATACTCCATCATCAAAATTCATAATTATAATTATCTCGAAACCAATGTAATTATTGGACTGTACAATCTGATATTTCGATTTGCTTTGTTTTAGTAATGTCATTATATTACTTGTACATTTCAATAAATGGAATAACTAAAATAAACATTGATTATCTTTATAAAAATCTAAATAAACAAAAATTCATCATGATCAGATTAATAATAAATTATTCATTTCGCAGGCGTTGATCTTGATGCTGGATACATTATTGGAATCGTTGTGGGAATTTTGGTATTACTGCTTCTCGCATTCCTCGTTATTTTTGCCCGAGCGACTGGTCGTTGGTGTTTTGCAGGTGAGATTTTATTTATAGTTTATTTTTTTTTTTTCAATATTCTTTACTTCTAATTAACTTTGTTGGTATTAATATTATGATCAAATACATGGAGGTAATTAATTACTTTATTTTATATAAAATAATTATTTTCATTTAATAGAAATAATTAATATATAATTAATATTAGTGGTTAATTCAATCGTATTGAACGTTTGGAAAAGTCAGTCGAATTAATTTATTTCTCCTGTTTGAGGCTTCATACAATTAATTTGGTATAATTATTTTCCCTTTAAAATGCCGTTCAGAACATGCAAAATTTCATAATTATTTATTGATGACTATTAATTTCGACTTTGTTCGAAAATTCTTTTCTTTGATTCTAGATATTTAGAGTAAAATGTTCATTTTAATGTTTATAATTATTTTTTTTTTTACAAAAAACAAAGTATGCGTATCAAAGAATATAGTCTGTGTGCAATAGAAACAATATATTTGCCAGCTATTTGTATACAATATCTTGTGTGTTATGCGGCTACACCGATAGGACAGCATGCAAGTCGGGCCAAGTAAAGATTAAGAAGACACAACAACATATACCATGCGTATTCGTACTCTAGGCATGACACTGTCCAGGGGTAAGTCACCTCAGGCAGCCTATCCTTCCATAGAATCGCGCAATCCATCGATTTTTTATCAAATCATTTTTTTTTTATTTTAAAACAACAAACATTTTTAAAATATTAAAAAAAAATACATCCTCTTTTAACAATACAGTTTTATTAATTAAATTTAAACAAAAAATATAAATGCTTTATTAGTTAGTAGATATTATTATTTTTCTGATTGTCTATTTGATTCAATTTTTTGAAAGTAAAATTATTAAAATCCTTTCATTCTTTTCCAAGAAAAATATTGACATGGATTTTAAATAGATTTAATTAAATATCATGGATAAATTTTAAAAAAATATGCATCTTTTGTGCTGTAATATTTTATTTTATCTATTAAAACAATTTATTCTCTCGCCTCTTTAACATAAATTAGGTAAACGATTAGTGTTTATTCAATTAATTCAAATATATTTTTTATTATTCAACTCATGTATGATAAATAAGCACGAGACTAAATGCTACATTTTATTCTCTTCAATTTTCTATCATTCTGATGATTACATAGAAAATGATGGTAGAGAATCTTGATAAATAAATCCTTCATTAATCACATTCTCATATTAAAAATTTTCATTAGATTTATTTATCGCGAATGTTATTTCATATTTCCCCAATCGCATGAAGCCTTAGACTATAAAGAAAACCGATGCATGTATGAAGCGCAGTAAAGCTTTGTAAATATAATTACATAAACTTAAACATAAATCAGAGAAAACGTTTATTCATCTGAAAGTTTATTTTGTTATTCAATCAGTTATTTAATTAATTACTCGATTAATTAATTAATTGCACTGATAATTTAAAGACACATGAACTACACACATTCTAGAAGCTTTTATTTGGCAGAATTTAGGTAAATAGTTAAAAAAAAAGAACTAATAAATAACTATAGTATTATATTATTGTAACAAGCAATCGCTAACTATCAACAAAGGCAAGTGTGGTTAAATTATTACTTCGATTAAATTTTTATATCATCACTTTGAGTATTCTTTTACTTTTTTACTTCATCTAGTGAAGCTTTACATTCATTTTATCTCTACTTTTATTCTATATTTAATGTTTAATGTTTATTACTTTATATTACATATTTTTTTTATCGAAGTTAATATAATCTATCCTCAAGTTCATATCATAAAAATGAAGCATGATTATCAACATAATATTGTGACTTAAATATCCACTATTCACTGCACTTTATCATTTCAATTAGGATATAACTATTTTGTTGAAGTTTTTTATCATATTGTTTCAAATTATTTAGCACTGCTGCTTAATATCCTTTAGATGCATCACTAGAATTATCATATCTGTAAATTCATATTTATTTATTTGAAATGATCGATTATTTTAAACTTTAGTCTAGTTATAAATCATAATTTTCTAGTTTAGAAAAGTCTATTAATCATTATAATTCATTCTATTCAAATGTATCCTTAAATTTTTGTCATCAGTATTTAACTAAAGCAAAGAAGTATTATCAAAAATTACTGACAGCTGTTGGGAGGACTATCATTACTAATAAACGATTATGATCAATTGATACTCACAATTAAAAACATTTTGACAAATGAAACAAAGTTTAAAACATTCAAACAATTTTCGATCAATTTTTTATCTTTTATATCAAAATAACTACAAATTATTTTCTCTACAAAAGCTATTTAAATTAATTAAAATAAATATAGAAATTTATTTAATATTATAATATAATCACAGTAATATGCATAAAGTAGTGAATTTTCTATTTACATATAAATATAAATAATTAAAAGATAAAAAATTGAATAATTATTGAATGTTGATTGGGTTAAATTCAATAGACAGACCTGGAGCATATATTTGAAAAGCAAATGCAATAATATTGCAAGTTGCACTGATTTTATATTTATTTAATACTCTTAATTAACATTACAATCATGCATGATCACTCACACACCGCTATTGCCTTGACCGATCGTGGCGTTGCTTGTTACAGCGAGACGTCGTGGTGATGAAGAGGCTGCTGGTGGTGCTGGCGCCGGAAGCGAGGCACACATCACACCTGGTGACGAGGATGATGACCAAACGGATCAGCATATAATTGACGAAAAAATTCCACATGGTGGTCAAGAGAATCCAATCCATGCAAGCACCGAATACATCAATGGACGTAATGACATCAAGGATATTCAGAGGAAGGATGAAAAAACTGATACGCCGGTGTAAAACCAATTATTTAGCCTCGATTCATCGCAGTCGTCATTCAACATCACGAATTAAGTGAATTCTTTCTTTTGTTCAAGTTGGAACATTCAACTGAAAAGTAGCAAGATAAGCTTAGGATTAAATATAAGTAAATAAATGAATAATAATATTAATAGATAAAAGAAAAATGTCATTCTCGAGCATCAAGAATTTAGGGAAATAAAAAAAGCAAATGTGCACGAGAATGATGTTTCAAAACAAGTGTACATGATCGCGATGGTCTTTTTGTGATTTTCCATTATAAGCAAGGTTTGACGATAAACAGCCACTATCTCATAGATCAATACTCCAATATGGTCAAGATACATAAAGTTTAAAAATTTTTTCTAATTGGAATTTAAATATGAATCTTTAACTGGTACAAATCGCGATAGATTAAAGTGTATATTAAAGCAGTTGATATTATTTATGAATGTGTTCTTAGGAGAGATCAAACTATCGCGATGTTGTAATAATAAATATTAGTAATTAATGTAGTTGAATAATCTAGCATTTCTTTTGAACCAACTAAGTCCGAGCCTTATTGACCATAATTTATTATTTATCGTTAAAAGAAACAATAATTCTTGCTTAAATTTTTTTATAATTTTTTGTAATGATTAGAATATTTGCAACACATTCCTTAGGTTTATAAAAATTCAGTGTTAATTATTCTTAATTAATATTATTTAGCACACTTTTTTTATTATTATTAGCACATTATTTAGTTCAAATTGATATTATTATAACGATTATTATTATTGTAGAAGAAGTATGCAAAAATACTTATAATCTCTGGTAAATTAGATCTCAATGAAAATGAATTATTTCATTTAATTTGATTATAGAATCTCTCTAATGTTCCATTCGATTATAGTATGCCTTACTAAAGTTCTTACTTGATATTTAATAGTTGTTAATTATATTATCTACTGCATAAGAATTTATTATTATTCCATAATAAGTTTAGGTATTTAAAATGAAAGAATTACTTTTGTAAGAATAATACGAATTTTTGTAACTTTTATGTATGACTGCGTGAACTGACTAAAATTTTTCCAAATACTATATTGACGACATAAAATTACATTATTAATATATTATTTATTATTAATCACTTTATTGAGTAACTGTATGGGTACAGTATTTATAGTTGACCGAAATAAAGTCAAATTTGCTTATAAATTAAGTAATATTACTTTAAAAAAATAAAATACTTTTTGAAATAGGAAAATTTTATTAAAAATTATCAACAATAATAATAAATTATAGTTTACTTGAAATCAATTATAATAAATTGGAACTTTTTTGTTGAAACAATAAATAATTAAAGTAATGTTTATTTATGGTAAAAAAATTAAAATAATATTGAGGGGAAATATGTTTGTTAATAATTTTTGATAAAATTTTGTCTTTAAAATACGTTTATTACTATTCATAAGAAATTTTTCAATATAAAAAAAAAAAACGAATTTTCTAACTGTACGAATTTATAAGAAACTTTTGTAATAATTATTAAACTCCCAAACTCATTTTTTACTGCGTTTACATTCATTCACAATAATAAATATCATTCCTGAATAAAAATGCAATTTTAATACAAGTGAAGTATATGTAACTCTTGCCTGTATTATTAAACACAACTTGGTTTTAAAAAAATCAATAAATCATTCCAATAGATTTACTAAATAAATTTATCTAAAAGAAGCAAATTGAAGTATTGTAAAATTTCGATATTTATTATCGACATTACATAATTAATATTCATTTTTCTAATAAACCATTTTTGTACTAAAAAAAATAGCAAAAAACAATTCGCGAGATAATGAATTATTCAAAAATAAATTCCACGAAAAATGACTTTCCATTGGACTTTTTTTTTATTCCTTCGACAATAAAACTTTTTTGTACTTTTGTAATAAATTTTTTATTGACTCGTCTTTCAACGTAAAAAGCCTTATTTCACTTACCATCACGTACAATGTATTTTTAAAATCATTTTCGTAATCGACAACATTTCCTATAATTCGATACATAATATCTTGAAACATTCCCTTTATTCTCTGACAGACAGAATCACATTTTTCACTTAGCAAAGAAAGGCTCGAAGCCGACGAATTCTTCAATGATATCGATTGTATGGAGAAGCTGTAGAGGTTCTTGCACCCAATTTAAAAGGGGAATCCCATCAAATAATAATCTTCTGAAAGCTCTATCTCTCTTATCCTAAAGAATTCGTTGGTTAATCAAATGTCCATTTATGCGTGTTGTATATAAAGAGTAATTAAAATAATTGAACAAGTGATTAAATAAAATAAATAAAAATATTATACATACTGTGGTAATAAAAAAAAATCGAAATAATAGTAATGATATGATCTATAAAAGTCTAAAGCACTTGGTCTGCAATTTTTATTAGCAAAATATTTATGCATTCCAATTGCTTCTGGACCTGTCGTTATCCATATTGAAAAAGAAATATTAAGATGAATAAATAAATACAGAAATAAATTATTAGGACTGTTGGTAGCGATGAGAAAAAATTATTTGTTAAACTAAACATAAATTCTACATCTATATTTTTAGTTGACTCTAAAGGTTTCCATTTATATCATGATCAAAGCAGTCATATCAGACAGACTTGTTAAAAAAATTCTCTTTTTTGTCAAAAGAATTCAGTTGAATCTTTTAATTGAATTGAAATTATTTTAAAACATTTACTAAACAATAAAGACTTTTAATCTTTTTCTGTTTATTTTAAAAAATAATTTTTTCTCTGAGTAATGCATACTGCATCTATAGATTGTAGTCATTTTGGATTGACATTGTCTTTAAACTTTGAATGAAAAAGAAGAAGAAAAAATCCTTAAACGTGATAAGCGAATACGATCATTATTATTTAAAAAGTGATATGAGGGATGAGAGTGTTTGAATCGATAAACTTTGGTACAAAGCAGGATTGAGATATTTCAGTGATTGATTGGATTACGAGAATTCCAGACAAAATGTCACGTTATAGAAGTTTGTATGTGCATAATGTAGATTTATTTAAATCATACATCATTTAAATTAAATCAATAAATAAATTAAGATTCAAATGTTTCTAAATGTCTCATAATATCCGAGTTGATGTGAAACTTCTTTATATCAAATTAAATTTAATTGAATGAATAAAGTGCGATGAGAATTTAAAAAAATAAATATATTAAAAAGCAAAATAAACAAATAATGATGAAAATAGAATTAAATAAAACTCGGCCCGATCTACAAAAATAAAAAAATAATACTATTCCAAATACGTATAAAAACAACGTTAAAAATCACTGCCAAAGGCACCCCGAGTACAGAGTGAAACTAATGATTACTACAATAAAGTTGAAAGCATTTTCAACTCTCTCAAGCTTTTTGCCTAAAGGGTTTACTCGCCAATAAATAGAAAACTTTGATAATTTTCCGTTTCATTTAAATATTATCTCATTTTTTTTTTCTGTCACTGTGGGGGAGTAGTAGTGTAATCTCATGATACACTCGAATTTTAAACGTTCAGTCTATTCAACTTGTTGAAGAAATAATATTACTATATGATAGTATAATTAATTGTATAAATCTAGTAATTTATGCAAATATTGGAGATCTGATGAAATAGAACATTGAATTAGATAACAAATAAACGTACGTAATGTACAAAAAAATGATCATCATCGTTCATTATAATATTCTGTACCAATTCTATTTGTGTTCTAGAGATATGGATATTTGATAATTATTTTATATTTTATTATTAATTAGTCAGTTAATGAATTATATTATTGTATTGAATATTATTATTATACTATAATTACTCAATGTATTAGACCATAATGGTATTTTACTTAAATTTTTCGATGGTCATGCTGACAAATTATTCTTTAATATTATCACGAACATGAAATAGACTTGGATCTGTTTCATTGTAGATTTATGGGGAGAGTAATTCGCTTCAAATGGAATAAAAAAAAAGAGGATAAAGTTCATAAAAAAACTCGTACTCGATGAAATAATATTTAATGGAAATAAAAAAAAAAAAATACTTAAATAAATAAATGAGTTAATTAATTGGAAAGCATGATCGTTGGCCATACAATGGAGTATACTATAAATATATATATTTATGTTAACATAAGTTTAGATATTAAAGTTAATAATATTAATTATATTTAATAATTAGTGCTAAACAAAAAAAAAACTTTGAGAATTTATAGGATATTTTTGATTTTTAGTTTGTTTAAACAGTAATTTTACAACATGATTTCAATCTGGATCTTAAAAACAGTTTATTTATCATTTTATTATAGATTATGATAATAAAAAAATTTTTAAGAATAATCAGTAATTGAAAATAAAATGTTTATAATGTTAGTAATTTTAAAGAACTGAAAAAAGTAACTCAGAGATGACATTATTTAATACGAATGTATTATATATTATTTAAATGTGAATGAATAATATTTAAGTTGGCTCGAATTTTAAAAGTATTTAAAACGAAAAATCACATTTTGTATTCGTATATATATATAATATAGAAAACAATCTAACAGACAAAACAAATAAATTTGAATCTAATAGCTACAATATTTCAAATAGAAATTAATATATAATATAATACAAAAAACAATGTAATAAATATAAATTGATCCATTGCTACGATATATTATATATGATATTATATCTACACTTAAGTATATGATTTTGGAAATAAAAATTATAAAACATTTGTTTTCAAGATGAAATATTTTTACGACTGACATTCCAAACAATTAAATATCCATCTGAGTAAACTCTTTAATATTTTTAATTAATTATTATTATTATTTTATATACACAAATTAATGTTTAGTATCAATATTATGTTTATTTTAAAATCATTTCTATTTTAACATTTTTCTATTCAATATTTTTAATTTACTTTATTTCCTGATTAATAATTAATAGAAGTGTTTATTTATAAAAACTCCTGAGTATTAATTAATTATTATAAAACTTATTTATCAATATTTTTTTTTTTATTATTTTTAATTATTATGAGTTATTCATGTAGTCATTAATTAATATTTATAGCAAAAAAAATCGTAAGAAGTGGAGAGTGATGAAAATGAATTTGAAAAGAAAAATACAAATATTAAACTAGTACGTTCTCATTATTTTCCAGGTGGCTCAACAACTAGGAATATCGGAGAATCGTGAGTATCGGTTTCTCGAAATAATTCTCCACTAGTTTGAAAAAAAAACACGCCTTCTTTTTAGAGCACAAAAACGCACATGGCATTTTTTTCTGCTGATAGAGAATATAAATAGGCACTTTTTTTTTAGAAAATTAACACTGAATGTTTGCGATTAACTTTAAATTTGTAGCTAAAAATTAGATGACCAATTCTTCAATTAGACAGACAATGGATTTTGGTAGTTTTGCAAAATATAACATTTTCAGAGATGTAGCAGATCCAGCAGCAAGTATTAGACTTCTTCGTTTCTACAAACCAAAAATCGACGATGCTAATAATGGGCACAGGCAAGGATCTTTTATTTTTCGCCCTTGCTCCATTTGTCTGTTCTTGTAAATATGCTGATACAGAATATGAACATGAAATGTAAATGAAAAAAATATCGAAAAAATAAATGAAGAATAATTCTATAACTCTTTGATTTTTTTAATTATCAAAGTCTTTTATTGAAAGATAATTGATGGTAGGGTAATCATCTTGCTTTAGACTGTACCAAGAATTTATCTGGTTGTAGTCAATGAAGTTGTTATATATTAGAATTAATTTGTAATAGAAATTTTAAAAGTTATGCAACAATGTTTTATTTTAAATTAAAATGAAATTTTCAATTTCTTTAATAGCTTTGTTTCACCTTATTTCTGCTACAGAAAAACTCTAACTTTATTTTGCTACTATTACAAGACAATTCTGTTGTAAGTAAAGCTTTCATATTTCTAGTAAAGCAATATTTTTTTTGATTATGTTTTTATGTCAACTTTTACTTATATTGGATTACGAGTCTTTGTAAGATCTACCAGGATATTCTTGAAGTATTCAGAATTATGTAATGTTAAAAATTATATTATATGAAGACAGTAATGCATAATTTGTTTTGAATTGGAACTAAACAAAGTAAACATTTTTATTTATATTTACCATTAATAATTGATTACTGAGTAAAAGAAAACCAATATTTTTTCGATATTTTTCTCAATAAAATACACTGGTTTCCTAATCAGCTTTGGGATAATAATTCAATTTATATAACCATACTGATGCTTTTCATAAAGTTGCCAATTGTGCTCGTCTGCTTTGGTACTCGGTTTGTATTTTTCATGTCAACATTCATAAGTTATTCATTTTAAGACCCATATAATACCATGAATCAAAATAAAATGCATTAAATTCCAAACAAATACTATCAGCAGCAAGTAAGAAAGAGATTCTGAAAAAGAAATAAAAATTTATATTCAATAGATAATATAAAATAATGATCAAAATTTGAATTAATTAGTAATTTCATACCATCAGCAGCTAGACGATTCTATGTCGTAAAGAGTTCGTATCATTTTTTCTCAATAGCAATTATGATTCATACGAAACAAAAGATTTCAATAAAAACTCATTCTTTATTGGCTCAGGTAATAATCACCCATGAAATAATTTATACATCACATCTGTCGAGTGCAATGCATTATCACTCTTATTTAAGTACCATCTGAATCAAGTCAATTGATTAAAAAAAAATAATGAATCTATAATTAGGCTTATTTTAAAAGTCTAGATCTTTCGTTAATTAATAGTTTCTGTTATGACTCACATAATAATTAAAAAAATTAATATTTGAAATGAAAGCAAAACCTGTAATAATGTAGAAAAAGATTTTTTTACCATTATTTAACTAATTACTAACGACAAGAAAAAACATAGAAACAACACAAAAGAACTCTAATAATAATAAAAAAAAAATAAAATAAAAATCTTGACTTACAATAATAATTATGATTATAATTAATTCTTATTATGTACCTTTTTAATCAACTCTTTATTATATTCAATTGTTTGTTTCTAGCTTTCAATATTTTTCTTAATCACGAACAGAATATTTATTCAAATATTTTTAATTTTCAAGTTCTAAAAAAGCTTTAGAATGAAAAAAAAATAATAAATTCAATATTTACACAGTCAAAAGCATAATATTTTATCAAATTAATTGTTACTATGATTTTCTTTCTTATTAACAGTATAATTATAATGTTCATTTAATAGTAATTATATTATTGACATTATAATTGTAAAGCTTAAGCTTTCACACTCACATGCACACTGTTATCAATATTACTACACGCAGATAATATTACATAATTTTTTTCGACAGATTCAAATGAAATTTTACTGTGAGATGTAGTAATGTGGGATCAGTTTGAAGTTGAATTTGATTATAAGTTTTTAAATGAATAATTGAAAAAAAAAAATAAAAGTGCAGCACAGTAAAATTGACATAGGAGCACCGTTATTTCTACTAGAGATTTGGGATAATTATTCTTGAATATTTTTTTGTGTATGATCAATAGCAAAAATTTATAATGACCAAAGAGCTTGTTAAATTGTATTTTATCAAATTCACTGAAACTTCAAAGATAGTCTGCTAGTACTACAATTCCATAGTAATTTTTTATGCAATAATTTCGCCATGTTAATGCTTTTTATGCTTTATTTAAAATAATATACAATAAGTTAATATTGATTTTCTTAATTTCATTGATTTTCATCAACTGAGAGCAATTACACTGAATCGATAAAAAAGCTATCATTAATATCTAGATCTTTCGTTAATTAACAGTATCTATTACTGATTATGTAATAGAACTAATAGAAGCATAAACGGAATAATTTTGCAAATAGCCATCGGCAATTCTTTTTTTTTTTTAATATTATATTCACTTCAATCAGATGATACTTCGTATAGAGACTATTATCGATCCAATTGCTCTAAATTTCATATCATAACTAAAATCATCAATGCAATTATATTGAATTGATAAAAAGCCTAACAACATCCATTAGAAGCGACACAGAAAGTGCCGGACGTTATTCAAGGACCGAAGTAGATGGTACTTCAGGCAGACCACGGAGACCTAGAATGGTGTTTTCACAGCTTTTCCGTCGTAACAAGGATAAAGTTGCTGGTGCTGACACAGACACGATGAGAACTGTCGTCACTGTTGATGATGAAAAAGTAAGTTATAATATAATTATAAATTTATGTTTTATCACTTACTATGTAATCTTTTTATTTAATATTATTTTTATAATAATTTTTATTGACCTTGAATCAGTACTACTAAGTACATACGTCATAAATATTCAGTAAAACAAGAGTTTTAGTAAAAAAAAAAATGTAATTCTTCAACACGATCTTGGAGACTTTTTACACTAATTTTTTATTATCGTTTTAATGCTCCGGTAATTCCAATTAATTAACATAAATTTACATCGGCGTTGCTGTTTGCATGAAAATGGAGTATAAAAATGTAATAATATAATGAAAAAAGTGCTGGGACAACTCATATTTTGTTTGATAAATAGATATACATATGATATAATAATATTACGTATTTATAAATCATTTATCATCAATTATTTGTAAGTAATCTACGTAATATAAATATATTATTCTTCGATTTTTTGTTTCTTAATAAAACTCTAACCTTTATTTTTAAACTCCGAAATCAATTTTTTAGATTATCAATAAGGAAAGTGTGTTTTTTGAGTGAAGCAAATAGTAAATATATCGATGCTGGGTTATATTTTACTTTCCTAGTCAAAAAAATACTAGAAATCTCGTACGTCATTTGGAATTATTTATGTATCAATAAATTATACTTAATTAAAAGCTCCCAATAAAAAATTCCAATCATTTTTATTGAAGTTTCTTTGGACAAAAAATCAAAGTATAGCCCACAGCCTTAAAGAATTTTTTCTTGGATAACCCTGTAATAGTTAATTTATCACAAAAAATATAATAATGAATTTCAAGCATAATAAAAAATAAGGATAATTACTTACCTGGTGATTGTTATTTTATCTGTTCATCTAGGTTCCAGAATCTACTCAGCCAGCTGAAAAACCCACCTCTCAACCTGAAGGAGGTTTAGTCTATGCAGAATTGGATTTAGCTCAGCGTGAACAAAACACAACTCCTCGACGTGTTAGTTCAGATAAAACAGAATATGCAGAAATTCTTTACACGAAATCTGAAGATGCAGAAACTCCTGCTGATACTAAATAGAGTGTACTTGAAGCATAAAAAGCATCAATGTTTAAATAATTGGACTACGGGTCGTACAATTTTATAAAATTACTCAAATAATCGCCTTAAAGTTTTTGCATTATAATATAACGCTACTCATTCCTTTGACGACTTGAGAAAAATCAATACACATTTGTTCTTAGATATTTATAAAACATTGATTGCCACTAAAATTGCAAGTAGCTTGCAATATTTTTAACTCGTACAAAGCACGATTTTTTTTATTTACGTACTTAATTGATGTGTGAGAATGATTTTTTTTTTCCTAAAAACATTTATGTTTATAATAATATTTTAATTATATTTTTATTAAAATAACAAAAAAAAAATAATGAATTGAATTAAAACTTTTATGTTAAAAGCCAATGATGTATTTAAATTGTAGTTTAAAGTATAAATTATTATAATTACTTGTCAACTAATGTTTGATCTGCTGAAATATCCGTAATTTTTGTTACTAAGTAATATTTAATTAATTATCATTTAATATTATTTTTAATAGTATTTTTTATATTTTAAAAACAAAAATATTCGTATGAATGTATTTTAGAATTTTAAATACAGCTTGGAAAATTTTTTTATAAATTTATGCATAGATGACTGAGTAATCACACTTCATTGAAAATTTTTTATTTACATATAAACATTGATATCTTAAGCAATTAGCCATGTCTACCGTCCGATGTATTGATAAGTTTTAGAATTATTAGTTTTTTTGTACATCTTTGTTTGGTTTAATAAAACATATTTACGAATAATTTTGATTCTCTTGTATTCGTGATTAAAATAAACTTATGCTATTTTTTATAACATTTTATAAAACATCTGCCATTGTCAATTCTTCTGGTTCATCTTCAAAATTTTCATCCAATAAATTATCAAAAACAGTAGATTGATGATGAAATACAACAGATTTGTTAGGTTTATAACTTTTCATCGATAATTCACCTTCTCGCATTTCCTTGACTTTTCTCTTAAATTCTTTTTTACTCCTGTTCGATATAAATTTCCTCGGGGGAAGACAATCCAAAGGTTTAGATATCGATTCTTCTACCATCGTAGGATGTTTGCCAGAATATTTGCTAAATTTCTCAACGCATTTATCTTCCAAAAAGTCTACAGTCCTTGGATAATCATCACAATTTTTCAAAAATTCAATAGCAGAGTATCTATCAAAGTCTTGCTGAGGAGTTTTTTGTAAGGATCGATTTTTCTCAATATCTTTTTGTAAACTTAAAACATTTATTGCTGAAGACTGCCTATGTAATTTTGAACGTCCTATTTTTTTATGCCAGCTTGTACTGAGTATCACATTTTTTAAATTATCGGCAGACAAGTCTGGTTCTGGGGAAGAAGCTGGTGGATTCTCAAGATTGTTTTTAATGCCAAGAGCAACATTTTGTCGATATTTTAGGTAAGAATCTTCGTTAGGAACAGTTATAGCACCAGATATTGGAGTATTTGGCCCGCAAGCAATCCCTGGATACAAAAAAGCACCATGTGAACTTAAGAGTATTTTTTTAATCTGACTCTTTTTATCTTTTTTAACTCTCTTCTGATCATTTTGACTCTTCTGACTGACAATTGCTGTAGGACATCTCTCTTGTTTAAAATGAAAAGTTATTGGTGTGATAAAAAATTCCAGTCTTTGATTCGTATTAATCATTTTCACCAGAACATAAATTAAAGCATTCAAATTACGACATCTAAGAATATAAAGAGCACCATGATGTCTTGAAAACAGTGGTGGACCAGTCCAACAAGGATCTGCAGCATAAAATCCATCACCAGTAGCTAGAACTGCTATAGAAATATTCCCACATTTTACTAAAATATTAGAGTACTCATTTAGAGTGTATTTGAGCAAAGCAGCCAAAGTTGGTTGTCTTTTTCCACCATAAAGAACTCCACATTTCGTAATCCCAACGTCTATCTTCCAAATATGAGGAGAAACTTTGAAAAACGGCTGAAGATTAAAACTATTAGAGTGCTTATGTTCTTTAGCAGCAGCTTTCAAACTTTCTGTGTAATAACAATCACCACAAATAACAGCAGAATCTACAATAGCTGGTCCCCATTTTGAAGGATGACATAAAAATTGCATTGCAAGAATTGCTATACAAATAGCCTCTTTATTTTTTCCTTTACGATTCCCAAAGCGATTATCATAAGCTCCTAAAGTACCCCACAGCGAATAGATCATGTTAGGAATTTCAATAGTATAATAATTCCATAATTTTTTTACTGTTTTATTCTCTTTTAAATTCGATTGTTGCTTGCATGAATCATCTTGATGCTTGCCTTGTTTCCTTTTAATTTTCGAATGAGCTGAATAATTATGTCGAGCATGATTAATACTCCAATGATAATCTAAATAAATCCACATTGGATCTTCTTGCAATTTATCTGATGAAATAACATTTATAGATTCAATGTGAACTTCATGAATGAAGAATCCAGTTACGTCTTTAATAAAATTTGATATCATTGACTTCACCATCTGACATAGTGATGAAAAAATACCCAAAAATCCAGCACCGTTCTTCACTTTTCTTCCTCTATCATCATTCTGATATGGATTGAAGTAATAATAAGCATTTGTTGCTGGAGAATACCAGAATCCATAACAGCAGTTAGTAAAGTGTATAATACCAGAGTTATGCTTGATAAAATATTTCTTAAATTCTTTTAGGATTCTTGAGCACATGTTTTCTTTCTTTTTTTTCTCTGGTAGATCATCAAAGTCATCAAAACTAACTAGATGTAGTGCAATATCTCTAAAGTCAAATAATCTGTTCATTATTGGAATATTTTTTAGAATGTGTTGAACGTGGTATTTTGCACCACTACATTGTCTATATAAATTCTCAGAAGCTTGAATTATTTTATCTACCATGCTGGGAATAGGACTTTGCATAATATCTCTGTTTACTGTAACCGACAGCAATGCAGCAAAGTAGCAGCGTTTCAGTTGTGGTTCTTTTATCTCTTCGAATAGCTCAAAGCCAACAGTACCAAGGATAAACTGTGGTCTAGAACAAGGTAAAGCGGTATAAAAGATTTTCTCGATATCATAAAAGTCATCTTTCCGATGGATCTGAGGAAGAGAAGCTAGAGAACTGCTTTCATGAAGTCCATTCATGTCCGAACAGTCAGGATCTAATTTTCTAGCATAAGAAATGGTGATGATTCGCATTCGAAATTCAATTTCTTCAGGTTCATCAATAAGTAAAACAATTAATTTAATAAATTCTTCTATATCAGTTGATGTAACAATTCTTAAATTAGGAGTTTTAGCAACTGTGTACCAAAAGTAATAATGAGTTTGAACTTTCATCAAGCCAATATGCATTTTTCCACAAGAAATAAATGCCCCAGTATAAATAGGAGTATCAAAAAGCTTTTTTATTGACATTGTGAGATTCCATTCTTCCTTTGAATATAATGTCCCATAATGAAGAGGAGCAAATACAGCTTGAAACCGGTAATTTGCAATGTCAAACTCAGTTAGAAGTCCATCTATCATATTATTTACTGTAGAATCTTCAGCAGCTAGAAGACTATCAAAAGCTAGGTCCTCGCAAGTCTCAACAATCCCTCTGATTGTCCGAAAACCCCATCGAGATGGATCGTGAATACACGACCAAGCCATGATACATAAATCAAGAGGTTCTGCGAGAATAGAGTGCTCGTTGAATTTTCTATCGAATGGCTTTCTTCTCGGTAACTCGATTAAGGTCTTGGATTTTTTTGTCCTTGGTGAACTAGACATGAATGCTGGTAGATTAGGTCGTGTGATGTCATTTTCAACTACCCTTACTTCTAGCACTGAAGCATTGAAGTTTTTTAACGCTACGAATCCTCGCAAACTTGTGTCAAAGTCGAATAATTCTTTTTCTTTGTTTTTTATCCAATCAGATAATTCTATTAACGATGAACTTCTTTGTTGTGATGTTATTTCGATGTCTTCCATCAATTCTTCTTCAGTATTTTCTTCTGATGAAAGAAATGATGATGTTGAAATATTTTTAGTTATATCTTTTTTCTTGCTTTTGATCTTCTTCTTTTCTGTCACCCATTCCATTCTTGTTATGTGTAAATTATAAATACTGTAAGGATTGTTCGAGTTTAGATTAGAATACTCTTGAACCTTTTTAATAAAATCATCAATCTTATAGAATTCCAGAAGACATGCAGACCCATTCTCACTGACATTACCCTTTTCATCACATGAATAAGGATCGAAGAGATAATACCCATTGTTCGTAAACCAAAACGCGTACGACGCGTTTTCGAATACTAATATTCCACTTGAATGTTTTTTCAAGTATGTCTCTAAACTACGTGAGATTGCATCCATTTCATATTTCTCAGGCTCAGCGAATATTTCTTCATTTAGAACAATATAAAATTTTACTTTAAAAAGCTCTAAATCGTAAGTCCATTTTTTTACTCGGTACTTTAGAACTCCAGCATCTTCATAAAGAGCTTTTGCTTCGAGAATTATATCATCAATGAGACTTGTTCTAAAAAACTTTACATTTATTTGAATTTTTGTTAAAAGACACAGAATTGCAGCGAAGAAACATGCTTTTAATTTACATTCATGAATGTCACTCCGATCATCTAATGTCTTACTTCCTAGGATAATACCATATTTATCTTCAACTGGAATAAAACCAATTGATTCTCTTAACAACTCAGGTTCTTCACTTTGCAGCTCTTCTTGCTCATTGTCATTTATTGATTCTTCCAATTGACTTGATGCTTCTGAATGATAAGAATTATCTTCTCCAGTTTCTTCAGAATTTTCTGGCTGCTAAAAAAAATATTATCAAATAAAACTATTCACTTAAATTGAATATTGAATAATTTTAGAATAGTTTGATTCTATTTTCAAGTCTTTTTGTTATAAAAAAAAAAAAAAAAAAAAAACGGCTTCTAATATGCTTTTAGATGTCTCAAAACGTAAAGATAGGATGAAATGATGAATTTTAAAAATCAACTTCATTACAATAACTTCCTGATGAGAAGTTAAAAATGTTTTAGAACCTTAACTTTCAAATAATTAATTATAACTTTATTACATGCTATTATTACTTAAGAAATAATATATAAATAGATTTACCTCTTTCGATTTCGATTCTGAAAAAATCAAATTCATCATAATACTTTCAATGTTATCCCCAAGTGTCTTCATAACTCTTTTCTGCTGACCAATATTGGATAGCTTATCAACTTTTTTATTTTTCTCTTGACAAGGCTTAGGTTTTATCTGAGGTGTTGGTGTCTTGATGATTGGACCAAGCGGAATTATTGTTGGATTAGCTTTGATCTCAGTAAAATCATCATTAATAAAATCTTCAAAACGGTGTAAACTTCTTAACTGTCTTGAATTCTGGTTTTCTCGGCATTCTTCTTCTTTTTGTTTTTCACATATGCTTTCATCATGAATATATTTTTCATTGATTGCCCTCAGTGGAGTGAAGCCGGTTGGTAAAATTCGAGAATAAAGATATTTTTTCAGAGGCAATTTGATTATCTTCACAGCTTCTTCATGAACATTTGTAGTATTAATAATTGTAGCATTTAAAGGCTCAGAAGATGGTAAATCTGTCTTTGCAGCTAATTTAGAATCAATTGAGAAACATGATACTAAAGATGGAATAGATTGAGAAGCTTTTTTGGCTGCTAAAAGCATAGCTAAGACTTTCTTAGGTGGAGAAACATATGGTGGCGGAAGATTGTACTTTAATCTTTCATACTCTGCTACTTCTTTAGCCTCAGTATCAATTATTTCTTCTTTAAGATTAACATTGGTAGTTAGAAGAAACAAATTTAATTCATCTGGAGAATTTGACCGATCCTGTTCAGGAATTTCTATCAATGGATCTTCGAAAATTTCTTGAATTTCCTCTGTTATCTTTTGTACCAATTCTTCTCTTTTTTCATCTTCTCTATCTTCGTCTGTTTCATTTTCCTCTTCATCACTTTCTTCATCCTCATCGTCTTCTTCATCCTCTTGCTCTTCTTCTAATTTATCCAGGTGATCTTTCTCTATCTTTTTCAATTCCTCTCGATTCTTTTGTTCAATTGACTTAAGTGCCAATAAATCTTCATCAGTCAACGGTAAAAACATCGTTTGATACATTTCAACTCTTTCTTCAGGTGTTTCTACTTTTATCGAAGCAACCTTTTTTTCTCGATCCATTGATTGAATAGAAATGAAATGAAAAGTGAATTTCCTATCGTTGAATTCTAAAATTCCATGAAGTAAATTTACTAATTCATTTATTGAATCTGTAACTAAGAGTACAGATGAGCCTCCTTTCATTCGCCATCCTTCATTGTCACTACCATATGGTTGGAATAAGAAATAATATCCCTCTTTTTTCCAAATGCCATAAATTAATTGTTTATTTTCTAGAACTAACTCATTATAATCATTGAAATATCTTTCAAGAGCTTCTCCTAGATTTACTAGAGGGTCTGCATCTCCTTGCATAATTGATTTTTTATACTGAAAATTCACCCAATTATTTCCAATCTTCATCTTTTCTGGCAGCATGGAAATATCAATAAATTGAGGCACTTTATTTATCTGTATTTTATCATTGTCATCATCTTCCTCTTCTGTTGTTTCACTTTCTTCTTCATCTGTTTCTTCATCCTCATCATCTTCTGTTTCCTCGTCATCTTCATCATCTAGGTCTTCTTTGATCTTTGGACTACCTCTTTTTATCCAATCAATTATTGAAGAATGTAATTGATTTCCCAAATCCAATATTGAGTTTAAATCAAAGTTACTCCATAATGATGGATGTTTTGATTGAGCAAAAAATATAGCACTAATTGCCACTGAAATACCTTGTCTCCCTCGAAAAGATTTGTCATACTCTTCGGAAAGACAGTTCTTTGAATTTTGTAGAATTAAGCAATGTGGATGGATAATTTGAAAAAATTGAATTTTTTCCATCTGATGATTTTCCTCTTCTTCATTAAAATTTTTTTTTAATTTCAAGCTTTCTCCATCCTCTTTCCCTGCTTTTTCTTTCATCATAAAATCATTTACCTCTTTCATCAACTCAGGAAATTGACTTTCACTATCTTTTATTTTTTCCGCATTAGATCGTGGTCTTGGAATTATATCAACTTTAATCTTACATTGATCTACAATCTTCTCAGGAGATAAAGTTGGTGGAAGAGGTCTTCGATTGACCTTTTTTTCGCGATAAACTATTTCATTCTCTAAATCGTCTGATGCAACTTTGATATATAAAACTCTTACTCCATGAATAAAGAATGGATCTTTTTCAGTACTTCCAGTATTATCTAAAATAATTTCGACCATTTCTTCTATTGAATTGTTCATAGTGACACAAGCAACAGCTTTTTCATATCTTTTAATATCCTCTGGAGTTTCACAATCATCTAAATTCACTCTAAAGCCTGCTTCATCACAAGCAAAAGGATCCAAAAAATAATACTTATCTTCATCTTTCCATAAAGCATAAAATGTATTTTGTACTTCAAAAATTCCTGATTGATGTTGTTGAAAAAAATCAACAAGTCCTGAATCTATCGAATATTTTCCTTTTCCTTTTGCTTTCTTTGCTGCACCAGGTATAATATTTGGTTCAATGTGAATCTTTGCTGCATAAATTCCCAGATAGATATCACCAAGGATATCATCAAGAGTTAATTGAAAATTCTCATCTATTTTCTTCCCTATGGCTCGAACTAAATCAAGAAGATAAATATGAGCGTGGTTAAATATCAAATCTAATATTGGAGTAGACCAGTTTTGAGCTCGAATTAATCTTGAATAAACTAAAGCACTCAGTGCAACCATCAAATGACTACGTCCTTGAAAAACTTCTGGAATTTTCGAATGCATTAAGTGAAAAGAACTTTTTACAAGAGCTCGAGGACCTTGAATATCATAATCACTGGGTCGACGTTCTGCTCGCCCAGATAATTTGTTTAATCCTTCAATCTTGTAATCCATCATTTAAACTATTGCACCAATTTTGATGGGGTATACAACAATCTTTATTGTTTAAAATCAACTTAGCAATTCCTCATGATTCATCAGAATGAGAAGAAAGTACGAAAGAATTCATTTTTCTAGATTAAAATATTGAAAGTGTAAGATGCAAAACACACTCATAATTAATTTTAAGAAGGAAGCAAGAGCTTCTAATTAGAACGGGATAAGGTTATGTCATTGCTAAACCTCTATAGCACTAATTTCCTAATTTTCGACCAACTCAAACGTCCGTCTTTTTTTTATTTTTATTAGACAGAGATGATGTTGTGTCAATCTTCTATCCATTCTTTGGCTTCACCTATTAATAGTTAATAGAAAATAACCATTTTTTTATTATTAATAATGAAGTGATTATTACCTAAATAAAAATATTTATTCAGCGATCAACCAATAATTTAATGAAATTTTTCGATTATATTAAAGTAATTACAAGTGTCATTGACTTGTTTGTTAAAGTCACAGTAGGTAGATCATTTTATTATCAACAATTTAATGGGCCTATTGTAAATAATCTACCATTTATACCAATAAAAATCAATGACTCACTAATAACTACAATATCTAGTAATTACGTGTCAAAATGTACTTAAGATTATTTCAATACATAGTTATATTGAAATTTATATTTTTTATTAATAAAGTTAATGGTTAATAAAAAGTTCTATTATATATTTTTATAAACAAAGATAAATGGTACTTTGAATTATTAGTTTCAACAATTACATTTTTATTTTAAATATCAAAGGAATATTCAGCTTGTCCTAATTCATTCTGAACAACAAATTTATAAGTTCCATGATAGTCATTGTACTTCGTTGGAATAGTCAGAGTTGAACTTCCATAGAAGTTCAAAGCAAGTATTTGATATTTATCACTATTTTCCAATTTTTTATTATTCTTATACCAAAATATTATACCGTGTGGAACAGCTGAAGCCTCTGCAGCTAATTCAATGGCATCCAAAACATTGTTATTTTTGAACATTTTTTTCACACTTGCACTGCGAATAGATGGTGTTGATTTGATGCTAAGAAGATAAGTTCGCGAACTAGACAACGTATGTTCCTCGTAAGCTCTGCAAATGTATGATCCAGCATGTTCTGATTTTACAGATGGGAACTTGAGAATATTGCCGCTATAACATGTGAAAAAATGTTTGATTACTCATGATGATGTTTAATGAATTTACAATATATTCTTACCGGTAAACTTGTTCTCCATTTGGCAAACTGAGATCACCTTCATTCCGTTGAAATGCATTTATAAATTCTGGTCTTGACCATTCAATAGTTACATTGGCACCAGGAGTTCCCGAAGCGTAACACTCAAATTGTACTGAATCACCAACCTTAGCAAGAATAGCTGTTGTGGTGTTTTCATAAATATCTGGTCGAGTTAATTTAAAAAGTGGATCATTAGAATACCCACTTTCTGGCAATCGTAAGCTATAGGCAACTGGAAAAACAATAATATATTATTGGTGATATGTGTCTTTACTAAATTTATGGAAAATATACTTACTTGGAGCCATGAGAGTAGCGATAATACTTAAAAGTATGAAAAACATTTTTAATTATTATTTTTAACTAAAAAATATCAGTTCAAGAAAACTTTGAAAGAAATATTTTAGTTTGTCTGTGAAGTATACGGTTCTTTACTCGACTTCACAATGATTGGTAATGACAAACAGATGTTGTTTGAGACATTTTTAAGGCCTTTAAATATGTTTATGGAACCTTGAAAAATTGAATTAAATCGATAAAAATTTCAGTAAACAAGTATATACTCTATTCATTGTAGAAAACTATAAACTCATTTTAAAGTAGCCTTATTAGATTTGATAAAGAAAAAAACATTACATTCCATTGTATAAAAATGACTTGGCGTCATCAAATTAAGTTACTGATAATATAAAAACAGTATTAAACTTCTATCTTTTTTCATTCAGTAAGAAAAAGGTTCAACTATACTTTAAAAACACCGTTTGTTTTTTTGGACTTTTGTTGGAAAATCAAGCTAATTACTAATTGTATTAATAACATTACTCCCCCCCCCTAGGTGTGAAATATACCATTTTCTCATATACTAGCTGAAAGTTAAAGCTTTCTCCCTGTTTCGAGGTTGAAAAAGTGACGTATTCTTTCATTTGATCAATCACCAGTCTATTCCAAGTACGAATCTTTAGCAATCTTGTCGTTACATATGTATATACGCCACGATGGCAATCGCTGCACCCTACTGTCATTACAAGTCATTAGCATTTGACTCAACGTCATACTATTCTTCAGTATAAAATAAAACTTGAAAAATTATTATGAATGTTAAGCAGAATTATTATTTATTTACTGTGCTGTCGACACGATGCAGAGTCAATTATTTGTTACGTATATTAATTATTTATTTAAATTTGAATGAACATTATTTTTTTAATCTAGAAGATCGTCATTGCTCATTAAAATTAATGACTCATTGCTTGTGTCACATATATTTTGTATAATACTTTTGTGTAATTACAAATCTCATTTTTTTTACACGTGGTAAAAGTAACATGATTAAATTTATTTAACATACTTTTTACTGTATAAAAAGTTTTCAAATATTTATGATCTATTCTTAGCATTTCAACATTCAACTTAATCTTTCAGAGTGTTATTTCGAGATGTTTGTCTAATTTCTGAATTTACAAAGCAAATAAAAATATTTCAATATTGTTTTAACGATACTTTACTCTAATATGATCATTCAGCTAATGCTCTAATTATTCCTTATTTTTTTAAAATATGATTTTCAACTACTGATATCGATTAAGTCATTTCAATATTATGTGCGACAATTTTTTATATCATTTGTCGGTAGAAAAATTGTTTAATTAAAAAGCAATTAAATTGTCACTTTAGACGATATAAAATAGTAATTTTACGAATGTCTCAAAATGATAAATATTTATAAAAATATTCACACATAAATTACAATGTTGCATCGTAAATTTGTATGAATTAAAATTGTTAATGTATTTAAAGTATTTTTTACAACGTGCACAACAATAATTTCAATGCTAATTTTATATAATATCGAGAAAAAAAAAATACTTAGAAATTACTGAAATCTTCTAATTAGTAGGGATGATTGATTATTGTTCCTGATAACGAGTTATGAAAACGTTAGATCATCAAGTTTCCATTCTTTTTATAGAAACACAGGAAATAAATTTCAAAAAAATCGTGTTTATTGAATTTGAATAAGTATGTCTCTAATTTGGTATTGAACGAGTATTTATTGGCATTAACCAACTATCTACTTGATCGCAAAGTTTCAGATGAATGTAGAATCTTGATTTAGTTAAATAAAGGATTACTATGATTAACTCGAGCAATTACTTACTCTATAGAAGTAATTACATCTATGTCTATGAATTTACTTTAAGTTTAATTTTACTTCATGTTTACATTACAAACAGTGATTGAAAACTGATTATTTTTCTACCTAAAATATTACGATATTCTTTGGTACAAATATTAAAATTTTTAATAAAATTAATCGGTTATTATATTGATTTTGTTAAAATATAAGGTTTCAAGACAATGAAACAATCAGACTCAGGTCGATATTTTAAGGACAACACAGTTGTGCTCACACACTTCGCTATCCTCGACAAATCCGCCTATTTATGAATTTGCATGAATATGTGAACTTAGCCAATAATCGTAATATATTGAAAAGAGAGTGACTTTTTTCTTATCGGTTAAAAAATTCAAATTATCATCCAATCAGCACTTATTTTGTTTACGCTACATAATCTAGTTTTTTATGAATATATATTTCCTTATTAAAAATATGTATTCTAACATATCATTAATACATTTTTTAAAAATAGATCGATTAAATTCGAGTTTAATCAATTATTGAAATTTGTCATCTTTTTAAATTAATTTGAATGGTTCTGAATGATATGTTAGCTTACTGCATAAATGAATGAATAAAAATTCCCTAGAAAACTGAAAATATAATAGCTTATTATTTATCAAATTAACTTGTAAATTTTCTGAATATCAATTTTATGCTAAATGCTCACAACATGAGTTAATAAATTAAGTATAATTAATGAACTCCACAGCATAAAAAATAGATATGATTGTTACTATTTAATATTGCATTATTATGATATTAATTGATTTTATAATTTTTTGTTAATGCACATGTTGGTGAGAGATAGTTTTGCTAATAAATCTCTTGAGAATAGAGAAAATTTATGCATGCTAAAATGAGTAAATCCCTAGCGAACTTTGTACTTCATACATTTTGGAAGATTGGGTTTAATCCTAGTGAGGGAATATATGTCTGCCGGAAACCTAAGGATACTGTTGAGTCGTTGACATTCGGCCTCGAGATCCTTGTCGACCTCGTCGTTGCTGCAAGTATTCTCCACTGCTCAGTCGACCTCACAACTGATCCTCCTTAACAAATTCACTTCCTCATCAGGCAAGACCTTCTCACAATTGGTAAACTCTTGTAGCCAATCTTGGTGTAAGGCATTTTTGTTCCGCCATTTTTTTTTTATTTAAATTATTTATATTTATAAGTCGAACCGATTATTATCCGATGCCAAGGAGATCACTCAATTACGTGGCCTTTAGCATTTTATTCATATTCAATTATGCATTAGTTGTAATGTTATACTGAATTCATGAAGATTTTTTTTAGTTTATGTACTTTTACTCGTAATTTTGTATTGTTTTTATTTCTTCAGGTTAAAGAATTTGCTGTCCGTGATTCATGTTACAAACTTGTAAAGTTGAATCAGATAAAAGTAGTGAATAGTAGACACACGTCATGGAAAGATTTATTACAGGATCCTGAATAATTCTAAGAGTGACATTTTTCAACCAATAAGAAAAAAGTCACTCACTTTTCGATATATTTCGATTATCGACTAACTTCACATGTCCATGTAAATTCATAAATAAAATAATGATGATCCGGTAGTTTTTTAATAATCTTCAAAATTGTGTAAAATCCCTTTTATAAATCGCTAATAAATCTTTACAATTTTTTATTCATGCTAAATCGTCTTGTCATTATAAATGATCGTCACATTATGAAAAGTGTCTCATTATTTTCATGCAGAAACCTCAATGCAGATTTGAATTATTTTTCACAAGTGTTGGTGAAAATGCATATTATAATATACATAGATGGTAAATAAGCCTATAGACATAATCGAATTTAATATTGAATCATTTGTAGAATGTAAACTAAAACAATTTCGGGTTATCAAGATTAGTTGTGACAACTCATGATAAACTCATACAATACCGCAGAGACACTGAAGACGAGGCCAACTGTCTCGCGAATTACCATAAGACTTGTTTGGGAACTCCGATGTTTCTGCCTGTTTACATCTTCCTCAGAATAATGAAAGTGCCTCTCTCTCCTTCAACTATGAGTTTTGATACATAGTTGTGTTGAATATGGTAATTTTCTTTATTTCGCCTTCAATAACGAAAGTCAACACGATTTTACAAAATATAGGATCTAAATTTCTGGTTTATTTTTGTTGTACTCAAGAGTATTAATCATTTTGATCGAAAAAATTTATAGGCTCTACAAAAAATATCTTAAATTAAATAATTGAAATATATAGAAAAGCCTATTAATAAGATATTTGTTAAGTATCTTAATTTAATTGATATAAAAGAATTTAAATTGCAATTACCTTCAACGAGTTCTGTTTAACTAACACTATGTCTCTGAAACTTGGAAAGCCAACAAAGTACTCAAAGCTTAAAGGATTACACGAGCACTTTCAGATTGTAAAATAATTCAGTTAGACAAGAGAGATATATCGCAATGAGGATTACTTTGAGAAATGGACAAAGATTGATTGTTTCCATTTATAATATGTTCATTAAATGCACTGACAGATTTAGAATATTTATAAATCATATTTAACAATGAATAAGTAAACTAATTAAATGATTGATAAATTCGTAAGCGATGTAGAGCAAATACTATATAAAATATAAAATTTAATTCTAAACAATTTTTATTTAGAATTATTTTTCATATCTCTTATACATTCGAAGATATTTCAATGGAAAGATTTTTATCAATCATCTTCCCCCCTACTATTTAGGAGTTTTGTTAAGTAGAATTTTCACAGTGTCTGTTTGTCTGAGCCACTTAAATTTGTTTAAAGTGTGATGTAGGATATGCTATGGGTATGCTATGTAATAAATTTTATACTTTTTATTGTTAAATATTTTTTGTGCAATTAAATTAAAAAAAAAATTCACGGAAATTGATCGATATCACGAATTTCCGTTATTAAGTAGTGATAATTACATAAGATGAGACAAGCTCAAATGTCTGTATTCAGTATCTGACACTTGAGAAATTTACCCTCAGACCTAAATAGATAATAGGTCGCTGGTATCGTGACTCTATATCCCTCTCCAAGTTTCTCTTTTTACAACTTATGCTTTTTTCTTCTTCGCTTATCAATTAATGAAACATGCTGACAGTTTATATTCGACACACCATCATTATCAAGAAGTCTGTCTGAAGAATTAGTTCTTCAACTTCAACAAAATAATTCCTTTAATTCTAGATTCATTTTTAGTGAGCTTTATTTATTGCATGAAGTCCATGTGATCGTGATACTACTGTGTTGAAGCAGCTAATACAAGAATACATTCATGGGGACGTTGATGATTCTAAACATTTTGGCTTTCCTTGTCAATCTAGTGCGTTTCAATTCTAAATCTAATCAAAATTTTTTCACAATATTAAGAACAATGTTTTGTTACACAGGATCTTCTGTCCGTAAGTAGCTCATTATTTTTTTTCACTTGAATATTCAAAAAAATTAATGCCTAATTGAGATGAATAATCTCTTGAGATTTATTTCGATTAACAGTGTTTAAAAAAATAGTGTTGAAAATGAACAAGTTCAAAACAGTCCCTGTATGATTTAACGAACAAATCATTGAAGTCTGCTAATCGATGATTTAATATTGTGTTGAATTTCACTCGTCTTGTTGTAATCGTTGATAATACGTTACATCAAACACTTTTTATATGTTAGAAAAGTCAATTTTTTAATTAAATATTTATAATAAATGATTTTATAATTTTTATTAAAAATAATAAGCTGTTATCTATAGATATGTCTAGATATCAGTACCCGAGGAAAAATTTTCTGATATCCTTCATATACGATCATATAAAAAAATTTTTTCCCGGGTACTGATATCTAGATACATGAAACAACAAATGGTAAAAATGACCAAGAAACTTTGAATAAATGATGATTATAATACAGAGTCATTTAAAATCAAATATATTTACATGAAAGAGTAATTCAATTTTATGACCTAATTAATTTATAATATGTTCCATATCAACAAAAAATCACGATAAAATCCATAAAATTATCTAGATAATAACAGCAAAAAATTCACAATTAAATTTTTTGTAACTAATTAAAAAAAACTTAATTAATGAATAATAGATAACAATGGATGAATTGCATTAATATTTTTTCCCATAGTTTAATTATTATGATTATATGGTTAACCACTAAAATACATAAACACTTCATAGAAAATAAATTAGCATTAATTAATTTCACATAATCGAGTAATTCAAGTTGGAAATCAATTAAATGATCTATTATCTGTAGAAGATACTTCATCATAGTAATCTATATATTAAAAATCCCAATAGACAATTTTTCCTCATCAGCAGAAATAAACATAAATATTTGTTACCTTGTTTTATCAGCAAGAAATCGATAAATAATTACGTGACATAGTTTTTTTTCGAACAGCTTCCGATAAATAATTGTTTTCGAACACGATAGGTGCAAATTAAAATGTAATTATCCTTAAAAATGACTTAATGCGTCACTACTAGAAACGTATGATGTTCAATCGAACGGAAGCAGTCGGAAACTTGCTAATTGCAACTCTAATAAGAAAAATCATTCATGAACTTTTTATCATTAGAATTTATTCCAATACTTAATAATTATCGGTGATACACACAGTCTACTTATGAATTATTTTTTTTTTCTTTTCATATTCATTCCATTCTTTCTCCAGTGACATTTATCATCATGATGCTAAAATGTCATTAAAAAAATTTATAAGTTTTTTAAAACAATCATGATATCATCATCAAGTAACAAAGAAAATTCGAGATTAAACATGGAAAAATCTTGTCTTTCTTGATGAACAATTAATTATGTCGTCATTGCACCTTTGTGCGACTTATTATCTAAGAGAATATTGATGCATCAAATTGCTACAAGTTGTTTTTATGAAATTAATTAAAAACTAGTTATCTTTTTATCCGATTTATCAGTTAGAAAAAAGTTATTGTACAAAGTAGAATTAATAATGAAACTTATAAAAAATTTGGACTTGGAATCTAACTAAACAGCCATAACAATCCTCCCCCTCCCTTCCTAGTAGCTGGTTATTCTTGTAGAGAAAAATTCAAAATAAATCGCTCTGACGTCAATAAACTTTTGAGAACTCCATATATTAAACACCCAATGCAATTAAAAGTCCTGTTTTGATAGGATTTTTGTTTTGGTTTATTTCTTACATTCTAGGACGATCTTTTGAACAGGATCATTTATCTTCTCATACACATACGTAAAATGTTCAAATATTTTATTTAGCTATCACTGCAAATTTCAAATTTGGAAGTGTTTTATTTCAATGCATTTAAAATGTTAATTAATTAATTGTTTGTGTATATTAAATTTATATTAGAATTATTTTCTATGTTTTTAATTTTTAAAAATATTTATAAGTTTGAGGAAAATAGTATACAAGAATAAGCCGAAGTTTAACAGTATAAGTGCAGTAATAATTACATGAAAAATTATTTTTTAGTAGGAAGCTCATAACAAGAATGTACATTGTCAAACTTTGCCCCCCTCCCACCCAGTATTCTTTCAACGTACCTAAAGTGTTTTAAACTGGCGTCATCCATTTGATTAAGATTGCAGTTATTTTTAATGCACTTAAATGTATTTAAAAAATTGCTACACTGTTAAATACGTCAATGGGTGTCGTCATATTAAAACACTTTAAGTGCATTGAAAGAGAACACTACCATTCGCAGGATATAACCTTTTTTAAAAAAACTTGAGAAGATGATATTGCTTCGTAAAATTCTTACTTTGATTTAAAACAAGAAACTTGATATTCTTCATGCGTTAGTAAAACCGGAATTTACTGTTTGAGGACATTCACATTTTCGCAAACTTTTATTATTTGTTATTTTTTTATCGCTTTTACGATAAAAGTACATTGGGATTTATTATGCATTTTACAACAACATAACGTCATAATTTATTGCAGGAGAATTAAATAAATGATCATTGTATAATTAGTACACCAATATTTTGTATAAAGTACTTTTTTACTTAAATTTCCGCATTCTTATGATTTATTGATTCTCTAATTGATTGTAATTAGTAATGACAGGTAGTGTTTTTTTTAATCGTGAATAATTTTTCATCAAAGTAGTAGATTGAATATAATTTATTGATCTAGAAAAACTGAAATAATGTTTTGTAAAAATTAATGTTAGAAGATAAGTAATAATAATATTCTGATGCAAGAAAAAACTGTTTTTTTTTTTTATATTATTATATTTTTAATTAAAGATTTACTATTGATTGGAAAAAGTGTCCGTATTTTTATTAAGATAAAAGATAAAATACTGTTAATTATATGTTATTTATATTGTAAATAACTGGAGATAAAAAAAAATTTTTATTGAGGATATATTTTTTTATCAACTATTTACTAGCTGTTAAAAGCTTGGCAAATATCTTGATTTACAATCTTGTAAAATATCGATATATGCCTCACAATATGCATATAACATCGTGAATCAGATATTTACGAGATGTGTAGACTTGACTGATTAAAAAAAAACCATGGCCGTACAATTCTACATCAACAACTTTATATTATTTGTTATCATTAATTTTTTATTGTTATTAACAAAAGCCTGCTCTTTTTTATGCATAAAAGGTATTTTAATTCTGTATGTTTCTGGATTTATTAAAATAACTTCCCCATTGATAAAAAAATTAAAAAGATCATGAATAATTTAAATCAACAAACATTTAAAGATATACAACCACATTGTATACACCTAAAGTTCAAATATATTGCTAGATGTAAAATATCACTACTATATCTATTTACACAAATATTGACTATGGTAATATTTAAAGTTTATTTTCTATAGTTTTTTTCTAACACGTGAAATCTCAAATAGATAGAGGCTTTAGAAGCTTTTTGTTAGGTTATCTATTGCCTAATGTTACTTATTACTAGCAAAAATGAAAAATAAAATACTGATGATATAATAAAAGAAAAAAAGATTTCTAAGAATGTTTTATCTCTTGTTCATAACAAAAATTCTTAGTAAGTTTGAGTTATAATAGGAGCAAAAAAAAGACTTTTCTTACATCAGAGATATATAAAAGTTGTGCTGCAACAAGACAGCATTAGGATAAAAGAAGATTGTATTATTGAGATAATTATTTAGAATGGGAGCTCCAACATGACAGCTCGTTTGTATAATCATGTTGTGTAATTAGGAAAATATACCTAAACATGATCTCCATGGTGGACTCACCCAAACAGGTACACTTCTTGCTCTTTTCTCACTCCTAAAAATTCCCTTAGGTACCTAAACCCCACTTCTACTTATACTTTAGGATAAATAGGACCACAAATAACCACTCTGATAACTTTAGTTAATGTATAGGCTCATCCTTGAACCTCCTACAATTTTTGTTAACAGCTTCTTTCTGAAATAAAAGTTGCTTTTAAAGTAATCCTCAATGTCTTGACCTGGGTATATAACACTGAATGGTAATACCATTTGATGATCAATGCTGACCCAATCATAGCCCTATCATTTATCTATTCATGTACCATTCCTGCACAAACATCCATGTGATATCCCGAACCATCATAGCTGGACACATTCCCTCCCTCATACATCTCGTCATAAGAATCTTTGGATTGGACAGTTTGGATTATGCTTTGTTTTACTGAAGTCATTTTAGGGTAAAATAGACTTTCCTGATGATTAATTATCACTTTTTGATCTTCTCTGTAAGGATTAATAGTTATAAAACTACAATGTAAAAGAGCGCAACATTTTTACTGTAAAAAAAAGTAATAAATAATATCATTATAAAATGACTTGTGGCTTTTTTATGACGTTATCTTACTCCCCTTTTTCTGTGATGAGCTTCGACAAAAAGTAATTAGCAAGCAGCAAAGATTATTTGTTGCTAAAGTGATTAAAAAAAGTGTAATTGGTCAGTGAAATAATTATATCTTCCATATTACTGTAACTTGCCAGACATCTGTAATTAATAAGTAAAAAAGTATCAAATGTAATACTGCTTCTATTAAAATATAAATGAAAAATTCAAATATTTGAATCAAGTATCTAATTTTTTTTTAATTTTAATTTTTATTTAAGAAATTATTATTTATTATTTACTTATCATGATTATATTTGTAATTTTCTAAATTTTATCATGATCAACTGATACGGGTAAAAAATTTTAATTTAATAGCTACACGTTAAAAATGTAAGCAGAATGATATCTAGTGGTTTTTTCTAGAATAAGAATTGTAATAATTCATGTTCTAATTACTCGTAATGTCGAAAGCAAGTATTATTTCTATACTTTGTAACATAATTGCATTATACGAAAATATCAAAATTCATTTATTCTGTATTCTAGATTACCTCGGATGTCTATGTAATTTTCCTTAATGTTATTACACAATGTTATATTATAGAATTGCTATATATTTATGATAAAAAAATAGACAAGTCTGAGTATCAATCATAGTTGCATCAAGAATTTCAGTTATTGTTGGACCTTAATTGGATTTTAGTGCTTATTACAAATCGAAATCCAAACATTTATTCTAGTTTTTCTGCTGGCTTTTATAAAAATTACAGCTTATTGGTGACCAATTACTAATTTCCAACATTGGCATGGATCAAAAATCGGCCCTATTACAATAACTTCCGGATGGGAAGTTAAAAATTGACCAGAGAAACTCACTTTATCCAAATTATTATTTAGATAAATAATTATTATCAAAATATTTTTTCACTTAAGAATTGTTTTCTGCTTATAACAGAACCTATTTTGATTGGTAATAATATTTTACCATAGTGATTCTACGAATTTTAATATTTCTCATAACTGTTTCTAAATGAAATACATTAAAAGTTTCCAAATAAAATACTTTATATATTTCATTTATAATATCATAAACAAATTGTAGAATATTATTAAGCAATTACAGAACACTTTATACCATCTGTGGAAAGACTTTAACGACTTTTTCAATAATTAGTTTTTCAATAGAAAGAGATTATGTATTCATAATATTCTGTGATGTTCAGACAATTTTCTTGCTTTTGACAATTATTTTCAGTTAAGTAATATGAATTTCCTTTTTTCTTGAGAAAATGTTTAATGTTTAATTAAATTCTATTTTTACTTGGCTGCCTATATCGAGAATTTTGTAATATATCATCTTACTATTGTCTGTACTTTATTATGTCAGAAATAATCAATTGTATTCGAGCAAGTCATTCCCAAATAATTGATGCATGAATTGCAGAAATTTTGAATTAAAATTTTGCAGCAATCTGCGTCAAGGGAATATTTTTAAACATTTTAATGCTCACAAAATTAAAATGCGTTTCAACGCATTAACTTTATTTAAAAGCGTACTTAAAGATGACAGTAAAATAGTCATAACAGTAAAGAAGATACTACAAATATTTAGCAATAAAAAAAATCATTTGGTGATGGTCATTTGATTATTTTCTTGGAAATTAGTACATTGGAGTGTTTTTTATCATCATGTCTACTGATTCGCAGTGATTCAATTAAAAAAAAAGCTTGATCACTTCTTCTAATTCGATTAAAACTTAAGAATATTATTTAATTTAACTTACATGTATTATAATTATATGTGTTGCAACAGGTGTAGTGGATCATCCCTTCTGCTGTTGTACCTTTTTATAAAAAATTAATGAGTGTTAGAATTATTTTTAATTAACTTAGAGTCTAAAGTTTCCATTTAAGATTCGTAAAGTTAGAGCTAAAACTACCCTAGGAGAAAGCAAAACTGGTTCATCTTTGGTCTAACATTGAACCATGATTTACTAAGACTGGGATGATGTTATGAATATAGCAATCGTGGCTTCTTGTTTAGATAACTATCTTGAAGCACATACAAAAAATAACTGTAGGAATAACTTCATATTTCTGATGTAAATGACTTCATGCAAAAATAAACAAAGCATGTCCATATTAAATTTTAATTAAAGTTAAACTTACTCAACTTTATAAAGTAGTCTCTATTCTTTCTTCATAAAAAAAAAGAATTTCCAAACTGATAACAATAATGATGATGGTGACGTTATTATCAAACACGTCAAACAAAAGGGCTGAGTACTCATTGATAGTTATCTTTATGTAAACAAAATTGTCTTTTTTAAATACAGTTACATATTTCTTAACAATAAACTATTTCAATCATTATCACACAGTTTGGGTTGATTTGTCCCATTTATGAATTTACATGGATATCTGAAGTTAGCTAACAATAATCGAAATATATACATTTCGATATATCGAAAAGTGAGTAGCTTTCTTCTGATTGGTTAAAAATTCAAATTATTATCCAATCATCATCGCGTACTTTATGTGCGCAGTATATTCTAATTATTTATTATTTATAAAATAAAAATATAATTAATTAATAATTGAGTTAACCTACACAAATATAATTGAATTAAAAAAAAATTTTTTTTTAGATAGGTTAAGTAAATACAACATCAAAATTAAAGTAATCAGAGATTAGGGACTGAGAGTACACATTGAAATAAAGCCGTTATATACGACAGATAGATACCATTGAATCTACTTGTTGCATTAGTGTAATCCTCAGCTTTAATTTAACGCAGTTGATTGTCGCGGAAACAACAATAATTTAAAACTAAAAAATTTCTTAATCGATTCGACTCTGGATAATGTTTTTATGATTGTTTATATTTCACCAGACATACAAAAAAAAACAAAAACTATTTTGAAATTTTCCTACTTTTAATCTTAGTGACCTGACCTAAGAATCAACACGTGTTATATATTTTCTGTTGAATTTCTACATTTTTTTTAGATTTATTTTTTAAAATTAACCTAAAAAAAATTCCAATATTTTTTTATCAAGAAAATAAAATACTTCAACTTGAGGAAAATATTCATAAACAATTTTCTCATCACTGGACATATCAGAAGGAATATTTTTCGTCATGATTATCCCCATCAGGTATTATTTTCATCAACACTTATAAATAACTTTGTTTTTAGATTAAATTGTGTTTATTGTTGCAATAATTGTTTTTAAATTTTACACTGACCCATTGCAACCTGTGATAGACATTCAATTTTGTTAATAACATTGTGATTGTTTTAAAGAAATAATTATTAGTTATTTTTGCAGATGACTGAAGAAAAGTTTACATTAAGTAATATTAAAGTGAGCAAGTAGACGAAATATTAAAATTATGCTGTGATAAAACTGTAAACAAAGATAACAAAACATGAATTAACAAATCCAATTAAAATTAATATTATCTAAAAAATACAATAATGTGTATCAGGAATTTATTGATTATTTATATATAAACACGTGGAATACAGAAAAAAAATAGCAAGCTCAACGTGACTATTGCTAAGCTTATCAAAACATGACATTTAATCTCACTGAAAACATTTTAAATATAAA